>CM023449.1:272696568-273296568 GCA_013339765.2 Haemaphysalis longicornis | reverse complement strand
AAAAGCGGCTGCCGCGGGGTGTCTGCTCGGAATTTTACGGTAGTATTTTAACGATGTAAAAAATTGTCACCTGTTTTAGTTTTATACTATGCTACGTGTTTATACTCTATCTTGACAACCAATCAAGCGTCCAATCAAGCAGGTTTAAAAGCGACGTTGAAGGCAGGCCAGTATAAAATGGACAGACCACTCGCTGTCTTCTGGTATCCATGGTTGTATCCCAGGTGAAGCATATTGATGTTTTGTTTTGTGTGGGTGATAAGCCACGCGCCATAAAGTTAAATCACATCGGGGTGTTGTGAGAATGATGGCGCATCAACTTCATCTGTACCCGTCAATTCGTGGTTTTTCTAGAGACCATCGTTTTCATTTTCAAAAGATTCCCGGACAAGCGCTTGCGGTCTTCGCTTCCCGGAGTTTGACTACGTATGTCAGCTCGTTTGAATGCTTCATGGAACATGTTTTGGGTATTTTATTCTGTGAACCGAAGAGCACTGCAACAAACTTTGTCCCCATTTACAGGTGAGTTGCCATCTGCCTCCGTCTCATTATTGCCTAATGTGTACGATTAAAAGAAAACTGACATCAGAACAATGTCTTCCGCAAGAAGTCAATTGAACACGCCCTCATAAAGCGGTGCCAGCCATTTTAATGACATAATGAGTGGACCTGCTTGTTCCTGGTGTCAAGTGCTTCAATTTATCCCCACGCAATTTATCCTCCATACCCACCGCTTACGCCCCTGACATTTGCTTTGCAACATAACAAACTTCACAGAAAAGAGCTGACGTTGGCAGACAGTTTAATGTCCCGTGAAGATGACAGGATAGGAGATAAGGCCGCAGCGTTGCCATGCGTTCAAGTTGTGGGGGGACGCGAGGGACGAGGCCTCCTATACAAGGATTCGCGCAAAACGGCGAAGAACGACGGCGCGACGTAACCCATGCTCGCGTGATGTCATCTGAGGGAAGGATAATACTTCGTGACGGGGATAAATTCGAGATTTGGCGGATAGTCTTGATTCTCAATTGTGTCTCTCATCCTAATTCTTGTGCAGTCTTTTTCATCTTTGTTATTGTTTAGAGTATAAAATTCTCCGACCAAGAGAAGCGAAGAACGTGCGCCCAATACTAGGTCGGTGCTTTTATTTGCTTTCCTTTTCTCTCTCTCCCTAATTCTTCTCTTCCCGCTATCTTTCCAGCTACTCGGTTCATGCAAGACAGATAAAATGACGGCAGTTGGGCCCCTAGGGATCCAGAATGCATTAAAACTTCGACTCGAACGAGAAATTCTTCAATAACGCAACATAATACCCCAAGAGGGAAACATTCTTTGGATGCTGCTTGGTGTTGTCTCATGGCGACAGTATTTTCGCGTTTTATGACATCCCTTTTCATCCGAGATGAGATGTTACCGCTCGCTATAGTGGGGTTTTTGTTGTTATCGCGACTGACTTCACTCTCTGAGGCGCGTCTCTGAAAACGTCCTGACAAAAAAAAAAGCGCAGTAGGGGTTTTCGTGGATTTTACCCCACGCCGCGGCGAATTCTTGGGTTTTTTGT
The DNA here is from genome assembly GCA_013339765.2 of Haemaphysalis longicornis. Taxonomy (NCBI): domain Eukaryota; kingdom Metazoa; phylum Arthropoda; class Arachnida; order Ixodida; family Ixodidae; genus Haemaphysalis; species Haemaphysalis longicornis. The sequence goes on along the minus strand of CM023449.1, from coordinate 273,295,007 downwards.
CGTAGATTTCTTTAATTTATGCTTCCACGTATTTTGACAATAAAATTTTCACGCAGCTGGGTTTCGCTCAGCATCTATTTACAGGAAAAAACAGAGCAATCTCATTTTCATTCAGGAATTGGCATAGCATTACTTGTTACAATGGATACAAAGTTCGAAACCGTGATACCAAGAGTGCCCAGGTCGCTTTAAATGCCAATTAAGGTGCAAAAAAACACCTCGTACCATGCTGATGTCACTGGGCTTATTTATTCAAAGGCCTTTTTATACAAAAATCTTGATAAAGCCACGGGTTCCATAATGTTTTATTAAACCGGTAGCCTTAAACTGGTAGCCGGAAGGCGATACCAGCCACAGTGACCCCATGCTGATAGTACTGCAGAGGTTATACTTGAATCCAACATCTCAAGACACAAGCGAGACGAAAAAAAGTAAGCTCGCTAAAACGAAGCATCATGTGACCTTCATTTGGCTGCGGGATTCACCCACCGCATTATTTACTAAGCTTACGCTGGTAAGCCAAGGTTCTTTTCTCAACGCCGACGTGATTGAAGTGAGCGCTGTGGGAATAAATGGCAGGTGTCTTCCGAGTCGGCTAGCCGCCCCCGACGACACGTAAAAGAGGAAGATAGGTTGGCTCCGGCCCTATTCTGCGCCACCGCCGCTTTACGACTGCATGGGCGCTGGTCTTGCCGATGCTCTTCGTTTTATTACTATTGTGCTCTGGCTGATCGCAATGCCGAAGGGTCCCAGCTGATAGAAGTATTTGCAAGCAACCGCACTCAGCAGTACCTATATGCTGGTGGTGGTTATAGTTTAATCTAATCATAAAGCTAATTTGTTTCATGGTGGACTTGCCTGAATTTGATGTCTCTACTTTTCTTCCAGACGTAACCTGCATGAAAAGTCCGTAGGAGTCATGTCGAAATGCTAAAGATAAATATAATCCTGTATTTTTATGCAGGACCTGTATGGAGCCGCTATAGTGATGATGATATAGGAGACTTGCCAGACCAATTCACATCCCATAAAAAGTTGTACTAAACTGTATACGGTGAATCAGGTATGAGTGATGAAAGAATTCTAGACATTCCTATGTGGTGATATACAGGAGCTCATCGCGCTTGTGTTGGTCGAAGTGTTTACGTGTAGGAGCTCCAGGGGCTGGTATCACCCCATAGAGTAACGAAATTGCTTTTAGGGATAAATATGGGGCCCTGCGTAGCGGCGTAAAGAGCTAGTAAGTGTTATGCAAGAAGGCGTTTTGACATATGCATGCCATTTATATGAGCCATATTTTTACAGCACTCGTTCGTTTTTTTTATCACTGTTTTGAGTTTTGTTTCGCTTCTGAATGGACAAGCAGAAAGTTGAACGGCGGTGGCCGGCAAATGCTTGAAGCACAATCCCGCGGTGGTGTTTAGCCGGCAAGAAACAGCCACAGAATCATCTTCAAAAGCCTGGTGAGAGCGCTGCTTTAGTATGAAAGCTTCTGCTAGACTGGGTAGCGAAATTAATGTCTGCGTTTCATGAAACCACCAGAGAGGAATGTAACGGCAGAAGCCGATGCCCCCCTCCCCAAACACAAAACTGCTGCGGGAGAGAGAGAGAGAAAGAAAGAGAGAGAGAGAGAGATTTAAGTTAATTTGAGAGGCCTGTTTTGCTAACGGTAAGCTCTGCTGCATCCGAAGGGGATGAACGTGATAATGTGGTGTGAATGTGGGAGATTATGGACACAACAGAAAAAGTAAAAAAAAAAAATGTCGGAAATATGATGCGATAAAACGCTAGCAAGAAAATTATAAAAGCTCCAAAGTTCAGTGTTGAATCAGGAAGTATAGAGAACAGTGCGGATGAAGTAAAAAATTTACAAACCAACAAAGAATAGATGCATGACAACGCGAAAGCTATATGGATCAAGTCACGCGCGTAGCTTAAGAAATATTAAGCCAAGAGTCCCGAAAATAATGGAGCAAAATCTTCACCCCTAACTAGTACAGGGTATGTTTACTGCAGTGAGCAAAAAACATCAACCAAAAGCCAAAGAGGGATGGAATAAGAAAATTTAGGAGCATAGAATGGATCCGGGCACAGCGAGAGAGGAGGGGTTTGTGAGGCTATATAAAAAGAAGTGACCTTGATTGATCTTGATTGATGATTTTTAACGCGCCATCGCAAAGCAGGCGATGAGGCGCGCCGTAGTGGAGGGCTCCGGATTAATTTCGACCACCTGGGGATCTTTAACGTGCGCCGAAATCTCGTACACACGGGCGTTTTTGCTTTTCGCCTCCATCAGAAAAGCGGCCGCCGCGGCCGGGAATCGAACCCGCGACAAAAAGAAGTGACCTCTGTCCTGCAGTGGACAGATATGATTACCATAATGGTCATGATGATTACTATTTCATCCATACATAGGCTGTGTTGTGGGGTAGACGCCATGCGCCGACGACGTTCATCTATGAGAAAGGGTTTCTATTCTTCTTGAATAATTTAAATTCAGAAGGATTTGATGGAATCTAATGGGTAGGAGCCATTCTTGTAATGATGGATAAGTTCCCTGCAAATGACTCACGTATACAGCAAGTGCGAGTGCAAATTCCTTCGACAGCATGTATTAACAAGGTTCCCGCTGATACACTAAGACGACCGTTCAAACATGCAATTAAAACAGTCACTTCAAATAATAGGCTAGAGGCGTCTTTCCGCACATAACGAGGGATACATGCGAGGTTACACGGTAGATTGCCACAAGGTGGAGCTGGGCTGGGGGTCGACAAAGAGTTCTAGGTCGGCCCTAACGGCGATGTAGGAGGCTACGCGGTGCTCATAAGTTTCTTCAGTGCAAAGATTATCGATCAGTGTAGTATTATAGCATAATGTAGTGACCTTCTCTTTCTCAGAATTTGCACGCTCGCAGACACAAATGCATTGACCAGCAGAAAACGTTTTACGCCACCAAACACACACTCATCTATATTCGTCCCGACACAAATTCATCGATGTAGAGCAAACGAGGTTCACGAGACTTTCAGGTGTACACGCAGGGCCAGACTGGCAGGCAAAAACGAATGCGTAGTCAAGCATTCAAGAACGCAGGCAGTTGTGGGAACGCATACCTGTGCAGCCGGCTCCGGTCTTTTCGGTACAGGACGTTTCGGTACAGGGCGTTTCGGTACGGTCTTTTCGGTGCACGGGCGTTTCGGGACACCGGCGTTTCGGGGCATGGGCGTTTCGGGACACGGGCCTTTCGGTACAGGACATTTCGGTACAGGGCGGTTCGGTACAGGTCGATTCGTTTCGGCGAGCGCTTTAGGCTGCGAGCGTTGTTTACGGGGTGGTTACAAGCACGGAATTTGTACCTATTTATTACAGATGTTCTTGTTCGAAATTCTGCGTTATTTTAGGCCAGCAGTTGGTTATGCGGCCTTCCAAAAAAACCTCTGTTGATTTGTTAAATATTAGCTGCGATATTTGTAGCATTCAGACAACCTATAAGTGTTCATTATTTTGTTTCTTAGCGACCTATTATCACCAGAATGTTATATAACAAATCAGTGATAGTATCATCGTGTTTTTCACTCGTTTTTTTTGACGACTTATTATCACCTTTTTATTTTTTCGAAAATAAGTGAGGTAAATATTTTCTTTTTGCACTTTGCGGAAACCCTTCGACAACGGTTGCGGGAATGAGTCCCACCGCACGGGGAAAGAACCTGTCCCTTTATAACGTAATGACGAAGAAGTTGCAATTTCTTGTGTTTCTGCATTTGTGTGCGTTGCTTTCTTCTGTTAACGCAAGTACTTGAGGTGCTATTAGCAATGCATTACGGAAGGCACCTATTGTACCTTGCCGCACGCTTCCGTCCCGACTTATTCGTAGTTAGCAGGGACTGCGGCGGGTTTATTGTGTTTGTGAATCAAACTTGGAAATGCTTTGTAATGACGTTGAAAGCACTCTGTAATGCATTTTATGCAGCATACATACAGTTATTCCTCTTCGCAAGGACTGCTCATCTGAAATTCTTGGCGTTTTGCTAATATGGTCGTGACCTGAGACCAATGTCACCTGCTGCTCCCCATAATCAGTACTTTTTTGAGCCGCACAGCGTTAAAATGATGTTCGCAGAAGCAGGTGTCGGCACGACATTATACATGGCATATATATAAAAAAATAAGTGCCGACTGCAACAGGCATGCTGCAGGTTAAAATGAGCCGCTGCAACTCAAATCGCGTGGGATGATGTGAGTGAAAAACCCAGTGTAACACATTAGCGCTACTATTCCGACGGATAATGTTTCTAACTGCACTGTTAAAACATTTCATTCTTATTTATAAGATAGGTGTTTACTTAGTGTAACAGCCCTGAAGAGCGCTTAGTGCGTAAGAAATATTTCCCGCAGCAAACATGCACGTCAAAGCAGCGTCCCCGAATAGGAGCCACGTTGGATCGTGGCTCATTGGTACCTCTGAAGTACGGTACTTTTGTGACAAAGAACTTTGCTACTCAGAACAAAATTTAAAAGAATGTCTAAGTAATTGAATAATCGATTCAAAGAACATTTATGCGAAAAGTAAACAAATGAAACAGGATCGAGGAACTATTCTCAACAAATATTTACAGGAGAAACGCTTGAAAAGCATGCGGATTCGTAAGTGGGCGTTAAATAATCACAATATGAGCTCAGAAGCCGTCTCAAAAAATACATCCTAGAGATCCTGTGCAAAATCAAATCAAAACAAAAACAAAATAAAGAACTAACTGATATGTTCATGCAGCAAAAACTCTTCAAACCCGCAATTTTTTTATTCTGGACCAAAATTTTGGACCGAAGGGGCTGCGGAACCCCAGTGGAGGTTCCCCGTGGGGTCAGTCACCTGTCTTACCAGAATTTCTCTGGACGCACGGAGAGTGGGGGAGGAGCGTGCATGGCTTGCGGCGGAGCTTGCCTAAAACGCTCGCCCTAAGATCGGGCTCCCGCTGACATTCGTGCCGCTAACCATTCGGGGTACCAAGGGATGTTTTTTTTTAGCAGAATGCGCCGAAGCCCAAGAGATCACGTGGGCGACGACGGTATGGGAAACGCGAGGGCGCAAATAAAAAATTCAGCCCCGCGAGAGGACGAATATTTAGTATTTCTTTTTTTATTGTAGTGTTCAACGCGCCGACGCAAAACGCAGGCGATGAGGCGCGCCGTAGTGGAGGGCTCCGGATTAATTTTGACAACCTGGGGATCTTTAACGTGCGCCGAAATCTCGCACACACGGGCGTTTTTGCTTTTCGCCTCCATCAGAAAAGCGGCCGCCGTGGCCGGTAATCGAACCCGCGACCTCGTGCTCAGCAGCGCAACGCCTTAGCCACTGTGCCACCGCGGCGGGTAGAAAATACATGATGATATTGTCGCTAAAGAAACGAAGTAATGAACAAGCTATACATTTTCTGGCTACGGTTACGCAAATAGGCATTTTTTTGGCAAGGCCGCATAAATTTCTACTGGACTAAAGTAACGCAGAAATACAAGCAACAACAGATGTAATAAACAGGTTCTATTTGCGTACTTGCAACTCCCATGTTAACAACGCACGCGAATTTGGCCGCCTCAAGCGCTCGCTCGAATTCGTTTTCGCACCGAAACGACCTGTACCGAACCGCCCTGTACCGAAATGTCCTGTACCGAAACACCCGTGTCCCGAAACGCCCGTGTCCCGAAACGCCCGTGTCCCGAAACGTCCGTGTACCGAAAAGACCGTACCGAAACGCCATGTACCGAACCGCCCTGTACCGAAAAGACCTAGACCCGATCACATACTTTACTTAGGTTCAAGGTCAGTAAGAGCATGATGTCACTTAGAACTTTCCGTAAGAGTGCCCTGTCGTGGGGCGATTTCGTGTGACACAAAGGGCATGAGCTGAGGAAGCAAGCTTGAAACCCGAACTGCGCAGACACTCATACGTGTGCGCATTCGAGGCGCGTCAGGATTTCCGGACTGCACATGGTCAGTTTTCGTTCCAATGGTCATTATCTGTGCTTGCTGCGAGGCGGAAGATGTGGTGGAATTGGTTAAGCTTCCGGGTCGTTGAAGTGTACATAAATAGAAAACTCCCGAAGAAACAGCCCATAAGCCCGTTATTTGCTACATCTATGAGTGAGCGGCAGAAGTCAAGAGGCAAAAGGGAAGAATGGAGAATGGGCACAAACAGACTGAAAGGGGGATACGAAGACAGTTTCAAGAAAGAAGAAAAAAATTCTCTGGACACCTAAAACTGCGTACGTGCTTTGAACGCCATAGCCTGAGTACTATTATAACGCGTCCACGCCTCAACGTACCCACGCAAGTTTCTTTTTTTTTTTTTGTCCCCAGCGGATCGTTGTCCTCGGAGACTTCAATGGTCCGCACACAGCTTGGGGTTATCCGAGAAATAACCGGAAAGGAACTCGGCTTCAAGAAGCCATTCACCAAAATAATCTCCAGCTCTGTAATACATACGGCAGCCCCACCCGCATCGGCAAAGGTGTTTCAAGAGACACCTCCCCGGACCTCACGTTAACCTATAACATCAATGATGCCATGTGGACCTGCCTGGAAAAAACCTTAGGCAGCGATCACTACATGATCCAACTTCAAATCCCACACCGCAAAAACAATCAGCAGCGAATTGGCACGGCCAAACTAACTGACTGGAAAAAAATTTGTGAAAACTCCCCTACCGATCCCATCGACGATATAGAAGAATGGACCGCACAGCTCCTCACAAAAGCCTCCAAACATACGTCCGAATAGCCCTTGAAAACCTACTACAGTACATCAACAATCAACGGACATCTGGCTCCCTACGCCCACAATGGAAACACGCGGATATAACGCTCATACCTAACCCGGGAAACGTCTGAATATAAAAAATTTACGACCCATCTCCTTAAGATCATGTGTTGGAAAACTCCTAGAACACATGGTCCACAACCGACTTTCACCCCACATCGAGGACAACGGTTATTTTTCGGATGCGATGTATGGTTTCCGCTCCCATCTCTCACCCCAAGATGTTCTATTTCAACTGAAAGAAGATATCATTGACAAACTTACAAATCACCCCAAATTCTCTATCCTGGCTCTAGACATCAAAGGAGAATTTGACGTCACTCATCAAGCAATCCTCCAAGGTATCGCCTCCACTAACTGCGGCCAACGTCTCTACGACTACATTGCATCATTCCTAACCAATCGCACTGCAACCGTGGGAATCGGGCACCTCCGTTCCGACGCTTTCCAAACTATGCCTAAAGGAACCCCCCAAGGCTCAGTGATATCTCCACTACTGTTCAACATCGGCATGAAAGATCTACCTCCTCTGTTGACAACTATCCCCAACCTGCGACACGCCCTATACACCGATGACCTCACACTCTGGACTCCTACGGGATCCACAGGTGACCAACAAGACGCCCTCCAAAATGCCATCCAAGTAGCACAACAATACCTGCAAGCCCAGGGGTTGGAATGTGCCCCCGAAAAATCCGCCTTACTTACACTGTGTACATGAACACCTAAACAGCGCGCCAACTCTATACCGGATCCTGAACTCAGCATCAATAATCAACCCGTTCCTAACGTCCCCCACCTCCGAATTTTGGTGCTCGCTATTCCGAAAGATGGGTCGGGTGCCCAAGCAATTCTGCCACTCCAACGCACTCTCTCACAATCAATGCACCTTACCAATAGAGTTTCTCACCGAAGACTTGGCCTCCAAGAATCAGATACTCTGCGCGTAATACAAGCCATTCTTATCAGCAGGATTGCTTACAGTGCTCCGTACCTAGCCCTAAAACCCTCCGAAAAAAACAAACTGAACACCGCGATACGGCAAGCCTACAAAACCGCACTAGGATTGCCCCCCAAAACGGCAACAAACAAGTTACTACAACTGGGCGTCCACAATACGTGGGAGGAAATCCAAGAAGCGCACCGAATATCTCAATTCACACGCCTCCAACTCACCACCACGGGAACAGCGACCTTCCCCAGGCTAGGGTATTCGACCCCACAACAGTAAGACGAGAAGGCACGCATTCCCAGGTCCATTCGACAGCACATCAGAGTGGCTCCAATCCCACGTAACATGCATCCGACCTATAACAAGGCAGGACGAGCAGCAAGAGCACGAGCAATCCATGTGCAGTATGACCACCTCCCCTCCAGTCGCTATGCAGACGCCTCTCCATACCCCCACAAATCTGCCCACGCTGCCAGTGTGACCGACGCCAACGGAAAAGAGTTAACCGCAGTCACGACCATTACAAAATCTATAGAAACAGCCGAAGAAGTTGCTATCGCCCTAGCCGCCACCACTTGCGAAAACTACACAGTTATACTGACAGACTCCCAAGCTGCATGCCGCAATTTCTTGATCGGGCGAATATCCCTACCAGCATTGGCTATACTAAAACAAATTAAGCGACTTCCTGAACTACAGATTATCTGGTCACCTGGCCACGAAACCCTCAAAGGAAATGAGCCGGCACACGCCGCCGCCCGCGCGCATACACACCGGGCCGTTTCCCGAGAGGGTGACAAACTTCAAGATGGCGACATCCTCAAGCCCACGCCCCTGAGAAAATACGCCGATATACTCGCCCACTACCGGCGCGGGCGCCAACAATACCCAGCACCCCACCCACACCTATCCAGAACCGAAGGTACAATACTCCGGCGACTACAAACAAACTCTTACCCCCACAATACCCTACTCCATGCAATGTACCCCACCCTCTACCCCGCATCTTGCAAATACTGCCCCCATCCTGGCACCCTATACCATCTGGTATGGGGGTGTCAACAAACCCCGTCCCTTACTCCCAATCCCCAACCTACTTACGAGCAGTGGGTGGCACAACTGACCAGCTCCGACCTCTCCTCCCAGCGTAGCCTGGTAGAGAGGGCCCGGGTGGCCAGTGCAGGCCAGGGTATCCCGGACTAGAGGAAACCCCCCACCAGGCGGGTGCCCAGACATCGGTACCTAAGGCTCGCATAAATAAAGTTTATTCCTCCTCCTCCTCCTCCTCCTCTTAGTCCACAGTTTTCTGCGTCACTAACAATCACTAATCGATTATTCATTTACCTTGGCGAGCAACAACAGCTTGCTCGATAACCTAGCAACGGCTCCAGAGCGCACCACTGCGCTTCTTCCCAGCGTAGTTCCTGTAGGTGGGGTGACGTGAGTTTTGAATTTTGACACCGTTCGTGTAGACGCCGACAACAACGGTTGTCATATTCGCGTATGATCAGCCATACAAGACTGTCGGTTTGAAAAGCTAACTACTCTCTTCGAGGCCGTTGAATATCACGCCGCCAACAAGCGGGAGCCTTTCGCCCTGTGCTAACAGCTCAAACAACCGCCCCCTTCCCTGCTGTCTCAGTAAGCTTTGGGGTACTCAATAATGTAGTGTTCGTGGGGGTCCGTGCGGCTGAAGCGAAACCATTTCACGTATTTCCGAAAGCCGAAGATTAGTGCTATTTCTCCAAGCTGAATTAGAAACGGCGAACACGCTCATAACACGGAAGCACGCGTTTGGGGGGTGTCTCTGCTGCCACCTAGTACAAGGGGTTCAATTTTTGCGGAGAGGAAGTTTAGGGTGCCATCACTGCGTGGCGCCACGGTCTATTGATCGGCGTTACACCGTAGGTATTTTCTGCCCAGCCTTTCGTAAGGTGCTTAAATGCACGGCTCGCCACTGATGCATGCGCTCGCCACCGCGGCTAGCGCGCGCATCTAGGCACCCTAGCATTTCCCAAATTGCAGCACCGCATCTCCTCCTGGTGTGTGCGCGCTGAGGATCACAGATAAAACGATCGAGTTCTTGGTCCTCATTTCTATCACGCGGCAGCGCGGCAATTTCGATATTTTCTACCCGTCGAATACTTGTGTTAGTTGTGGTGATTATTTTCTGAACATATAACGGGCGTCTGCGGTTGCATTTTCTGATTTCTTTGCAAGCAAAACAATTTTTATTGAAGCGCTTTCGTTATCGTCTCTAATAATTGAAGCATCGAGGCGTGGACAGAAAGGTCGGGCGCTAGGTGGTGACAATATCAGAAGTAGTGTGGTTTATCGTTTCATGGGCCCCGGCCACGGCTGCCGCTTTTCTGATGGAGGCGAAAACCAAAAGCGCCAGCGTGTTCGAGATTTAGGCGCACTGTTTGAAGATCCCCAAGTGGTCAAAATTATTCCGGAGCCCTCCACTACGGGGCGCCTCATCACCTGCGTAGCGTCGGCGCGTTAAACCCCACAATAAATCAACCAATCGTTTCGTGGGTTTCTAAAGGGTGAAAAACTAGGAAAAGCCAGTTTGCCCTGTAGCCAGCAGTGGGGCGCTGCACTTCAGCACAAATAAATAAAAACTTTTTCCCTCACATCTTGTAGTGATGCTTGTTTTGTGTGCAGAACAGCTCTCAGCTATTTCACCAACCTTCGATCGAAGAGCCAGCCGTGTACAGCTTTATATCTGTAAACTGTGGTTTGTTTGTAAGGCAACCGCGCTTAGCAGGAAAGCCGATAAACAAAAACATTCTGAGGGATGGCAAAGGATGGTGTGTGGCGGCACCGCCTTGCCCCAAATCCAAATCCCTCATTTGAGAAGTGGGAGGCTCGGTTGACCAGCTCCAAGCCGGATCGCTAACAACGTCTGGTAGACCGGGCGAGACAGGCCGCCAAGACCCAAGGCGTCCTGGACCAATGCCGCCTGTATTGCCTGGTCTAAGAAGGTCCCCCACCTGAAGGTCAACCCGACAGCCCTGACTGCTCGATTAAACGTTTATTCCTCTTCCTCCTCCACGAGTGATGGCTTTTGCGTCCAGTGATGTATCAGGTTTATTTTTGTAATAGAGCCGAAACACTGTATTTTACCTTGCTATCTTAACGGTAGAAGTGTGTGGTGTCCTCTGGTGAAGATTATAAAGCGCTCCAAATCACAAAGTCGCCCAAACTGCAAACTCTCCGAAGTGGAATTATTCATAAACTATTTTTGGCAATGCACAAATTGTTAATTCTCTTAGTTTCATGCTAAATTACGAGTTTACGGTTTTTTTTATTTACCAATCTTGCGTTCATTGTAGCAAGTTTTAAAGCGAACTTGAGGGCAGGCCTGCATGAATTGGACGCACGGCTCGCTGTTGTCGAGAAGCCATAATTGTATCGCAAGCGAAGAATGTTCATGTTTTGTTTTGTGTCGACGATCAGTCAAGCACCATAACTTGAAGTCAGCGTACATAATTAACTAGTACTGCCATGCTGCGCTGGCGGAAATGTTACGGGAATGATCGCGAATCAACACCATCCGTGACCGTCAATTCGGGGTTATTCTAGAGACAATTTCTTCCGTTTTCTAAATATAGCCCAGACGAGCGCTGCGGCGTTCGTTTCCCCGAGTTTTACTGCGTATGTTAGCTCGCTTGAGTGCTTCTTAGAGCATGTTTTTTTGTTATTGTATTCTGTGAACCGAAGATCGCTGCAATAAAGTTTGTCCCCATTTATAGCTGAGTTGCCATTTGCTTCGTCCCATTATGCCTAATGCATACGGCTTGAAAGAAAACTGGCATAAGAAGAATTAGTTCGCAAAAAGTCAAATTGAACACGCCGTCATCACACGGATCAAGTCATTTATACCAATGTACGTGAACCATCAGAAGATCTCAAGATAAGAAAAATACACGGTGTACATAGCAACAAGTTATACTCAAAACACAGAGAAAAAGTGTAGGCAAATGCTTTCCAGGGACAAACGGAACCGGGTGGATTGCATGGCGAAAAGATTTTAATTACTTATAATGATATCTCATTCTAGGCTAATACATCATGTTCAATTTGTTCAATAAATTTTACTAGTGTTGGCTGCTGTGTTACGACTGCGTCCAGTGCATTCCATTCACGAATTGCACGCGGGAAGAAAGAATAGCGAAAGGTATTATTAATAAATGCATATTCAACAAGCTCCTAAGCATGCGTTCTTCTAGTCGGTCTGGTGTAACGAAATGTCAAGTAATGGTTAGGGTTTATGCGCAACGATCTGTGCAAAATGACATAATGATTGGACATGCTTTGTGGCTCGTGTATAGTGCTTCTATTTATCTTCTCGCGCTCAACTTTCTAGACCCACCCCTCGGGCCCCTGACATTCATTATGCAACATGACGAACTTCCGAAAAAAGTGTTGACGTTGCCGGCAGTTCAGTGGTCCGTGAAGCTGACAGAGCCGGAGATAAGGCCGCGGCGTTGCCATGCATTCAAGTTATGGGGGACGCGAGGGACGAGGCCTCCTACACAAGGCGTGTCGCGCAAAACGGCGAAGAACGACGGCGTGTCGTAACCGATGCTCGCGTGATGTCATCTCAGGGAAAGAAAACACTTCGTGACGGCGATACATTCGAGATTTTGCGGAGACACTTGAATCTCAAGGGTTTCTCTCATCCCGATTCTTGTGCAGTCTTTTTCCTGTTTTGTTATGGTTTCCACCAGTAACATTCTCCTACGAAGAGAAGCGAGGAACGGGCGGCCCATATTAGGTTGGTGCTTTTATTTGCTTTCCCAGCGGCTCTTTTCCCGCTATCTTTTCAGCCACTCGGTCCATGCAAGAAAGAAAACGACGGCAGTTGGGCCCCCTAGGGATCCAGAATGCATTAAAACTTTGACCCGGGCGGAAAATAACCTCAATGATGCAACATAATACCCAAACGCAGACATTTTATTAATGCGTCTTGATGTCTCATGGTGTCAATATTTTTGTGTTCGATGCCATCACTCTTCATCCGAGCTGAGATGCTAGCGCTCTCTATGCTGGTCTTTTTGTTGTTACCGCAGCTGGTTAAGCACGTCACTAGAAATGTGCCGACAAAAGAAAAGCGCAGAAGGGGTTTTTGTGGATTTTACCCCATGCCGCAAGACATTTCTTGTGTTTTTTGTTGTATATTTCTTTCGTTTATTATTCCACTACTTCCAACAATAAAATTCCAACAAGCAGCAAAAGTTTCGACTCTAACTTGTGTGGAGTATCTTTATTCCCGTAAGCACAAAATATCAACCTAAGGTTAAGGAGGGACGGAATAAGAAAATGAGGGGGGGGGGGGGGGAGGGCGCAGAGAATAGATTTGTGCATAACAAGAAAAGGACGGTTGGAGACGCTCTAAAAGATAGGCCTCCGTCGTGCAGCGGACAGATATTGGCTAGCCAGGACGTTGTTGATGGGGATGATAGTTAATATTTTAGTCATACATGGGCTAACCTCCGTGCACGGATCGCGTCCTCCTGCGACGGGAGGCGTTTACTCATTATCCAGTATTTACAAGCACAAAAGTATTTCGTCCAATTACCGGGTTGAGCCCATGGACTCGCAATGCTTGATAGGTACACAGCAAACGCCGGACGAGTAAAGAAAAGAAACAGTGAAAATTCTTTCGACAGTCTGCATTAAAAAGTGGCTCGCGAATATAAAAACATAAGAGTAGAAACACTCAGCTAAAATGTTCAATTGAAATATTCAAAAATAAGGCCAGCGGCGCTATGTTGGAGCACCTAACGAGCGACATTTATAAGTGAAGTTACTCTGCAGCTTGCCACACGGTGGGCCAGGCTGGGGGTCGACACAGAATTTCTCTAAGTCAGGACTAACGGGGATTTGCAATGGCTACTTTGCGCTCGCCAACTCGTTTCTGCAGTATAGGGCTTGGCGATCAATACAAAGGTATGGTATAATGCCGTGCTTCTTGCTTTCTGGTGATTTCCATGCTAACAGACCCAAAAACATGGGACCGCTGGATACATTCTACACAACCGAACACAAGCTGATATACTTTCGTCTCTACCCAACTTCATCGTAGTAGAGGCAACGAGGTTTGCAAGGCATTCGTCTGTACGCGCAACAGCAGAAACGTGGGAAAACAACGGTGCGTACAGTCGACCACCGGCTTAGCTGGAACATCAGATTCGACTTTAGCGGGAAATATCTCTTTCAAACAAGAAACTGCTCAATCGAATGTGGAGGACTTAAGTGCCCCCTCGAACTCGAGAGGGATGCAGCAGTTGTGACTAAATTACGTTACACCAAGGCAGGAGAAGACAATAAGGCGATAAAGCGTTGCTCCAGCTAGAATAGGGGACGGCTGTACTCAAGCACCCAAGAATATGCACACCCGTGGCTCGAATACACGTAGGCCACAGCCTTGCATTGCCCAAAGTTTCCACTAGCATACCCCGTATTTACAACAATCGAGTTTTAAATACTGGCGGAAAGTTAGATGCGTCACCTAATTATCTTGCCAATCAGTACCTGTTTCCGAGTCATCAGAAGAGAGAAATAGAGAGAAATCACTTTATTGAGCCTTAAGCGGGTTTATGGGAGCAGGTGTGGCCGTCGGTTTGTAACCGGCGGTGACGTTGTCAGAGCAGGTGACCAAAATTGTATCTGGACCTCTGGGTCCGAGCTGCCCATTGCTCCCTCCCACTGCTCCTCATTAAGCTATAGTATGAAGGGATTTTGAGGACAGGCCCACATAGAGTGGACAGCGTGGCTGGGTCCCGACAGAGGGGAAAATTTGGCGCAGGGGAATTGCGAGGGGTGAATGCGATGCTGTAGCGCTCGGAAGGCCAAAGAGTTTGTCTGGAGGAGTCACCATAAGCGCTCTTGATGGTTGGTTAGCTCAGGGTGGGCAGGAGGGTATCGACGGCGAGGGAGGCGGTAATGAGTAGTGATATCATGGTACGTGATTAACTGATCCCTGGCTGACCTGGTAGGGGACGAGACCTTCACCAAGGCGTTTTAATATTCACTTTATGGAAGAAATCTTACGCTGGCAATTCACAGCTCGATACCGGCCGGAATGACTCTGAGGCAGCCCCCGGCCAATGCGTGACTGCCTCCGAGTCATTGGATGTTTTTGGCTGGTATCGAGCTGTGAATTGTCAGCGTAAGATTTCGCATAAAAAACGGCTTGGTGAAGGATAATAACTTCCTTTTATATGTTTTATACTTACTTTATCGGAGATTGCCTGATATCACTGGGAACGTTCCGTCGCGGTGCCCTGGCGTTGGGCGATTCTCTCTGGCGCAGAGGTCATGCGTGATGCAATCGAGGTTGAAATACAAGCCGCACACACATTTTCGGTCGTCATGTAGGTGCGCTTGCTGTGACGAATAAGACGTCGTGGAAGTGATTAAGCTTCAGGGTAGTTTTCTCCTCTGGCTACAGCTGTGCAGTCTCATTTTGTTTTTGCTTCGTGGGTGCAAAGGAATTCTTCGTAGCCTCCAACAAAATACTAAAGATCACTGTTCAACATAACGCCTAACTGTGCACACGCATACATGAATGGTGCCGTCTCTGTCCCGTTGTTCCGTACAGCAGCATTATCGAGTCTTAAGGCGTGCTTCCCGAATAACCGCCGAGAATATGCATGGCCTTCTCGTCGGGCGCGATGCGAGCACCGGCGCGAAGAAACGCTGCTAGAATATTTATGCGAGAGGCCACGGCCGCGCCAAATTGAGCGAACGGAGGAAACGATATAAAGAAGAAAGCTGGGATAGGAGAAGCCCTGTACCGGCTCGTTACTGCTGCAGTTCCACTTCCTCGGCACTTGATGGGACGCTTTAACCCTTGCCCTTTAGACGTGCCCGCGGATGCGCGCGTAAGAAACCTAAAAGTGCCTTTGAGTTCCTCTTAGGTTAAATACTCGTCGTTGCGGTGGCCGCGTTTATTTTTAACACAAAAGTGTTTTATTCCCAGATACACGAAGATTTCGCTGACGTCATATCAGTTGACGCCAATACAACGAAGCAAGCGGCTTGTAAAGGGTGCACTCCCGCACACAGAATCATTTTGCGGGGAAGCAACCTTTAGTACTAAAGAGTACGTTATACTGAGGGTTGTTCGTTTTGGGGTTTTACATTTTAACACGAAAGTGTTTTATGCCGGGATACCCCAAGATTTAACTGACATCATATTCGCCACGGAAATGACGCCAGTACATCTTTGCCGAAACGACCCGCCAGCAGGACGTCGCTCGCGAAGCACACCCACAAGACAGCCGCCGACCCGCAAATGATTCTCAGCTGCAGACTTCGGTGCACATTTCACTTTCGTGTTTTACGGATTCCTATGGCAGAGGAATCAATCACAGTTTTTTTATATAACGCAGCATGTCCTTTCGGCGTGGTCCTGCTAACCACAGGTCGATACAGCCTGAGTGAACTAAAGCGAGATGTAACAAATCACGGACGACCGACTGTAGCAGATACTGCCTACAGAGAGAGCCGCTGACCTACAGCTGCAGAATTCTGATGATTCTCAAAGCACAATATTTCTGGCAGTCAATTTATGTCACACAAAAATAAGCGCCGAGACTACGCACGTGCCACATGTGCGTATGTGGGATTTGGTATGAGGCAGATGAAGCTACAGATACACTAGTAAGGTAAGAAAAATAAATTATAACCATTACTGATTAGACTAATAATAGCGACTGTTAACGAGAATGACCACTGGAATAAATATATTGACCACTGTTGAACTACTGTTCAGGATTGACGAGTGTTACTGGGCAAAAAAGAAAAAAAATGCACATTCTAGTAACGCAATTGCATCCTGTCAATAAATTTCACTTACGTCGTAAGTTTTATTCTGGTTTGGATTAAACCAGAGTTCTTAATAGAAGATTATATGAGAAAGAAGGCGCGGTATATCATACGTAAAGACGTATCTTTGGCGCTGTTTGCGAGGTTGGTTGAGCGAGTGAGAACGTACACGGAGCGCAAGAATTTCGAGAGAGAGCAAGCTTCTACTGAATCGCCCAAGGCAGCAGCCCGAATTTTACACGCAGCCTTCTAATCCTAGACCTCAAAGTTCATTGAGCCGTTGAGAACAAGTTTAGCATGGTAAGTCAATGAAAATATTAACGCTTTAGCACTGTAGTGCAGAAAAAACGCATTGCTCTTTCCTCTGCTTTTGGCCTTTATCTTCCACATGGTGCCAAAATTAAGTGATTTCGGTACCAGAAAATTTTAAAATTTGGTCCTAATTTATGTTTTTCTCTAAGCAGACCGAGTAATAAATAGAAATCTGGGTATTTGGCATCGCAGTTGTCATTTAACCGAAGTGACTCCGGCTAAAATGTAATTAGCTTCTACATGCCACTTATTTGTTCTTTAGGTTGGTGCAAGTTCCCTCTATCATTCTTTAGGAAGTACTCAGAGTGGAAGCCGGTGGGTATGCCGGCTTTATCAGTAGCGAAATAAAGTATGCAAAATTAAGAAAAGCCACCTTTTCGGAACATACTATGGCCAACAACAAACGCCGCAGCACATGTTTGTTTTGCGGTGAAGCAAACTTGCACTGGTGAGAGTAACGAGTCTTTGGACTATGAGGAAACTGACTAGTCGCCTTTCACTTCCGTTCAAAAACGGGAGTCACTGAAAAGCTTAATTTCATTGGACGTCTTTGCTGTGCCACAAACTTATTTTATTTTCACGTAACTTGTTGTTTTATACGCTTCTTGTTCAACAAGGGGCCAAAAATTGTTTATGTTAACAAGCATGTGTTGCAGCAATCTGTATTCAGTGGACTGAATACGTTTTTTAACCGCAAACTTTCTTCCTCTTCTATATGTTTACCATTTCAAGAAGTGTTCTTCCGCGCGTCGATGTGTACTCTGATAAGAAAAAAAACAACGTGCATACTTAGGCCGTAGTGAACATGCTTTGACAAGATTATGAGGGTTATGAATGGTTCGATTGGAATTAGTGCGCGAAAAGATTTAAACCTAAAACAGGTCTAGCCGACATTGTAATTTTTTTCTCTCGAATAACGGCAATAGCACACGGATGTTTACTAGAAGAGAAAAAATAAGCATAGGATAGCCACGTCCCTCGACTGAGCATTCATAAAAAAAGCCTCGTTCCAAGCCCGACCGGATGTTGTGGGCCGCACTCGTAGTTGCTTATCTTTACGCCGCAGCCAGGCGTCTCCCGAAAGCAATTTCTGCCCTCTTCGATTGTTGCGGTCGGTGGCCGCTCGAGGACGTAAACGTCAGTGGTTTGAGCTG
This sequence comes from Haemaphysalis longicornis, assembly GCA_013339765.2. Lineage (NCBI taxonomy): Eukaryota > Metazoa > Arthropoda > Arachnida > Ixodida > Ixodidae > Haemaphysalis > Haemaphysalis longicornis. The sequence continues at coordinate 273,276,928 of CM023449.1, read as the reverse complement.
CTTATCTCTCAAACGAACGCGGCGGTTGCCCTCTAGCGGTCAGCCCATTTTAATTTTTTTTACTTCCGTTTCAGTTTCCTCCTTACGCGACATGCTAGCGAAGCTCGCACAGAATTGGCTATAAGCTAGGTATGCTGGTGTGGCTACGATAAGGTTTTCATGGGCCGTGTCAAAAAATTATTTTGCGATGTTGACCATTTCAATTAGAGGCAGCTTTAATGGTGCGTATATGGTAGAAACAGACGTAAACTTTCACGTGTGACTACCCATCTGTGCGAAAATGTTTTTTTTTGTTTTGTTTGGAAAGGCCTCTTGCAGGGGCCCTTCGGGAAAAAGGCAAACATTAAGAATAAAGTACACATGGTGTACCAGACCATGTATAAAAGAAAAAGACGTTTGTTTAAAGGCCAAATGATCTACATATTTTGAATCAAGATACCCCAGGGCACGCTATATTGTCCTTACCATTGACTGTGAAGTAGCCTCAGTGTGGGGCCTAAGATCACGTTTGAATGGTTTGTTATATAAGTGGGTATTCGTCGGAACAAAAATTGCATATACCGTAGAAGCTTCGTCCAAGCGAATGTGAGGCCGAGTGAGTGGAGTGAGTAAGTGATGGGAGAAAGAGGGAGGGAGGGCATACCCACAGTTTTGGTCTTGGGTTTGTTTTTACACCGTTGTCTAGGTAATATCAAATGAAGGTTCATATTTTATAAATATTCGCGAAAGAAACTTCTGGACAATTTAGTAAATCTTACAAGAAAAGGCAGACTAAGCTATATTAATCAAGTTTTTCTGCGCGCGTAAGTGAAAATAGAGAGGGTGTAGACGTATTATTTGGAACGAGTGATGATAATGCCAGCACATGTATTTAAGACTAAAAATTTATTGCTTTTCGTCTCTAATCCTGTATTCACCTACTAGTGCACAATGTTAGCACCGCTGCTTGTCAAAGGCGCCACCGCCAGTAATCAATATCGACCTGTCTTATAACATTATCGAAGAAGCGTGCTTACATGGTCCACCAAAGAAATTGAGGAATTTTTTGTTGTTTTTTTCCCGTCTGCAAAGCATGTATGGTCTGTTTTTATCGCGTCAATTCTGATCACGTTAGGAGATAAGGATGGAGAAATTACATAGGCAATGCGCACCACATAACATCGTACGCTATAAACGCACTAAAGACGTGTTAGCTACATTTTTGTATGCTATTGTTAAGATCGCGAAAATTGAACACGAGCTTACATGTTACATTGGTTAAAAAAATTTATAGCGCTACGCGCTAAACTTCTTTCGCAAGCGGGAATACTTTTCAAACAATAAATATCGTCACAGCAGGTACTCCTATGCGAAGGGGAACACTGAAAACGACAGAGAACAAATTTCACATAGTTACCGCTATATGTGGCGATAGGAAGAGCGTTTTATGGGCCCATATATTCCCCCTCAGGTCACCCGAGGATTACGTTTGGGTCATAAAATTACTTTTATTGCTCGCCACTCGTTTACGCAAGGCAACGCTCAGAAGAAAAAGAACGTTGCAGAACAGGGAGCATTGTCCTCCATGCCAGAAAACCAATCCCCACGTCTAGATGGTAAATTGTATCGCGTGTAAATAATTAGAATTTGTTAAAGTTTTTCTTGCAGGCAGATGGTAAATTGTGGCGGAGAGTTCATGTAGCTATTTAGATCGGTAAAAGCTGACGTTTAATTGTTTCAGGTTTCGTTCTAATCTGATCTGTTTGCCTAAGTGAACGTTTATCATTATTTTCTTGGTTGGTTCGTTATGTCTGAAATCCAAGGTGTATGTGTTCGCTCCAAAGTCATTTCGTTTTGTGGCCATGCATTTACACGTGCTTTAATCAACAGAGCTGGACGTTGCTCCCAAAATGCTAAATGCCTTTTTTTGTTTCACAGAGCGTAGGAAGTACCTCCTACAGTAGTATTTCCTGCGATGCATTCTTCCTTTGTAATCCCTAGTAACGCATCTTTTAATAAAATAGGATTTCGATTTTTCGGACATTTTGCTGTACTTCGAACTCTGCCGGTAATTATCCGGCCTGCCTCTAAGTAGAGTGGCGTGGCCACAGATACATTTGACCTCAAAAATCGACCCTAGTGGCATTTTCTATAAAGGAGAAGCACTCACCCATTCTGGCGCCTTTCAAAATTAAGAAGATACACGAAGCAGCATGCTTACCTGAAAAAGAAAAGAACAGTGCGTTAGATACACGAAATACAAGTTTGAACTTCGGGAAAGCTTAGACGGACACCCTGAGTAAAAGCAACAAACGTTTTTTTTTCTTGGCCGCGAAGAATTTTTGGTTGTCTTTGCTGCTGACACAGATATATTCGTAATACTGTCCACATGTCACCAGTCGTATTCTTACAGTTTGCAGCGAAAAACTTGTTAGAGCTATCTCGTATTTACAAAAGATCAACCGAGAATGTTTCTTAAATTTACGTTTAATCATAAAATACGTTAATTATTTTAGTATATTACTCGCAACAGCTGTCAATGAGAGCTTCGCTCGAACAGCTCCTAAAGCGCATTGAGAAAACGTTCAATTCGCTGATAGTTTAATCAGATAGGGAAAGCTTGAACAGGTTGTAAAAAAATAATAAACTTTTTTCCACACTTTCACTGCTCGGTTGTTGTTCCATTTGTTTGTCTAGTGTATGTCCTTTTATAAAATGTAGTGCTGAGTCGTAAGTGCCTGTTTGTATCGACTGGCACTAGCGTAGCATATTCCGCAGTAAAATAGTGTATAAATTTTAGGTGCACAATCGGTAAAACGCTTGTCTATAACAGCGATTTCACCTTCACCTAGTTACATGTGAAAACTGCCGCAACGGACGTTTTACAAACGGGTTTTAGACAAACGGGGTGGGCTAAGACTTCAGAACACCGCACTAGTTTTCTTCAAATCCCACTCGGACGAGGCAGGATAAGTCTGAAAGTACGAAATCTGCGTTATAGACAAGCGTTTTACCGGCTGTACGTTGTTTTTCTGCAAACGAACACTTAGTGTCGTCCGAATGCGGTTAGTCCACACGGGCTGGCAGGTGGTCATTAAGATCGCGAAAGAAAGGGGCTGCATGGAGAGAGATAAAAAATTAAAATAAGAATAGAGTCAAGATAGCTAACCTAAAAAAGCCGCCGTCAAGAAAGCTTAACAGTGTGGTTTGCTTTCGATCACATCTCGATATGTATAAAAAGCAAGAAAAACACGAATATCACAAAATACGCAACGTTGGTTTATTGGCCATAAGACGAAGCAGTTGGAACCAGAACCAGAGACGTTGTAGTGACTTTCTGTGTCATTTACGTCGCTTACGCTAGAGCATCCTGAGCACACATATCCCGTGCCTTTAGCGGGCCTTGTTCAAATCCCGGCAAACGCTTGATGCGACGTGTTCCCAACCAGCAGTGTGCACGTGATTGGCAGCTGGCTGTTCACGTGTCCACGGTGGGGCCTTACATCACCAATTTTCAATAATTTCCAACGAGTTCTTTCGGGAAGGAGGAATAGGCACGTTGCTGTGCTTTCCTTGTCGCAGTGCTATACAAATTGTCGGTGGCGTTGGTGTAGCGGCCCCGTCTCTTTCCTTTGCTCCACCACAGGCTCCACACTTCTACTCTCCACCTTCCGGCGCCCTCAGATCGCTTCCCTCACCGAGCATGGCGGCTTTCTACTTATCTCGCCGATTTCACAGACGGGAATTTACGCTTCTCGCAAAAAAAAAAAATAATATACACAACGCTGCAATGGGCTCCCGCGGAGTTCACTTCTTTGCAGTGTTCCGTGAGGGTCATAGAACTGACGGAAGAATGTTACGAATGGTATCAAAGCACGCCACCGAAATTAGCCACTGCATTAGGCAAAAGTGAATCAATATCATGCCGAAAAGAACACTAGACCTTCCTGTCCTGGTATTCACACGAGTGTCAGGAAAGTTTCAATGTTCTTTTTCTGCTACTAAACTTGCGTGTGTGGTATATCAACGGCCCTAACCAGGGCAATCTAAATAAAACTTTTTGTTAAGTGAGTTTAAAACTATGTTAACTTCTTGATCAGCAAAGCGTAGTGCTCAGCAAACGGAATCGTTTCTCGGTACTTACCAAGTATTTTGTAGCAGGCTATTAATGCATGAAGTGAGGGGGGGCTTTTACGAAGGACTTCTCTTGATTCGCCTTTGCTAATAATTGCTTCAGCCTTTGAGCTAAAATCAGCATTGAAAATTCCGGGTTTACTAGTGGCAGGCAGAGTTGGGGTATGGGTCTTATTATTTAAACAGCGCCCACGGTTTACCCGTAAGAAAACGAATATGAGCAATACCTTACCAATGCAATGCAAGATCATCCGCAACTTACACTGGGAGAACAACGAAAAAACGCGATGAATAAAAGAACTCATTTGCAAGCTCCGTAGAGCCCTTACAAGATTAGTAACCATCTAAACGGGGCACCCATTGGATTCCACATAAAATAAAGATCATTGGCTTGCAAGGGTGATTAGAAACTTTCACAAAAAAAAAAGATGTCGCCATGCCGTCCTACGCAAGCGGATGTCCAGGGAAGCTTTTGTCATCATCACACTGTCTGCGCCCATTGCAAGGCAGATGCCTCTCCCATAGATCTCTAATGATACCGGTCCTCTGCTAACTACGACCGATTTATCCCAGCAAACGTCTTGATCTCATCTGCCCCCTAACTTTCTGCCGCCCCCTGCCACGCTTGCCTTCTCTTGGGATCCACTCTGTTACACTTAATGCCCAACGGTTATCTTGCCTTCGCATTACATGCCCTGCCCACACCCATTTCTTCTTCTTAATTTCTACTAGTATGTCCTTAACACGCGCTTGTTCTGTGACCCACTCCGCTCTCTTCTTGTCCCTTAATGTTACACCTATCATCTTCCGTTCCGTTGCTCGCTGAGTCGTCCTCAATTTAAGTTGAACCCTCTTAGTGAGCCTCCAAGTTACTGCCCCGTGGGTGAGTACCGGTAAGATGCAGGTGTCATACACTTTCTTCTTCAGGGGCAATGGTAGGCTGCCATTCAGTATGTGAGAATGCCTGCCGAATGCACTCCACCCCATTATTTTCGTTTTAATGACATCTGCCCCATGGTTGGCATCCGGGGTCACTACTTGGTCAAAGTAGATATATTCGCTTACCATTTAGTAAAATATGCTGTTGGGCTAGTTGGTGCATATTGCTTCAAGAAAAACAGCACTACAAACCACGTCAGAAAGAACGAAGAACGTCGAGACAGGTGCGCTGTCTCGCCGTTTTTCGTTCTTTCTGTCGTGGTTTGTATAGCGCTCTGCGCTCTTTTCTTGAAGCTTACCATTTACACGGCCTCGCCACCTATCTCAAACCGCTGTTCTCTCCCGAGATTAATGAGCATTACTTTAGTTTTCTTGCGTAATAATTTTCAGGCCAACGATTCTACTCAGCTTGTACAGTGCTGTAATCATGGTTTGCAATTCGTCCCCCGGGTTACTTAGCAGGGCAACGTCATCGGAAAATCTGTGGTTACAGAGGTATTCTCCATTAACTCTCACGCCTACCTGTTCCCAATCCAATGTTCTGAATACCTCTTATAAACCTGCTGTGAATAACATTGTCAATCACTACAAATGCCGGTCGGGAAGGGCATGAAATGTTTCTCGTCGTTTTCGGTGGGCTTGTCGCTTGCGCTCGGCTTCTCTGGCGGCAAACGCTTGGTCCTGCCTAGCCTGGCGCATGAGCTCGGCGTCTTGGGCAAGAACTGCTCTATTTAGGGACACTAGATCTGCCTAGCCTTCAAACATAATCTGCAAACACAATCTTTACTAGAACACATGGGGGAGGGGTGGCGGAGGGTGGCATTGTTCATAGGTGCCTTAATCACAACGTGGTTTCCATGCTTGTTTAGTGGTTTTTTTAAACGAATACTGAGCTCTATGCTGTATGCCTGCTTAGCCTGATACCTGCCCTCAGCGCCTTAAGCGGGAAATGCTGGGTCCCTTCCTGGGTTTTGTGTTTACGACACGAACATTTCCGACGAACTTGAGACTGGCAGCTTCGCTGTAAAAAGACACGAAGTTGAGAAAGGAGCACCATTTCGGCTCGGAATTATTTCTTTCCAGAGATTTGATATTCGTCAAAACGGGTACAATCTGGCTAGTAAGAGATTATATAACGTAATATAATGCCTGTAAGCAATTAATTAATGCTTGTAAGCAACAAAAATGTCGGGAACACTTTCACAGCAGATAATCAACTCAGTGTTCGTGTCACAAGCAGGAAAAATAAGCAGACTGCAGCTCCGAGGAGAGCCGAAATTTATGCCGAGCAAAGCGCAAACGAATCATGTTTTTGGGATTTCAGAAAGCACGTTTAAGGACATAATCGGCGCAACTTATTTTAACCTTGAACAATAGGGCAGCAGAAAAGCATGAGAGACAAAAAAAATTACGCCCACCTCCCCTCGCGGGAACACTGGTGTGATGCGACGCTGAGGGGGGTTCAAGCGCAAGCGGAGAGCAACCGTCGACCGAAAGGCCACCGGAGAGCGGCACACCGGTTATATGCGCAGCACGCCCGAAGGACAGGAGACCGCGGAGGGAAAGAGAGAGTACTGCACATGCGCAGCACCGCGCGCAGCACCGCCCACCGGCGTAGTGAGAGCGCGCTGGGCCGCACACGCTCTCACCTGGGGCGGTATTCCTCTGTTTTGTCCCTTTTGTGTCCCTTTCAAAAGTGTCCCTTTTGAGCGAGCCCTGATTGGCTAAAAGCGAACACCCGGATGTGACGCCATGAAAGCACGGCGGAGCTATGAGCCGTGGCTACTCGGAGCAGACGATTTGGAGCAGACGATTTTTCGTCGCCTTATTGTTGGTTCGCTAGCGGGACAATAAACACATAAAAAATACTCTGATACGGTTTCAGTTCTTTAAAATGCATTTGCAAGAACAGTTCCGCTATTTGAATCAAAGGCCCTCTGCTTAACCGGAAGTACGTCACGATGAAAGGGACGCAAAAGAGACGTTTTCAAAAGCGACAATTACGAGAATACCGCCCCTGGGCACGCGCCGGCGCCAGTGCGTCTGCCGCGGCTTTGACGCAACACAATCCAACACAATCCACTTTAATCCAATCCAATCCAAATCCAATCCAAGCCAAGCCAAGCCAAGTTAATCGAATCCAATCCAATGCCCCTCGCGAGAGTGTTCGCTATCGGGAGGAGAGGGGGAGAGTGGCTGCGGACAACGGACGCACGCAGGAAGGGCAGGGCCGCCGACAAGAGATGCTCTGAGCGTCGCATCCAATAAGTGAGACTCAACGGGACAAAGGGGCTGTTATTCCGTCGCCATCAACCGATGGATAGAGGCACATACACTATAAATAACAGACTGTGTAGGTGGTGAAATTCAGAAACCCTGATCAAGTTTTAAATGCAGAGCATTTGAGTAACTCACGATGTCACCCGCGTTGGCGTCCGTAGTCCAAGTCCGCATCGCTCCCCCTACACTATATAAAAAAATAATACTCGCCGGCGCCAGGTTTCGATCCTACGACACTGCACGTATGGTCCCTAGAAATAGTGCCTACCAACTGAGCCACAAAGCCGACACAGAACGGAAGGTTCGAACGTGCCTTATATCCTTGACTCATTCAACCGTCGGCCAGAGGTGCGCCCTCTCCCCCGCCGTCCTCTCGCCTTCTCTCCACTCGCAACGCCCTCTCTCAGCCGCGTTCGGTTCGGGCGCACAACAAGGTGGGGACGTGCGCAACACCCTCTCTCGCCGCGTTAGGTTCGCGCGCAAGAACAGGTGGGGCGCTCGCATCGCGCTCTCTCGCCGCGGTCGGTTCGCGCTAAACCACATATGTCGTCGCGCGCGCTGCGGTCGCTAATATCTTTGGCGTGATCGTGACGTCAGCATCACGCGTCGCGTGGTGGCTATTTCGGCGCTATAACATCTCTCGCGAGGGGCATTGGATTGGATTCGATTGGATTGGCTTGGATTGGCTTGGATTTGGATTGGATTGGATTAAAGTGGATTGTGTTGGATTGTGTTGCGTCATAGCCGCGCCACGTTGCGTCATAGCCGCTCCACGTTGCGTCCATAGCCGCGGCAGGGGGTTCACGGCACGTTTCACCATCGACTTCATCGACCAATGTCTACGCTGGAAGGACAACAATTACAACAACAACAACCAATACGTAATCCATACGACTTGCAGGCGCGCCCCCCCCGCAGAAATGCTTGCATTTGATCGTGCCCCCTCGCGAGGGGGATGTTTTTTATGTAGAACGCATAGCAAAACCGCCGCGCCATTTCACCCGGCAGCTCGCCACGAATAGAGCCACTAGAGCTTATTGTTGGCCAACTGTTTTGAGCTAGTTGCCTCCATATTCAGCCACCCGGCCAAACTGAAACAACGCCTGCGCAATAATCTTATATAGTCACAGCTAAATGTGCCCGTCGAAGTGTCCGGTGTAATGTTCATACTTGTCAATATTGGTGAAGAACCACAAGACATTACGCAAATATAAGACAACAAAGTAATACAGAAGGGATTTTATGGAAACTTGGGTTCACTGAACAAAACTCGCCGTTCCGTTACACCAAGATTTCAAAATCATTTTTTGTGTGTTTGTGTGGGAGGAAAGCAGTTAGGACGAGGCGCGTTTGAACACCACATGTGGCTCAGGGGCGCGTGGGAAAAAGCGCTTGCAGGCACCATTTTGTCGGTGAGATTCAACACGTGGGGACGACCAACGCAATCACCAGAAAAAGAAAAAAAAATTACAGCTTTTCTCTATCGACTTAGAATTCCCAGAAACGTCTGCATTGAGCCAGAGAGGCTTCTGTCGTGGGACAGACTGCGGACTCCCACTTGGCCGGGAAAAGCTCGCAAAAAAAAAGAGCATGCTACTGATTTCGCTTGTACGTGGTTTATTTGCAGATCAAGCGGGAGAGCCATAGTCCAGAATGTGCTTCTGGCACGAAGAAAGAGGCCACAGTACACGTATGTCGCGAAGCCGCCTTGGAACGGACAACTGAAGGCGGAGAAGGCGTTCGATATACTGGATGCTGTTCAGGTCAGCCCTGCCATTCACATCGCTTGCTTCTTTGGATGGTAAAGGGGACTAAAAGTAATAAATACGAAGATGCCAAGAGAAGCACAGCCACTCGAAGGCAGACGCACGCACCAGCTCACATTCACAAAATCAGCCTGACAGCAGGCTACTCTTGTTGCCAGGGTTGCCCGCTGCTAATATTGTCAGACAAGTAAATTGCTCTTTAATAATTACCACACGATCGCATATTTCGGCATAAACTATCATGTTTTCCTGAATCAAAGATTGTGAAAAATTATTGGCTAGACGTTGCTTCCGTCATTTCATCCTTTTATTTAGGGAGCGCACTTAAGAGTTAATCCGCCTCTCAACGGTGTTCGTATCTCTGCGGCGTAAATCCAAGTAAGACCGTCGGACGTGTGCGCGATTCGTATTCTGTTTTTCTACTCACTCAGAGGGCCATCTGTTCCCGTGAATTTTGAATGCTTTTATTACATTCACAGAATGGAATGGGCAGAGATGTAAAAATGCCTGTTCGGACACTGCGAGCTCTACATCGTCAGTTTGCTCCCCGCCCACACCCCTTGATAAATGGAGCGAAGTACCACGCAGAGCGCAGCAAATGTATTTTTAGTTTTCTCTGACGAAGAATTGAAGAAAAGAACAAAATAGAGGAAAAGTGGCGCTATTCCATGTATCCACCCCATCCATTTGTCATGTTGTATGAGCCCCTAGCCAAGATTGGGTATAATGCGAACGCATCCCGAGGCGAATGCTGATTCTGCACATGAACCGCTGCAACAAAATAATCGTAAAAAAAAGAGGGGGCAGGCTGAAAAATGGCGCAGAATCGTCGAAAGGCTGTTGTTTTTTTTGTTTTTTTTTTACGGCCAACTTGAACTTTTTGCGACCGTAGCACGAAAGGCGTAGGCCTCTGCTAAAGAAACAGCCACTCACTATGTAAAGCAAAAAAGAAAAAGAAAGGAAGAGCTGCACCCCAACATTAAGACAAAGGAGAAGGCCAAAAAGCCTTTAATACTTTGAAAGCCTTCTAGGTTTGCCGCTTTTTTAAAACGTATGCAAATAGCTTGTTACGACACAAATATGTACGACCAGCTAGGCCTAAGTCATTTCTCCTTGCCACAGTATTGGTCCTTCCTATTGATTGTCTTACCGAAAAAATGATATTCACCGGTTTATTATCATCAGCGAAACGTCGTCAGAGAATGCAGGTCAAAAATTGCCAACGATGTCTGACTTTTACTGTAGGAAGGCCATATGCAGATGCCGTCAGCACATAGAGAAAACTTTACGCACTCGGTGATGCGAATGAGGCAGATGTTGAACAGGGAAGGTCTCAAAACGGCGCCTTGAGGAACACCCTGTGTAATCTCGCGCCGCGTCGTGTCTCCATCGTTGATGGACATGTATACATAACGGTTGTGTAAGTAGCCACAGAGCGCTAAACGCTGAAGCTACGTAATAAAGTAAGAACAAAAGGAAAATTAGCCTCCCGGTGGTCTATTCTGCCACAAGACGAGCAGATGGTAATGATAGTTCTGATGGCAGTGTTAGAGATGACAAGTATAATGACGGGGTGGCAGTGATTATAATAATCGGTTTATGATCAATAATGCTACGGCAATCATAGCTAGTACCTACAATATTTGCATATCGCAATGCTTCTACTTTGTTGCGAAGCATGTCGGTTTTTCTGTCGCACACATTTTATTTTGTTCACTTATTGATGGACTTGCACTGTTATCAACATTTTTATAACTCGGCCATTTATCTCCGTAGAAGCCGGCGAGGGTGTGAAACCTGGTCAAACATCATCGAACCTACCCCTCTCCTACTCCCGCTACTACGTTTATTCGCTTGTATTACAAAGCCAAGAAAAGCCATTTGTTAACACGCTAAGCGGGATATCAACAGGCAAGGAAGCAAAAAACAAGTAAATTATGGACAGGAAAATAAACGAGCCAGTGCCGCCAAGAGTAGAAATGGGGTCACTCAGGAAGTAAACAGCTATTATATCGGCCTCGAATAGCCCATGAGCAACACGTTTTAATGATGCCTCCAGTACGCTGAGCCCTGATCAATGACTACGAGAGCAGCTAAAATCTAAAAGTTGGCACGTATAATCTGGGGATTTGGGAGAGAGAGATAGAGAGAAATGAAAGAGAGAGAGAAGGCTCTTTTTTGAAAAAGCAGGGAGGTTTGCCGGCGTTTACAGCCGCCTACATGCTTCTCTGCTGAGGTATGGGGATGGGGGAAGAGGGTCCCAAGAAAGAGCTGGGCAAGAAAGCAAAATCCAATGCAATGCAATCCAATCCAATCTAATCCAATCCTCATCGTGCTTGCCCAGCATGGCCCTCCAAGGTCCACGCGAAACTGCTCAACCTCGGCCAGTGTAGCTTACGCTACAAAAAAAAAAAAAAAAAAAAAACTGTCGTGGGCTTGGAGCGAAAATGGACTTCTACAAATTTAGTTTTCGGTCTGAGCTTGGGCCATGTAATTTGCAATTTTGAAATTAGGCCAATGTCATCCAAATAAGAGAACAGACTCCGTAGAGCTTGGCGCTGCTTTGAGCGACAAATCCATGGTCCTAAAATATTCTTGAGAGTCATTGGTCCCTGTTCCAGAAATTCAATTCTTTCAAAGAAGTGTGATCGCGGTTCCATGTATGCGGCGTATTCTAATAAAATGCGTTCAACTGTTTCTACACAAGAACAATTATCACAGTGAGAATTTGGCGTCGCTCCAAGGTGAAATAGGTAACTATTTGTGTATGCACAGTTCAGCAGTAGACGATGATACAACGTTTCCAGGTTACGAGGGAGCTGTCTCCGGAGTCTCGACTTAGATTCTGGGGCAATAGTGTGCATATAGCAGCGGGTAATTTAGAATTTACTCCACAGACGGTTTCTTTCAGTCACAGCAAAGTGGTGAGCCATGGCGGAAGCTTCTTAAATTCCAGTGAATACCTTGACAGAGCGGCATCAAAGGGAACCAAAAAGCCGACGAAGCGGCCCGTAACGGCTTTCTGCCCCTGAAATACCGCGAGGTGTACTTCCCAAAAACAGAAATGGGACATAAAACATGCATAAAACATATTCTCGCTGGCCAAATTGTTTTATATCTGGCTACTTTATGGCTTATTTTTCGTGGGGAAGCCTATGAAGATAAAATCTGAACTTCTGCATTGACAATGCATGTGTTTTATTGTTACCATCTCGGGTAGGATCACCCGCGCGCGCATGTGCAGACGATCCAACGTACAGTCTGTCAAAATGTTCTGGGCCACAGAGAATTTAATGCAAAAGCTTATGATCAAATTATTTTATGGAACCAAGAAAGGCGTTTTCTCCGAATGTCTGGTATAAAGCGTTTGAGCCTCGCTTGAAAGATGAGCTTGTGCCTTGAATTTTTCGTGGTCCATGCAATTTTTGCATGGCCTCGAACATTTTGGCAAAAAATGCACGTAAAATTTAAGAGGACATTTTTCAGGAGAGATGCCAACCCTACAGGAAAGATAATTTAATGCTAAAACTAGGATATCGTAGTAATATGGGAAGCCAACCACAAATCCCTTAAACAAAATCCCTTCATCAAGACCGACTTATAAAGCTTAACGTGGTGAGGGTTCCGGCTTCACCTGCTTTTCAAAACCGAGTGGAGTGGAGAGAATTTGCCGGTAACCCTTGCCAATGCCCACTCATTGCCCCAAAGAAGGGCTCAACTCACTCTTCTGGTCCCAATGCGGCATACATTTCAGAATTACTCGTGAAAGAAAAGGTTACTTTATTTAGATAAACGCATAATACCGCGGGACTGGAGCTATTCATACGATCGGTGTGCATGAAGATGACGCGTGTACACTTTAGACCAGTGGGCGCGATACTTAAAATGGTGTCTCTTGGCATGGGGATCCATTTTCAAGAGAGCAGCGAAAAAAAAAAAGAAAACTTCCACGTAATCCTTAGTACCAACGTAGAGAAATTTCGCCGCTGCGCTCAGGTTGGCGGGGAGATTTCGACAAAAAATGCGTACGAAGCTAGAGCAGGTGCACATGTAGAAAATATATTGTTGTATTACTCTGCTTTTTTTTTTTTGCGATGCCCGTAAGTTTAATCTCATTGTATGGCGCGTTGAGACCGACCTGCTCGGATTGTGCGTAAGTGTAATTAAATGTAAGTGTAATGCGGGTTACACACATTGCAGTGCAATTCGTACAATTCGTAAGATGCATGCTGGGCCCGCACGTTTGTCACAATATTACCGCGCATGAAAGATTAACCTCATCAAAAATTTAACACAATTTTTTTTGCAAGATTCTCCTCGCAAAATATATTCTACCAAACCACAGTCCTATAAAATGTCTGGTGAGACAGCTGGGATTTTCCCTAGTCATCAGGCTTGGATGTAATGAATCTGGAGCTACTCAATTACTCGTGTTTCCTCATCTTTGTGCGCCAATTATGTTACATCATCTGATTGCTTTGCGCCATTGAACAACTATGCTGCTTTATGTAGTTTTTATTGGAGCGCATGACGTCTGCTCAGGCTATGCCGTCTACTGCAGTGCGAGCCTAAAAATGACTTCATTTTAAACGACCGACTACTAGCAATGCGCTCCGAATTTAGCATACAGGTTAGACACAAAGGTGTACTGAAATATAAACTTCCCTGCGATTCTTGACAACGTTTTGGCTTAGTTCAGTTCGGTGACTTAGTGTATTTTGCTACCGTCAGGCGTTATAAAGTGGAACTTGGTGTCGTTACGAGGGGTAAATGTAAGACCGGCGTGTCACGTAGAAACATCGCCGTCTTCTTTGTAGGTGATAAAACCTTTAGTGCTTCTATGTACATTCCATACTAGACGAAGACAAAGCATACATTTTCTCAAAACTTTTCGAAACTACAACTATTGGTTAAACTACATCAAAAGTACAACCGCTTCATGCATGGCAACACTGCTGTTCGCGCATTGAGCCGCGCGAAGAATTAGTGCAAAACACAAACACGCAACCTAAAATCCCAGCGTACTTTGAATAAAAATGAACCTCGCATGGGTTTTCATGAAAATAAATAAAAAAACCCAGGTTACAAAATGCCGTGTAATAGTGGCTAGGTAAATGCCGAAGAGAAACAGAAAAAAAAATATCCCGGGTCATCTCCACTAACCAGAAACCTGGTGAGAGGCGAAGCATGCAGTGTATAAGTGTATTCTTGGCACCTTGGCGTTTCTGCCAATGGAGATGAAACCGTTGGAGGGGGGGGGGGGGGGGGCAGTACAGGTGTACAGCTTTGCTGCAAATGTCTCTTCTTTTTGAAGGCACGAAGCTCTCTAGCGCGAGGCGTAAACGAGTGTCTCGGTGTTTTTTAAAGACGATAGTCTTTCTTGGGCTACTTAAACCCAGAAATTTTGGTCTGTCTGTATGTCTGTCTGTCCGTCTGCCTGTCTGTAACTCGATTCAGCCACCCGGCCAAAGTAAAATGCTTACTGCGCAATAGTCTTATATACTCACAGCCAAATGTAAACGTCTAAGCCCAGTTTATATGTTCATACTTGTCAACTTTGTTGAACAAGAACAAGGCATTACCCAAATATACGACAGGAAATTAGTACACAAGGAATATTTACAGTGTTCCTTTAGTAAAAAAATTCCTGGGTGCTTGGTTTTTCGATAGCAAATGATATTCTACATCTACTGCAGAAAACCGCCGCCTCCTGGCGGCATATGAAAATTCACGCGGCAACAGCAACGAATGGTTCCACTAGCTAGATTCCACGTTCTGCTTGAAACGCACGTGCAGCACGGCCAAGCGGTTCTATAAACCTTGTAGTCGGCCGCCTCCATTCACGCGCGTCTCCGCCGAACTGCAGCGCTGGCATCGAGGAACCTCGCCTGTAGCAGTGGAACGCGGTAAATTCAAATGGCCTTGAGCAAACCTTTAGTGTGTTTACATTGGGATGAGCGCGACGGAACAGGAACAGCATGAGAGGTGAGCGGGAAAGCGAAGGGGGCATTTCATTGGCGAATGCCTACAAAGACTATCGTATTTTGACGACATTTGGAACGAAAGGAGCAGATACGCGGCCAATTTTTTTAGTAGGCGTTACGAAGCCCTATAGTGCGAGGCGTAAACCAGTGTCCCGGTGCATTTTAGTACGCGTTACGTTCTAGCACGATGCGTAAACGAGTTTCCCGGTGTTTTAGTACGGTGACTAGATGAGACGGTGATTGCGATGACGATAGGAGACGCCAACAGCGCCAGCCCCTGAGGGGATTCGCCCCTAAAAAAAAAAGACTGTGCCTCGCACTGTCGCGTACGGTGTCAAGCACAACCAAAACAAAATAACGAAATGCATGCTGTTTGGGTTAATAACGACGTCGAAAAGAGGTAATATAAGGAAGTGCAAAAACAAATGTCAAAAGAAGATTTTGCCTCGCGTTGTGCCGAACGGCACCAAATACAACAAAAACAAAATCCGCGAGCAACTGCATTCTACGGTTCAAAGAAACTCAGCTCTGGTGAACTCCACCATGCCTTCTGTAAACAACACGCGAGGAAGACGATTCAACTGTGCATCGACGGCAATTCTCCCCTTGTCAGTCAAAAGTTTCAGCAATAATATTTCTTCTATGTCGTTGCTTTGAGCACTAGTAGCACGCCCTTCTGCGTGAGCTAATATATTACACTGCATACAGTGACCCAAATTTCAGACGACAAAAAAGCGCCTGCACCCTTCCCGCCAAGACATTAGTGTTGCGCTAGCATAGGTATGTGTGCTTGTGCGTTGACGATGGGCGCTGGGGCAACCTATCAGCCTATATTTAGTTCAGAAAACACTATTTTAAAATGGTTGCCGACTGCGTACTTTACTCTGGAAAGCCAAGCCAGGCTCACGCAAGGGCGAAAGCTTTTCAGAAGAAGTGTGCCAAATCGGAATTCTGTTCTTTTTTTTTTTTTTTTTGCCGGCTCTGCAATTAACTTCAGCCTGAGGCACCCACCTGCCGCATACATCCTCTCCTGACAGCCCGCGAAAAGCAACATTACTAAGTCGGCAACAAACAGTACAACACCGTCACAACCCAGAATTTCTTTCGGAGAGCCAGCCGCAAAAGGGACACAAAATCGAAAGCGTCCACTTCGCTCGCACCGCTCAACAGAGGCCGGTGCAGGATATCTTGCCCGCCACCGTCGCAGTGGCGGGCCGCATCTCGCCTTGTCACACGACACAGACCCTGCTTCAATGAAAAGAAAAGAAGTAAAGGTAGGGAGAAACCCTGGGCACCGCTGTGACAAAAAAGTTTATTTCGCTTGCTCTTTCGGATTACTGTAAACTTAACGACATTGTTGTCACGAGAAAAGGCCTGCCGCTGCGACAGCTTGAGCTCGGATACCTCAAAACCTCGCCTGCCAAAGCCCGCTCTAAGTAATTTCTTAATTCATAATAACACAAAAGTGCACTTTAAGCTTCTGTGACACCCGCGCTAACAAAACGGAGAGGGTTGCGTGCAATTATTATTTCTGATTTTCTGAAGTGAAAGTGTTCGTGCCGGCACGCCTAAAATCTTTGGTTGATCCGGTACAGACAGTTCACTATTTGCAAAGCGCGAGAGAGAGCGGGAGAAAAAGAGAGATGGGAAGAGCGAGGGAGAGGGAGAGAGGGAGCGAGAAGGAGAGCTTTTATTTTTGCGTGAGGAGGAGAAAAGCGAACAGAAAGGCGGAGAGGTTATCCAGGCTTAGAGCCCGGATTGCTACTCGGCACTGGGGAAGGGGTGTGTAGGAGAGAGAGAGAGAGAAACATCTTTAATGAACAAGTGAGGTCAGCCAGGCGGGGCGCCCGACTTGGGATGAAATAGAGGGCTGGCGAAAAACAGGGGATGTGATCTGGCCCTTTTCCCCTCTTTTCCCCCCTTAAAATCATATTAGCTTAGCTTAGGACCGGGGCCGCGCACACACTTTAGTGCCTTTGTAAGTACTATAGTCTTTCAGCTAAGCCTGTGTCCTTCATAAAACGCAGAAGGGCTTTTGTTGCCTTCTGCGAAGTCGCTTGTAGGGGTCGATGTCCTAGAATAGTCTCTACTGTGAACGGTTGATTGTCCAACCGGCTGAGCTCGGCGACCAAAAAACGTCTTTCCGATGAATTCTGGGGGCAACGACAAAGCACATGTTCAAAGGAAGGCTCTATAGTTCATACCACAAGCTGCATGCAGCACTGTGGAGGCTACATTGTTGTCAATAGAGCGCCCAGTGAGGGAGCCTAATTCACCATGAAGGGGGTTTTGAAAAGAGCTTTCAGTTTCCCCTCTCGGCAGGTGAAACGGCAAGGCCTCGGCGGGTTTTGTCGATTTCCTTCGCGGTGAGTAGGCGCCCTCAGTGGGCGCTCTAATGACAACAATGTAGCCTCCACAGTGCTGCATGCAGCTTATGGTATGAACTATAGGTCAAGAGGGGGTGGTGGGAGTAGAAGGTGGGGTGTTTCTGCCTGGGGCACCTTGAAGGCGCAGAGTTTCGTGAGAAACAGGTGGGCTCTTTGAGAATGCGGGAACGGCCTCGTGGGGTGAGGAGAGCAGACTCCCGGCTCTAAACTGCTCGCGCTTTAGACCGCTCTCTAGAGAGCAGTGTCCTGAGAGCACTAACGGCTATGCAAACTCGTCGGACGCTTCTAAGGTTGGGTTTGAGCCTCATTGATATGTGCTGCTTTTTGTGGTGCTGTACGGCGGGCGTCACCCGATTTGAGTAGCAATAAAATAATTAGTTTTAGTTACCAGTTTGAAATATTTCCACTGGTTTCAAAGACTACGGTTTCCACACCAACCCTAACGTTGGGACACCTCGATATGTGCGTTTTGGAAGGGCAGGCACTTACATACGAGTTCTATTACCATGCGGCCATGTAAACGTCGCTGCAGTTTACAATTTCTTTCTGTAACCGTAAGCTTTGTGCCCCTTGTTTCCATGATCGATAGCATTGGAGCCTATGAGATGAAGCGGAACTCCCCACGTTTGTCCATCATTCATCATCATCACCAGCCTATCTACGCCCACTGCAGGGCAAAGCCTCTCCCATTATTCTCCAATTACCTCGGTCCTTGCCACACTGCGACCACTTTATCCCCGCAAATTTCTTGATTCATCTGCCCATCTAACTTTCTGCCGCCCCCCTGCAACGCCTGCCTTCTCTAGGGATCCACTCTGTTACCCTTTAATTACCAGCGGTTATCTTGCCTTCGTATTACATGCTCCTGCCCACGTCCATTTCTTCTTCTTAATTTCTACTAACTATGTCTTTACACCAGTTTGCTCTCTGACCCACTCCGCTCTCTTCTTGTCCCTTAATGTTACACTATCATTTTCCGCTCCATTGCCCGCTGAGTCGTTCTCAATTTAAGTTGAACCCTCTTAGTGAGCCTCCAAGTTTCTGCCCGTAGGTGAGTACCGGTAAGATGCAGCTGTCATTACACTTTCTTCTTCAGCGACAATGGTAGGCTGCTATTCATTATCTGAGAATGTCTGCCATATGCACCCACCCCCATTCTGATCCTTCTAATTATCTCTGCCTCATGGTTGGGATCTGGGGTCACAACTTGGCCTAAGTAGATATATTCGCTTACCACTTCCACTGCCTCGCCACCTATCTCAAACTGCTGTGCTGTCCCGAGGTTATTGATCATTACTTTAGTTTTCTGCATATTAATTTTCAGGCCCACGGTTCTACTCTGTTCGCCCAGTGCGGAAAGCATGCTTTGCAATTCGTCCCCCGAGTTACTTAGCAAGGCAACGTCATCAGCAAATCTGAGGTTACTGAGGTATTCTCCATTAACCCTTACTCCCACCTGTTCCCAATCCAACTGTTCTGAATACTTCTTGTAAGCATGCTGTGAATAACATTGGAGAGATTGTGTCTCCTTGTCTGACACCCTTCTTTATAGGTATTTTACTGCTCTCCCTATGGAGATGATGGTTAGCTGTAGACCCACTGTAGATATCCTCTAGTATTCTTACATAATGATCATCTACCCCCCTGGTTCGTAATGCCTTGAATGACTGCTAGGGTTTCGACCGAGTCAAATGCTTTCTCATAATCTATGAAGGCTATATATAGGGGTTCAGTATACTCAGCGCACTTCTCTATCACCTGATTGATCGTGTGAATATGGTCAATTGTTTGAATAACCTTTACGGAACCCTGCTTGTTCTTTAGGTTGACTGAAATCTAAGGTTGCAGAGATTCGGTTAGCGATTACCTTGGTAAATACCTTGTAGACGACTGACAGTAAGCTGATCGGCCTGTAATTTTTCAAGTCCTTCATGTCGCCTTTCTATGGATTAGGATGATGTTTGCGTTTTCTTCCAAGATTCCGGTTACACTTGCGGTCATTAGGCATTGCGTATACAGGTTTGCCAGTTTTCAAGTACAATTTCTCCGCCATCCTTCAAGAGGTCTGCTGTTATCTGATCCTCACCAGGTGCTTTGCCCCCTTTCATTTCTTTCAAAGCCTTCCTTACTTCTTCGGTCGTTACTGGTGGGATGTCTATCTCCTCTGAACTACTGTCTCGTTCGGCATTATCCTGTATGTCCCGGCTACTGCACAGATCCCTATAGAACTCCTCGGCCACTGTGACTATTTTATCCCTATTTAGCCCCCCACGTTTGTAGTGGACATTTTATCGAGAGTCAAAGTACTAAACCATTCAACAGCCAAAGCTACCAATCCCTCTTCCGGGTGGTGCACGAAACTCTACAATTTAAAAAGCCCGTCTCATTTCCCCGCGCCGGAAGCCCCGCTTTTTTTGCCCCGTTTTTGGCAGCCCACGCTCATAAATAAGCCCCGTACACATCTGCCCCGTGCCGATTGTTCCGCGCCGAGAGACCAGCTCTTTAAGCGCCGAACTCATAACCTAAGCCCATGGTATTCTATGTTGGTTTCTTTTTTTGAGAACGAAGCTCTTCAGCAAATCGTAATTTTTTGTGTCCGTAGATCAGCGCGTGCCTCGCGACGACGCCCACCATCCCTTGCGCACGTTAGTCAAGCAACTTAGGGAGATTGGCCTACATTGCGGCTACCGCACTGCAGTTAAAAGAAAAAAGAAAACAAGAAAATGTCAAGCGCACGTGTGTACGTGCCTCGCGGCGACCTCCCAACGTCATCGGCGCACGTTTTCAAGCCAAGCATACCCACTTGGGAGATTGGCCAAGATTTGCAAAAAAAAAAAAAAAAACGAAGAAGAACTCCATGATTCGCCGTAATCATGGCAACACTTGCTCGGAACGAGAAAGACAGGTCATAGCGTACGCCCCTCAAAGGTGATGTTTAAAGATTATCACTTCCGAAAAAAATGAAGGAAGCTCTCACTTATAGCAACAGGGAAGGTCGTTGCGGCGGCAGCGCAGATTCAAATCGGCTGCAATCGTGGACTTAAACCGTCATGACGGTCGGGAAAATTGCGCAAAGCTTCGCTAGCTTCAAATCTTACGGGTTAGTGTGAGCTTCATTCATTTTTTTTCCTTAGTAATTTTCTTGTGCGGCATACGAAAGGAGACGTAAAGACGGGAGAAGAAAACTAAAGAAACGATAACTGTGACCGAAGTTGCTGACTTGTCTAGTGGTGAATGTTTTAGTCCTCTATGAGTTCATGTCTAGCAACTATCAGTTAAATTAATAATGTTCTCATACATGTTGGCATGACATGTTTGTAGCCGTATACGAAGAGCACATCCAGCCCTTTTTGGGCCTGAATAACTTTTATGACAAAGTGGTCGCGCTCACTCGATGAGGCTGTGGCGCAACAGAAGTGCACCCCAACCCCCTCCTGCCCCCGAAACCTCGGAGTGTCACTGGGATTTGCCACGGACACGAAATTACGAAGTTCACTGCGCGGTTATTACTTCTGCAGCAGTGGGCTTCAAATCCACCCTACTTAGACTACGCATGCCAATAAGCAATGCTAGGGGTCGGAGGCATGCAATCCCAGTGCTACAGTTCCCTTCCATCCTCTTTTCTTATAACTCGCTTGCTCATACCTCTTTCTTTAGATGGTCACCGAACTTGTATTTCTAAAGCATTCAGGCGCCAAAAAATGACGTTTCCTCGTACAGCCGCCGGAAAATGGTTTGGGGCAAATGGCATCGGGGCTTTTGGCACGCGCGGATTATCGCGCGGGGATATTGTTCGCGGGGCATTTGAGACACGGAGCAAACATTGCGACGGGGGTTCTGCGCACGGGGCAATCGCGATACACCCTCCCTCCCTCCCTCCCTCCCTCCCTCCCTCCCTCCCTCCCTCCTCCCTCCCTCCCCATTGTACCACCAGTGTGAAATAAAGGCTGGCACCGATAGACGATAGATGGCCAAGGCGTTAAAAAATGCAGGTAATGAGTGTTAATGTCAACCTTTGTTTCCTAGTGCGTGAGTATTTTCTGTAAACCATTTGTAAACCATTTGTAAAGCAATGCAAACCACCGAAAACAAAAAACAAAAATATAACCAAACGTAACAAAAGTCACCCAATTTGTGTAGTGTCAGCAAATCTGCCAAATGCGGCAACCACCGTTCGTTTCGAGTGAATAAATAAATAATAAATGAGTTAATAAATCACGGTCCTACGTAATTGCGCTTTCATGCTCGTTGAAAAACAACAAAGAAGAGAACTGGGATGAACTGACGAAATCAACATGCATTCCGATCGCGGGCTCTCGAGTGATTAGCTGTCTGGATTTCGGCATTCAATGCCTCAGGGAAAACTCAAGGTTGACAAAACGGAAAAATCGCGAATTTTTTTTAACGCAATAATAGACAATTCCAAAAATTTGTGCAGCTTTCTGATGCCTTGGGCTTTCTTGAGGATTACAACTTGTTACAGTGGCTTAAGTGCAGCGCAAGCGACGAGTTTCTGTATTCAAGCGTATAGGTGGTAAAACGCGACCACAGTGTCCAGTACGAGACATAAGGCAGGTTTTTTTGGAACCTTAGTGTATCTCGTAATTGAGCCACGTAGTAATCGTTTTTTGAAAAAAAAAACTATTAACCAACTAGCTAGCAACCAAGTCTTACTAGACGCACAAACAAATGCTTTTCCACATCAAGTAATAAGTTCCTCCCGTCATGCGGTATTTATTCTGGAAACGATTCCCAATGCTATTGTGAACGAATATCTGTGCAATTAACCGCATTTTGTAATGATGGTACGTAGCGTCGTCCGTCCAATCTTAAGAGGTAACTCCAACTTTGTGTTTCTCTCATGCACGACGCCGTTTCTTCATCTTTTGCCAAAGGCCAGCACCGCAGCATACTTGAATCGGCTGCCCACTTCACCTTTGCAGGAGCATTTAGCAGCAATGCATTCCTCGATGCGCCAAACTGCTCGCAGTCAACAAGACTGCATGAAAAATTAGCACAAAGAAACGGACTTGTACCTCCGGCTCGACTTCCAGAATGTCGCATTGGGTGTCGTCAGCGATTTTTAATTACTGAGCATGGGCGTAAATCATACATGTGCATGCCTCGTAAAAGGTCGCGTCCACTCTCAAGATTTACCGAACTGAAAAAGTCATTGTGGTAATCTAGGCTTTGCAAGCCGCACTCCAGCAGAACGACAGAAAGCCATGCACAAGTACGCCGCACTGCAGCCACCAGCATTCCGCTGACGAGCTGTTCTCTGAAACGACGGTGGTGCCACACACCGGCTGGCCGGTCCCTATACTCCGGCGCTCTTTTGTGGCGCGTCGCCAACTGGTACTAGTATGTCTCGCGCCGCCTCGGCATACCGCTCTTCCCCTCAAACTTTCGCATACTTTCATCCTCTGCTTTTCTGCTATCTTCAGTGTCCTCTTTGTTCATTCGCTTACAGCAAGGTCGATGCCGAGGGACGACGCGACACCACAGGAGCGGGCGGTCAAGTGCTGCCCACTAAAGCACATTTGAGTTCGTATGAAAATTTAAGCTGTCTCCAAATACGAACCGCGTGCGTTACCTCCGCGCGTTTATGGCGGCTGTTACAAATCGACTGTGTGCGCGAGTGTGGACGCGGTGCGCAGTCTTTGACAGCGCACAGCAAGGCAGCGCGCCAAGATACTTTCCCACATAGCATGATGCTGAAAGTGGAGGACCATGCATTTGCCTCTAACACGTGACTTCAGAAGTACGGCGTGGTAAGAACTCGTACGATTTTCCGTTGTACGCGGTGGCGGCAAACTCATCGCTGCCGGCGCTGCAAGAATGCTTTTGTTTGGGCACGGTTTACTCTGGCGTCCGTTGAACCCCTCCTTTTCCTCCTCTCCGGCACAGCTTGCGCCGGCTCCTTCACTGGACCTATGGAAAATGTTTTGCGTATCTGTACTTTTTCCGTTCCATGGGCAAAGCGCTCGAAGGCTGGCGAGCCGTTGGCCCCTTTGTGAATAAATTTGCGCCCTTCAGCGAGACGGGTTAGTTCACCCCGGGCTACTGTCGAGAGCGTTGCTCTGCCCGGTCATGCTATGCTGTCAGCATGCCCGCGGCCAGCTGCTCCTGATCGCTACTCTCGTATCGCTCTGATCGCTTACTGTTTAATGCTTGATCGCTACTCTCGTATCACCATGCATCAAACAGTTAAGTTTTGCTCTCCGCTCTTCGCCGTTGGTAGCGGAGGCGACCCTTCCGCATGCCGCATCTCTACCAGGAGACCACTTCATGATGGAGGTGACGGGGCTCGGTTCGGAGACGCCTTCACAAGTGTAACAGTGCGGAACATGAGCTTCTCAAGTGTGTCCAGCGCGAACAAGCTTCACGAACAACTCCACGACATTCAAAGCCCTGCACACGGTCACTGAAAAAAACGTTCCAAGTTTGGCCTGCTATGTGGAAGAAAATCACCCGAGTACGCTAATTTCACAAGTAGCCTTAGAATAGCAACGTATGTCTTCACTGGATGTCATCTTTGCTTGGCGATGCAAACGCTGGCATGCGCTCAGTCACAGCAACAGAAAGAAGAAAAAGACACCAAAGGTAAATTATTATTATGATGATAGTAATGAGTTCATATGCGTGCGTTATGCATTAGAACCTCATACTTTCGCAATCAGTGCTTACCAAGGAGTGCTCAGGACCCCTCGTATTTTTTTAAGCTACTTTGCCCTATGGATAAGTTAATACATTTCAGAAAGACGTTTTTGCTGTTCGCCTAATTAAGCGCTATCTCGAAATATTTCAGTGAGAATGCCTTAGGGAAGATCAAAGCACAGCTGGTAGCCGGAAGCAACCTTGCTGCGGGCACCATCGGGAACCTTCAATTTCTCCTGAGGAGGGCGGCAGTTTTATCTGTGTACCTGTTGTTGTGGGATGAGGCACTTCTGCAAGAAGACGCTTGCGAATTCCAGCCACGGACCAGCAAGACGCGTGCGGGATAGAGAGAGGGAGAATGTAAGAGCGTGAAATAATGATTGGAGTCGGCAGGCAGGACGGTTCACAGCGCGCCATGTTTTGTGCGTGGCGTCCCGGTGCGTCGAGGAATGACAGGGGGAACGCGCGTTGAATGCGGCGCAGTGAAGACGAGGAAAAGACAACCCCGACACCAGGTTCTGACTTGGCGGGGCTTCTGTTTACTTTATGCTGTCAGCACTGTTTCTTCGGCGTTCGGGCATTCCGTACGAAGAGTGCGTCTACAACTAGCTTTCAGACAGCCGAAGGCTCTTGTAGAAGGTAGCGTGCGGCTTCCTGCTATAGCGACCAGAACTGACAACTTGCCAATGATAGATTCTTCCATCTCTTCTAAATTACTTCGTTGCGTAGGCTAGAATTGGCGGCCTATGCACGTCTGTGCAATATCGCGTTCGCCTTATTCCTGTTTATCTCTAAGCTTACGACTAGGGTTGCTGAGTATCGTTACTGCGGCGTTTCTTGCAGGTCTCTTTCCGAATCACTTAGCTCGGCCTAACGAGTCATGGAAAGAAGAATGATGGCAGTAACGAGAAACGAGCGTCGTACATTAGGGAGCAAGACATCCTAGCTCAAATTAGGAGGAAGATGGTAGGTGGAGCTGGGCATGTAATGCAGAGAACAAACAACCAGGAGCCCACTAGGACAACAAAATGGCTACCCGCCGCGGTGGCTCAGTGGCTAAGGCGTTGTGCTGCTGAGCACGAGGTCGCGAGTTTGATTCCCGGCCGCGGCGGCCGCTTTTCTGATAGAGGCGACAAGCAAAAAACGCCCGTGTGTTCGAAATTTCGGCGCACGTTAAAGATCCCAAGGTCGTCAAAATTAATCCGGAGCCCTCCACTACGGCGCGCCTCATCGCCTTCGTTGCATCGGCGCGTTAAACCCTACAATCAATCAATCAACAAGAAAATAGCTACCGAGGGACGGAGCTACGAGTAGAAGGAGACCAATAACTAAATGAAAAATTAGAGAAGGGTATCAGGTCGCAAAGATTCGGTTAAAAATTTGGTTAAAACAAAGAAAGATGGATAAATAGCGAAGCCTTCTCCCTTGCAGCCTGAGTCAAAGCCCGAAATGCGAACTGCTTCGACCCTGTGGAAAGGGGGAAACGGGATAGAAGCCATCTTCCTTATACGAGGGAGCCAGGTTCGACTGCGACGACGGGAAGATTTTTTTTTCTCCCTAGAGGCGCTTGACGTGCCTTCGCTTATCATAATCATCGTTTTGAGAAACCACTTGCGTAAAGTTGACATTCCTGCAGTGCGTTTTGGCGCGGCATCGAACGCCATCCGTACCCGCCTCGGTGGCTATGGCATTGTGCTGCTGAGCACGAGGACGCGGGTTCGATTCCCGGTCGCTGCCACCGCTTTTCTGATGGAGAGGAAAAGCAAAAAGATGCCCGTGTGTTTTCGGCGCACGTCAAAGAACCCCAGTTGGTCAAAATTAATCCGGAGCCTTCCACTACAGCACGCCTCATTGCCGGTGTATCAATCAATCGAACGCCACCCGTGAGGCATATATATACCCATGATGATGACAATGTTTATGGTCATGATGATGACACATCGACATACGTAGGATTACAAATATTTTACGGGATAGAACGCGGGTTTTGCGAATTTCAGCCCCGCTTTAAATACTGAGCCCTGAATGTGTGAGGGGACACATTCAGAGCAGGTTTGACGCATAAAATGCATTAGTCACCCCTAGGGTAAAGCACGCACTCCACATCTTTTGAAGCGATAATCGGAGCCACTCCGGCTACGATTTTCGCTGTCCGAACGTTAGGTATACTATGAAGTGACGAAAATGCCTTTCGAGCCTTCAAGAATTTCGAGCCTTGTTACATAATGTTATGCAATTATTTATATTATACTGGGATCCATGACTAGGTCCACGGAAAAATTTTGCCTACCCGCCGGTACATAAGTCACGAGGTCCCCCCTTACACCTTTCATCAATAGCAACACCAGTTAACTTATTCTAGAATTACTTCAGGGCGAATGTTTCTGTCACAGACTTTCATCCGCTGTAATTCCGCGTCTTCTAAATCTCGTTTTTTTTTTCAAACCAAATTTTATTTTTTTCTCATTTCTCGCCATTGTATCATTCAGGTGGCCCACGTGAAATCAGCGCTCGGTTTGGCATGCCAAGACCAGCTCCATTTTTCTTTTACATGGCGCTGCTTAGGTTGCCGAAAGCGACACCTTAGATTTAAACAGCCGAGCGAACAGGCAGGACTTAAACACAGTTCCTCCGCAATGGATTCCTATAATGCCATAAAAGCGGCAAGCGAAAAACCTGAGGTATAAAACAAAGCTCAGGACTCGACCTGCATAGAATAAAAAGTGATTCAAAGGAATTTCTCCAAATTAAGAAGCGTCTCATTTTTGTCCACAGATAAATATGTATAACGTTATTGTTGCAAGGTATATCAAGGCATGTCAAACACGGGAATTCAAAAGCTATTTCTTTTAAGGTTGCTAAACAAATGCTAAACATAGTTCTCTGTTCAATCGCGCAAAGATTATGCTGCCCGTAAGGGATAAAAAAAACCTTCTTATTGAGAGTTGCAGTTTTTTCTTTGATCACCTTCACGACGAGGTGGGCTCACTCATTTTAACACATTTGGCTGAAATTTGACGCGGTATTTGCTCACGAAGTCGAGCCAAAAGCCTGGCGTATCATCTCCCCTCTGTTATTTACAAATGCTCCGTCCCAAATGTTTGAAAAAAATTCACGCATCTCCACGAAGTGAATCATGACGAGTAGGCGAAGCACTGGGGATCGTTCTTACCGTAAATCACCCGTGAGAGTGCTTACTGCTGCTAAAACGATTTCCAATCCAATCCAATTCAATATAATTCAATTTAATCCAGTTGAATCCAATGCAATTAAATCCATTTCAATCTAATCCAATCCAATCCAATAGAATCCAATGCTCCTCGCGCAAGTTCAGCACAACTCTCTCTCTCTCCTTGTCTCTCTCTAACTTTTTGTGAACCTTTTATTTTGTTCTTGTTAACCTTTTGTGAACATTTTATTCACAGATGTTTGGATTTACACGTCGCTGTGGGTCTCCCTCTCTAACCTTTTGTGAACCTTTAAAAATTTGGGGTTTTGTTACGGGGAACCCACATTTTTGTTTCCGGTGTGTTTTCCGGCCCCAAAGGGACGCCAAAAAGCTCCCTTTAAATTCTTCCCCCTTTTAAAATTCCCTTGCCCCCAAAACGGTCGGGCCCCTTTTGCCCGGGAAAAAACCTTTAAGAAGCCCCTATGGACCCGGTTTCGGGACACCATAAAACCCGGAAAATTTCCCGAGCCCCAAACAAGGGGGTTTTTTTTAAAGAAAAAAACTTAAAGGAAGGAAAGAGGGGAAGGGAAAAGGGGAACTACCGGAAAAAGGGGGAGGCTCTTTTGGGCCGCCCAAAAAAAAATTTTTTCCTTTAAAAAATTTTTTTTTCTTTAAGAAAATAAAATTTGATTTTTTAAAAAAAATTTTTTAAAAACCCCAAAAAAAAATAAGGGGGAAATTTTAAAATTTTTATTTCCCGAAACAAGAATTTAAAAGCGGCCATTGCCCGGGCCACCCGTGATTTTGTTTTAAAAACGCCTTGGGGCCCCTTGACTCACGCCCGCAACGCCCTTTTCCCCTCCTTCAATTTTTGGCCTTTCCCCGTCCAATCCTGGCGAGTTTTTCCCGGAAATTGGGTTTCTTCCCCCCAAAATTTTTGGGAAACCCGGGCAAATCCTGAGGAATTTTCCCCAAAGAATTTCGCCGCAAAAAGCAATTTCCCCGGCACCGAGCCGGGCCCAAATTTGTCCCCTTTAAACTTCGCGAACCCCCCGGGGAAAAAGGGAAAACCCCTTTGACCGAAGGAGGGGAAACCTTCCCCCTTTTGTTTTGGCAAAATTTTCCCAAACCCCCCACCGAAAGGGAAACGGGTTTTTCCCCCAATCCTCCGGGGCTTGAAATTCTTTTTAAAAATTTTTCTTCGCAGGGGACCTGTTTTTTAAAAAGGTGGTTTTCCGTGCTTAATTCCCCAACTTTCCCCCTTTTTTAAATTAAAAGGCTGGGGTCCAGACTTTTCAAACCCTTTTCAAAAACCACAAAAAAGGGGAAAAAAATTCCCCCGGTACGTCGAATTTGGTTTTCGCCCGGGTTTGTTTCCCTTCCTTGTTTTGGGAGCGCAACCCTTTTTTTCCGAAAAACTTCCCCCAATCGAGTTCTTTTGTTCTCCCCAAAATCCGCGAAAATTTTAAAAGAAGGAAAGGAAATCCCCGACCCCCTTTTTGGGGTTTTCCCCCCCCCCGGAAAATTTTTGGTTGGGCCCACCCTTTAAAATTTCCCCCTAATTCTAAATGGACGCCCCTTTTGGGCCCGGGTTACGTTTAAAAAAGCCATTTTCTTCTTTCTCAACTCTTAATCCCTAAAAAAATTTTTTATTAAAAATTCTAAAATAATTGTAAAAATTTTAACCCTAAAAATAAATTAAAAAATTTTAAATTTGCCCAAAATTTTCATATTAAAAGGGGTTTCATTACCCCCCTCCGGGGGGTCCCCCTTACTGGGAAACCGCCTTCCCTTCCCAAAACACCCCGTTTACAAAAAAAAAATTAAATTTTATTTTTTTTAAAATTTTATTTTAAAAAGGGCTCTAAAACCGAAAAAATTTCCCGATCCCCAAAACCCCAGGTTTTGTTAAAAAAACTTTTTGGGGGGCCCTTTTTTTTTTTGGAAAAAGAACAGCCCCGAGGCCAAATTTCGTTTTGGGATTGTTTTCCCTCCACGGGAAAGGGTTTCCTCTTCCCCGGGTTTTTTTCCCCCTTTTTAGGTTTTGGGTGGTTCCCGGCCACAAAACCGGAGAAATTTTTTCCCCCCGGCGGCCATTGCCTTTTCCGGCGGAAGGGGGACCCCTTTTCCCCCGGACACTCCAAAACCCCTGCCGGCCCAAATAATTGAATTGGGGAGAAAATGGGCCCTGTTCCCCGGGAAAAGGAAAAATTTGGATTTTCCGCCAAAAAGAAACCCCTTTTGTTTTTGGGGTTTGGCAATTTTTTTTTTGAGAAAAAAAAAAAAAGGCCAAGGGCCGCCCGTTTTCCCCCCCCCGGGGGAAAAAATTTAGGAACGTCACAACCCAAAAAAATGCCCTTCCCCATTTTGAAGTTTTTTTTACCCAAGGATTTCCCTTTTTTGCGAAACGGGGCTTTCCCCGCAAAGATGGGAATTCCCGATCCCGCCAAAGCTTGACCCCTTTTGGGGGGTTTAGAACCCTTTTCCCCGTTAGTTATGGGTGGCTACCATCACGCAAAAAAAGAAAAAAAACCCCCAGGGGAAGGGGAAAACACCCTTTGGGGGGAATTTTGGGGCCTTTCGGATTAACGAAGGCCCGGGGGTTTAAATGGGCGTGTTTTTTCCTTTCCCAAAATTTTTTTTACCATTTTTAAAAACCCTTCCCCTAAAGTTTTTTTGGAATGCCGGTTTTCCCCTAAAAAACCCTTTCAATCCTTAAAATTTATTGGACAAGGAGGTCCGGCCCACCCCTTGAATCCCCTGGTGCTGGGTTCCCGCCAGACCCGCCAAAAAGAACTCCCCAGCCGGGTGGGGCCCCTTTCCCCTTTTTAAATTTTTTTAAAATAAAAATTTTTTTAAAAATTTAAAAATTTTGGGGGGAGGAAACAGCCTTAAAAAAAGGAGGCTTAACTTCAAAACCCGGGGGTTTCGGCACTTTGGGGCCGGTTTTTTTCCTTAAGAAAAAAAATTGGGTTGTTATTCACCTTAATAAGCAAATTCCCCTTTGCCCCCGGGTTTAAAACCGCCAAAGGCCCCTACAAAACGAAAAAGGGGGTCGGTTTGGGCCGCCGGGAAATTCCCCCCTCCCCCGGGAAGGGCGGGCCCCGGGTCACCCCCCGGGGGTTTTGGGGGGCCCCTTCCCCGTTCTGGGGGCGGATGGGAAAACGGAAAAAAAACCCCAAAAGCCGGGAAGGAAACAGTAGGGGGGGGCCCCCACGGGGGGTTTTTTTTCCTTTTTTCCCAAAATTAAATTGGCTCCTCAAAATCTAAAATTTCCCTTTCTGGGCTTTGGAACCCCAAATTTTTTGAAAAAAGAGCCCCACCCTTCCAATTTAGGGGGGAAAAGCCGCAGGGCCGCTACGGGGGGTCAAAAAAATTCCCCCAATTTTAAAGGCTCTTGCTAAAACCCCCGGGGGAAAAAGGGGTCCCTCTTTTTTCTTCCCAACCCCAAAATTTTGAAAATTTAAAATCCGTGCGGCATTCCCCCTTCCAAGAAACGAGTAAAAGGCCGTACTCGGCCCCGGGGCCTTTTCCCTATTTAAAAAATTTGCTTTCCCGGGGAAAAAAAGGGCAACACCCACCCCGGCCCCGGGGGGAACTCCACCCCTGTTTTTCCCCCCCCATTCCAAAATTTAATTTGGGGAAAACCAAGGGGGCCCCTTTCTCCCTTACCTGGAGGATGGGGTTGTTACCCCGTAAAGACACCCACTCGCTACGCGGAAAGGTTCTTTCCCCCCACAGGGGGCGCTACCATGGGCTATTCTTTTAAAAAACCCCAAAAGGGAAAAAACCCGGGTTCCTGGGAAGGTTCGGATCTTTCAAAGGGTGGGGTTTCCCCCACCGGTTTACCCCCTATTTTAAAATAAAAAAAAGCGCCTAAGAATTACAACCTTTTTCCCCAGTTTTCTTTCTTTAAAGGCCCGGGGCTTTTTTCGACCAAAGGGCCCATTTTAAACGGAAACCTCGGGGGTTTCGGCACTTCCGGTTTATGGGCCCCCCCAGTTCGTCGGGACGGCTTGGGTCCGCACCGGGGGGGAAGAACCCCCCCCGTTTTTCCGAGGTCACCCCCTCCTCTCAGGAAAAATACCCCAGAAAGGGGAAAAAAAAGGAGATGCGTTTTTTCCCTTCAACCCCGGGAAAGCTTTTTCTTTCCCCCTTTTCGGGGGCGGTTTTTTTTCCCCCCTACTAAATTAAAATTTAAAAAGGGATTGTAATTCCCGGTAAAAAATGTAACCCCCCGGCTTCTTTGGCGGAGACTCCGGGTTTCCTGATTTTTCCCGGCCCCACCTTCCCCAAACGGCGGCTAAAGGGGGGGGAAAAATTTGAAGCCGGGAGGGGCCCCGCCCCCGGGAGGGTGGTCCGGAAAAGGGGGGTTAAAAGGGAAAGGGGGGGTCTTTTATCCAGGGGCCGGGCTAACCCAAACTTCAATAACAGGAAAAAATACCCCCGGGGGGCGGGGTCCCTCCAAAAGGTTCGGGCTAATAAGCGTTCCCCCAATTGGGCGCCTTTTTTTTTCTTTTTTTTAAAAATTAATAAAAAAAAAAGGGTGTACTCGTTAAAATAGAAAAAATCCCCGGCCCCTTTAACGCCGGGTGGGATTTAAAACCCCTAATTTTTTACCCTTTTTGTGCGAAACTTTTTATTTTATTAGTAAAAAGGGGAAAAAAGAAAACCCGCCCAAGGGGGAACGCCCCCCCGTTAAAAGAATGCCCCCCCCCGGTATCTGGGGCCTGGCCCCCTCATCGGGGGGAAAAAAAAAAGGGGCAAACCTTGAGGGTGGAAGGCACAGACTTTCGGGGGGGGGTTCTTTCCCCCCGGGGGGGCCCCTCCCAAAAAAAAAGGCGTAACTGGAAAAAGTCCCCCCTTTGTTTTCCTGGATCGGCCCGCCGGGCCCCCATTTCCCTAATTTTTTGGGAAAGGGAGGGTCGGTTTGGAAAATTACAAGGGAAAGAATTCCCCCCATTCCGCCAAAAAGGCATAGGGGGGGTTAAAGACCCTTTCCCCCGGGGTAGGGCGTTCCCCCCAACTTTAATTTTTATTTTTTCCGAAAAAAAGAGAAAAAAAAAAGGCCCGGGCCAGGTGGGGCCCCACCCTTTTTTTTCTTTCTTTCTCCTTTAAAATTTTAAAAAATTGAACCCTCGGTAAAAAAGCTAACCTTCCTTGCCTTCTTTGGGTTGTGATCCCATTTTTTCGATTTCCTAAGACCCTATTTCCTTTATTTTATTCTGCGAAAGCCACGGGGGGCCTGGTTCGGGCGCCTTGATCCTGGTAGCTGGGTTCCCGCCAGTTACCCGTTGAAGGCTGTGGTCCGCGTCCCCCCGGGGGTTGAAAAGGGGGTGCCCTTCTCCCCGGTAGCTGAGGGCGCGGTACCACCCCAATAATACAGGAAATTAAAACCCCCAAGAAAGTGAAGGGGCCTTGCCCAGTAGCAAAATTGGTAAGGCATTGAGATCTAATGAAAGGCGTGGGTTCCCCCACTCTGGGCGGGGTGTTTTTCTTTCTTTCTTTTTTAGTAATAATAAAATAAATAAAGATTGTAAGAAAACGGAAAAATAGTCTAACCACCCTAGGGTTCTTTTTTCTTTTATGCCGGCATTTTTTTTTTATTTCCTAAAAAAAAAGCCCCCCCTTTCCCCCCCTTTTATTCTCAAAACCCTACCATTTCGGTTCTGGGCCTTGTTCCTTAAAATTTGGGGATTTTTCCCCCAGTTACCCGCCATGACAGGGAGAGCCCTCACCCCCGGGGGGTTTAAAAGGGGGCCCTTCTCCCCGGAGTCTAGTCGCTGGCTACCACCCTCAAGCTCAGATAATTGTAAAAATATAAATCCCCCAAAAAGGGAAGCGCACACCCCAGAAGCCGAATGGTGGGCATTCGAGATCTATGAAAGGGCGTGGGCGGCCCCACTCTGGGCGGTTTTTCTTTTTTCTTTCTCACGTAAAATAATAAAATAAAGATTGTAACGTCACTAACGGTAAAATATAGTCTAACCTTTCCCCTATGCCTTCTTTGGCGTTGTAGACTGCCGGCATTTCTTTCTGTATT
Source organism: Haemaphysalis longicornis (assembly GCA_013339765.2). Taxonomy (NCBI): domain Eukaryota; kingdom Metazoa; phylum Arthropoda; class Arachnida; order Ixodida; family Ixodidae; genus Haemaphysalis; species Haemaphysalis longicornis. Next base: position 273,243,590 of record CM023449.1, on the reverse strand, counting down.
TCCAACGAGCCCCTCATTTCCTTACTATATTATTCTGCGAAAGCCTAGCGAGGGCCTCGGTTCTGGCACCCTTGATGCCTAGGTAGCATAAGAGGACTTCCCGCCAGTTCCCGCTCATGACAGGCTGTAGACTCCGCGTCACCCCCCGGGGGGTTAAAAAGAAGGTGCCCTTCTCCCCGTGTAGTCTGAGTGGCGCTGGCTCCCACCCTCAAGCGTCAGATACAGTTGTAAATATAAATACCCCAGAAAGTGAAGCAGAACACAGTTCCCCGATAGCCGAATTGGTAAGGCATTCGAGATCTAATCGAAAGGCGTGGGTTCGGTCCCCACTCTGGGCGCGTGTTTTCTTTCTTTCTTTCTCACGTAATAAAAATAATAAATAAAGATTGTAACGTCACTAACGGTAAAATATAGTCTAACCATTCCCTATGCCTTCTTTGGCGTTGTAGACTGCCGGCATTTCTTTCTGTATTTCCTAACGAGCCCCTCATTTCCTTACTATATTATTCTGCGAAAGCCTAGCGAGGGCCTCGGTTCTGGCAGCCTTGATGCCTAGGTAGCATAAGAGGACTTCCCGCCAGTTACCCGCTCTGACAGGCTGTAGACGTCGCGTCACGCCCCGGGGGTTGAAAAGAAGGTGCCCTTCTCCCCGTGTAGTCTGAGTGGCGCTGGCTACCACCCTCAAGCGTCAGATACAGTTGTAAATATAAATACCCCAGAAAGTGAAGCAGAACACAGTGCCAGATAGCCGAATTGGTAAGGCATTCGAGATCTAATCGAAAGGCGTGGGTTCGGTCCCCACTCTGGCGCGTGTTTTTCTTTTTTCTTTCTCACTATTAATAAAAATAAAGATTGTAACGTCACTAAGGGTTTAAAAAAATATCTAACCTTTTCCCTATGCCTTCTTTGGCGTTGTAGACTGCCGGCATTTCTTTCTGTATTTCCTAACGAGCCCCTCCTTTCCTTACTATATTATTCTGCGAAAGCCTAGCGAGGCCTCGGTTCTGGCAGCCTTGATGCCTAGGTAGCATAAGAGGCTTCCCGCCAGTAACCCGCTCATGACAGGCTGTAGACTCGCGTCACGCCCCGGGGGTTGAAAAGAAGGTGCCCTTCTCCCCGTGTAGTCTGAGTGGCGCTGGCTACCACCCTCAAGCGTCAGATACAGTTGTAAATATAAATACCCCAGAAAGTGAAGCAGAAACAGTTGCCCAGATAGCCGAATTGGTAAGGCATTCGAGATCTAATCGAAAGGCGTGGGTTCGGTCCCCACTCTGGGCGCGTGTTTTTTTTCTTTCTTTCTCACGTAATAATAATAATAATAAAGATTGTAACGTCACTAACGGTAAAATATAGTCTAACCTTTCCCCTATGCCTTCTTTGGCGTTGTAGACTGCCGGCATTTCTTTCTGTATTTCCTAACGAGCCCCTCATTTCCTTACTATATTATTCTGCGAAAGCCTAGCGAGGGCCTCGGTTCTGGCAGCCTTGATGCCTAGGTAGCATAAGAGGACTTCCGCCAGTTACCCGCTCATGACAGGCTGTAGACGTCCGCGTCACGCCCCGGGGTTGAAAAGAAGGTGCCCTTCTCCCCGTGTAGTCTGAGTGGCGCTGGCTACCACCCTCAAGCGTCAGATACAGTGTAAATATAAATACCCCAGAAAGTGAAGCAGAACACAGTTGCCCAGATAGCCGAATTGGTAAGGCATTCGAGATCTAATCGAAAGGCGTGGGTTCGGTCCCCACTCTGGGCGCGTGTTTTCTTTCTTTCTTTCACGTAATAATAATAAAAATAAAGATTGTAACGTCACTAACGGTAAAATATAGTCTAACCATTCCCCTATGCCTTCTTTGGGTTGTAGACTGCCGGCATTCTTTCTGTATATATAATATATATATATATATATATATATATTATAATAATTAAAAAGGGAGTAGTAGAACTTTGAAGATGGTAGAGAACACAAGAGAAGAAAAACTTCGAACAAGGTAAAACACGATTGTGGCCTACGTTTCAGCAAAGAGAACTTGCTTTCCTCAGGGAAAGCAACTTGCTTTCCCCTGAGGAAAGCAAGTTCTCTTGCTGAAACGTAGGCCACAATCGTGCTTTTACCTTGTTCGAAGTTTTTCTTCTCTTGTTATATATATTATATATATATATATATATTAATATATATATATAGTAGTGTGGTGTGTGGTTTGTGTGTGGTGTGTGTGGGTGTGTGTGTGTGTGTGTGTGTGTGTGTGTGTGTGTGTGCAGGACGAAGTCCTCCCCCCCTCAAAGAAAACACAAAAAATCTCCAGACACGCCCGGATGTTTATTTCGCTATGTCGTCGTGCAAAACCGGCCTCTCTCCTGGTTTGACTTAAGTACAGCAAAGTATGCGGTATTTGCGCACAAAGGAACTTAGCCTTAACGTTCGTCTTGTGAACGAACATATATATTTGATGCGTGTCAGTTTGGCTGCAGCTTCAATTCGTAGATGAGGTATGTCTATATACCTGCGACATAGAGAGTGAAGGGCTCCGTAAAACCTGCACTGTATCCACGGCTCCGTTTATTAATAGAAGGTACGTAATGGTGACAAGCATAATTAAAAAAAAAACCTGTTCTCGTAATGTGGCTGCAACTAGGCAGTTTTTCTCAGTTTTTCCAACTCTAGGGTCACGCATTTCACATAGTGTTTTCCAAGCAATTACTATCCTTACTATCGTGACGTTCATTAAAGTTTATTGCTATTGTGAATGTTCATTACTATCGTGAACGAAGCAGCAAAGATGCGCTTTTTCCCTGACTTCACTGTATAGACCAGCGCTATTCGTTACATAGCACATTGACCTTGGCCATCGTAATGCAATAATCTGGACCAATACAACAGAGGGAAAGCAACAGCTAAGCAAGTTGCTCATTCCTAAAAGTTCTTGGTAGAATTCAATAACTCTCGAGTGCCGACGTGTTCTCTGTAACCGAACAGACCGTATTCTCCCTGGGTAGCTTCTTAGTGATATGTAACCAACGTGTGACAAAAAAAAACAGAAATCAGCAGAAACTGAACATCCGCCCTCGCACGCACCAACGCAGGCATGCGCACACGCGCACGCGCACGCGCACGCGCACACGAGCACACGCGCACGACACAACGCCTCCCTCTTCCCCTCCCCCCCCCCCCCCCCCAAAAAAAAAAAATCCAACGCTGAATGTCTGACGATGATGTACAATAGCGACAGCGTTTACATACTCGAACCAATCGCTTCCGCGCCTTTCCTTTGCAACCCCTCAGAATTCTCAGTTCGCGAGAAGTTTCTGTAGAGCACAGAAGCATAACCACCAGAACAAAATTTTCGGCTTTTGCACATCATGAAAGGCGGAACATTTCTTGATAAGAGGGCTAGGAAAACCGAGTCGCATTCGATATGTGGCACCGAAAAGAAAACGAAAAGAAACGACAGGAAGACTCCAGAACTCATGAATGCGTACACCATTGCGCTACTGCAATACGACGACGGTTCTGTTTGTCGCACGTTTTGATGATCCTGGTTCTGAATGCTCCCACTGACAAAAAAAAAGAATAAATGGAGCTGGGACTGGCAGCCTTCTTACGAGCAGCTGAATGTGTCTCGTGCGCTTTCATTTTATCGTCGGATGTTTGTGGGTCTGTCTACTATAGCTTATGCTACATATCCGCAAATCTTCCTGTCCACGAAAAAAAACAGTGCTAAAGTTGGTATCTTGTGCTGCCGATTGCGAATTTGAGTCGTTTCGTTTTGCTTCGTGATAAGTATATCAAAAATTTATTACCCTAGGGTGCGCTTTTACGGTTAGACCTGAGTTGGAAGTCTCTTTCTCTTGCTTCGTTCTATCCGGAATGTCGCTTCGGGGCACCCATTCGAGGCGTCTAAGAGCACCGCCAAAGAAGCAATCTCCACGTCAAGTTTTCACACATTATGATTTACTTATATTTTCCCTGTCTGCGCGTTGCTCACTTTTGAAGCCCATTTGGATAAGAGCAAGCGTCGCGTCATTTATTCTGCCCAACAATTTTTATTATTCGTGTCTTTAGCACTTTTAATAGTAGAGGGAGAAAAAGATTATTGATGGAAAAGAAAGCCAAGTAAACGGCGTCCAAGGTTTAAGAGCTGGTCGCGTTTCTATAACTGATTGTCCACCCAACCGATGGTCAGTCCACTCTCCCCCATCTTGGAATAAGATTTGGGAATTGTCTTAGTATTGGTGTTAGTTTGTGCCCTCTCAAACTATGAGTGCCTGCGGGGCCTGGAAAATTACACAGGGGTTGGTCACATGGCGTATAGTTTGGTCGAATACTGGCGGCAAAAGCTTGTTTAAAACACCCGGAGCACATGTTTATCTTAAATGACTCAACTGAATGGAGCTTGTATGAAAAGTTTGTTTCAACAAGCAACCACCTCACTAACACAGTTTTCGCTTTATATGAACATACATTTTTATTGAGCTACCACTTTCGTTTTTTCCGGTGTATCAAGTCCAAGCACACCTGCAATGCACTGATGCTCAAAGATACTCTCAAATCTTTCGCTACTTCCGAGAGATAACGAAGACCAGGACGCTTCGCAACGCACCTGTAACACATTTGACCACACCGCACTCCAGGGCACTAATTACAGGCATCGAGCAGCGAGAAACTATTTCTATCCCCCCTCCCCCCGCACATTGTTGCTCTATCATAACTCTAGTGCTTGTTTTTCTTTTCCATAATAATGCGCACTTCTGGTTTTCTTCGTACTTCTCCTCTGCATTACTGACTTCATTACGAAGCCTCAAAGTAACCAACTACGGGTCATTAATTATATCTCCCTCTTTGGTTGTTGTCGTTTTGCAGCGTGGGATTATACCTAGTGGACTTCATCTTCCGAATCTTTTTTTCATAGTGTAGCCATTCGCGGCCTGTTTTCGAAAGTCAAGTCCGCAATGTCGGCAATGCCTCCCAGTTACTCCGCATCGGTCTCACGGAACAACTGATCCTGTCTTTCTTTCTATACCTAAGCTTAGAATGGCGCAGTTTCTTGTTCATTATAACGTATTTGGCTCTATTCAAAGCGTTATTGTTGTTCTTTCATAAAGAACGAAAGGCGCATGGTTTGCTCGATCATAGCAAGCTGTATTGCGTTCTTTTAAGTGACCGATGTGAACATGGAGAGAAAGAAGCATGGTTTATAGATTGAAGCCATAGAATTGGCAACGTGCTGATTCGGAGCCCCATCCCTCTTTTTTTTTTTTTTCAATTCAATTTCGAAGAAGTTAATCGAGAAGGGCACCACTGCAGGTAAACTGCCCACGAGGCTTTCCGGCATTCCTTTATACATTTTAATGTAAAGAATAGCGTTCTGTGTAAGCTTTGATCGTATAACTTTTCATTTGTTATTCTATGACATTTTCTTGTGAGTTTCCGTACCACAGGCCCTAACATGTTCAGTAACTGAAACCAATCAAGTGTGTGGTATGTTGGGGGAGATATTAAACGGCTTTCAAGGAAGTCAAAGCTTTTGTTACTTAGAAGCTTGAATAAACCTCATCAAAAGTTCATTCGAGAGGACATGAACTTTTGCTTATTTATTTGGGGGACAAAACATCTCTTTACATTCGAGATTTTTACATACCTCCTTCCGTTACCCACCCCAATTTTTAGCGCTGTGTTGGATTAAAAAAAAAAAGACGTAAACTCATCGCTTGTCCAAACAATAAAGTTCTAAACCCTGTGACATCACTGTTTAAGGCGTAGACTGCATACAGGCATTGATAGCCACGAGTTATCACTGCGTGGTTGCCGTCAGCCCTGTTTTGTTTTTTTACAGTTGTCTGGCAAAGAGAACTAGGTGTGAAAACATCTGTTTTAGACCTTTGCTTTTCCAACCTGATGTGTCTTGCCATCTCTTTAGAAATGAATGAACCAGTGCAATCCGTCTTACTTTTATTTTATTTCTTCTTGTTTGTTTAGTTCTGTAATTTGGACATCTCCGGTCGTCATTGCTTTTATTTTGTTTTCTTCATGTTTTTTTTTTAATTTTTTATGCTGATTATGTTAGCCACTATTATGTCCCTTATTCACAGTTGTTCCCCTCTTGTACTCATCGATGTACTTAACATTGTTATCCTCACATGTACTTTAATCCCCCCCTCCTCTTATGTAATGCCTTGGGCCTTTAAGGAACAAATAAGTTAAGTGTAATAACAATACCTTGGTGGTCCGTTTTTCAAAGTTTCACTCCGCCTTTCATGTCTATCTCTTGATATCTTCATACCAGCCGTCTATTCATATTTTACCATGCGTGTGGTGTGAACGAGAGCCACCGTAATCCTTGTTAAAGCTAAGCCTTTTATGCCTCCTGATAGAGTTCGTCCCGTCACCAATGCACACTGCGTGAAGGCCAACTTTACAAAAATGGTCTTCACAATGCGATGATAACGATCAGCGAAGGCCCCATCAAGCGCCTTAAAAAAACGCTCCCCGTGGCCGCAACCAAACCCGGGTCTCTCGCGCCGTTCAGACACGGTCGATGCTGTTTGGCCTTAAGCGGAAGCTTTTGTAGCGTGAGATACACTGGTCGAGGTTGAGCAGTTTCGCGTGGCTCCTGGAGAGCCGTGCTGCGCATGGCGTAAGGAGTAGTGACGTCACACGGCGCACAGAACGTTGCTTGCTGCCCGGCGACTCTCACACACCCCACGCGCCAGGCGTCTTCGCCGACCTCCATTCGCCACGTGGCGGCCCGGTCCACTTGATGATCATGCGAGGGGTGGCCGGGCGTGGGACCGATGGCTCGTGCGTCGCAGCAACAAAGGCGTGCGCCTGTGGAACCAGCTCAGCTCTGGGACGATTGGTGGTGCTGCGCCGGAGCCGGTTGATAAATATACTTGTGTCATAAAATGCGTATACCGCGTGTGTCATTGGTTCAGCAATAAGCATGATAATCAAGCTGGTCAGTAAAGATCGTTTCCCCGAAGTCCGTGTCGATCAGGAACCCAATCACCCGGGCTCCGGTTGATTTGGCAGGAGGCTGGCAGGGCGATGGTGTTGAAGTTCTTGGAGATGGCGGTCGAACTGACGAACTCGAGGCGTTGGGGTTGATTAAGTGAAACGGAAGTTTATATACAGCTATTACAGTAACATAACTGGGTACATGAGTAACAAAAAGAAAAATTTTAACCTGCAGCTAGCCGCTAGCTCCGAGTGCGCACAAATCACTCGAGCTCCTCAACTTCCGTCTAACTCTCCTATTCTCGGAGCGTACACAAACCGCTCGAGAAACCACGGCCGAGACTGTCTCGCCGCAAGACCCGTCTAGTTGCCCGGTACGGCGCTGCACCCTAAACCTCCGACGCGATCTTAACCTCGACTAGGGGGCTCACAAATCCCAACCTAGCTTTAACGGTCGAGACTCCTCGTCCCGCCGGGAACTGCCCAGCTCAGCACTCAGACAAGAACGATTTCCAACGGCCAAGTTCGGACTTATAAAACCTCGAGATCACCCTCTCTCGGGAACGCCCCCGTAGCGTTCGTACACGCGTGAGGGAGTGCCCAAATTCACGTAGACAGCTGTCGCTCAGCACGCCACGTAATATTCAATGAGTCGCCGCCACCTTGGGTCAACGGCACGCTCGCAGACGAGCAGGATCGTGCGACCCCGCGGGCTGAAAGCGAAAGACGGCGACAGTGCGTCATGCTGACTAGGGCGCGTTAACAATGGAGACTCGTGCGGCGCTCGTCCCGACGCCGGTAATCCCAGCACCTCCGCGCGTCAGGCAGACTTTCCCGGAATCCGGCGGCGCTGTCTGCTTTGTCAATGAGGGATTATCCCTGTGGTATGCGGTGGGCCAGACAATCCGTCTCCCGTGCACGCCGTGACGAATTGGCGACGGCTGCAGCGCAGTGTTGGCAGTGGCTACGGTCGCCAGACAGAGTGGCGGGTTCTCACGCGCAGCCTGCGCGCCTGGCCACTGACCCCGTAAGTGGACCTTACATGGTCCTAGACAACCAGGAAAGCTAAGAATAACCAGCAGAACCTTAGCTACGTATATCCTGGCATAGCCGAGTTAAGAGTTAAGCTACTGCTAATTTTTTGGTCTCGGTAATGGATGGGCGAGATCCACGAATTGAACGATGCAAAGACGGAAAGTCCAGCCCATTGAAGATCAAAGTTCTATGATCGCGAACGAATCCCTCCCGACAAAGCTGAGCGTTTCCACTATCGTTGCCGATACACAAAGGGGAGTTTAATTTAATAATGGGCAGGAAGTTGCCTTGGAGGAACTCTGGGAAATTCGGAGCACTGCACGGGTACATAAAAGAGCTTGCTAACTTCCACGAGAAGGAACGCCAATTACTGCCAAATACTTCGCATTTTAGTGTTGAACAAAAAATTAGCAGTGGCTTAGCTCGGCGGATGCCAGAATATACGTAGCGTGAGCTAAGGTTCAGCTGGTTGTTCTTAGCTTTCCTGGTAGTATAGGATTAGCTTGATTATCATGCTTACTGTTGCTTCAATGACACATACACGGTATACGCATTATGTGACACATGTATATTTATCAAGCGGCTCCGGCGCAGCGTCACCAATCGCCGCAGAGCTAAGCTGGTTCCACAGGCGCACGCCGGTGTTGCTGCGACGCACGAGCCATCGGTTCTACACCGGCCACCCCTCGCATGATCATCAAGTGGGCCGGGCCGGGACGGGCGGAACGGCGGTCAGCGAAGACGCTGGGCGCGTGGGGCGTGTGAGAGACGCCGGGCAGCGAGCAAAGTTATGTGCGCCGTGTGACGTCACTGCTCCTCACGCATGCGCAGCACGGCTCTTCAGTGGCCACGCGAAACTGCTCAACCTTGGTCAGTGTAGCTCACGCTACAAAAGTAGCTATCTGTTTCGAAGGACATCTTGCTGTGCCGCTTCCGACAGCTGAGTTTCCGCCCTGTGATCCGCCCCACTGCTGCGAAGACATTTTTAGGGGGGCAATATACACCTTCTTGTATAAAAATACGAAGACCGGAGGTGAACGGGTGGCCAAAGGGAAGATGGTGTGCCGATGCTAGGAGGAGGAGAGCGGCTTTTCTGTGTTACGCACGCAACGAAAAAAAAAAAAGCTGTGGAGTTCACCTTAACAGCTTAGCTGTAATCATTTGCGCCGAACGTCCGGCGGTTAGCTGGACGACTAAATTGAATTAGAGAGCCTTGTTGGAGCATCTACCACCACGGCACATGAAGCAGGCTGCTAAGAAACGCCGAGAACCGCACAATGCCGCTTGCCGCTGCGGTTTCGACCCGCACATACGGAAGAATGAATTACTCTACAACGCACGCACGCACGCACGCACCACACACCGCACAGACTCACAGACACACACACACAAACGCGTGCGAGTGTGAGCGCGATTGTGTGCGCGAGCGCAAGTGTGAGTGCGAGTGAGAGTGCTCACTCACTCACTCACATCACTCACTCACTCACTCCACTCACTCACTCACTCATCACTCACTCACTCACTCACTCACTCACTCACATCACTCCACTCACTCACACTCACTCATCCCTCACTCACCTCACTCTACACGCACGCAAGCGCGCGCGCGAGCTCGCAAGCCTCTTTTATCTCTGACCTGTTCGCTCCTCACTGCGCATCATTCAGCAAAAAAAAAAAATAAAAAAAATAAAAAAAAAACAACGTACGAAGGTTAAAAAGGGAAGTTTTGAAAATGAAAGAACATTGTAATCGACAACAGCGAAGACAGTAAGCGTAAAGCAGTCGATGGTTACGACGAAGGACCCAAAAGGAAATTTTTTAGGCCCGTTAATTTTACAAATATGGTTGAAGAAAGCATGTGGTTATACGAAATTCTGCCAAAATTCACAGATCTACTAATGCGTAGCATCCTTACGCCGCCTGTCTTGCGTGTAAGTTTTCTCCATCCAAATTTTTTTTTCTAAATCCTGTCCGGCCAATTATTTCCAATCACACTATTATAACAATTGCAGGTGAAACATTTGCGAAACCTTCATTATTGTGGAAATTCAGTGTGTTACACGGTTCGCCATTTTCCGTAATTATTTATATTTTTATTATTTCTTTAGTTTTCAAAATTTCGTTCGCCGAATTATGTCCATTTACGCTATTACAAAAATTACAGGTGGAACTTTCGCGAAATCTGCCTTATTGTGGAAATGCCATGCAGTATAGGTTTTGCCATTTCCCGTAATTATTTTATATTTTTCTTATTTTTAGTTTTTCAAAATTTTGTCCGCCCAATTATCTCCATTCATGTCATTCCAACAATTACATTTGGAACTTTTCCGAAATCAGCATTATTGTGGAAATGGCATGCGGTATACGTTTTGACATTCTCCGTATTTTTTAAATATTTTTCTTAATTTTTAGTTTTTCAACATTTCGTTTGACCAATTATCTCCATTTTACGTTATTACAACGATTACATTTGGAACTTTCGCGAAATCTGCCTTCTTGTGGAAATGCCGGGCGTTACACGGTCCTGGCTGTGGGGGTACTCGGCAAAGAATGCTACGCAATAAAAGACTTCTGCACTGCTGCGTCGGGGTGAGCATTTCTTTTCTCGAATTAGTCTCTTCGTATTTTAGTGTCAAGTGCCTCTACAGGCAGACCAGGTGCCCCTCACGTGATAGCTTCTCCAGAATCAGAGATCTCCGCTCTTCGTGTGCACCTCTTCTACTCACGTTCCGTCACGTTCACCTGTCTGGCCGTGCGTATCAGCTAAATTCTTGCTCCCCCCTCTGACAGGATTCCCGGTTAAAGCGGTGGGGAGGCACCCGGATCCTGCCCTGGCTACCGGGTCCAAGTCCCAAGAGAGTGCGAACGTGATTTTATTCATTTATTTTTCTGCTTACATCGGAGGGCAATGTTGGTACCATTTATGTCAACCGCCGACAACGGTCATTTTGAGCGTTTTATGAGATATTTAAAGGGGTGCTGACGCCAAGTTTTGGTGTTAATATTATTACACAGTTAACTTCCCTTAGGGAACAGAATACCCTGGCGAAATATGAGTGCTCTGCCACGCGTGAAACATACTTCAATTTGATCTGATTTATCGCGCCGACCGAACAGCACACAAACCGGCGCGCCTGCAAATGGACATCAGCGTGACATCACCTCCAGGTAGCGAAAAAAATGTGACGCAGCCGTCTGCCTCCAACTCTCCAACTCTCGTCAGAAACACGGACGTCACTTCCCCCGCGCGGCCTGGCGAGCGGCGATGGGCGCTGGCACGTTCACGCACTGATGCACGTAGCCAGAGTTACAGGCATAACCGCTGCCCAAAAAGGCACTCTTGCCAGAAATAAAGTTCCACACACGAGCAAGGAGCCGATAATACAACCCAGAATCGCAGCACAAGTCGCCATCAGAAAGAACTTTTATTGAAAGCGGTCATCAAATTTCTGTCACCGTGGTAGGGGTAGGCTCAGCCGCTCAGCTCTGGCGGAAAGGCGGTCGAAACAACGCCTCCACGCTTCCGCAGTGTTTTTTCACGTCCTCACAAAAACGATGAGGGTCATACCGTCGTTCTGTCATACCACGCCCCCAGGCTGCGGGAAACTGAAACGGACGATTTTCAGGCCAGTTCACTGTAATTATTTATCGCCCGCTCAAGTATTTAAAGTTCTGTTTCGCGTTCTTCAGGCCATTAAGTATCGATAAAAGCAATAAAAGTGGAAAATAAAATTTTGATGTCAGTACTCTAAAGTTTTCGCCTCAATAATGGTTGTGTAGTTAGGTACCAAGCCATCGCCCGTAAGTCCGTTAGGGCTTATCGCTAAAATTTCGTCGCAGAAGCCCTCGATGGAAGTGCAAAACTCACACCAGCTCGGCCTCGCGTCATCTAAAGAAAACCCGCGGGATTCAGCGTGATAGATCCTGTATGCTTTTTCCTTCTGGATATTTCCTTCGTTTTTTCCCGTCCTCACTTTCTTTGTATATAACCACAGAAATGTCGGAACTCACACAACTGCTTGCGTCCGCACATGTGTAACGCCTGTCTCTGCGTGCGCGTGCGTGTGCACTTCTTTGTGCAGGCAGCCCCAAGAGGTTTAAAGAGGCCAACGATGCGGTGTTTTATGGGCCGAAACGCACACACAGCGCCCGCAAACAAAAGGGATGCTTCATCGCAGTTGGCGTCGGAGTGGAAGCGGCTAGGGAATTCTTTCGCTTGCACATACTGACTTCCAAGAGATGCGTCTAGCGGATTGGAGTTCTGGGTTCTGACACACGCGCGAAGCCGTAGTTCTCTCCCCGTCGTTCACTCGTTTTCTCAACGAAGAAAACAGGCCTCCGTGACGGTGCCTGTTTGACTGAGCTTCCATCATCAAGTCTTCGTATTTACTAGCGTTCACTTCTGGAGATAGTTCAAGCCAGAAAGCGGTCCCGCCCCCCTATCCCTATTTTTTGCTGCAAAATGCCCTCAATATTTAGAGGGAACCGTAAGCACCGGCCTTTGGGAGAGAGACGCGACACCGTTATCAGGCAGCGTTCGCGTCGCATCAAAAAGTGGTGGGAGAGATTCTTCTTTTGTTCGATCGGCCACACGTTAACGCCGCTCTGCAAATTGTTTGATTTATTCCATGCCAACGCTTTTTTTTACGCCAATTTTGTGGTTCAAACACAGATCCCATACCTCCTGCACTCATTGAACACCGTAAATTCGGCAACGGAAGTCCTTTTCTTGTTTTTTGGCCCATTTTCTCATCCACGTGCGCGAAGCCTAACGTGATTCGTTGCCGCCCATACAGCGGCGGCCAGGGCGCGAGCCCTACCGCCTTCTTTGAACACCTTTCCTAGCGCCGGCTCTCTCCTCACTAAGATGGGCGACGACACCCAAGATGGGCGACGATTAGGTCACAGTCTCCTATAGTCGAGAGAAAGATGCCACCAGCTCTGCCATTATCGCAAAGTTAACCGACGAACAGACTCTTTGGCTGTATTAGATCTGAGTCCCTCCTCTACTCCATTCGCTCCCTCCACTCGGCTGAGGCAAGGGTTGCGCAATGCGTATGCATGAGCAAATAGATCGCAAGAATCTCCTCGACCTCGAGTGGAGGAAAGACTCAGAATACCAGGATTAGAATCTGTCCCACGCGGACTGTTAGAATCTATCCAACGCCGTATGAAGCTGCGGGATTGAACGCGGCGTAACGAAAGTGATATTTACTTCAAATCTCGCCCCAGACAGAACCTGACGGGGATCGACCCTACCCACATCCGCCAAGGATAAAATTCTGGCCATCAAGCAAGTGTCTTTAGAAGGCGGCTCACATCTGTTGTAGGCTTGCACTGCCACGCTGGAGAACTCATGAAAAGAGTGTCGCACATGGAACCTCCGTTGAAACAACGGGACAAGTGCCTGCGGTAACATTTAGAATAAGAACAAACCCGCATTCTCTTTACACGCCCCATGGGTCGGTTCAACACTATCTTTGCGATATTTAAAGCTTCATGGTGGCCCTAATGCATGCTATTTCACCGTACCACCATGCGCTGCTATCCTCATCCTCACCCGAGAAGCATACTATGCCTGAATTGCATGATTATCGGACAAAAATCCGCCGTGTTGCCCCAAAAAAGCATTACTGTGACCTGCACCAACTTCTGAGCGCTCTTTGCAGCCAACCCGGGGCTGAGGTGGCCCACTCTTGCGATACGCGCTGATACAACTGCCAAGGTGAACATCCTGCTACAGACCCCGACTGCAAAGTGAGGACTGCCGCGGACGGGAATGCCAAGAAAGCTAGGAAACACACCCCGAAAGCGCCTTCTGCCAGGAACACCTGCTAAAGATAACATATACCCACCATAAATATTCGAAGAATAACTCAAGCATCTCCCGGACTCTTGGCACGCTCGGTTGCCCTTAAAAATGGTGATAAGCTCCATCCCCTTTTGCCCCCGGCTTTTTAGAACTTCCCCGTCACGGCCTTAAAGTGGGGTTCCCCGTGAATTCCGAGTGCCCCCCCCTAGGTCAACCGTGTTTTACCCAGAGTGACGCCCGGCCAACCTTTTTTGGCTCAATTTTACGGGTGGCCCCTCCCAAAGGGGGGGGTTTTCCTTTTCCCCACCCAAAATTTAAAAAGGGAGGGCACAAAAGGTATTAAGTCTACAAATTTTTCCCTGGCTGTAACGGGGCCTTCTTCCCAAACAACAGCCTCATTCCTTTCTATATATCCGGCTTGGGCTCGGGGCTGCCCCTGTCAGTAGGAAAAAGGGTCCCCAAAAACGTTTAAGCTTGAGCCGCCTTACCCTTTTTTTTTAAATTTTTTTATTATTTAATAAATAATAAGTTTAATATAAATAAGAAAAAAGCAGAAAACCCGGCCAGTTGCCGAAGGAGGCTTCAGCTAATCGAAGGGGTGGGTTCGGTCCCACTCTGGCCTGGTTTTTTCTTTCTTCCAATATAATAATAAAAAGATTGTTACGCCTCGTTTTTCCAACATTCCCTTGCCCCTTTGGGGTTGTGATGGGCAATTTTTTTCCCCTTTTTTTTAAACCCCCCCCAAAAACGCAAACCTGGCGGGGTGGGCGGGATGAGGCCCAGGGAGCTGAGGGCTTCCCGCCCTTTCCCGTCAGCGGCGAAAATCCCGTCAGCCCGGGGTTGAAAAGAAGGTGCCCTTCTCCCCGTGTAGTCTGAGTGGCGCTGGCTACCACCCTCAAGCGTCAGATACAGTTGTAAATATAAATACCCCAGAAAGTGAAGCAGAAACAGTTGCCCAGATAGCGAATTGGTAAGGCATTCGAGATCTAATCGAAAGGGTGGGTTCGGTCCCCACTCTGGGCGCGTGTTTTCTTTCTTTCTTTCTCACGTAATAATATAATAAATAAAGATTGTAACGTCACTAACGGTAAAATATAGTCTAACCATTCCCTATGCCTTCTTTGGCGTTGTAGACTGCCGGCATTTCTTTCTGTATTCCTAACGAGCCCTCATTTCCTCTACTATATTATGCTGCGAAAGCCTAGCGAGGGCTCGGTTCTGGCAGCCTTGATGCCTAGGTAGCAAAGAGGACTTCCGCCAGTTACCCGCTCATGACAGGCTGTAGACGTCCGCGTCACGCCCGGGGGTTTAAAGAGGTGTTCTCCCCGGGGGAGCGATGGCGTGGCTTCCATCAACCTCGAAGGAAAATAAAATCCCCGGGTGAAACAGACAGGCCCGAAACCGAATGGTAAGGAAATTTTTGACTTCCCAAGGCGTGGTTCGGTTTCCCCCCCCTTGGGGGGTTTTTTCCCCACTAATAATATTAAAAAAAATTTAACGTAAACGGGAAAAAATATCAACCATTCCCAAAATTCTTGGGTTTTGAACGCCGGCACTCTGTTTTCGGCCCCCATTTCCTCATTTATCGGGGAAAGCCAACGAGGGCCTCGGCTGGCACCGGCCAGGGAGAAAAAGGGACCCCCGGGGAGCTTGACAGGCCTTTGAGTGGGCACGCCCCGGGGTGAAAAGAAGGTGCTTTGGGCAAATGGCGGGTCAAACCCCCCTCGGGGTCGGAAGTGTAAAAAATACCCCGAAGTAAGAGCACAGTTTCCCAGTGCGAGGAAGGGGTTGGTCTAATCGGGCCCTGGGGGCCCCCTTGGGGTTGGTCTTTCTTCTTCTCCCCATTAAAAAAATTGAGAATACTTTCTTTAAAAAATAGTTAACCTTCCCTAGGCCCTTTTCTTGTAGCGCCGGCTTTTTGTATTTTTAAGACCCCATTCCAAACATTTCCAATAGCTACCTGGTTCTGGGAGCCTTTTCCTAGGTGCTAAGGGGACTTCGAGTTACGGCCCCCAAAAGGCTTGAATTCCCCTCACGCGGGGTGAAAAAAAAGGGGGCTTCCCCCTAGCGGTGGGGCCCGGACCCCCTAACCCCTCGAACAGTTTAAAAAATACCCGAAGGAAGAAACCGTGCCAGATGCCGGAAGGGGAGGCTTTTGAGATCTTTCAAAAGGGGTGGTTCGGCCCAATCGGGGGCCTTTTCTTTCTTTCTTTCACGAAATAAAAAATGTTGTAACGTATAACGTTAAAAATGTTAACCCTTCCCTTCTTCTTTCCGGTTAAAGGGCCCCAACTTTTGGGTTTTTCCCAACGAGCCCCTCATTTCCTTACTTATTATTCTGCGAAAGCTAGCGAGGGCCTCGGTTCTGGCAGCCTTGATGCCTAGGTAGCATAAGAGGACTTCCGCCAGTTACCGCTCATGACAGGCTGTAGACGTCCGCGTCACGCCCCGGGGTTGAAAAGAAGGTGCCCTTCTCCCCGTGTAGTCTGAGTGGCGCTGGCTACCACCCTCAAGCGTCAGATACAGTTGTAAATATAAATACCCCAGAAAGTGAAGCAGAACACAGTTGCCCAGATAGCCGAATGGTAAGGCATTCGAGATCTAATCGAAAGGCGTGGGTTCAGTCCCCACTCTGGGCGCGTGTTTTTCTTCTTTCTCTCACGTAATAATAATAATAAAGATTGTAACGTCACTAACGGTAAAATAGTCTAACCATTTCCCTATGCCTTCTTTGGCGTTGTAGACTGCCGGCATTCTTTCGTATTTCTAAGAGCCTATCCTTACTATATTATACATGCGAAAGACTAGGGAGGGCCGTCGGCTTCTGGAGCCGTGATGCCTACGTAGTAAGAGGACTTCCGCAGGGCCTCAGACAGCGAGACGTGCGTAGCCCGGGGTTGAAAGAAGGTGCCCCTCCCCGTGAGGAACGTGGCCCATGGTCTTTACCATTCGAAGTGTCAGTCGTTGTATATATACAGAAAGGAAATACGGCCAGATAGCAATGTAAGGAATATCGAATTAAGAATGGCGTGTGGGTCGTGTCCCATTGGCGGTGTTTGTTCTTTGTCTGTCAGGAAATAGTTTAAAGAGTAACACTAACGGTAAAAAAGTCTAACCACCCCATGTTTTTGGGGTTGTGCTGCCGGCTTTCTTTCTTAATTTTTCCAAGGCCCCCCCCCTTTCCCAAAGGAACCTAGGGGCCTCGGTTCTGGCACCTTGATGCCGGTAGCATAAGAGGTTTTCCCCATTTCCCGCTATGACGGGTGTAACGTCCGCCCCGCCCGGGGGGGAAAAGAAGGGTTTCCCCCTATACCGCTGGAAAACCCCCGCGTCAGCCATTCGGTAGCTGTCACTTACGGGTCTCCTGACCTAATCCACTCTTGGTAGCAGGACCTGATGCAGTCTTTGAAAGGTTGATGCAAACGTCTAGCGCTTGCAGCTGGGATGTCATTCCTCCTGGCATGACAATGAGTTCGGTGCGGGTTCGCGAAACAACTTCTTCACGGAATCGGCCAGGTGGCAGCGAAAGGCGCCCAACACGAGCACTGACGGGAATCCCCAACAGTGCTCCAGGCCACCGAAACCACACAGACTTTATCCGGTCAAGCACCAGTTGCTTTCTCCACCCACGAATGCTGCCTTCGGTGACGCCGAACTGCCGTACTGCGGCGCAATTCCTATGGTCTGGGCACATAAAATAATTTTCTTTAATTGCAGCCGAATACTGTTTTCGTGCACCCTACATCGTGATAGACTTGCAGTGACGTGCCGAGATCCTTCGCGTGGTCAAACAATCAAAATGGCGCCGGCTGAGAGAAGCAGCAGCCAGCTAACGCCACCGCAAGATGGCCACCCTCCGCTGAAACCAAAGTGAAATTTTCGGCTGAAAACTTTGGATCCACATTAATACGGGCACAATTGACATAGTAAATATGGAAAAAACCTCGTTTTATCCCGGTTTTACGGTACTTGAGGGCCGGCGCCTGTCGACCGGCTGCCTCCAATGATTGTAACGTATGCATGTCCCTCCATAAGCTCGCCCTACACCCCCGCTTTGGACGCTAGGCGGGGATGAAAAATTTTTTCTTCAACCATGAGGGCTCTGTTTGGCATTTCGACGAACGAACTGGGGCAATCCCTCGACAGATCGGCATGGACTAGTGTGTCGCGCGGCGCCTTCAAACGGCCGCGCCAGCTCGCAGCGGACTTGCCGAAAGGCCACCGGCGTGGGGCTTGAACCCGACGGAGGAGGATGCTCGCTTTCTCCCCTTCCACCTTTCCTGAGCGGCCAGATGAAGAAAAACTTGGGCGCACGGACATGGTCTGGGCGCCGGAGCTCTCGGCCCGTCGTCTTCGGGCTCCGTGCGCCCTAGCGCTTGGTTGTGAATAAACGATTGTTCGTATAGGCAACTGAGTCGGTCGCTTGCAGCAAGGCGACAGCTGTTAAGCTTGTCATAGCGTATTTTTCTCTTCTTTGTTACTTCCTTCGCGTGTTCACGCTTCGGACATCCGGATTTTATGGACTGCAGAAACACTGATGCTGGCAAGAAATGTTAGATAAACGTGATTGATTACGGTTAATATGATTTTTGACTCTTTAAACAATCAGCTGCCTCTTATAAAAAACGCATTAAAAAGGCACGCGCTATTAAATGGGTGTGCGGACAACGCCGCATTTCCATTTTGCTCGTAATTTTTGTTCGAAATGTATGTGAAATGGTTGTACCCGCATGGAGTACAACTATGGGTTAGAGTGACAGTTTGCGGAAACAATGAAACAGCTTGTGGTGTATAACTTTTAATTACTAATAATGCACAGAATATGGTGTATAACCTTTTTAATTACCAGTATTTGTAAATGTGAAAAAAAAAAAAAACGAATGAACAGCCATCCCCTACAGAACACAAGTGTCAATAACAAGAATGAACGCGGCTACTACAGCCAGGTAAATTGCTAGAAACTACTTTTTTTCACCCATGCAGAATTGGAGCCTATTGCGCCATATATGGACGCCATCGAACGGCACCAGCAAAGCAACTCCCAAGTTCATTTATCATAGCTGAAAACAATCATTGGCAGCATGCATTAAAAAAATGAGGGGAGGAGTCGGAATAATTTTGGAACACTTGTTCGCATTTTCAAAGACAGGAAAAGTAAACTGAAAGTGTACAAATACAAACAAAAATGTGCCAACTTATTTCGCCTTTCGAACCGCAGTGATCCATGCTTGCCGTCTTTCCTTTTGGCGTGCTTTTGCAGGGAATCAGTAGGATTTCACGGGTGGATCCTTTTCTTTTGCCTTCTTGCTACTGTTGTGGCTGCTGATCATGCAACACGGGGGGGGTGTTGCTTGGCATTCAGTTTTACCACCTTAGACATCGTGAAACGATTGTGGGAGCGTCCGATGCGTGGTCCGCTCTTTCGCTCCGCGCTCCCGAACCGAGGGAGACGCCCGCCGGCCCGCGGGTCCGTCTGACAACTGCACGTGCAGCTTTGTGTGCACGCTGTCTGGAATGCGAACTGACTGCATGAGCCACTCAATCCACTTAGCACGTACAAAGGGTGGAGGGAGCTCCCCTTACTCCTTTGAAAGGAAAAGGACGTCGCTTCGCGATAGAATCAGCGCTTCCCCACACCCCCTTCCCCGGCAAACTTTAGCTTCGCCTTTATTATAGCTCGCCGCAGTGCATGTGAAAGGGGACTTTGACGTCATGGCTCGAGAAGTCTATGTACGGGCACCGCAGTGGTTAGTTGCAAAAATGCGCTCCGACTGGGAGCAGTAGAGGCTTGCTCTCCACATATTGTATTTTACTTTTGGTAGCAACATGAAACGGCACGCTGCAGCATCCAAGCAAACGAAACTTGCGTTTTACTTCAAGAAGGCCCGCGCGGATCATGTTTGGTGGCGGGGAAGAACTACCGGCGCCAACGGACAACACCGCCCCTTCGGCTTCGCGGGCCGGAAAGCCAGCGCGTGGGAACGTCACCAGCGACTCCACCAGAGCACGGAGGCCTATCTGAATCACCTAAACAGAAATCACAAGAGTTCGCAAAAAACGACGATCGCGACTTCCATGTGCGGCAGACAATGGTGGCTGTGAACTCCATGTGACTTTTACTCTACGGTCAACGTCGTGCAAAGCGAAGTTCCGTGGATCCAAGGGAGGTGAATGACGCAGCCCCTTCGCATTCTGTTTCATCTGATCTCGGTGCGTCGACTGTAAATACTTGACTTAGGTCTTTTTGTCTCTAATACCAAGGGTGTACTCGATCCAGAGACAAAGGAGAGGCTGCTGGTTAATCCGTGGAACCCCTCCTGACTATCCAGCCTCCACAAAAAGAAACTTAAAGTTCCAGCCGCACTGGGTAGGTCGTTTCCCATGGCTTGTGTACTTGGAGAACCTGCAAGGAGCGGTATGCAAATACTGGGTGGTCTTCGCAGACGAGTGTGCAGGGAAAGGGGAGCGCCAGCGCTTGGGCTGCTTTGTAACGAAGGCATTTACCAATTACAAGAAGGCCATAGATGCCTTCAAAAGCCACGCAGCTAGCAGCTACCACGGGAAGTCGACAAACGCTTTCTGAGAGTTTTCTCGCTGTCCGTCTGACTCACAGCACGACATCATGACCAGCTTGACCAAGGCCTCAAAAAGCAGGCAGAAGAAAACCGAAAAAACTTGCTGCCGATCATCGAAACAATTCTTTTCTGTGGCAGACAAGAAGTTGCGCTTCCGCGGTAACAGGTGACTGTGGTCCGATAACTCTGCCCGAAGTGCTTCCAGTAATAAACGATGGGAAACTTCCGCACACTGTTGAGATGAGGGGCAGGTGCGGCGATGACGCCCTGAGAACTCACATTGAGACGTCTCCGGCCAATGCCCTTTATACGAGCCTGAAAATTCAGAATGAGTTAATTACCCCTCTCTGGTAAAATAATACAAAGAAAGATCGTTGACCATGTCAACAAAGCTTCATGCTTTTCAGTCCTTGCCGATGAAGCTACGGACATATCTCGCACTGCCCACCTTTCCCTATGTGTCAGATACGTTGAACACCATGCTTCGGAGCAACCAATACTTAAAGAAGATTTCGTGGATTTTGTTCCCATCTACGACCTCACTGGCAAAGCACTGGCGAACACAATTCTTAGCAGCCTTAGGGGCCATGGCTTTGACCTGAACCTGCTCTGCGGACAGGAATACGATGGTGCGGCGTCCATGAGCGGCCATCTAAACGGCGTTCAAGCCTTCATTCGTCAAACCGTTCCCAAGGCGTTGTACGTGCACTGTAGCGCCCATTCATTAAACCTTGCTCTGCTTCACTCATGCAAGCTCCTCAAGTATTCGCAAACTGTTTGGGAACTGTGTCCACCGCCTGCGCGTTTGTGAGAGCTTCCCCACAAAGGACGAACCATCTACAAGACGAAGTAGAAAATCTGACGAAAGAAAGAAAATCGGTACTTTCTTTTTGCCAAACGAGGTTTGTGGAGAGCCACGATGCACTTCAGCGTTTTCTTGAACTTTATACTCCCATTGTCCGGTTTCTCGAAGACTTCGAAGAACACGGCATATATCTGATACCTCGTTGAAGGCTTCTCAGCTGCTCAGTGCCATCACAAAGCCCGAGTTTGTCGTTTCGCTTCAGGTTTCTGGTGACCTCTTCTTTCTAACTCTGCCCCTTTGCAAGTTCCTACAAAAATTTGAATGTGATTTGTCTCACGTGTGTGATCACGTAAAGAATGTTATAGACGTCCTTTCTATGAAACAGTTGAAAGCGGAAACTGAATTTAAGAAGATTTTTGAGAAGTAGTACTCTTTGTTGCAACGTGCAGATGTTGTAATGGCTCTACCACGCATTACTGGAAGGCAGATGCAAAGATGCAACGCGCCATCTGCTACTCCCGAAGAGCACTACCGAAGAAACGTGTATTTGCCTGTGCTGGCCTACTTTGAAAACCAACTCAGGGAGTGGTTCGACACGCCCACAAGAAGGTTGTGGTTGGGCTCAACATGCTGCTCCCGAAGTTCTGCGCTTCAGCAAGCCTTCCCCGCTATTGACGATGCAGTTAAGTTTTATCTAGGTGAGATCCCCTCAGCCAATGTCATTGAAGCAGAGGCTGACGCTGTGGATGAGCAAATGCTGCCAAATCGAGGAGAACGATCGGCCAGCTTGCGCTTTACAAGCGCTAAGTATGTGTAACCGGAACTTCTTCCCTAATATTCACAGCCCTTCTCTATTCTGGCGACACTTCCCGTGTCCACTTAGACCCCAGAACGGACTTTCTCGACATTGAGAAGACTTAAAAGCTACCTCCGAAACCCCATGAAGCAAGAAAGATTGACCGGACTAGCGCTGCTCAGTGTCCACCGAGAAATTCAAGTGACCCCAGAAGCGGTCCTCGCAGACTTTTTCAAAGTTGCCGAAAGAGAAAAACTTCGTTGTTTAAACAGCTTGCTCACAATGCGAAAAGAGTGTTATAAAACCACCGATTGGAACTTTGTGTGTTTGAAGTGTATCGCTGCAAGCAGAATGTGTCAACGCGCAATAAAGACCTGATAATCGTGCTATTTGCTTCTGTTTGCTTCCAGCCACTCCTATTACTTGTATCGGGGCGACACTTTCCAGTGCTATTATGTCAGGGCGCCACCGGGAGTTAGGGGTCAGGATCTCGTAAGGGATTTACAGATCGGACCCCGCGAATCACTTAACATATGCGCGTGTATATTTTCGTGTGTGTGCCGTTCAACTGAAGTACGAATAGAATGCATAGAAGTTGCAACATGTGGTCTAACACTTCACGATAGCAATCGCTCTGAACGCGAACAACTATATTTCTGACAGTCGTGGGTATACATCCCCTAGACACGGGGATAGCGGCCATGGCGAAGGCAGTAGCTGCCGCTCATAAAACGCAGGGTACCCAAACTTTTATTCGTTTCTCTACCAGAAATCAAATTTCAAAGAAAGTTTCATACTGCAGAAAAGGGTAATTTGAAAGTATCCTGTATATGATACCACATATATGCGAATTCATATGATTCATATGCTAAAATAAGCCAATATAAATTTTCAACATGGCCGCCGTCGCACCGGCAACACCCCCCCCCCCCCCTCCGCCCCCCGAAAAAAATTTCTGGGTACGGCCCTGCTAAGTGACATTCAGGCCCGTATAGGTATTATGCCTAAGAGGCGAGCCATTGAATCATCTCCCCCAGAAGCCAATCACTGAGCCAATGATGAGTGGACAGGACTGTGTTACTGATACACAGTAAACCGCACAAAGAACACGTCCATGGCACAGCCAGTCGGTCATAATCAGAAGTTCCCGTCGTAACGACCTCTCAGCATCACGACGGCTCCTCGCTTGACCAACACTGCAATGGAACTTGCGCACCCTCAAGCGCAAAAGGAATCTGCTGGCAAACTTTTTGGATACAGCACAGAGAAAAAATCTCAAATTATACTCCTACATGAAACGCGGGGGAATGTGTACTCTGGTTACGGAACATTCTCCCAGAAAAGTTTCGTACAAAATACCAGGAAAGGCAATCGGGAGGAAAAAACCCCCACAATGTGCGTCACGCTGGTCTACAAATAACTGGCAGCCATTCGGCATAATTCCTCGCATTATAAACAGCGAGATACAAGAGCATGTCCCCGTAGAAGTACATCCGGGATTTCCCATCACAAGTGTTACTCTGGTTAACGCTTATTGGCTTCCCGGAGGATAGCATGGCAGCCCCAAGAAATGCTTCATGTGTTGCTGCAGAATCGCAGAGACAAAGGAGGAGAAGGAGAATAACTTTATTGTTATTGAGCAAAAGTTTGCTTCCGGAGGTTGGTTGCCCTTAGCCAAGGAACCAGTCTTGCGCCGTTGCTCGAGCCCTGGTGATCAGCATTAGCTGGTCACTTTGGTGCAAGCTGGTCAGGGCAACAATTCATTGACCAGGGACCGGATTGAGAATTGCAGGGGCAGATCGGGTGTTCTGACAACGCCCAGTGATGTGGTAGAGGTATCCGTATTCGTAAGAGTAGTGACGGCATTTGTTTGTGGGGAACTGGTCTGGGTAAATGGCGTGTAGTAGGTAGACGTGTTAGTCTGGAGACGTCGCACTATGGCGGCTTCTTCTACACTGAATTTTTTTTTGTGGTGGTGAGAGCTACTGGCGTGAGAGATAGTAGGGCTGTAGGATTTCGCAAGTACTGTGGAGATGGGTTGCCAGACTTCTTGGCGTGAGTGATGTGCGCTCGATGGGCATACGCTCGAGCAACAGCATTTCTTTGCTAGTTTCCGCCTAAATCATTGTGTCCTGGCGTCCATACAACGCTCGTTGGCGGTATGAGGTTAACTTGGCTTGCGTGTGAGTATTGTTGTGCCCGAGCGCCCAGCCCAAATTCGCTGCACGGGGAGACGCGCCAACAGCGGGGCCTATTCATGCTTCGTCCAAACCAGACCAAACCACCCGCGGCTGACGGGCCCAAACTTGCAGTGCCGCAGAGTCGCCTCTCCTTTTCCCGTCGCGACGACTCGGCCCGAATCATGCATCGGTGTGAACGACCGGTGGCCGTCATGCCGCTACATGCTTGGAGACGGCTTCGCGAAGACGTTGACGGCGGCGCCTTCCCTTTCCCCGTCGGGGCGGCTCGGCGGACGCAACTGCTTCGCCTCCATTCATCGGGTTTTAAAACCTCGGCCAGCGATAGTCCTGATTGAAGCGGTTCAAACTTCTCGGGGCCACAACGGACTCCCGGGGGTATAAAAACCCGCCCCGGGGCACTTATCGGCGGCACTTTTCGGAGGACCGAGTGGAGAGGTGCGGTGGCCTTTGTGCGAGCCATGTGACGTTGTTGTTACCCTTGTACATACTGTATATAAATGTAGCTTCAACTTTTCGTCGGCTCGAGAACTGCATCGCTCGGCTCTGCACCGCGTCGATAGCGGACGGAGCAAGGCAACACCGCTATTCCGGTGACTGCGCTCGGATGGCCAGTGGTGGCTGCGGTGAGAGGACCCAGTCCCAACCGTGGTGACAAGGTGGGATGCCCAGTCCCAACAGTGGATGGCAGCTGCGTGATCAACCGGAAGCGGCTGCTACCTAGTGTGGTAAGCGCTCAACGTTTCTCTCAGTTCACCAGACTTTTCTGGCACAGGTTATGGAAGTTTAGAGAAGGGCTTGGTGAAGCACTGTAAAAGCTTTGATTGTTTCGAGCCTAGAGAAAGTGTGTTGAAACCAGAGCTAGTGCCGAGGGTGTAACAAAGGAGCGTAGAGAATTACTTGCGCGTGCCTTAACTAGCACTTTGATAGTATAGGAACGGCAAGAGAATTCTAACGTGAGCAAGCAGCAAGAGGCTAGTGCAAACGATGGAGGACCTTAAAGTGAAGGAACTCATGGAAATTTGCAGGACCTAGGCCTTAACTTAGGCCATGCGAAATGGAAGCATGCGATTCTTGAGATCATGCGGAAGAAGAACGTAACGGCTGAAGAAGTTGATGAAGCCAGGGCTGAAATCAAAGAGCGCCGTGAGCGCGAGGAGGCTAAAGAGCACCGTGCGCGCGAGGAGGCCGAGGAAAGAGAACTCCGTGACCGCGAAGAGGCGGAATGGCAGAAGTGGAGACAGGAAGCCGAAAGGTGGAAACAGAGGGAGGAAGCCGAAAGGAAGAAACGGAGAGGAGGAAGCCGAAAGGCAGCTCTAATTTAAGCGGTTAGAGTTCAAATGGTTAGAATGTGAGCTCCGGCAGGGCTCGCCGTGGCCTAGCGTAGCTTCTCCAACGGTTCAGACAAGTGGTCCGAGAGGTCGGGACCAACGGCTGCCGTTCGTTGTTGAGAGGTCAGGGCCGGAAGACGGAGCATCCCAGGGCGAACGCCAAGCGACCGCACCCGTATCTGGACAGAGAAACATGCAGGAAAACGAGAAGGGCGCAGAGGCAGATAAGCCGCGTCGAAATAAAGATTTCGATATACGCAATAAGCCCGCGAAGTAGCGGTCAGTGCATGACACTCGCGAGTTCGCAAGTGGGGAAGCTCTCGCAGATACTTGACTTTTCTTCAGCGAGCGAGACTCGAAAAGATGCTGAGCAGCGTAGCCCGAACTACGAGACGACGGGAAACTCTCATGGTAGCCTAATCGCTACGCCAGCAGATGAGGGGGGTTGCATCAAACCTGTCGGTGGAGAAACTCAGCGGCTGCGTCGTGAGAGACGAACAGTACGTTGCCACCGATCTCGGATCAGCTTGTGCGCGAAAACGGGTTCAAGGTCGAAGCGCTGCCGAGAGAGAAATCCATTGAGCTCGTAGCAAACGACGCTAACAGAGAGAGTACCGCCGTCTTGGAGAGCAAAGGGCTACCTACACGAGATAACGCATTTGCTGAGACGTCCGATAGAGGGCCGTACGAGTCCGCTGATCGCGTCCATGTGTCGGCCTCAGTTCAGCGATCTCGGCAGAATGCTCAGAATCAGGGGAGGCTTTGGAGACTGCCTCCAACCGGAGCGCGCACAGTGCGCGACTTAACGAGGTTTTGCGGGAGAGTGTGGACACTGAGGTTAGCCAGCCGCAAGAGCCCCGGGAAACGGAAAGTGTTCCTTCGGGTGCGAGCTCTAACTCGGGTGATGTTGTGGCAAAGCCTGTGAGCGGGACACGAAATTCGCGCGAGCAACGAAGCGCGTGCGGCGAGCGGACCGAAAGCTCTGGCGGTAGCTTACTCGAGCGGCCAACGGCCGAAGCGGGTTACGTCATCCCCATCGCCGGTAAAACCCAGCTGGGCGCGCTGTGCGAGGCGAACTCGACGTTGTCCCCAGTCCTCGATAGCTGGAATGCAGTTAAGGTAGTGCACAGTTCTGACTTTCATCCGCATTCTAACCCAGTGGAGCGAAGGCGCTCAGTGCGAAAGCGTAAGTTGAGAGCTCCCTGCTTTGAGCGAAAACGTGGTTGGGAGGCATGAGTACTTGCCAGTGTGTTGGCCTTGAAGTCAGCTCCACACGAGATTACGGGCTCCCTGTTCTGTGTTACGGGCGTCAGCCCTGCAAAGCGTGCATACGACCGGGGTAAGAGAACACTTTACGAATGACGAGATGAGCCGGGGGGGGGGGGGGGTGGCGACGAGCTAGTTCTAACGCTGCGTTCGTTTGCCCGATCGGACAGTCCGACCCGTCATGTTGAGCTTCGGACTCAAAAACGCGCCGTATTGCTTCTAGAAACTAATGGATCACGCATTTCGTGGCCGGTCTGAGTACGCGCCTCCCTTTACCTCGACAAGGTCGCCATCTTTTCTAACACATGGTAGGAGCATGTGAGCACTTAGAGTCGTGCTGAGCAGGCTCAAAGAAGCAGGGCGTATCAGTCAAACGGTCGAAGTGTACCTAGGATGCCCCGAAGTGACGTATCTAGCGCACGTGGGTGGTAGCGCGGCCGACGAAGACCGTCAGTAGTCAAAGTAGTCGCAGTCGTGAACTATCGCCCGACCAACCACAAAGTCCGAGATAAGGGCTTATTTGGGTTTGGCTGGATATTAGCAGTATTATGTAGAGACATTACTCCACACTGGCTAGTCCTTTAACTGACGCTCTCAGAAAGACTGGGCCAGTAAAGGTAAAATGGTACACAAAGGAGGAGGACGCGTTTCAAACGCTCAAACAAACCTTGAGCGAGGAGCCAGTTCTAACGGCCCCGAATTTTCAAAAGGTTTCGTAATTTAGTGCAATGCGAGCGATCGTGGCATGGGAGCTGTACTAGGCCAAGAGGATGCGAACGGCCGGTAAGGACCAGTTTTGTACTTAAGCCGCAAGCTAACTTGCAGAGGAGAGGCGTACAGTACATCCGAAAATTCCCCCGCATTTCCCCGAGGGGGAGAATGTGAAAGTGCGAATGCACGGTTGTCGGCCCGCTTGCGGCGCTTGCGCTCGGCCCCCGCAGCCCACCGCCTCGCCGCCTTCTCTTCCATCGGGTTTGTAGTATCACGTGTACACCACGCAGTTATCAAGCCGCTATAACGCCGCTGAGTCGCCAACGCACGCCGCTGACGACGTAGTTTGAATGCGTTAAAGATATAAGGCGCGTTACTGACACCGATATCACCGTCGCGTCCGTGGCTTGGTCGGTAGAGCGTCGCGCTGCGGCCCGCAAAGTCCTCGGATCGAAACCTGGCGCCGGATGCTGTTTCTTTTTTAAATATAGAGGAGCACTGCGGACGCCGACGCCGCCGCCGCCGCCGGCGGTGGATGGTTTGGGGTCGCTTATAAAGTGCATTCGCACTTAAAAAGAAATGTGGCTGTGTCGTGGGGGCAGTGCAGAAGTTGGCGTGCTATGTGGTCGTTCCTAGATTCACTTGTTTTCGGTGTGCTGCTCATTCTTGCACGTTGTCTGGTTTTCGAAGAAGGTTTTCGTCGGTAAGTTTACATTTTTACGTGTGGCCCCCAGGTTCTCTCTATCATGTCTTTGATTTCTTTGATCAGTGAACCCTGAAAGGTACGAAGGTAGGTCCCAAGTTCCTTCTTCAGTTCCTCTTTCAGTTTCATTGCGCGCTGCTGAAGTCGGTGTGCTGTGCAAAGTGTCCTGTTACGTAGGCGTCCTGTTACGTAGCGCAGAGGCTCAGCTGACGCGTGAGGGTTGCAGGAGGTGTGAGTTTCATCTGTTGTGATGTAAGCGTATCATCTATAGTTCATATCACAAGCTAGCTGCAGCACTGTGGAGGCTACATTGTTATCAATAGTGCGTCCACTGAGGGCGCCTAATCCGCCCGTGAAGGGGGTCCTGAAAGGACACTCCCTTCTCCCCTCTCGGAAAGTGGCACCGCACGGCCCCGGAGCCTTTTGTCGCTTCCTTCGCGGTGAGTTAGGCAGCCCTGAGGGGGACAACAATGTATCCTCCACAGTGCTGCAGCTAGCTTGTGATATGAACTATAGTATGTCCTGCCTCTGGCCGCTTTCATTTGTCCTGTAGCGCTTCTGTTTCTATTCGGTTATCTTCTGGCACTACGTATGTAATTTTGGGTAGGCTACCTGAATTTGCGCGCTTTCCTCACGCAGCTTGTGAAGCTCTGTGTGTATCGTCTGCATTTGGGGGGTCTGGTCTTAATAGCTGCGAGTGTGTTAAGGCAACGAAGGCTGTGCCGCTTACGTGGTGTGTTGGAATGGGCAGGAGGACTGAGAATCGAACAGGTGCCTTCACAGCTCACGTGCGTTTTGTTTCCATGTTGACTTCTCGATCAGCTGTTATGGCTTCCCGAGCAGTTGCGTCGACTGCTTGATCGGCTGCTTCGACTGCCAGATCGGTCGCGTAGGGATCTTGATCTACTCCCACGGTTGATGGCTTGTTTTGACGACGTCTGTTTGTCTGTTATTTTATCATTGCCTTATCGCCATACCTTAACAAAGTGTTTGAATCCTGAAACAACGGTTACCGCGAAATTTTTCTGAGACCGCGCCTTTTAGTAAAATTAAGGGTACCAATATTTATGAAATTAACATTTTATAAATAATTTACAGAGGTTGTATTTTGTGAACGAAAAGTGAGTATATTTACAATTCTGATAAAATAGCAATCTATCGGGGCAAAATTGATATCGTAATGCACGCTCCACTTAAAATTGCAATGGTAATTTTCTCGACAGCTTTATAGGCGCAGTAACAGTTCCGTTGCCAAAACAACGTAATTAAAATATGAATTTTGTATATTTTATTTTGCAATGAGTAAAATTGGAGTCATTGATCCCGTACTATAATTGAGAGATAATGCCGTCAATTTCGTGTTTGAAGTTAATTTTTTTGCTTACATTTGGCGTGGCACAATGTACACTCGAAGTTATCGCTATTCGACCATAATGATAGAAACTCTAGAACAACCATGGACTTAATCTTTTTTTCTTTCAACGCAACCCATTTTATCGGAAACGGATCGGGGAGCTAACGGTAACGTTTCTCATTGCCTTACATGGATTTTCCTATTGAGCCCTTCACCAAGCGACCTGTTAGGCTTAGGAATATTGTGTATGTAGTTCTCTTGCACCATATATTTCTCGATATTGCGATGTATATACAGTGCCTTATGTTTGCTTCACCCTCCCCTTTTTTTTCGCGTGTTCATCTCCCTTGATTCACCCCTATCTCATGTAGCAAGACTTATTATATAAGTAGGGCTGACGTTTTTGTTTTTCTTAAAGCTCTCTCTCTCTCTCAATGTCTTCCTTCGTTATCGCCCTATCTTTCCACTTTAGTATGGCTTAACGTCGTTCTTTTTAATGTAGCAATCTGGCTCGCGACACAGAATTCAGCAAAAGTCTGATTAAAACACGCCCAGACAAAGATGCATCCCAACACCCCTCAGAACTAGCACGCGAGAGCTTCATGTTATTTGTAATAACACTTCGACTGACAATTATTCCTTATACCTGGTGATATAAACCATCTTTCAGCTGGGAAATGGTTCGCGCAGTCTGTAGCCGTGTCATCTATTTAGGAACGGTCGCAACAAGAAACAGTTACAGCGGTCTTCTGTAACCATACTCCTACCGTAGACAGCAGACTAGAATTCCGAATGGTTTGCAACTCCACAGCAAGCTAGCTAATAAATAGAGGTAAATGAAAGCAAAGTAATTATAGAGGTAGCCTAGTGGTCATGTGTAGTATACTTGTATTATCTAAAGAATACCTACATTAAACTAGCTACACAGCATTCACAAAAGAGTTTGCTTTGCCGCAAAGCGCTTTCTGTCACAAGCTGCCTGACGCCATTGAAACACTGGCGGGAAAGAATATTTCGGGTCCAACGTTGTTCTGCTCAAAGTGTCTGCCAGCGCGGAAAAATGCACGCGCACCGTGACCGTTTCTTGCAGTCCAAGAAAAGCTCAACATGAATACAGAATCTGAAGCCCCCACCCCCCCAAACAAGATTTCCCTAATCGTGGTGCCCCGACCTAGCAGTTCACTGCAGGATTCCAACGGACCGAAATTAATAAAGGGCACGACGCAAAAGATTGCACCACGCTTTTGGAGAAAGTCACACAAGCTGGGCCACAGGAAAAGCAGCGGCAGCATTTTGTAAGGCCCCCGAGGTCTCGGCCTGGAATCGAAGGCGCCGAGCGTCTCCGCGAAAATTGCGGGCTACCCTACCCACCGACTCTCAAACCACCGCATCCTCAGCGAATGTTCCCGCGGGCTGTTGTAGCCGGTTCGAACGGAACAATTGGATGGAAGCATCGATCGACGCCAAACTCGTAAACGGTTTTGTGCGTCTGCTAGGGAATCGCCCTTCGGTCCGGCAAGAAAACAAATAGTTAAAACATAAAAGGCAAGTACGAACCACTGGTTTGAAAGCAGTTTACTACCGAATGTTTAAATTGTTGATTGGACTGAAACCTGAATCTACACAAATCTTACCGTTAGTGATACTGAGAGAACTTACTTAATAATCTTCAGGAGCTGAATGCACTCCCTTTAAAATTTTTTCCGGGAATTCAGAGAATTATTTATTAATGCATAGCATTCTATGCTGCTTGTCTAGAGTTTCAGTTCTTTACAGCAAGCCACATATGTCTGTGAGTAGCAAGGTGGTTCTATTATTATATTCTTTTAAAGTTTTCTGTTGTTTCTTTTAGCCAATGATGTAAACATATACCATTGCAGCGATGAAGTGCCCTTACTTCGCTTATTATGCTTTGTTTTCGACGATTCAAGGCGTACTGCAGAGTTAGTACGCTTACGCTTTACAAACGTATCTTAAACGTTTCTTCGCGGATATCTTTTGTTTAATCTTACGTTGTTGGGGAGATGTACAAGGTGCATAGTTTTTATTTTGTCAGATCAGTTTTCTGAACGTTTTTTCTCCTTTTTTATTTTTGGTTTTCCACAATTATGTTCGACCAATCATGTCTATTTACGCTATAGTAACGATTAAGGTGTTACTTAGTCAAAATCAGCATTTTTGTAGATTTTGCAGTGCGGTGCACGGTCGTGGCTGTACGGGTACTCGCAAAGAATGCTACGCATTAAAAAACATGAGTTTGGCAAAATTTCCCGCATTCATTGTTTTATTACTACATGTTCCTCGCGTCACTGTTTGTTTCGGAAAAACACCTAAAACAAGCTTTATAAATCTCGTTTGAACTTTCAAATTTCGGCGTCTCAAATAGAGCGGGATAGTATGTTTTCACATATTTTGGAATTGTTTGCGTTACTGAAGAACAGCCGCCCGAGAGCTGTGTTTGTATTAACGGCACTGCAATATAGGAATAGATGCAGAACGTTTTCTACACTTCATGCCCGAAGTGTACACCGCAATGCCGAATGTGGCGGTGCTCGCTCTTTCTCTCTTTCTCCTTCTCCTGCTGGAGCTGTAAACAAAGGGGTAAAGGGGGGGGGGGGGGGGCAGGAGGCAGCCGTTTTTAAGTGGAACCGCTTAAGCTGGGCCTAAATAGGAAGCTGCGTACTCTTCGCACGCATATTAACGGACCACAACTGTATTCGGTGAGGGGCACTCACAGGCAAACCAAAAATGATTAACTTTGTCGTTAAAGATGGCAAAGATTAGAGAACAAGTAGGCTTCGTTCTTAATAGTGTAGCGCAATAGCGTTATCGGACTCAGCGGGGAGGAAGGATCTCTTGTGCGTCCGGCACGGATTTATAGCAGGGCATCCAGAACACGTGCATTAAGAGCTAGAGCCTAGCGCGCGCTACGTGACAATTAAACCCTCAGCATAGTCGTCATTGCACCTCTCAGCCGTTCACCTGCGAGCAGTGAAAACTTTCTGATCGTGCTCGCACATCATCTGTTGGAGCAGTGCCTTACGATCTCGGCGGTTTTGGTGGACGCCGCAAGGTGACGCTATGGGATTATCCCTTCTACCACATTTTCGCTGACAGTCAACGCCACTGGCAACGCCAGCATTTCTGCGACACGGCCCCTTAAACGTGCCTGGTGCCTCCAAGAACTTAGTGCGACGCTCCCTCGATCACGGGGGAACGCCTAAGTGCGGTGACAGTGGGACCTCTGGAAGCACCCACTTTGATGAGGACACTTCAACGTTGTATGCACTTATCACAATTTATGTTTCACGGTTTCCTCATTTCATCACAACCTCTTTCTGTTCCTTCCTTCCTTCCTTCCTTCCTTCCTTCTTCCTTCCTTCCTTCCTTCCTTCCTTCCTTCCTTCCTTCCTCCCTTCCTTCCTTCCTTCCTTCCTTCCTTCCTTCCTTCCTTCCTTCCTTCCTTCCTTCTTCATCATTCATTCATTCATTCATTCATTCATTCATTCATTCATTAGCACTGCTGGACACCAGTTAAACACGGCACGACTTGCGCCGCTAACGAAGTTGGCGGTGTCGACAAGAGGGTTGCCGTGTCGGGCCGCTCGTTTCCTAGCGACCAAGTTTCACGTTGGCTGTACTATGGAATGCGAAGTCACGGCCCGCGCAGGCAAGTCCACGAAACCATTAAAGCACGCCGGCTCTATGCGAACCGCTTAAACGTTCACGCGCGCTACACCTGCCGACTGACTTGGCAGCACCCTAAATGAGACAGATCCTCTCAAGTGATAATGCCCCTGACCCCGCTATCCTCTAGTCCAATTTCAAACTAACGGAGTGTCCGACGTATACAGTGAGGCATTAGTTACTTAGGTCCCAAATGCTCCCCGAATGGGTCGAAAGCGGTAACTAATGAATATACAGGAATCTGGAGGGCTGCAAAATAATCCGGTTATAATACTTCCTAGAAGCTAATCACCAGTCAAAGCAAACGAAATTTTGTCCAGATATTACCCCCCCCCCCCCTTTCACCATCTTCCCACTAACACAACCGACAGAGTCCGCAGCACTCAAACTCCTTATGCAAAGTCCACCTGGGGAGTAATGCCTGCGGTAGAATTTATACATTGCGCCGAAGAATCGGCCCAGAAACACGCTATTCGTGGCCTAAAGGTGCATATACCGATCGCACGAGAAAGAGCTTTGCCACCCCAGTTTGTGCGGCAAAACTGCCGCAGGGCAATAAAGTTCGAAAATGGAGCTATACGCGCGAAGGCGATAACTGATGCACGCTGCAAGTAGAAGCTACAGAAAAATTAAGAGCACTCGGGGCTCTTTAACACGTGCTCGAGTTTTGTTCACGCGGTGTTTTTGTTTCTTGCCCCCCCCCCCCCCTCCCCCAAGAAAATAATAATAAATAAATAAAAGGAGAAAAATGCTCACCGCGAGACCTGCGGTAAAAACGCTCATCTTAAGCTCAGTGGTAGGAATCACAATGCTTTAGCCTTCCAGTCACCACAGTAGTAATTGAACGATACTGATCACTTTGTTGATTGCTTGTGCTGAAACAGCGACCCGTGAAGATCATGTGAATAGCTAATCTGTTGGCTTTTCTTTCTCGCTGTCCGGCTTTTAAAAGCAGTTCCGGAAGAGTTCAGTGTTCTTTTCTCTCCTTTCAACCAGCCATTGTTGCTTTCATACCCTACATCTTCCATCTCTTGTGTCTTTGTTATGCGGTCGCACCACGGGCTCCTTTGTGATTGATCAATGGCACTAAGTAGCGGCGCATTATAAGCGCACACAGGGGAGAAGAGGGATGGGGGTCTTTTGTGTGGTCCCGTGTTCAACAAGAATGCGCCCTCCGCACACCGTGACAGCTTCGGACCGATGGGGTCGCATTGGGTCGCGAAGGTGATCAGAGTCAGGTGCGCAAGAGATCAATATGTGCTCCGCGGAGGAGCGAACATGCGGGAAACGCTGAGACACCGGACTCATTAAGAATAACAGCAAGCTAAAGTGCATGGTAGCTTCGCCCACAGAGTGAAGTGTAATTTTTGATCAGTATTTCATATATGGCCGAGTCATTATTGTGTGAACCAATGTACAGGGAACAGAAAGTTAGAGATTTATTCCACGTACGAGATAGCCGGTCATTAAACCACATTGTTATCATGAGTACCTCAATAAACTTAACCCCTAGACTTCATAAAAGCATTTTGAAGATTTTCACATCGCAGTTTTCCTATTTCTTTCTCTAAATAAAAAAGGTATCACAGGCTGATTTTTACAGGCGTAAATAAAACGTGTTGTTGGGCTAGTTGGCACATACTGAATGGGAGGCTTTGCGCGAAGAAGACGAGGACGGTGGCAGACGAGACAGACGAGACAGGCAAAAACGAAACGGCCGTGTGTTCGATATTTCGGCGCACGCTAAAAATTCCCAGGGGGTCAAATTTATCCGAAGCCCTCCACTACGGCGCGCCTCATCGCCTGTGTAGCGTCGGCGCGTTAAACCCCCACAATCAATCAATCAATCAATCAATCAATCAATCAATCAATCAATCATCAATCAATCAATCAATCAATCAATCAATCAATCAATCAATCAATCAATCAATCAATCAATCAATCAATCAATCAAAATTTAAGGCAAAAACCGGAAACATAACTAATGCTAGCAAGGTTCGTCTAATTAAACGGACAAGCGCCTGTCTCGTCTAGCCACCAGTCCTCGTCTTTTTTGCGCTAAGTCTCCAATTCTTTAACAGGCGTGGTTTTGTGAGTTGTTTTCCACCTCTGTCATGGGAAAGTAACACAAACCATGCGCAGGTGGCTCTAACTGAAAATCCATACCTGTCAATTTATAACTTACAAAAGTTAAGACACGTCTTCGAGAAAGGCACCAACTGACCGCCAGCAACTGGTCGTGCTAAGCGGGGAGCCATACCGAGTGCTGTAGAACAGGCTTTTTATGCATTTTGCTGTAAGGACATTTCGTTCAAATGGCGTTTCGCAGCTAAATTTGAAGTTGTTCTTTTCAAAACATTTAAAATAATAAATGTTAACAAAAGCTTAAATGTGCTTGGATAAGGTCAGCATATTTTTCTCGTGTGGTAATTTTGATGACAAACAATTCGGAAGTCATTCGTTAAAAATATGCCTGCGAAATTGCATACCTTGTTAAAAAATAATGCCGATAATTTCCATTGACGTAATGGGATATGCGCTCACAGTAAGATTCTTTTGGGACATACTTGCGTTTGCGAACTGAAATGAACACAAGAACATAACTTTGTTCTCTCTTGCAGGCTTGGTGACTTTGGCGAAAATTTCAGCGTCTTGTAGAGTCACTAAATAACATAAAAGAAATCACTTGCTCCTCAAGAACATTCTTTTTATAAAAGAACCTTATAAAATTTCTTCATTATCATAAGCCGATCATTTAGTTTATTGACATAGCCGCTTGTCGAGGCAGCTGCCCGACCAGTAAAACTGACCCACTGAGAAAAGCATGCACAAGGACCCAGAATGTTAAAAAATTGCTACTTGCTCGTTTATATTTATCCCATCGGACCACGCACGCACCTGCATTCTCACCAAAAATCAATTTTGAAATATTTTGCTTTATCTACCTAAAATTCGCACTGGAACCCAACCCTTGCGTTTATTGCATTACGCTTAGTATTAACTAAAAGGCAACAAACGTTTTCAGTAGTTCTGCTTTCAATCGCTATTTGTCCTTCAAAACACACACAAAAAACATGCTGGTATTCAAAGCCGCCACAATATCTAAACCTAAAATTATCACTCAAGGGTCCCCTACAACACGTTTTATCTGTTTTAAAACCATTAAACGCTTTTAGGACGTTTTCGACCGGCGCGTCCGGTGCCTAAGTTAGCCCAAGCCAATATAACTGCGCTGCGCCCATCAGATTACTCCTTAAAAACTCCGCCAAAATATTTTCCTCCCTTTCACGTCCGGGCCATTGCGTGTGGACTAGAGTGGCCGCGCTTTATCACTGCGGCTATTGTATACGGTTTCCTTTCATTTGCCGCAAAAAAAAAAATGCAATTGATACCCACTTTAAAGCAAATATCAACAAAACCTAAACATAAACTAGGAGAGATGTCTGCCGTGTCAGGTAACTCCCGCAGTGGGTCTCCGTGCTGGCTATAACTGCAGGTTTCGAAGTGCTTCCAGGCACAATTAAAAAGCAAAGAGTGAAAGGCATTTATCGGCAGTGTGGCATTGGACCTCTAAAACACCGGGCAAACGAACTGGCAATCCACTTGCATCGCAAGGAAGCTTTTGCAGTTGCAGGTGGGCGTGCCACCACCGCTCGTTTCCGCTGCCGCAATCGATGGAATCGATGCACCCTACTGCTTTGAGGAAGCACGCGATCGTCAGAGCCCAAACGGTCGTTGATGGGTGCTTCGTTGTGTCTGGTGACCTGTCGTGAGAGCTTTCCACGAGGTTGGGAGGCGATTCCCTGAGCTTGCGTACCCGAAGAGCAACGACACTTTTACGGGAGACCGGTGCGGGAAAGCAACTGGCCCTAACCATTAAACGATTTTGATTCCATGGGCACGGGGCCGCGGGACATGAAGATCAATTTCTGTGTTGAAAATCGACATCTGAATAATAAGCAAGAAACAAAACGGAGGGGAATGGGGAGCATTATTGTGCGAAACACGTGGCTGTTTAGGGCAAGAGATTTAAGGTTCCAGCCAAGGACGGAATACAACTTTTCGAAAATAAAACAGAAGCGCAATCGTAAACAAATTGGCAGTGTATGTGCTCGCCTCGCTGCAAATGTCGTTGAAAGACGATAGTCTTTCTGCAGCTCCGGCCATGTAAAAGCCTCTCCCCTCTCCCTCGCCCACATTTCCCGCCGTTCCCTTCGTGTCTCGGTCATCCCACGATAAACGCAATATATTTTTGCTCAATTCAGTTCGATTATCACGTGTTCGTCCCCGCTCGCGCGCCATCTGTTGAGGTCTTTTGTTACTCCTGCGCTTTTCGCTCCAGCCAAGAGCCCAAGAGTCGGGCGCGAACTCTTTTTTTTATTTTTTCCTTAAAATACTATTCCAAGGCGTTTCTTTTGTTTGCTACCGCAAAAAATGTGTCGATT
The DNA here is from genome assembly GCA_013339765.2 of Haemaphysalis longicornis. Taxonomy (NCBI): domain Eukaryota; kingdom Metazoa; phylum Arthropoda; class Arachnida; order Ixodida; family Ixodidae; genus Haemaphysalis; species Haemaphysalis longicornis. The sequence goes on along the minus strand of CM023449.1, from coordinate 273,205,922 downwards.
TCTTGCTTGAAAGATTGATTGATTGATTGATTGATTGATTGATTGATTGATTGATTGATTGATTGATTGATTGATTGATTGATTGATTGATTGATTGATTGATTGATTGATTGTGGGGTTTAACGCGCCGACGCTGCACATGCAGTGAGGCGTGCCGTAGTGGAGGGCGTCGGATTAATTTTGACCACCTGGGAATTTTTAACGTGCGTCGAAATCTCGAACACACGGCCATTTTCGCTTTTCAGCCACTAATATCCCAAATCTTGCTTTTTGGTGAACAATGTTACAGAGACAAAGCTGCTTATTAGATGAAAGCAGAGAGGTTTGCCGGCATGTTCCCGCCTACATGCTACTTTGCGGGGATGAGGAGAAGAGAATAAAGGCACCAAGCGAAGTACGACGGAAGAGAGAGGGAAAAAAGGAGAGGTAAAAGAAGAAACGTCAAAGTCGACATGAGCTTACAGGTCAGGATATGAGCTTTTAGGTTGCCTCTGCAACGCTGATTTCTTGTAAATATTCATAAATAAATAAATAATAAATAAATAAATAAATAAATAAATAAATAAATAAATAAATTAAATAAACCGGAATAAAAATGTGTACCCAGATTTCGTAGTTTGGAATGTTTTTTTTTTTTATTATTTAATGTCGCGTTCAAGAATTGCGTTAACTTTGGGCCGGACGGCTGAATCGACGGACGGACGAACGGACGGACGGGCGAACAGACGGACGGACGCAGCAAAATCTTTCGTTTCAAGTAGCCCAAAAAGAGATTATTTAAAAGCAAAATACCGAAGTAATGCGACCTGCATTTACCAGGGCAAATATGAGAAGGGAATTACCGGTGTCGGGTGACGACCTAAATATTGGATTATAATTAATATTCATATCATTCGCATATTATAGCAGTAATAATAGCAAGAGTACAAGTACTAATAAGAAAAGAATACCGCAAATACCCCTAGTCATTAACGGGTGGTTAGCGAGCAGTCATATTTCTCTTTTCTCTTATTTGGAGGAAGACTTTAGTAAACAAATTTACCTCGTCCACAGTAGATAACCTGACCGCGATCTCGGAGCACAGAACTGCACGTGCTTTCTAGGCGCACAGTCGGAGGCCCATGACTTCTGTCCAAAGAGGACCCAGTCACCAATCAAGTAAATGCCCGTCTCCTCCTTAGCTGCCGCGCAAATCGAGAGAAAACACATAAAATTAAAGGCGCAACGCCAATTGATTTGCACCTACTACGTATCAGGATAGCACGGAAAGGGTGCCAACATAATCGTTACGCGTGAGGGCTCTCCACTCTTTCGATTGGCGGGGACAGAAGAAACGTCACGGATCTACGTTTAAAGGGACCAATCACCGGGCGAGGCTAAGTGGTGGAAAGACGGATGCGGATGCCCTGCTCCTTTTTTGACGCCTTTGGGGTAGCGGGCGCCTAATTTGCGCCTGTGCTACGCCGGGCCCGCCGGAGCCGGCGCATCACCTAATGGAATCGTCCACCTCGGACCGCCACCGACGCGGCTAAAATAAACACGTACGATTCTGGCAGCGTCTCGGAGCGTCTTGGGGGTGCCATTCGGAGGAAAGATGTGGGACCTGGCCGAAGACAGCACGGGAGCAGTTTGCACCACGTTGATTGCGCCGCACCTAATGCGTCGACCGCCGTAGCTAACCGCTTAGCGGGTGTGCGTTCCGAAGGGCCACACTCAGTGAAAGCAAAAAGGCTATTCGCGCACATGGCCTGGCCTACAATTTTGTACCACCTTGCAGAAAGTTTCTATTAGCGCTCGTAGTCTCAAAGGTCAGGATTGATGCGAGTGAGTCCGCGCATGAGATTGTGAGACATGATAAACTGCCGCAAGAAGGAAACATCCCCAGCTTTCTCGCTCAAAATTCCGACCTATCAGGAACCCAGCAAAACCACTTCAGGAAAGTGATATTTGCCATAATGCAAGAAGTGAATGTGGAGATGAAAACTCTAAAATAATTTTCCAGGATTCTGAATATCTCTCGTGTAATTCGCTGTCAAATGTACCTCCCCATGCATTTGTATGGGACAGTTTATATGGCTCTGGAGCTTAGTCGTACAACGTGCTATTCTTGAAACTCTGCACAAGCAAGTTTTCGCCCCCCAATACTACTGCGCGAAAAAGATTTCCATTCACTAAATAACTGCAGAATAATCACTGTTGAAAGGACTGCCATGAGCGGGAAAGCTGCACATGAGGCAGTTCACTGCCTCTGTTCCGTCATTGCACCGGTAATAATGTCTGGCAGCATTCGAAATGCTGTTAACGTGAAGTTATACAGGATGACGCTAGACCCTGTTTTTTTTTTTCTATTCATTACGCACAGCGGACAACGCTCAGCCGCCTTACCCTTGGTAAGTTGCTAGACGGGAATTCCCTACAGTGCTTATCGAATCTCAAACACTGTCAAAACGTGGAAAGGTATCATTGCAATTGTATTCAAATCACACGACATAGAAAGGGGGGGGGGGGGTGGTGCGTAGAGCTACTAGAGTTGTTGTTTTCGTAAATTTAGGTGAGAGAACAGTAAATGAGGCGTACGACGGTGCCCGAGTTCGGTTGATATAACAAGTTTTGTCAACAGTAACATGGTGTGGTTGGAAGCTACAAAAATACAACTGGGGTTTATTGTCCTAAAGTTGCGCCTCGGAATCGAGGCTCACCTCGGCCGAGGACATTCAATAAAAATTAGGGCAGGTAACCTTCGGATGTAACCACTCAAGTGTAAAACTAAAACAGAAGTGCACGAGTCACTAACAGCGCGATGAGAACCTGAAGGATTTCGTAATGATCATAATATTGTTACGGAGCCAAAGATGACGCAGTTGTCTTGAGGGAAAAACAGTTTATTGGAGGGAACTTGTGCTCCCCTAACAACTCAAAGAATACAGAGGCGACGAAGCAGCAGTCAACGAAGTGACGTGAGCAGGCGAGCATCGGCGAATCGAATACCGCGGCGTCTGCTCTGCGGGCATTTATCTCTTGGCGCGAGTGTTTCTCAAACCTGTTCCGAATTACATCCCGAACACTGTAGATCAAAAAAGATTATTCTAGGCTGGTGACGTTAATTCGAAACACTCTCCCTATCAATGCAGATAACACGTGCGGGCATAAAAAATAAAGAATCGAACACGCGTTTCACTTGGCCCACGGATAACACAGGTAACACAGCCAGGCGCAGCCGGTCGGCAAAAACAAAACATAAATAAACAAACCCAATGCATGGTTCGCGGGAATAGGTTAAAATTCGCATTAAATGCGCACTAATGGACGGGGTAAAACGAGAAATGTTTTTCTTGGTTTCGTTTACAGCCACAGCATATATATTGGAAGTTTTTCAAACTGGTTTTACGAGGCTTTTGCCAATGTGGTAAACATTAATGTATGAGCGGCTATTCCTGTTGATGTGGTTCAGTCAGCGCTAGCAATGCCATCACAGGGGCGGGACGTTTCATTGTGGAACTAAATTCAATTCAGCTCGTTCCTTCCTCTTTCCTACAACTTCTCTCGCTTTTTTTTTTTCAATTGCTGCTTCATTCTCTTCACCTTTTCGCTGCTGTATCTCATGTCCATTTCGGCCGTATCTTTGAACCGCTATCAACAGGGAATGCCTGATTTTTTGCCAGATTTGACCACATATGCGAGCGCAGCAAAATCAAGGATAAAAAGAAGGACCGTCATCTGAGATCATGCCACGAATGGCGGAACACTTATTGTTAAAGTGTGCTAATTAGTCCACATATAGTTCGATCAGTTAACTGGCTACCGTAAATACTATGTGTGCAAGTGGATATGCCGATGATGAGTGGAAGTGGCGGCTGTAAAGTGATGGCCACATAATCCCAATTATGTGATAGGCCCGCTTTCCCTTACGTCATTGTCTTATGCAACATCCACCGAATTAGTGCATTACGCCCAGCCAAACAAAATTCATGAATTGAAACTCTCTCTACATTAGATTTTAACAGCGAAGCTGTTTAGCAAATCGTAATTTTTCGCGTCCGCAGTTGAAAATACCAAGAAATTGCTGAGCACGCGCACGTGAGCGCGGGCTTCGCGGCGACCGCCCGGCAGTTATCAAAACCAAGAAAATGCCTAGCGCGCGTGTTTACGTGCCTCGCGACGACCGCCCAGAGTCCCCTGCGCACGTTTGTCAAGCCGAACATACCCACTTAGTGAGATGGGCAAAGATTGGCCCCCACAAAAAAGAACTGCAGTGTTCGCCGTAATCGCGGCAACACTTCCTCGAAACGAGAAAGACTCCAGCGTTCGCCGTGATCATGGCAACAATTGCTCGCAATGAGAAAGACACATCATAGCGTACGTCCCTTCAAGGTGAGCTCCCATGAATTTACGACTTCCGAAAAATGAAAGAAGCTCACAGTTATAGCAACAATGATGGAGTATAGGTCGTAGCGGCAGCGAAGAAGAAGCAAATCAGCTGCAATCATGGACTTAAACGTTCGTAATGGTCGTGAAAATTGAACGTTCAACACAGCTTCGAGACCTTCAAGTCTTGGAAGTTAGTGCGAGCTTCCTTAATTTTTTACGCACAAATCCAACCTTTACCTTTTTTGTTCCCAATTGCTTTCATTCAATTTGAAACAGTTTCTTTGTCATTCGTGTTGTTAAAAATGAAACGTTTATTTTAATAAAATTGCAAGGTACTCATTATGAAGAACTTCTGTTGTTCTACATGCTATGGTTTTCTTTGCTCTGCAAGGTCACCGTGTGTGAGCCGCGCCGTCAGTTTTAGCGCTTACAACGGCCTTGCCTGGATATTTTCCCTTTGTTTGCTATGCTAGAAATACATCTGAAACGGACCCGCCGCGGTGGCTCAGTTGTGCTGCTGAGCACGAAGACACGGTTTCAATTCCCGGCCTCGGCGGCTGTTTTTCTGATTGAGGCGGAAACCAAAAACGCCCGTGTGCACGAGATTTCGGCGCACGTTTAAGATCCTCAGGTAGTCAAAATTAATCCGGAGCCCTCCACTACGGCGCGCCTCATTGCCGGCGTTGCGTCGGCGTTTTAAACCCTACAATCAATCAATCAATCAATCAATCAATCAATCAATCAATCAATCAATCAATCAATCAATCAATCAATCAATCAATCAATCAATCAATCAATCAATCAATCAATCAATCAATCAATCAATCATGCCCATTTGAAACGGGCGTTGACAGCGGCTTTAAAGGGTCAATGAATACAAAACTAAACTTTAGTTCATTAAAAGACTGCTTGGTCCCGATAATAATGTTACCAATTTCATCGCAAACTTAAAAAAAATTAGGTCAATAAAGGAATAATATCAAGCAGTTGCGACTCCCTAGCCACTTACCGGTATTTTTCTGACGACACCGATATTTTGTTGCAATTGGCTGCAGCCGACCTAATCCACCTCCAAGAAACATGACTGAGTGATTGTAGTGGGGTCTCTACTTGCATTTGATACTACCACTTGAATGCGAACGTGCAGTTAAATCTTATGATCGCACTTTTTTAGTCCTGGGCCATAATACGCCGCTCCTTCCCAAATTACGTCACTTTGGCGCGAAATTTAAAACTTTTTCAATATTTCTTGTGTTTCCTCTGTTAAAAAAAATCTTTACGTCGCTGGAATGGAGCAGGCTGAGTTCCAAAAAGCTCGTTCTTTCAAACTGAATAAATCTGCCATCTTGTCTTTGCGACGCAGACGCAGAAATGGCGATGCAGAAAAGGCGACGCCAAAACGGCAACTCAAAAAAATCAGCGCGAAGTTAATATAAACTTCAGTTCAGGCAGAGTTCAGGGGCATAAAGTTTAGCCAATCCCATATAAAGTTCTAGCAGAAGCAATCCCCGATTACTGCTGATGTGATTTCATGAGCATTCCTTCGGTTGTGGGTCAGAATGCGCCGATGAGCTGCCTTCCTCCAACAATCCTCCTTCCTAATTGCCACCGCGTCCTTCCGACTAATACATTACCCTCCTTAGTGGAAAATTCCAAGTGACATCATACCTCAGAAAAACGGTAGAAAAAGTATTTAACAGTTAGACTAATACTGGCCGAACGAGCGACTTTGTGAAGATGAGACCAATAATTTAATGATAATGTTATAACTATTAAGCAATACGAAAGAAAGACAACTGAAGAAGCCAAGGGAAGGTGCCTCTGTGCTCCTAGTGAGCAAACTTTGCAGGCACTCAGTGTAAGGCGAGAACTATATAGGAACGTGGGCCGAAAGGTGTTCCATGCCGTCAGTTATTCCCCAGCGATGGGGGCTCGAAGTGCAATACCGACCAGTCTTTTGGGAGCACCCGCACACGAAATTCTTGCCTTGGGGAACCTGCGGCCACCGTTATTCCGAAACTCCACCTTTCTTCTTTTTATTGTTTTTATCGCTTAGAGATCGTAGAAATGATGAAACGATTGCCCACTGGTCCCGGGGGATGTGTAGCCTCTGGCTCTGCCGATCTGTGCGTCTGATCTTGTACCGAGCTCCAGCGCTGCTTATTGGCTAGGGTACAGTCGTTCCGTGATCAAGCTGGGCTAAGTTTTTGCTTGGTTTGAGCGTCCCACACGTACGAAACTGCGCCGGGCAAAGAAGTTGTAAATGCTGCTCTTGGGAATCCGCAACGCGGGAGAGAAGTCCCGCGAGGTGGTATCCCTTTGCTTGGATCTTTCACACGCGCCCAAAGAGGTCTCTATTTTCCGCTAGGTAACAAGCGGATGCGGGCGGACGCGTTAACTCTTCTAGGCGTGCAAACAGGGAATATTGGACGCCACGCGTGTTTGGAATTATTGATTCGTCAGAAGGTTAATTTTCTGCCTTTCTCTTGAACGCATTGAAAGTGCACGGCTACAGAGAAATAGAGAAAGGTTTAAACTTTTATTTTGAGCATATCTGCTGCGATGCCAATTTCATTTTCAACTGAAACACTTTGCGTCCACTATCTTTGCAGCTTCACCCATTTTGCTTACCGTCTCTCCGTCAAGCGTCCGACGGCTCTCCAGATTGTTGAACTCGTTTACTAGACATTTACTAGTTGAACTCGTAGTTTTTTTTAACAGAGATTGCCCGAATAAACTTGTCACTCGCTCCTAATTTTACTTCTGCACTTGCTTCTCACAAGAGGCCGCTACAAAACCATTGCGTTCTCCGTCAGCTGCAGCCCTCAGAACCGCAACACTGGCGACTACGGTTAATTAGATGTGGTTTAATGCGACTTTTCTCTAAATTAGTCCGCACTGAAGGGTTCTGGCAGGCACACAAACATTGATAAAGGAGAGGGAGAGAGAGAGAAAAGAAGCGAGAGAGTGAACTTTATTACGAGCATCGTAATGTGGGGTGGGGTTATCAGTGCAGGAATCCATTGGAAACCCTTGCTGCCACGGCCCTTCCCACCAGACTAAGCTGGGAGTCTAGACCGAAGCTGGACAGCTCCTTCTCCCACTGCTCACGGGAAGAGTGCGCGATTCTTTGAACCTTTGGGCTGGCTAACACTCCCATACCGTGTGGGACAGGCTACCCGCGGCAGCGCAGAATTTTCACAGCGGGAAGTACGGCGTAGGATGAACCAAGTGGAGTTTGGTCGGATGAGGAAATGTATTTGTTTGGAGGAGCCGGAGGCAGTGATTCTGCTCCTTGGTTAGAGATTTGTGGGCGGGAGAATCGACCACTTTTAGGTACGTGCACGCAGTCTCTACCCAAGACCCTCGGATCGCCTGGCGGGATAGATCTCTGCCGATGTCGGGAGCGGTTGCTTTGCCCGGGAGGGTTGAGTGGGCTGGTGTCCAAACAATCTTTACTTTTCTTCCGAGTGGCTTTGCAGCAGGCTGTCAGAGCCGTCTTGAAGATGGACCACAGAAATGATATTTCGGCAAGCCTCTTGCGAGTCCGTCATAACGGTATCCGCATTTGTCTGCGAGATGGCCAGAGCAATGGCCGCTTCCTCGGCCTGTCTTTTGGTCGTGAAGCTAAAGTGACGCTAGTAATGTGTTTCACAGTTGAAGTAACCACGGCTGCCATGGCTCCTCTTCTGGCATAGTCCGCAGCGTCGGTGTAAACCGTACAGTCTCAGTCCCTGTGTAGTTTGTCGAGAGTGCGCGCTCTTGATTATCTTCTCCCTGCGTGGGGAGTAGGGTCCATCTTACGGGGTATGGGGGCACTTTCAATGTTTATTCCTATTTTTAGAGGTATGTCTCGCAGTTGCTGGGATCTTCCTTCGGGGGATGACTCCTCCCGCAGGGTGTCGTGCTTAGTGGCAGACGCTGGCTGGAGGTGGGCCTTGACTAGCTCGGCAGCCGTGTTATGTAGGTCCAATTTCAGAAGCCTGTCGATCGAGGCACTAATAGGGAAACGGGTGTTTCTTAATTTCCGGATCATGGGGTCGATACTTAGCCAGAATCGACACTATGATGCGGAAAGCCTATGTGCTAAAGAAGAAAAACCCGTTCTTGGAACGTGGCGACGCATGTGTAACAGGCGTGTCGAGCGCATTCTATTCTCCACGCTCATCGAGTAGCAGCGTTTAAAATTGTAGCTTGAGAAATTTGGAGATTTAGAAGATAGCGGCAACGCTTAGCTTTGCCTACCCGCTTCATTTTACGTTGGTGCTCAGTCACGCGTAAGAATCAAGAAAGAAATAACTTCAATAAAGCCTCTGGCAACGGTAAGACGCATTTAAATTCATTTCGCTTCTCTCTCTGTTACTTAATTTGAATAGGCGAGGCGTATAATATCCACCAAATTTATTGCTTTCGCACGGGCGGCCCTGTGGCAATAGTTCTTCGGCAGTTTTTGGATAAAATGCGGCTAAAATTCACAAAAAAGGCGGTGAGAAGGCGTGGAAATTTACGTAAATAAGTTATCTCATCCCGCTCGTAAGCTGTGGTGCATTCTTTGTGTTGCGTAATGCATGAATAAAATATGCGGCACCGAATAAAGTACTGCCCCAAATGCATGAACTATGCAAGTCCCTTTCCCAGCAAAGGTAATTTGATAGGTGGCGGGAAAAGGTTATACAGAACCAAAGAGAGAAGGAGAAAGAAATAGAGAGAGAGAGAGAAAGAGAGAGAAAGAGAGATAAAAAAGAAAAGAAGTTATGCCTTAAACGCTATACTTGTAATTACTCTAAACGTAAGAGAGAAAACTCCGCAGTAAGGCAAAGACCAAGATTAAAACTATCATAGTAAAGGAAGGGAACAACCGAGAGCTTCGAGAGGAAAAATAAGTGCCTTCATGAACTAACAGGCCTCGCTGGCTAGTTGCGACTTGCGTGTTCCACAGGGAGTTTAAACTTCGTTGATTTTTCAGGGGGATGGTCGAAAGCACAACAAAAACCTAAACTGGCATCTTCATCTTCCCCGACGCTGTTAATTGCACAATAGGAAATGTAATAAGAAGGAGCGAGCCCTAGATTCAAATAGGGCTGAGCAGTGCTTTACCCAAGTTGATCTCAACAAGAGGCCAGTTGTTACGCAACGTGCGTGGTAGATATTTCTGCTGCATTTGAGGAAGGAAATCTTTTTCCTTCTGCTTCCTTTACCCATAGATTCAGTTTAGGTTTTAAACCTGATGTTGCTCAGGCATGCTTCGAAAGCACCAGCTTAATTTCTTTCTCCTCTCTGTCCTGAAACTCAATTCTCGGGAAATGACATTACGCCATCGGAAATATTTACCACACCCACACTAACAAAATCTTCGAAAGATTCGAGCTGTTATCAATGCTTTGACGATGCAGAACCGTTTCAACGCTATGTAAATATGTATTTTTGTCTTCTCCGTTAAAAGTTCAGAAGCGAGAAGTTAAAATAAAAAAAAGAGGTCTATTTATGTTTTCGACCAATAGTTGCTTAAGCGTGTACTTACTGCGATAGTGTTTTTTCTGAGTTATATCAGGCAGTGACGCCTTTGAACGAAAACAATGAATAACAATCGCAAAATAAGCTTTCATATTGAAGTACGCAGGGACGAAATGGTGCAGAGTCTGGTGCTATATTGCAAAGGTTCGACGCGAAGCGACTATATTCGCAACCGCGTCTTGCACTGTTCGGTCCTTAGTCATTTGAAATGTCATCCGGACCCCTAAACGAAAGCCCGCACACATTAGACGGGTCAAAGCAAATCCGGTATGAGGGCTGCACGCCAACTCTGATCAAAGTTAGAGTAACCAGCCGACGCCACAAAACGTACCGAAACAGGGTAGAATTCCAGAAAAGTAGAAGGGAGAATAGTCGACGTAAAGGTCACAACCTAATTTGGATGCGTAAGCCAGAAGAATATTCCTGGCATTTGTTTTCATGGAAAACAACAATTTTTACGCTCATAACTCCTTCGTATACCGTTAACTTGTGCCCGCGGCCAGTACACGTGCTGTAAGGGTAAGAAAAGCCAGGTATTCTGAAAATATAGTTTTTTTTACAAGCCGTGCGTTCGGTGTTGCAGAAAAAATTGCTAGAAAATGCGGAGCGCTCGTGAGCGTGTGCCTGGCGGTGACAGCTGAACGTTCCCAGCACGCGCAGCACGTAGCTTTAGCAAAAAAAAAAAAAAAAAAAAAAAAACCCCCTCCAGCGATATTGAAAAGCGCTACCGCGCCTGTAATGCTTGGAATAAAGAACGCGACGCTATCGATGCATAGGAAGATGACTACTACTAGCACAGTGAAATGAAATAACGGAACATGCAAATAAACATTTCCAACTTCTACAAATCCGTGCTGATGTCTCCTGAAGTCGCTCACGTATAAAGTAATCCTGCCGCTTCTCTATGGTTGAAGCCTTGCGCGGCTTAGTGCAAGCTTCGCCAGTTGAGCTGGTGGAAGCCTAGAGTGGTGAGGATGACTTTGCATCCACCACTCACCACGAGGAAGACGACGACCTCTCCGATGCATATGACGACGATTACTAGCACCGCAACTATGCAAATAAACAGTGATACTGGAGCGTAACTATGTGGCCGCCACTTCTCACCTACACAGCTTCGCCATTCAAGTCTTGCGCATGAGTGCAAGATTTCCATGAATTTTTTTTACAATTGCTGCTCATTTGGACTACGTCTGCCGATGAACGCGGGGATTCTTTGGCAGTGCGTTGCGTTTCGTAGCCGCAACCCACAGGTTCTCCTCTGGATCCTTGTCCCACTGGAGAAACAGTGGCACTGACAAAACAAACCTCGTCCTGAAGGACTGAGATAGGCCAAGAATGCGGAATGAGCTCAGGAAAATATGAACTTTAACGCTGGGCTTGCAATAGCTTTCGTGGAAGGCGCGAATCGCAGTATTTGTGTATCCGGGTATGATTGAAAGAGATAGCCTAGATCCGCGGGACAATATTGGCTCAGGCCTAGCGCCCCTCCGTTCACCGCCAGCTTTTTATTTGTTACCCTACAACGGATTCATTAGTTCCACATTTGGTTTGTTGAAGCCATGGCTTGGCGTGGACGGAGGATGTGTGTTAGACTCCTCTGCACGACCATTTGTTCTGCTTGATCGGTCGGTCATTTTTCGAACCATATTAAGGTCGTGCCGACGCCGGCCTGCCAAATTTTCTCCTAATGGGGCATTGTTTTTACATTATATAAAATAAATGAATGAACTTAGTTATCTTGCGAGTGGCAATGCCCTAATGGTTTTGCTACATAACGTTAAGTGAGGTTGAGTTTCCAGTAATCAGCGAAAGGGCAGTAACTATAGGCTTGATGTACCAGCTGTTCATGAAATATCACGCTTGAGAAGGAACAAGGAATGCAAGGCACCAGGGACTGAAGTTTGCCTTCGTGTTTTGTCTTTCCCTCTGCTCTCCTTTAGAAGTCCTGGTGACCATGTTGGAGTTTATTGTGCACCAGCCAACCCACGTTTAATTTTAACGTTTAACGTTCGAAACAAACGTGGTTCAGAACTACCCTGCCCAGCACGTCGCTTTCTGCGTATTCAAAATCCTGTCTACGCGTCCGTGGTGCTTTGCTCTTTCGTGAATACGGTTAATGGAGTAAACAGAGGATGAGGGAATTTTTCGTGACGGAGTAGGTATTACTTTCTAAAATAGCGCACACGAGTGCACCAGCCTTTCTTTATGGTGAGTACGTGAGGGTAGATGATCTTAGAACAATATTTTGCTGCGAGTCCTCATCAAGGTCTTTACGCTCAGAAATATTCCTCGAAGGTAAGTATTTTGTTTCGAACTCACACAACATGACTCAAGCCAGAGAGACAAGTGAGTCCCCAGTCACCTGAGGAAATCTATCAACACTAAGCCAATGAGTATTGAAATATTTAGAGGTTCGGCTAGCAGTGGACACGCTGCATTGCAAGAAAAAGTGGCAGCAAAGGGGTTCATGCCAGAAATAAACTGTAAATTTAGCACGGGAAGCAGCTTAAGGGGGGGAGGGGAGGTGGGTGCTGTAAGTCGTCATCAAAATAATCGATGGGGATTCGCTCAATGTTCACGAAAATTTAGCGTACGACGGAAGTATTTGAGACAGTTATCTGAAACTGCTACAGAATACTTACAGAACAGAAACTGCTACAGAAACTGCCGGTAAAAAAAGAGGCAACCAAACAAACCATTTTTTCTAATCTGGTTGTGCCTGTTTATCACTATACACAGCGGTTGTCCTCTTGTCTCTTCTCATATTGAAAGACCTGTCATCAGCAGCATCACGACCATGCCATTAGTAACAAAAATCTGCAGAAATTCAGAGAATTGCTTACTAATGCGTAGCCTTCTTATGCCGCTTGTTTAGAGTGTGCGTTATTTGGAGCCAAATGTTTTCGTTTTTCTTAATTCTGTCCGATCAATTATTTTCATTTACGCTATTATAGCGATGAATGGTGTTACTTAGGCCAAATCTGCATTTTTGTAAAAATGGAGGCCGTTACATGGTTCGCCATTTTCACTGTTTTTTTTTCTATTGTTCTTATTTTTGGGTTTTTCGAAATTCCGTCCGAACAATTATTTCTATTAGCGCTATTATAACGATTAAAGGTGGAAGTTCCGCCAAATCTGCATTTTTGTAGAAATGCAGGGCGTTACACGGTCCTGGCTTTGAGTGTACTCGGCAAGGAATGTAACGCATTAAAATTACTTGTCTTGTTGCGTTTGTAGCGCCTTGCTTAAAGTAGTGACGAAGCCTTTTAATAACGCTTTCGTGCTGATTTTAAATACCCGGATACTAACTTAGCTCCTCCCGTTTACAGCTTTTCGACTCGTCCGGAGAAAGCAACGTTGTCTATGTTGTTTCGTTTCCTATGTTCGGTCGAAGAATGCGGATAGCCTGCTGTCAGCGAAGTCTGAGCTGGGCGCTCAAATGAAGGCGGGTAACGGCGAGGCCAATCAGTCAGCGCCCGCCGAGCACGCGTCGCGAGCACGCACCTGCACTTGACAGAAATTGTGCCGCCTCCTCTAAATGAAAGAAGGAAAATTTCACCGAGGACAAGGGCTGCTTCCACACGACCGTGAGTAGCCTGATGCTTGGTCTCCGCGCTGGCACTGTCACGCGAGGACAGACAGATAAAGCAAGACAAAATGGAGGAGACAAGAGTGAAATACTTAAGCGAATGTCTCTTGTTGTGTCTCTTGAATTGTCTTGACTGTCTCTTGAATTGTCTTGAATTGTCTTGAATTGTCTTGAATTGTCTTGACTGTCTCTTGACTGTCTCTTGAACATATTACTGTAGGACAAAAACCACGATTTGGTGACTGGCTAACACAATCGTGCAAAGCTAAGCAGGCATGTGAAATTGAATGTAAGGGGCTGCGGCAAAGGGCATCACTTTTTTTTGTAAACGAATTTTTTAAAGCAACCCTACAAACTAACGTTTAAAACATCATTCCCGAAAAACCGATTACCCAAAGCCACATTTATTAATTACTAGCTTCCCGGAGTTCAGAAGCGTAAAAAAGCTTCTTAGGTTGACCAACGAGGCAACGGGAGCTTACTAATGCATCGTTACCCCTGCGCACAAGGATCATCTAGACAATACAGCGAACAGATGCGGTAATTGTTGCAGGGGAACAGCTGTCATGCTCTGTAAATAACTCAACGTTTCTGTGCGCATCAAGATGCTTGAAACATCATCGCCATCATCTTCACCCGTCATACAACTGGCGTAGCAAGTTAGGCACTTTAGCCCGGCTAACATCGCCAGGACTTCATTAAAGATCGCTCTCCTCTCGCTCTCTCTCCCTTCAGACTGTCGTGCCTTCGCCCTGCCGTCACACCTTCGAAGTGGGGAGGGTGTGGGGGAGAGGAGAGCTCGTGGGAGGCCTGGAAGGAGGTGATTGGCGGGAAGAAAGGTCGAGGAAGAGGGAAAGAAGAAAAGGGTACTTTGGCACATTCAAACTAAGGAGGAGGGATAAACGGGATGAAGAAGGGGGGGAGGAAAATAAGAAGGGTAAACGGAGCAAAAGGTTGCTTGAGTGAATTGTGGTTGGCCGACACTTATCCGTTACACCACTGAAGAAGACCACAGCGTCACGTTGACAGAAACCTTGCCATAGTTCTACTTTATTTATATCGCCTTGGACTTACCACCTTCTGTTTATTGCGGCCAACCAGTCGTTTTTGTTGTTCGCAGAGAAGCACAGTGGGTGAAGAAGGATCTACCAGTTTAGACAAAGTTTGACTAAATGTGTGAACCAAAGTTTCTTCTTCGGGTTCCCGTACTTTAGCAAGTAGCTATAACAGCAGTGCAGTCCTCATGGGTTACTGAACTGCGCCGCAATGTTCCTAACAATTGTTTCGACAACGTAATTACTGTTGCTCATTGCTGTTTAATTGCCGATATCTATACAAACCAGCCTACCTAAATGAGTAGGGCCGGAAGACGCGATTGAGTCAGGCTTAGGCCGATCCAAATATTGACTTTAAGCGAGGTATGTCACATGAAAGGAAACAATAAACGCGACGAGAAAGCCATGCAAGGGAAGCCAAGGAAAAGCCAAGCATTAACACGTAAGTAGAAGAAAAAGAAAGAAAGAATACTTCTTTGGAACCAGAAAACAGCGACTGCGAAAAAAAGGAATAAAAATGAGTCGTTTTTTGTTATTGTTAACCCTAATATTGAATCCGAGAACCTGTGTCTGAAGAATTGGGGCAGCCATTTTGATGGTTTGAACTGAGTAAGGCAGGGCTATGACATAACGCATTTATAGGTACCCAAGCCACGTAGGCTAGTCTAGCTTTCCGAAACAGGCACTCCACTTTGTTGGCTTGTACTTGGCATCCTTTAAAAGCATCTGGCAGCAATGGCTTGCATTTTCTAATCTGCGTAATACCTAAAACTCCTACTGCGAAAAAAAAAAAAAAAAAAAAGCTCCAGTAACATATTCCAACCGAACCCTGGAATTCTTTTCCTGGAGACACTGAGTAAGAAAGTTTTCGAGGTGAAATGAAAACGGGTTTTATAGATGCCCAGGGCACGAACAATTTTGGAGTAAGCAATCTCCAGCAAAAGCTCGTGCTGCTGCGAACCGCTCCTTCCTCCTGCAGCATCGAAGCCAAAGGAACAATCTCTACGTTACATATTGGTTCGCATTGTGTTCTGCTTTGATGCTGTGTTTTCCGGGACCTTTTCAAACGGACCTCAAAATGGCATAACTCGCTTTTTTCATTTCCCAGATGTTAATTGGATGCTAAAAAGCAAACACACACTTGTGCACACACACGCACGCACGCCCTCACACACGAAAACATCCTCCCCTCCCACCCATAAACACTCACGCTCGCACACGCGCACATGCCACAGACATATATCACATGGGCCCGTTGGAGGAGTACACTAACAGCTCACGGTCTTGCCCTGCGAATAAGCTTCTATGTGCTACAGCTTGCAGAGGCAGACTCCAATTCATATTGATGCCAACGCAACTGGTTTTGCGCACTTCTAGACAATCCAGTAGCTCAGCTCCCCCCTCCATGGCCAACGCACTGGATTGACCAATCCATGCTGCCAACAATAAAATCTCGGCAAATGGCAGTGTTGAGAATAATATTTCTTCAAAAATTCTGTCTGCGCTGTGTTAACACGCAATGCAAGCACAGCATCAGCAGTGCTGTGCAGCAATGCAGATCACATTTTTGGGTCAGATTCTGCTGTCATCTGACGAATGTACTTTGTTGACGAGAAGGATTAATCAATGGACGGCATTGTGGTGAAGCTGAGCCATGGGATTTTCTTAGAGGGGGCGTCGGGATCAGTGTTACGGCTCTTCGATTATTTCGCTCTTTTAGCAGCAGAGCTGTTCAGGCCGACACGAATCCGTCGGCCGTACCCGAAAACCTCGAAGCTTCAAAAAAAAAAAAAAAAAAAGTGGTTAGCGAGGTCCCGGGACTGGAACGCAGGAACTTTGCGCCGTGAAACCAGCAATCTAACCCCTGGGTCACTCCAAAGGCTCGATAGGTACTGGGATAGAAGCGGCGGGGAGCAATACCATTTGCAGGCAATTTCAATGGGAAGAAAAGAAACACGCTCCCCGTGGCCGGAATTGAACTTGGGTCTCTCGCGTTATGAAACCGGCGTCTACCCGATTAAGCTACCATCGCTTTTTTTCTTCTTTATTGCATGGAAGAATACGCACAAACATGACCGTACGAGGACATTACATAGTCAAGAAAAAAGAATACACTAATTTTAGAAAAAGCGCAAATACATAAAAATTCAGGTAAACACACACAAGCGCTCAGAACAGCGAACCAGTCAGGTGGTTGGTCGAACGAATTATACACACTTTGTAAAAACACCATCGGAAGTATGATTTTGGTGATCTTGGCACCGCCACAGACTGCACAAACCAATCAAAAATTGCGCCCACCTCCCCCGAGGGGAACCCTGTGTAGATGCGACGCATCGAGGGGTTCACTGGGTGTTTCCGTTGGATTGATTCTGAAATCGCGTGAAACGTGTCGGGAACGCGTATGATTATTATGTTTTATGATTATTATTATGTTTTATTGGCCAATCTTGGTCAATCTCTCTAAGTGGTATGCTTGGGGCTTCGCTGGCGCAACGACCTTTACTCCATCATTGTTGCTGTAAGTGGGAGCTTCTTTTCTTTTATTGCAAGTGTTAATCATTGCCCCATCATGCGTTGTATCAGTAGCATCTTGACGTAGTTTGAATGAGCCAAGGATATAAGGCGCGTTCGTAGCATTTGATTCTGTCTCGGTTTTGTGGCGCAGTGGGAAGAGCACTATGTACCTCGCATTCCGCCCACAGGGTCATGGGATGGAAACCGGGCGCCGTTAACTATTATTTTTTTTATAGTGTAGGGGGAGGGGTGTGGACAACGCCGTATGGAGGGACAAGGCGAGTGAATGAGATGCAGTCGCATCTAAAACAGACGTGTTGTAGGGTGGAGGCAGCGAATGTCGCCGTGTTGCGAGTGAGACCCAAGTTCAATAAGGTGGAAGAAGATTTTGAACCATTCCGTGCTCTTGAAAGAACAGGAACTTCTGGGCCTTACGAAGACTGGAAAGGCGACGACAATGAATCAACCTCGCGAAAACGTCGTCTGGCTCGCACCACATGCCGGAAAAATTCTTATAGAGAGCAGTACCCGGAGAGGCCAGCCACGGTCATAGAGCCTCAGTCAAAGCATGTCAAACTTGTGAGAAATTACCAGAGGGAAGGTACGCCATCTTCCAAAGTTGAGTCTACGAGCTCCCGGTCAAATGGCCACAAGAAAGACAAGCCACTGAAGTCAAAGTTGAACTAAGTTGTGCACGTTTCAGGAAGGGCAGGCAGGTGAAAAGTTGTGAGAAGAATAGAAGAGGGTGTACATCACCCAGTGAGACAGAAGACCTGCTTCTGACAGTAAGAAGTGATCACACGGAGAAGAATTAAAGTTGGAGCCAGCACAAGCAACTGAAGAAAGTTCAAGAACGGTGCACTCGGTGTGACATAGAACTAGTTTCTCCACAAAGCGACCTCGATGTGCAATGCTGTAGGTGTACAGGGACAGGCGAATTTGGGGCAAAGGCTGTACGTACAACACCCGGAGCTTGCTGACATTTTTTTTTTGTGGGGCGGGGAGGATATTGCATTTTTATTGTGTCTCACATAGCAACGTAAGCGAGATGAAGAAGAGGACATAATTCGGGGACTCTATGGAGGAAAGAAAAGAAGGAATACGAGGAACTTTCGGACGCCATGATCGTAGTGACAAGCAAGTCAGTGAGATAATGGCGTGGGAAAAAAGCCTAGAAAGCATGGCATCGGAAATAGACTCGCGCGAAAGCATTTAATGTGTAGTCAAAGCTAGACAGAGCCTGGAAGCAGCGAAACGTGTCAAACACTTCCTTGAGAAAACACCGCTGACTTCGGACTGCTTCCTACAGGCACCGAAACCACAACAATATCAAGGAGAAAATGCGCAAGGCTTGTTTTCAGTGCAGCTTTCAAAAACGGATGTTGAACGTCTCGAAAGTAGAATAAGGGAGAAACAAGCTGCCAAACAAAAAGGTGAACAAGCCCAAGTCCCCTCGCACAACCGGAATAAAAAGGTTAGTGCGACGCATAGGCTCACTACGTGAACACCAAGTGAACGTTGATAACATCCGGTGAAAAGCCTGTATCCTAAAGCGAGAGCAATGTAACACGTGTAGGACCAAAAACATCGGTCACAAGAAACATGTTACATGCCCGAGAAATTGCGGGCGCACGGCATTTTCTTTGGGTTCGTAGCGCGGGCTTTGGCTTTGGTATTGGGCGCGGGTTTTAGCGCGTGCTATTGCCGTCCACTTTGGGAGAGATGTGAAAGCCTGCCGACGAAAGGGTCCGTGAATGCCAGTCGTGGAGAACTTTCAGCGGCAAGTTAGGAAATAAATGTCAGGTGATGACATATGGCACGGAAAGTTGGCGCCTTACTAAACAACTTGAAAACAAACTTAGGTCGGCTGAACGGGCCATGGAACGAGTAATGATCGGGGTCAACACTTAGACACAGAAAACGGGCTTGCTGGATCAAAGAACAAACTAGAGTAGAAGATATCATTGTTCAAAAAAAGAAACAGGAATGGACTTGGGCTGACCACGTAATTAGGCGAGATGACAACCGGTGCACTACCAGGGTGACAGAGTGGACACCGAGCGACGGGTCTAGAAAAAGAGGAAGGCCAATTACTCGATGGGGGAAGGAAATGAGGAAATTTGGAGGCAAAGAATGGACTCGAGCGGCGCGGGACAGGACCGTTTGGAGGTCGATGGGAGAGGCCGTAGTCAAGCAGTGGACCTAGTGGGCTGCTGCTGCTGATGATGATGCAACAGCCGAGTCTCCGACAGAGGGAAAGAAGCCACCAGTTCTGCTTTTACTCTAACCTTGCACCACTAGTTCAAGCAGCGCAAATTTTTAAAGATAATTTCTGGTCAGTCTCATTTATATCGCACTCCGCATTTCACAACATCTCGTTTCTCCTGATATCAACTAGATGCAGTGCGTGCAACATGCAGAACACGGGGTTCTCACAGAAGAGCCGATAGCCTGGGCTGCCACCAAGAAAATGTGGCAGAGTCTTCCCGCACATGAGGAAAAGGAGAACGGCCTAAGGAGTTATTATCGACCCTGCACAGCGGACACGGGTCGATGGAGTGCGCCGCCTGCGTGTCTAATGGACACATCCTGATCACGCTCACGAGACGATTTGTTTCCATCTGGAACTTCTCGTGCGCTTCCTTCCGTGCTTGTTGGTTTCCAACATCCCCAAGGACAGCTTATGCGCCCCAGAAGAACGTCGGTTTTGCTCAGTATAGAGGGTTTGCTTACTTTGCTCTCTATGACAAGAACAACAAATTTGACACTAGGGAATCGGTTTCACGGGATGGCAAGCTATCGTCTGTTATACTGCTTGGTCACAAATATTCAGATAGCAGGGAATAAAGTCGGCAATTCTGAAACGGGCAAACAAAAACGGAATGATACTACTTCCGTGCATTTAACAAATTCAGTGTCCGTGGACTGCGCTTGATGTGCACGTAAAACCTGAAGTATTGTGAAGGGGCCTGTTTCCGTGTCCAAATGCCTCATTCAATTCGCTAAGTTTTCTTTTTTTATTGACGAAAGTTTAAAAAAAAATGGAAGTCAGTTCACGCAAAACTCCCCCACAACACATCCAACAGCCTATTTCTTCCTATCTGACTTTTGAATTTTTTTTTTTCAGGTTTTGAGTTAACCGAATGAAGTACCTTGGAAGTTGACCAATAGCTCGAACGTGACTTTTCATTCTGGAAAGGCTATCTTTGCAAGGATTGGAAGAGTATGTATCTTCTGTTTGTCTTTTCTGGATATTTCTTTTGTTTATATGAACTGAACATCGTGAATGTTTTCTGCTGCTGAGTGCTGGCACAAAAAGCAGAGTGGTTCAGGGAGCTTTAGTTGTCCTTTCTTCAGCTTCTGTACCCCTGGGCGCGCAGGCTAAACAATGAAGCGGCACTGCTGTTCGCCCGGACTATCCGTCGAAGGAAAAAAGAAACTAGACAACCAAACTAGATACTACCAATTCCATCTATCGTTTTTTGAATCGCCATGTTTTATTCTCGCTTGAAACCGTCAACAGAGATAGTATGGAAAATAGAAGCAAATCGACATTTACTTGTTAAGCAACGGGAAATATTAACTTGACTGTATTTGTAATCACCCTTTCAGGATATCAAAATAGTGAAGTCGACCAAAATACGCCTCACCACCAAACTCGGGGAAGCTCATAGGCGCGCGCCTTGACAACTTCTGATGAGCAGCCTAAAACGTATAATAAGACGAAAAAAAGCCTTATGTGTCTAACTGAACGCGAAAAGTGGTCGTGGTCGTCAAGATGAATGGTACCAGTATGGCAGCAGGTGGTGCGAGGCGTTCTATAGCGACAGGCGTTGGAAAACAACCGTCGCTGTGTGCAATATTACCAAGCAGTCACCATCAAAGTCGCCTTGGTACAAAACATGACCAGGGAGAGCTCTGACTGTCAGGAAGAGCGCGTGCCGGGAAAGGGAAACAGCGGCACCAGAGAAGAGTAGGCCGCTCCTGCACGTGCAATACGAGGTCCCTTGCGAAGCGAAAGTACGTATACGGTGGCGAACAGACATCCTCTGGCGATGGAGTGCGAGCCGAACGGGTTCTGGATAGTGCAGTCCAGGGGGCGAGTTCAGTAGTGACGGACGCGTCCTCAAAGTTCAAGAGAAATCTCAATAGCATATCAATAGAAAGTCCACCTAGACTTTCGCCTAGACATTCTGTAAAAGTTCAAGGCATACGCCGTAATTTTTGCAACGCTACTGATGGCGATGTACCTTTTAGGCTCAATGGAACCGACCAATGGAATTCGGTTGCGCGAGCTGGTTGGCGTCTACGTCTTTTCAAGACAAAAAAAAAAGGTTTTCACGATATTTCGCCCGAACCGATCCCTTCCAGAATAGGGTGCGCCGTAGTGGAGGTGAATAGATTAATTCGGTTTTCCTGGGGCATTTAACGGGCGCCAATATCTCGACATACGAGCCTTGTCGCTTTTCACGTCCAACTAAAAAAGAAAATGCTGCCGCGGAATGTATCGAACCCGCGGCCTCGGCCTCAGCAACGCAGCATTTTTACCAGTGAGCCACCTCGGCGGGTTCGTTTAGTATTTACTCGAGGAGCCCATTTTATTAGTGGAATGAGTAGTATTTTTTTCTCGAGAACACAATAATCTCGTAATCGGCGCTGTACTTGAAAAAGTTGCGAAACGATTATAGTGAATCGTTCTCTTTTGTTTCTTGCCATTTATTCTATCAGCAACTTGTTCCTGGAGCCAGTGTTGTAGCACTTTTAGACGGGATGTTTTAGGAGTAGTTGGAGCCGAATGCATTTATATGGTTTATTTTATGACGTCGCCTTTCTGTCGCACGTTCTGTATTTGAACCAAATTATCCTTGACATTTTTATTTTTGTTAGCTAATAAACAAGAGCAGCCAAACCTGGGCTGCTGCTTTTCCTAAAGAAAGTGGTTATGTGCCTAGAGGTGCATGTATCGGTGCGATTATACTTTTCCGAACCTTCATTGGATGAAAGGTTTTAAAAACATTACCCAAAATGCTCTTTCAGGCTCGAAAATAACAAACAATAAAATACAGCATAATTACATTTGCAGAAGCTGTTCAAAGGAGCCACCTATCTGAGAAGCGTAATTTTGCACCACGCAGTGTAATGCCAGTTAAGCGTGACGTGCGATTAAATTTAAAAGTTATTCGGCTTTTATACCAACTACCACACTGTCTTCTATTGTGTCGAGCGCGGGCTTCATTACCAAAAGCATGAGACTTCAGCATTTTAGGAAAAGGAAGTGGATGCAGAGCTCTTCGTTAAAGCCTGAGTGGAAGTACAGTTTTCGGAGTGAGGAAATAAGAGTAAGAAGTTTGGCTGGGCGTCATGAAAACAGGAGTGAGCGAACACCGAGACCTAAAAGAGGGGTGGTAAGGGAAGCTGGAGGGAAATAGGAAGGCTATTCTTGACCGCAGAAGATGCAGGAGCGTGGCCCGGTAAAGGCGGAAGGGGGAGAGGCACCATCGATCGCTTCTACCCTGCATCCAACTCTCTGGGGATGTCTTGGGTGGGCCCCGCACTCATGAGGTGCGGAAGCAGAGACGCTTCTTCCCGGCGCTCCTGAAGGGTTCAGAACACTTATGCAAGGCAGATGCAACTGCTAATTTTATTCATTTTATCGCGGGCTGCTCAGCTCTCAAGTCGAGGCTTACTAAAGCCTGAATCTGGGGTTAGTGAAGGTGCGTTTGCCCCCGTGTTTCTGGACGAAGCGCCAACCCACTTCTTCTTTTATTTAATTTTATTTAACTTCATATAATTTTCTGCTTTAATAAATGTTTCTACTGCTACAACAACAATTTCGTAACCATCCGCGTTGCCTGTTTCACACTTCTACTGCATGTCTGGTTAGTACACAAAATGAATAGATCAAGCAGAGTGGTTCAGAAACCGAACTTTTATGAACAACAACGCCGGTGGAGCTTTTTGTCACATTATCGAGAAAAGATGAGTAACTGAATTTATTTACAACCAGCTCATGAGAAATTAGATTGAAAGCAAAACCGCATGTATACAAGCTAAATCTGAATAAAAAGCTGCCATTGCATCATTTTTTCGCTTTAATGAACAAAGTCGATTAATCGTACTCCTTCATAAATTACGTTGCTCCACGAGTTTTTTATAATGCTACAGTTGGAATGATTGATCATCTGGGCAAGGGGTTGTTTTGGTGTTAGAGGTGAATAGCAATGACGGCCAGCTGCACGGTGTCCCACGTACGTTAACGATTACCCTGTTGTCTGAAATTAAGCGCAGACCATTTCTACGGCGTGGCTAATGGTAAGTTTGGAGCAAAATAAAGGTCGTAATGTGATCCAAAATGTAATTAAGCCGCCTTTTGCTTATGGAAAGGTAAGCTTTTATTAACCCGAAAATCTCGTGCCTTCGAATGCAGAAAATCCAAGAGGGAAAGCTGAAAGTTGGAGTGTGTTGGCGGTCAGGAACCAAGAATACCACTTCTTCGTTCAGGTATTAGGTCCGCGTTACAAGACTGCAGCAATAAAAATATCTGTGATTACATGTTTTCTATACTATTGAGGATCCACTATGTCTATTTTTTATTCAAACGAGCGTATAAACACACTTCGTCTTTATGTTTCAACAAAAAGTAACGAAGTTTGTACGTGAAGAATTTAGGACATTAATTAAGGAGCACGCGTCAAACGCGCGAATCCTCACAACCACGGTAAACAAGCAACGTCCGTTCCTTCTGTTGCCACTCATCGCTCTCTCCGGCAAGGGGACGAAATTGATAAAGCTTTTTGTAGAACAGAAGAAGTTGTCGAGAAAGAATCGAAGTGGTCATAAGTGCTTGTGAAAAACGTGCGGCGGTTGGCGACTACCGCCCCCTTTAGTAAGACTACACATGCGTGCAGAAAGGACGTATTTTGTTTATTTCAAGGGGTATAATTATGTAATTTTCTCTATGATGGGCTCGCTGGTGGAGGGTGAGTTATTCACGGAACTGCGACGAAGCTAGAACTTCGCGGCAACTTCAGACCAATACCTACCCCCCCCCCCCCCCCTCCACCCGCTTCCGCCAAATCTTCCCCAGCGAACAGCCTTGTTTCCGTTTTATTGTCCCCACCCTTGCACGATATAATATATAGTTTGAGCATACCAACGCACCCCAGATTTGTCCCAACTTCCAAACCCCACCTTCGAGCAGTGGAGGGCTTCCGTGGCCAGCCCACACCCGGATACCCAGCTTGACCTTATGACCCGGGCAAGGATAACCTGCCGAAGACAAGGAATCCCGAATTAGGGTTGCCCTTCACGGTACGAGACTCATAACAGCAACCCTTCTCGCCAAATAAAGATTTGCTCTCTCTCTCTATCTCTCTCTCTCTCTCTCTCTCAACTACTCGTGTCTCTGTATAGTTGCCTTTGTTTTCTACGCAGCACAGCAGGGGCTTGCCGTGGAGCACCCTTTAAAGGCAAACCTTGAGTTCATAACGCCTTGAAGTTTCTAATACCTGTGACACACGGCAATGCTAGATCTCCTTTAAACAAACCCCTTTTCCCACGTCCAAAGGCATTTTGTGGAAAGGAGTGGCGCTCCTGACGCACAGTGACCCCCGATCTCCGTTATGTAGTTCCCGTAACTGACACACCATTATAGTGGCGCTAGCAGTTCTGTGGAAAAAGCATGCACAATAACAAAAATAAGTCCGGCTAATAGGTTTTTTTATTATGTTAGAAGGGAACCATGCATTTTGTTGTTGCTTAGAAAAAATAAATGGGCAATGTCACATATTTGTATTAAACAGCAACGATGTAGTAGTGCTTCTTTAGCCTATGTTCCGGGCCTAATCTGGCAACAGTGGGCAGATGTTTACAAAAATACATTACGATTGGGCCATTGGGCTTGCTTGTTGCAATTTAATTTCATTGCAGTTTTAACAATTTATAGTAGTATTATGAAATCGCTTTTTGTCTCAATAAGTTCTGAGGAGCTTATGACTTGCAAGAGCCTGCTTACGAGGCTGCGTCGCTAGCTTCTCCTTTTTGTTCGGGAAAGGAGATAGCGAACACCGCTTACGGGAAATTCCCGCTGCGGTGAAGGAGATTCTTCTTTGTCGTGTGTCACCGCGGCGAACGCCGTTTCGGTAGCAGTCCTTCTCTGCAAAGGCCTTTTAGGCGCCCGTGTGTCCAACCAAACATATTTAGTGTCTTGGATGTGTATGTAAATTGTGGCGGTAAATTGTGCTTGTTTTGGCTGAAACTAACCTGGCATTTTAAGTGCTTTGAGAACGCTCGTTAGGATACCACTGCAATGGACCTCGAGTGAGGATAACTAATGTTACCGAAAGAATGCGCACAACCCCACTTTAGAACATCAGTTGAGATGCAGACAAAAACCACTTGGTAATTTCAAAGAGCACATTCCGCCACCGGGCCCACGGAAGAAAACTGAAAGTGTGTTAATAGCAGACATTTACGAGAATTCTGTGAACAACGAAACATATTGCATGACAAAAACACTCTGGTGTTTTCCTTACAGTAACGATTGCAGTATCCACAGGACTAACACAAAACTTATGTTATCAGTTCACGGCGAATCTCTTCATTCCTGAAGCATTTGTCCTATCTTCTCCTCAGTGCTCATCATAGCAGGTCCTTTACGAGACAGTGTAGCCTGTAGCCGTGAGCGCAGTTTTATCCCCCCTTCCTGGAGTTCTTTTTCGTTTCTTTAAATATATTTTAGGCCACACCTCTGGGGTAGAACCGCTGAGCGCCCTCCTGTCCGACCTCGGCTGTGCTTCCGCCCAATGTGCTCCTCTTTCCTCTCCATCCTCTTTACGCGAGACTTCTTTTTGCAGGTCTTACTATGCAATATAGTCTCCTTCCTCACTGCAGCGGAAATCTCGTCTTTCGTTGACCTCCTTCCCGGCGCACTGATATTCATCTCCATTAGTTTCTTCCGGAAGTGCCGTTTCTTCCAACCAATATGTCGCTCGTGTAGGAGCGCCATCTGATATCTCTCGTCGACGTAGCTCATTTGGGCTTTGAGTTGCTTTTAGGCAATACCACAGCTCTTTCGGCCAATCCTGGGCCTCGCTTGTCCCACCTCACCGAACGTCGTCCTCAATGGCGTTGACTCGGTCCAAGAGCCTATTCGGCTACTCAGCTTCCCTGTGCTCCCGCCACCCAATTCTTTCTTGGTTCGGCGGATTGACTCTCTCGGTAAAGCAAAGCGCCAGAGGGAGATATTGTTTCTGAGACAAGGCCAAGTGGGATGCAGAAGATAATTCCCTTTCGGATGATGTTGTATTTTTCTCCCGATGTATCATCTTTCCCCAATGCCAAGCGGAATATGTTCCTGTTTGAGGTCGACTGTAGGTCATTTCGCTTTTCTATATATCCGTATCTCGAACAATAAATGCAACCAGCCCCGCGGTAAGCACGAGCGGTTTATAGATAACAGGTTGCTACATAAAATGCCACACATCGTTTTTTCAACCACTTAGTTATTATTGTGACACTCAAGAAAGTATTGTCTCTGGCAGTATACATTCGACAGCATGAAAAATAAGTTTGTTTTGCAAATTGCAGTATGTGGCTTTGGTTCAGTGACACGTCCGATGCAATTTGGGGCTATAGCAATGCCATATATAGTTGTGCGGATTTTTCAATGCTGCTAATTTAACTCCGAACTAGTCCCTACCAGTTATTACCATTGTTTATGACATCGCCCATACTAGTACTATCATTAAATCATTAAATTAGGCGGATGTAAATATCATCGCTATAAAAATGTAACACCAAACTAAATATAACGTAGTTTCGTAATAACAATGGAATGGTAGTGCATCCGGGATATGTTTGAATATTAACCGTGCGCTAAATATTTTTTCATCATGTACAGAGGCGAATATGGGGAGAGGTTGGCTTCGAAAACCACTGTTTAACGACGAGGATATATGCAGTAGACACGGTAGCGCAACGTTGTCAGCACTGCATTCGGAGCTATTCTAGTTCGTTTCTGTGATTTTCACATGGCTTCTCTACGTGTTTACAGCACAGGAGCAGGTTTTTAGACATCTTGGTGACGCTGTCTATGTGTGCGTGTTTTACTTTCCTTAGAACGTTCGACAATGGGCGAGTCTCGCCACAAGCAGATGTGGTAATTTAAGCTTGATCCTAATTTCTGGCGTCTGCCTAGCTGTCCTTTTCTTTTTTTGTACCCTTTAAAGGTCGTTACATGCCGTTCTACTCTTGATAACGTATTATGGTGTAGTGCTCGCTGATAATATCTACGGGGCAGGCCAAAAGTGGCCGCTGAAAATGTTTAAAAATGGTCAATTAGGACTGTGCTGTAAAGTTACAAGCTCCCAAACACAATTCTGCCTAAAAGCCTAGCACAATTATTAGCTTTTTTTGTTTCATTTCCTAGCCATTCTTAACTTTCTGCCTTTGTAACGCGTAATTATGCACGCGTTCTCGGTCGTTCACCGACCTCTAGGTTCGACGGACACTAATCCAGGATTAGAACTCCCCTTGCGCGCCGAAGCGGATGCTCACGTCAATACATAAGCCGCCCAGTGCGTCAACCGTTTTCAGGTTTTCGATTGACGGCACTCACCATGTTATGGCCACTTGTGAAAGCCGGAAAAAAGCGGGGGAAGGCTTACCTGCAAAAGAAGAAAGCGGCACGTTAGACATGCAAGGACGTTAATCGCGTCGTATGGGGGTATTCATCGTAATCGGGCTGAGGATGAATGTTACTTTGGAAACTCCTGATAGTTTTTCTACGAGTAAACAAACATTCGCACAGGATATACTTTTGGTGAAAGTTTGCAAACCGTTCGGCACAATAGTGAATCCTACCTTGACCTAGGCTTATCTAGTCTTATTCAAAGTCTTTTATTTATATTTTATGGCACGTAACAAGCCAGTAGTTGAAACGCGTAGATGACAGATCTTTCAGTTGTGCATTTTCTGGCGAAAATCACGGCTAGCTTTGATCCGGTTATAACACCAAAGATGAAAGAGAAGGCTGTCTTTTTCCAAATGTATCTGTGCACATTTCTCTATTTCATATATTACTCCTTGCGCTTAACGTTCAATACTTGTGCCGTCTTACTCCTCTTCCAACCTCGAATTATGTGGGAAAGCAAAAACGCAAGGGTAAGTTAGAGAGACCTGCTGTTTAGATGTTTACTCCAGTACCTAGATCGCTTGACTTTGTAATCCATTTGGTGTAATTTTCAAGTGTGTGTGGCTGTGCAGTAATTTATTTAACCAAATGAACTCACTCGCGATGATAAAAATACCAGAATCATTAGTGAGGCCCGGTTGCAAAAATTCATGGTCATGCACAAACGCAATTTTCTCAAAGATATTCACTGGAGGATTTGGCAAAAGAAGAATCGCCACTTAATTGTTGCTGCGTAATGTACAAATTCTATTAAAAGTTATTTAATATTACTCGGTAATTTCAGGAAAACTTTTCTTTTTGTGAGCTGACGTCTTAAGTTTCTGCCTCAATCCGGCCAATTAATGCGAGAGGTATCCAATGAAGCATGTTGTTTAGACCCGCTAACTAGCCGTGCTTCCGCCTTTCATAACCTCGACTTCTGTAATATTCGGGCTGCAGAGCTGTGCCTATTATTACTATAATAATGTTGCCTTTAATTTGATCCCCCATCATAAAGCTTGTCGCCTTTTCCGCGATGCTGTTACGGTCCCTGTATGCGCGTGGCCGCTCGGCATGTCCCAGGACGAAGCTAAGCTTTTCCCGTATTAAAGTTTTGCCCTTGAACTTGATAATTGGTTTAACAAATTGCATACTAGGTCAAGTACTGGCTCCGTTTGCGTATTTGTTTACGGCAACTTTACATACGTGCTTAAGTTACTAATCATAGCATAATAAATAAATAAATAAATAAATAAATAAATAAATAAATAAATAAATAAATAAATAAATAAATAAATAAATAAATAAATAAATAAATAAATAAATAAATAAATAAATAAATAGGATAAAACGACCCGCAGCGGTGGCTCAGTGGCTAAGGCATTGTGCCGCTGAGCCCAAGAGCGCGAATTCGAATCCCGGCCATGGCTGCCGCTTTTATGATGGAGGCGAAAAGCGAAAACCTCCGTGTGTTCCAGATCTAGGCACACGTTAAAGATCCCTCGGTGGCCAATATTAACCCGGAGCCCTCCACTACGGCGCGCCTCATCGGCTGTGTAGCATCGGCGGATTAAACCTCATAATCAATAGCCTGGTTAAGTCAAGGTTTCATTTGTTTAGCCTTTGATTAAGCTGTAATTATTGCGGTTATGTACGGTTAGTCGTTTTAGTTGCAGCTCAGAGATTGCACTTGGTTTCAAATGGCGTTTTCTACGGTGGTTTAAGTAGTTCACTATGGGCTACATGCAATAGTTTTTTTGTTTTCATTGATATATGACGGGGGGTTCTTTTTCCTTATGGATAGGGTGGGTTTTGAAAACATATTAGAGGTCGTTTCGTTGTAATTGTGGTAGCGTTTGGAATGTGTAAACAGAGTAATCGGAATTACCGTGGTGTTGACATGACGTCTTTATTTCTGTTGATTTGATTGATATTATTACTTCTCCTTAGTTGTATTGCATATTTTACAATGTTTCATACTTTTTTGTGCTAACGCTTTTTATTTTTGGTGTCGAGTCAAAGATAAAGTGTCTGGACGCCGGCCTAGCAATTCTGCAAATAAAAAATGGAACCGCGCTCTACTTGGACAAACCGTTTATCAAGACAGCCTTTAGCCAGCAGAAACCTAAAGAAAGGCCACTTATTCGCTTCTCTTTGTGTTCTACATGAAGTGAAACACGAGACCCCGAACGTACGCCCGTCGGTATAGAGCCCTAATAGCTTGATTCGAGGCCTCAAATAACCCACTTTTCTGAAACAAACGAAGCGGAGCTGTCGTATCGCACCCAAAAATGTTTTTGAACCGGTGGATAAGAGTGAAAAATTCGATACCGTGTGTTTTTAGAAGAGTATAGATGTAAACATCATCTGAAATATCACCACGAAAGCACAAAAAATTGAATGCTATGCGTAGAATGGAAGTTACAAGCACGTAGCTTAGATCAGGCTCCCAAAATATAGGGTTCGACGCCGTATTCTGGGTAACTGATCATTTTTCTATATGAAAAATATCATGAATGCGAAGTACGGCACGACCGGTATGTTGGTTTGGGATTACACCGATTTTTTAGTCCTCTGATAGGATCCGGGAACTCTTTTTTTTACCTGCCTGAAATTTTTTCCCTGTTTCGCTCACTGGGCGAGGGATGAAGAAACGTGCTCGTACTTAGGATACGTCGTGTCGTCTTCGTGCAAGAGGAGGATTAGACTACGTGTGCTAAAAATGACATCGAATAAAATAGCATGCGTAGTTTCGCTTCCAAGCTAAATCTTTTGTTCTGATCTACCACTCCAACCATTCCAAATAAATTAGTTTATTGCACAATAACTCAAATTTACTCCTATAGCAAACGACCATAAATGCTTGCTGTGATTTTATAATAGTTCAACGTAGGTGGCCCTGTGGCCTCCGCTTCGCAAAACTTCGTTACTGAAAGACGTCTGGCAAGGCCGCTTTAGGCCCCCTTCTATCAAATTCAAGGCCATTGCAAACAGTTTTGTTTCCCTGACTGCTCGTTCACTTTTGTCTGAAACCTGCCGACACACTTCGCGCGCTGATGACGTCGCGAAAGAAAACCTGACTGAGTCCACGTGTGAAGGAGAGCCGCAGCACTAGTAGTATCAGTAGTAGTAACTTCATTTTGGTCAAACATTGTGGTGATTTTACCTCTGAGTTATTCACTCAATCATCTAGAGAGCGGGGTCCCGATGTTTTGGGAGCTCGGTGTCTTAGGCCAAGTTGGCGAGGGCTTCTTGCACGAGGGGAGATGGGCTGGAGATGTTGATTGATTGTGGGGTTTAACGCGCCGACGCAACGCAGACGATGAGGCGCGCCGTAGTGGAGGGCTCCGGATTAATTTTGACCACCTGGGGATCTTTATCGTGCGCCGAAATCTCGTACACACGGGCGTTTTTGCTTTTCGCCTCCATCAGAAAAGCGGCCGCCGCGGCCGGGAATCGAACGGGCTGGAGATGTCAGCCTCCAACTTTGGGAAGATGATCCGTTATGAAGAATGGGACGAGTTCCTCTGCGCGATTGCCGGTATGACTGGACATCACCAAATGATGTGGTGAAGTGAGCCTTGTTCTACAGAGTAGAAGGGGCAAGCGTCTTTGTATTCCGCAGGATATATGATCGACATGAAAGGTGGAGGGGGGAATGATAGTGTTCGAAGCTGCCTGAGAAGGACTGCATGCCTGCGACTGAGCGATGGATGCAGTGGTGGGAAACAGACACGATTCTGGCGTAAATGGTCAAAGATGTCACCGAAAGTATGGAAATGGTCCTTTACCCAAAATCTTGTGGGCTATCTTCAAAGGGTCCTAGGAGGCTTTCGGCGAACTATATCTTGAGCAGTGCCATCGGCTCTCTCATTTAACATTAGGCCACAGTGTGCCGGTGACCAGATGATGCGGATGGTCCGGGTACGAAGTGTCGGCCCTTGTAGCAAGGTTGCTAAATTTCTAGATGATACTGGCATTTAAAACATTTAGTAAGGCCGACTTGGAATCGGTTATGGTGTTCAACCCCATAACAGAAATTTAGAGGGGCAGATGAGACCAAGACGTTTGCGGGTATACATTGGTCGCAGTTAGCGCACGACCGGGATAATTGGACATCCATAGGAGAGGCCTTTGCCCTACAGTTGCGGTAAATATGGCGATGATGATGATGATGATGATGATGATGGTGGTGGTGGTGGTGGTGGTGGTGGTCTTGAAATGTGGAGACCGGCTGGGGTCTATGGCTAGATCGATTGCCATTTCCTCTGCTTCTGCGTTGGACGTGCAGCTTACAGATGCTGTAGCGATGGGGCTCCTCTTGGAGTCGACCACTCCTACTACCGATGCGTTCCTGTCTTGATATGAGGCGGCATCTGTGTATACCATAGGAGACCCCGGTAGGTGTTGTTTAGCATGGGCCTTCATTCTTGCCTCACGGCGTTCCCTATTGTGAACGGAGCGCATTCGCCGAGGAGTAGGCGACACTATGATGAGATCAGTCAGAGGAGGCGGAATGGCAACAAGTGTGTAGTGTGATGTTTGTGGTATGAGGCCGAAAGACCTCAGGATGCGTCGACCAGCAGAGCTGCGAGAGAGTCTCTCTAGCTGTGCGGTTCGCAGTTGTGTTGGGGGAGGCCGAGCGCTCGCTTGAAGGCAGTGCGGATGAGACTATCAACCTTCTTCTGCCTTCATCTTCCGTAGGGTGAGAAAAGGCAATGCATATGTAAAACGTTGGATGACCAAGTTCCTGCCAAAGTTGGTTAAAGTAAGGGATACGAAATGGCGCATCTCGTAACTGTACATGTAGCATCACCACCGAAATGTGGCTCAAGACACCTCAAGGCACCAAACATCGTTGAGCTTAATTATTCATGCCCCTTCTGTAGAAAAAAGAAAAATGTGCATGTCACCAAGACAAAGTTTCGGAATTGAAGAAGGCCAACAGCGGTCATGTGACGTTTAGCAGCCTATTGGAGCATTTGGACGCACTGAGGACGCCTGTTGCGACGGCCATTAGTTGTGGATGGCCGGCGGCATGGCCTTCTGCGTTGCCCTAAACACCCCGTGAGTTGCCTTCGCTTGTCCTGTCACACATCTGGAAATTTTTAATAGCAATTGCAGCAGTCTTAGAGTGTTTCATCGTGAACTCTCGAAAAGTCAATGTTCACCTGACTATTCTGCTTAGGTAACACAGTACTAGAAGATATGAACGAATATTATTCCACAAAGGCAAAGTTGCGGACTGTTCTACATACATCATAATCCCCCATTTTGACGACGATGAAGCAATGTGTGGCGCGTTGCTTGGCCCCGTTCTGTGTCCAGGCTGCCTTGTAGATACTCTAAATACGTCGTTGACATCTCCCACAGTTTTTCTCATTTGTTGTGCCACCGCGTAACATTATATTAGTTTCGGAATGAGATTTCACACTGCTAAACACGCACTCTCACGGCCGAGTTTTATTATATAGGCAGAGGTATTCTCTCTCGGTGGCCGTACGCCGTAGTAAAAAGAGTAACCCGTCAACCCACGAAGAGACGTGTAGGCCGAACTCTTCATACCTGTAGGTACAGCTGCTCCGCTTCTTTCCTCTGCCCTTATCCATGCTTATAAGGGCTGCCATTTCGCGTGATCACGATCTACTAGGCGGAGAAACGACGTGAAACTACCAATCCCGTGGAAAAACTAAAGAAAGCGTCGTTTTAAAACTGTCTCAATAGATGGCGTAGCATAGATGCGTAGCATAGATGGCGTAGCATGGTAGACCAATTCCCCGTTGGGTTCGGCCTGTCTGCCGCACATTCTCTCTGATCCCCGACGCCGGGTAGAAATCTTTCACCCTCAACTGCCGCTGACCGTCCAATGCAAGGGTTTAGAAGCGTTGTGGACTTAGTGTTTCTTTTTTCGCTTCTTTTAAAGGGTCCGCATTGCGGAAGCGCTGTCGATCTGTCTGGTCTGGTCTACACCATGCAAAGAAGCTTCTCGGCAAGGATTCACTTCCGTATTCCAGCACGGAGAGACGAGTTCGAAGATGCGCGCGGGAGACGGGCGAGGGATGACGTTCGCAGGGTGAGGGCGCGTCACGTGGATTGTGTTGAGTGCGTGACCGGGGGTCTACTGGGGAGCTTCAGAGGTGAGACGCGCGCAGACCGGATGCAGGAGAAAACATAACAAGAAAGGACTCGAGCGAAGCTTTCACTAAGCTTTGCATTCGCCGTGTTTTTTTTTTTTTTTTTTTTTTGCGCATCAGTCTTCCGCAAGAAGACACCCTTGCAGCCGATATTTGGCAATTGTATCTCTTCGTGCGCTTTTTGTAGCTCTTATCCCCTGTTTTCCTCGCGTGCCATAGAGTTCAGTAAAAAGGGAAAATAGCACACATATAAACCTCAATAGTTTCTCTATGTACACCTTTTGTTTGTACCAATATATGAACACATGTACACATTTTTGTACACATTTTGGGTTTTGAGAAATTAGATGACGTTAGGTTTGCAGTAGAAGGCGATGTTTCTCTGCCAAAGAAACACTCGCGCACACTAAAAAAGTGATTATGCCAAACACCATCCCCACTTTACGGCAGCATGATCGTGAGTAATGCCTCAAGGCCGAAAGTAATCCCGAATGGGTACAGCTTTGTTTTAAAATGTGTTTTAAAAAAGAGAGAAAGGAACACAGCCATAGCAATTTCTAAAAAATAGAAATCAAGAATAAAGCCCTGCCACCAGCATCATTCAAAGCGAGAAAAACTTGATCGAAAATAATATGAATCACGCAGTGTGAACCATTTTTTGCGAATTTTGTTGCGGGCTCGCTCGGCTAGGCAAGTTTCGTGCAAGAACGTACGTAAGCTTCATTGAAATGTCGCTGTTTCGATTCCTACCAATGGTGGGCGCACGCAATACATAGAAAGGGCAGGGGTTGTAAATAAAAGGATCGATTTAGGAAGGGAAATGACACGAGGTCGCGAAGAGGCAACGGGTGCGCTTTCGCTTCGCCCGCAGGCAGAATTCCTCGGCCACGCAGGAAAGCGAGATGACGCGCAAATTTATGCAAATCTCTTGAACGTGCGCCGTCACTGCGCTTTCGTTGGTCGACCAGCATTCGCGCCGCTGAGGCATTTGTCAGGGGATTTTGCTGAGCAAAAGCCTAGGCTTGTGGAAATGAAACCGCGACGGTGTGGCGTCCTTTACCAATGCGGGGCAGCGCTGCGATTGCATTTCACGCTGGCAAATTACCCTTTGACTTCATGAACTCTAAGTTACAAAATGTGGGGTTTCGATATTCCTACCGTCCTTTTGTTATTTTGCACACCATCGAGCCATTACAGCCGCTCTTACGTGCCTGACTGCAAGCACTCACGGAAAACAAACGATTTTATTCACAGAGATTTTAGCTCTCCCACTGCGAGGCGCCTTCTGGCATATCTGGGCTCGTTACAAAAGAAACTGAACGCGAACCACGCGTATAAATTCTCTCCTCGTTTTATTTCTGTACATACTTTCCACTGCCCTAGTTTGTACTATCCGTTCCTTTTTTTATTGTTTTCGATTTTGCATGTGTTTTAACACTTTCTTGTACCCTATCTCAGATTCGGGAAGTTTATTTATTTTCATTCCCCTTAGTATTCATTGTTCTTCTAACCGCCTTTTTTAAATGCATTCTTTATATATTGTTTTTTAATTACGGAGCATAGTTTCTTTCTCTCGCTGAGCTCCCTTTTCTTTGATAATCCTCCCGGGTGGGTATGCATAAAGCAGTAGTACGCGCTCCTTCCCAATCTTCGTTCCCATCCTCTTCGAACACTCCAGTGGCAGAAGCGCAAGACGTTAAGCCCTCTCCAAACGTTCACAGAGTAGCAGTACGCAATCTTCCTCATTCGCTGGCAGGCTACTGGTGTGAGAATTACTCAAAACCTGTTTCGAAGATGCGCGCCTCCGTCGCCATGACGTCAATGATAGTGTCGTAAACAAAGCTGTCATGTATTGGCGACTGATTATAAAATTCATTAGCCTAGATACTAGCAATCAATGATGATTGCAACCTAGATACTAGCAATCAACCAACAATGCCCGAAGCCAGCATTATAAACTTTTACTGCAAAATAGTATAAGGCTAACCCCCGGAGTTTTCAATCCGGTGACGCCGCTTTGTATACCCCGCGCAGTTCCGGCGTTCTTTTAGATGCAAGGCATCTCTACACTCGGCCTGTCCATCCATCCGGCGTCCGTCCGCAACCCTCCTCCTTTCCCCTCGCCCGCCAGCTGCGTTAGCACGTTCTCCTCGTCATGCCAGCTGTGCGTTAGTGCGCATGCGTGTCTCTCTCTCAGTCCGTCCGCAACCCTCCTCCTTTCCCCTCGCCCGCCAGCTGCGTTAGCACGTTCTCCTCGCCATGCCAGCTGTGCGTCAGTGCGCATGCGTGTCTCTCTCTCAGTCCGTCCGCAACCCTCCTCCTTTCCCCTCGCCCGCCAACTGCGTTAGCACGTTCTCCTCGCCATGCCAGCTGTGCGTTAGTGCGCATGCGTGTCTCTCTCTCATCACTCTCTCTCGCAGAGCGGCTATATAACCGCGGTATCTGCAGCACGCTCCTCAGTCGCTCCGTCAGTCGCTCTTGCTGCTACTGCGCCGACTGCTGCTCCGATGAGTTGAAATGGACACTAACATGCCTGCTACCGCGTAATTGGAAATGTACGTGTGATTGAGCAACATTTAAGGTTCGCTACACTTCAACCACATTTGGGTAACCAACATAACGGAAACGCGAATTGAACCCCGTGAGATGCCTTGCATCACCCCAGGGTTCCCCTTGCGGAAGATGGTGGCAATTTTTTTTTCGCCACCGCC
Source organism: Haemaphysalis longicornis (assembly GCA_013339765.2). Taxonomy (NCBI): domain Eukaryota; kingdom Metazoa; phylum Arthropoda; class Arachnida; order Ixodida; family Ixodidae; genus Haemaphysalis; species Haemaphysalis longicornis. Next base: position 273,169,359 of record CM023449.1, on the reverse strand, counting down.
GACCCCTTTTTTTGCCCATGCCTTTCACGTTTAAGCACGCGCATATGTGCGATTGCCGGTTATGCATGCACGTGGGGGGGAGGGGGGGGGGCGGAGGAAGAGAGGGCGTCTATAGGTTTCATGCCCTCACTGATGACACGTCCATTGTGCTGCCGGGAGTTTTAAACTGGGACACCGAACGGCCAAATGCGACCTGTATGGTGTCCGCAATGGTCAAGCGGATTGGGTTGTTACAGAATCAGCAAAATGCCTACGACGGGGGCAAGGGGGAGGGGGGGGGTACAGAAAGCTTCATGTTTGTCCGCTAGAATAAAGTTCGGATCTTGCCAAGCATCCTTCAGCTAAATGGCTAGGAAGTCTGCTCAACCACAATTTAGAAATAAACGTGGTTTGTTTCGTGCACTCCGTCATCTGCGTCCAGCTGCGCAGGTCATCCATCTTCACAGGATGGGAGAGCACTAATTGTTACCCAAAATTGTTACTTATGGAGACTGTTGACTGAGATTTACGGCAAATCTCGTCTTTATACAAAGTCAAATAAACATCAAGACAGGGAAGTATTATGCGCTTGGACAGGGCATGCTTAGGGATTCAATCGCAGCCTGGTATTTTACGTTTCTAGGCACATACCTGCCGTCCCAGCAAACTGTCGTTAAACGTTATAAATACTCGCTTATGCGGCAGAGGGGGCGTAGAAAAAAAAAGGCAGCAAGGCGAGCAGAGGCACGGCCTGTAATCGAATGAATCAGCTAGGTTGGAAATCGTCGGTCGCAAAAAAAAAAAAAAAAAGGGTCGTAACGAGGTTACCGGACCACTTTCAGGTAGTGTTCATCCGCTCTTCTGCCGCTCGCTGTGTGCCTGGCTCCAGAACCGGTTAAGAAAAACAAGACAAAGAAAACCCGGTGTAGAAAGAGGTGTAAAAGGGGGGGGGGGGATCCATATATAGGCAGCCAGTGGTAAAACGCGAACTAGTGCCACCAAGATGGCAAGGTGCGTGGTCCACGCCTCCCGCTTGTACAGTCAGGATCAATTTGAAGGTTATCTCGGGAGCGCCGACAAAGCAAGACGACAGCGCCGTTCCGTGGCACTTTTTTTTCCTTCGCGAAGACGAGATTATGCTATACTCGGCTACAACTTAAGAACGGCACCACTTCATGTAGTGTATCACTCCGCCAAAGCGCCGGACCCGTGATGTCAGTGCGCGCGCGTTTTGAAAGGGTTTTGCTATGAATGCGTGATATCGTCTGCCTTGTCTCACGCAGTTTGTTTGTCGTCACTGGAGTCGTTTAAAAGCATATTAAGTCCAAAAAATCACGGAAACGGCACACACCATCAGAGGTCGGCAAACTCACTCATGAGTCCACTCACTCAGACTCATTTGGACTCAAACTCACGCGTGAGTTTGAGTTTGAGTGATCGCGAGGCTAGTGTGGCATGGTGAGTTTGAGCTTGAGTGAGTTTGAGCCGAGTGATCACGACCGAGTTTGAGTCCGATTGAGTTTGAGTCCATTTTGAGTTCTGAGTACATTTTGAGTTTGAGTCCATTTTGAGTTCTGAGTACATTTTGAGTTTGAGTCCATTTTGAGTTCTGAGTACATTTTGAGTTTGAGTCCATTTTGAGTTCTGAGTACATTTTGAGTTTGAGTCCATTTTGAGTTCTGAGTACAATTTGAATTTGAGTCCATTTTGAGTTCTGAGTACATTTTGAGTTTGAGTCCATTTTGAGTTCTGAGTACACTTTGAGTTTGAGTCCATTTTGAGTTCTGAGTACATTTTGAGTTTGAGTCCATTTTGAGTTTGAGTTCATTTTAAGTTCTGAGTACAATTTGAGTTTGAGCCCATTTTGAGTTCTGAATACATTTTGAGTTTGAGCACATTTTGAGTTTGATTACATATTGAGTTTTGAGTACATTTTGAGTTCTGAGTAAATAGGAGTTTTAAGTCCATTTGGAGTTTGAGTACATATGAGTAGCCTAGCAGGCAGCTATGGTTGGCTGTTAAGTTTCATGCGTCACTGTGGGCCCGGAATTCAAGTTACCTGCGGGTATGGCACCAATCGCGATCTGCATGATCGGTTGGGAGGGAGGTGGTGTCTGATTTTTTTTAGTTTCTTGTTGAATTTTTATGGCCATAAGCACTTGCTGTATACCTAATTTTCGCGGCTGGGTGCGTGAGTGATAATTGACTGGTGAGGTCATAAAAAAGGGTTGTCTTAACTTTTCCTCCTGACGGATCCACTAAGAGCGTGGGAAAGGGTGGTGGGAAAGCACACGGCGGCGCTGGCGTGCTGGTTGTTCGCCTGCTACTGTTAACGGCTTGATATACTAGGGGTCACAAAGGAAGAGGTGAGAGCCGGGGGGAAATGGGGGCGGGGGCTTTCCTTTCTACTGTTTCAAATGAATTAGCTGAATTGACTGGGCAGCGCCCCTTAAGACAGAATAATGACCACATTAGATTGGCTGAAAATTGAAACTGATGAGAAGGTATCAAATGAAAGGTCCAGATTAACGGAATCACGCGGGGTAAATGAAAAAAAAAGCTTTCTGATTGTAGTCATCAGGCAGTCATAATTAGTCATAGATTGGGTTAAAATTCAAAATGACGCTGCGAGGGCATGTGGGGAATCAAATTCAAGGTCTCGATGTGGGGAATCATTCGGGACGAACATGAGATATGGATATATCATGACGTAGTCATGGTAAATCAAAGATTCGGTTAAAATTCAGGTTCATGACGCTAGGGCGTATCAAATTAAAGGTCTCGATGAGGGTAATCACGTGCTTCCTGATTATTATCATGACATAGTCAAAATGGGTCATAAATTAGGTTAAAATTCACAATGATGCCACTGGGTGTCCGGGTTATCAAATTGAAGGTTCCGATAAGGAAAATCACGTGGGACAAAAATGTGGTAGGGCTATATCATGAGATAGTCATGGTTAATCATTGATTGCTTTAACGTTCAAATTGATTCCGCTAGGATGTGATGGGTATCAAATCAATGGTCTTGTTGAGCCGAATCACGTGGGAGAAATACAAAAATGCTTCCTGGTTATAACCATTAGATTGTCATGGCGAGTCTTATATTGGGGTAAAATTCGAAGTGACCCCGCTGGGGAGTGTAGGGTATCAAATTTACGGTCTTGAAGAGGGGAATCACGTGGTACAAATAAAAAAAAGACTTCGTAGTTCGAATCATGAGATGGTCATTATGAGTCATAGATGGGGTTAAATTCAAGTTGAGGCCGCTGAAGCATGTGGGGTGTCAAATTGAAGGTTCCAGTTAGGGGAATCACGTCGGACACCTAAATAATGCGTCCTGGTTACAGTCATGAGTCATGGTTAGTTTGACTGGTATGAATTCCATATGACCCTGCTAGGGTGTGTGGGGTATCAAATTAAAGGTCTCGTCGAGGGGGTCACGTGGGACAAATATGAAAATGCTTTCTGGTTATAATTATGAGGATATCGCAAAAGGTATACAGCAAAAGGTACAAACTCTCACTCACACTCACACTCACACTCTCACACTCTCACACTCTCACCTCACTCTCACATCACACTCACACCACACTCACACTCACACTCACACTCCACGCTCACGCTCACCTCACCACGCACGCACTCACACCACACCACACTCACACGCACACTCGCACACTCACACCACACCACACACACACTCACACACGCACACACGCACACACTCACACACTCACACCCCACTCCCACCCACTCTCACTCACACGCACACGCACACCACACTCACACGCACACGCTCACGCTCACGCCACACTCACACTCACACTCACACTCACACCACACGTCACACTCACACTCCACGCTCACGCTCACTCGCACTCCACACCACTCTCACACCACACGCACACTCACACCACACTCACACGCACTCTCACACTCACTCGCACTCGCACGCGCACTGCTCACGCTCACACTCACACTCACACTGCACACGCACACTCACACTCTCACTCCACTCGCAACGTCACACACTCACACTCGCACACGCGCACTCGCACTGCACGCGCACCTCCGCTCACGCTCACCATCGCACTCCTCACTGTCACTCACACTCACACTCTCACGCGCACCTCACGCCACGCACACGCTCACCACTCCCACCGCACTGCACCCCACGCCCACGCCACGCCACGCCCACCCCACGCGCACGCCACGCCCACTCCACTCCGCTCACGCGCACGCGCCATGCACACGCACACCACACGCGCACGCGCACACGCACACTCACACTCACACCACACGCACGCCACACCCCACCACACGCACTCCACGCACACGCACACGCACACGCACACGCACACCACACGCACACCAACGCACACGCACGACGCACACGCACACGCACACGCACACTCACACTCACACCACACCCACGCGCACTCTCACCTCACTCTCACCTCACCCACTCCACCCACCACACTCACACCACACTCACACTCACACTCACACGCAACCAACTCAACGCAACTCAGACCATACTCAGACTCAGACTCAGACGCAACGCATACCACCCACTCACGCACTCTCACGTCACGCTCACTCTCACTCTCACTCTCACTTCACTCTCACGCACTCTCACTCTCACTCTCACTCTCACTCTCCTCACTCTCACTCCACTCCCACTCTCACTCTCACTCTCTCTCTCACTCACTCACACTCACACTCTCACTCTCAGCTCATCACCTCTCACTCCACTCACTCTCACTCTCACTCCACTCCCACTCTCACTCTCACTCTCACTCTCACTCTCACTCCACTCTCACTCTCACTCTCACTCCTCACTCCACTCCACCTCACTCTCACTCCACTCTCACTCTCCTCTACTCACTCTCACTCTCACTCACACTCTCACTCTCACTCATCATTACTCATCTCATTCACTCTCACTCACACTCTCACTACATTCACTCACACTCTCTCCTCTCACACTCTCAATCTCAATCTCACAGTCTCAAACTCTCACTCTCACTCTCTGACTGTCTCAATCTCTGTGAGGCCATGTGAGTTCTGAATTCATTTTGAGTTCTCAGCCCATTTTGAGTTCTGAGTTCATTTTGAGTTTTGAGTACATTTTGAGTTTTGAGTCCATTTTGAGTTTGAGTACATTTTGAGTTTTGAGTACATTTTGAATTTTGAGTACATTTTGAGTTTGAGTACATTTTGAGTTTTGAGTCCATTTTGAGTTCTGAGTTCATTTTGAGTTTGAGTACATTTTGAGTTTTGAGTCCATTTTGAGTTTGAGTTCACTTTGAGTTTGAGTACATTTTGAGTTTTGAGTTCATTTTGAGTTTGAGTACATTTTGAGTTTTGAGTCCATTTTGAGTTTGAGTACACTTTGAGTTTGAGTACATTTTGAGTTTTGAGTACATTTTGAGTTTTGAGTCCAAATTGAGTTTGAGTACATTTTGAGTTTGAGTACATTTTGAGTTTTGATTACATTTTGAGTTTGAGTACATTTTGAGTTCTGAGTACATTTTGAGTTTTGAGTCCGAGTGAGTTCTGAGTTTTGAGCTCAATGTGAGTTTGAGTTTGAGTGAGCGCAGATGTGCTGCTCAGCATTGAGTCTGAGTTTGAGTGAGTGGTGATTCGAAAAAAAAATTGTGAGTGAGTTTGAGTGAGCCGCGCCAACTTTGCCGAGGTATGCACACCATGTTTAAAATATTCTCATTAACGCCCTACTTGCACCGCGCGGAGAAACATCCGGCTACAGTGACAAGGCACAGCGGCAACTTCTGGTGCCGTTCTTAAGTTGTCACCGAGTATACCCTCCCTCACCTTTTGGCTGTTGCATAAAATTCGCTCACCCCCTTCTGCAAGGGCCGACTGCCACATTATTTTTGTTCATTCCTTTTTGGATGACGTACCCGCGTTTCTTTTCTCGGCGATTTGATAACACCGAAGATGCCTGGACATTGCGTAAGCAAATTGCTGTTTTTTTTTATGCTACAATGCTCCGGTATGCTGACATAGTTGCCCTGAGAAGGCTGCGTATCACTGTAAAGTATATTGACGACGGGAGAAAGGAATAAAGAAAAAAGGAACGAGAATGGCCGTTATCGTTTCTGGCGGTAGTGCGCGCACTGCATGGAACAGCCAAGGGAGTAGCAAACCCAGCACAATCTCGTTGTGGCTAATGCTAAAAAGGGTCACGAAACGGCGCTGTCGTCGCGGTCGGTCGGCGCTCCCACGATAACCTTCAAATTGATCCCGACTGTACTTATTTGAAGCTTCTTGGTTAACTATGCCAGGTAACAGAAAGTGGCGCTCTTCTACCGACGCCACTTAAATAGGTCCGTTCTGCCCTCTCGACTTGTCGTGGTGCCAGCCCAACGGGGCTAAATTCAAAGCCTCTCTTTCTGTACCGGAAACCGGAAAAAAAAATATTTTTTTCGCACTTCGTCCGAAGGTATAACAATTTACAAGGTGCATGTGCAGACAGTCCCTTCCTCCTCTTTTGTCGCCCCCTCGAAACGCTGCTGGTAAGGCTTAGACTTCCACACTAACATCTGTAGCTTCCTTGCACTATGTAGGGGCGTTAGTATTTCATTTTCACCATTGTACTGTTCAATTTCCTACTTTCTGTTGATGATTACCGAGCACATTTCCTAGTGAGATGAGTTCACTCACGGCATCTTGAACTGAGGATGCCTCCTTAAAGCTTCAATTCAAGTTCATCTCTTGACTTCAATAAACGTTTATTCTCTCTCTCTCTCTCTCTCTCTCTCTCTCTCTCTCTATCTCGGCGCCCGGCTCATCGCCAAAGGCAGCAACGTGGATGAGCACTCATTCCTTCATGATCTAAGCGCCTTTTTTTTGTTATAGCATTATACTTTATGCAATTATTCATCCAGCGTTACTGATTTTACCCCTTTTGCGACGTCTTGGAGCCTGTGCTGAATAACCTGTCGCGACAAACTAGTGTCACCAGCGTATGAGCACACAATTTGAACTCCCGAGTGCCTGAAACATTTTTTCGAGAAATTGACCGGAAACTATCCTTGTTTATCGTGGGAGGGTCGTAAGAAAGGAGAAGAGTATGAGATGTGGGCGGGAGAGAGACGAAAGGCATTTGCGCGGCAGAGGCGGCCGTAGACTAAACCTCTTTTTACATTTACAGTGAAGCGTGCAGATATTTGTTTCAGAGCGAAAGCTCTATTTCTCTGTGTACAAAGGCAGGAAACAGCTAGGTCCTGGTAGCGCCATTCTGACCTTCAAGCTCACCCAAGGTCAAGCCAGCTCCGCGTGGGTTTGCGGAGCGATGGCTGCATCCGAGTTCACCACGCGTTCGCGCCTCGAGCGGCCTTAGAGTTTTTAACGGCGAAGATGTTTAGCAAATCGTACGTTTCCTTTCTCCCGTTAAAAATACCAAGCTTGGGCCTCGCGGTGACACCCGGCCGTTAGCAAAAACAAGGAAATGCCGAGTATGTGTGTGTGCGTGCGTAGCGACAACCGCCCAGCGTACCCGGCGCACGTTTGTCAAACCGAACATACCCACTTACGGAGATTGGCCAAGATCAACAAAAAAAAAAAAAAAAACTCGAGCGTTCGCCATTATCGTGGCAACACTTGCTCGGAACGAGAACGACACGTCACAGCGTACGCCCGTCCAAGGTGATGTCCAATGATTATAACTTCAAAAAAAGAAATAAGCTCACAGTAATAGCAACAATGGTGAAGTAAAAGTCGTAGCGGCAGCGAAGAAGCACATCGGCTGCAAGCGAAGACTTAAACCTTCGCGATGGTCGTGAAGCTTGCGTGAAGCTTCGCGACCTTCAAGCCTTGCGCGTTAGTGTGAACTTCCTCCATTTTTGTCTTGCGGTGCAATTATGAGCGCGTTCAGTACGCGCTCTCTGTGCGGAAACAACGTGAAACAAAAAAATATTTCGTGAACTTTTTTTCACAAATACTGAAATCAAGGACAGCAACATGTAACTACCTTCCGACGAAAATTTATGTTCGACACTGCATTTTGAGATTATTTCCCCGATGAAACAATAGGTCAGAGGAGTAATTTGCAATCACGGCGTCTTATGCAAGGCGATAATTTCTTTTTGTCAGACATGCCGGCCTTCAAGTAAAATTACTAGAAACCGCCAACTATCCCTGCCTACGGAAGTTTTTTGTTTGTTCCTCTCTAGCTGTTTTTTTTTCTCTAAAATTACCAAATCTGGAAGGTACGTTTTCCGTCCATCATTATCCGCCCTCTTGTTGTTCCTATTTTTCTCCGAATATTTCACTGAGCCGCAAGCACCACGCGCAATCATCGCGCAATTTTCATTACTTGAACCAAATAGTGGTTCGGCCCTTCTTTTCACGTTTCGCTTCGCGTTGGGGCCAATAACGATCATCGACACAATTCCAAACTGCCGCCCCTCTCTTCATTAACATCAAATCTGCATACGATAATTAGAGAGGCCGGCGCCACCGTCGACGACGAAATATGAGCAAGTCACGAGCTCGCCAATTTTGACGACCTCGTCTCTTCACAAAAGCCGAGAACTCCGCTTTGCGGCCGGGGCCTAGGCCGTATAGAGAGACGGCATAACTACGGATTATGCTGGTGCCAATTAAGAAAGGTTTCGTAGCACCGAAGGTTAGGAAACATTAGCATATGGGGCAGACGAAAGGCAGGGCTATATCAGAGCAGGTTTAGCCAGCTGCTTAGGAAAAATAAAGGGTATGGGTTCGTTTGATGGCCATCCTTTTATAAGAACGATGGTGGTTTGCGTCTACCTCGTACTTTTCCTTCCTGCACCTGATAAACTCGACGGTTTCGAGGTCTGGTTTCCTGACGTGTAGGTCATCCAGTTTCTTTTTCCTGTGACAGCAGTTGAGGGCTCACATTTCAAGCATCTCATTTCAGTTTTAGCGTAATTGGCTTTCCGCCAGTGCCAAACATTTCCAGATTCAAACCACGGAAGCGGTCTACGATTCTGTGCTGCTCCGCGTTGGACGTGTCTTTAGAATCCTCGCAAAGCGTAGCGTCTTATAATGCACTGTTTTTATTCTCGGCGGATCGCCAAAGCATGCGCTTCCAAAATTATTACGAAATCCCAGAAGTTGCCAACATTTTCATCAGTTTTTTTCATAACATAATTCTTCTACATTCACTCAATTTACAGTGCTTTCCCTGTCTGAAAACTAGTGCTTTAGGTTTAAGTTTTGCTTTAAAACGAGTGTTTATTATACATTGCATAGTCTTCGAGCAATCGTTTTATAGAATCGTTAATAATAAAGCAGGAGCAGTACTTCTTGTTTTTACAGTGCTTTACAGTGCTTGTTTTACAGAAAATTTTGAACACACATTAGGCATTTCTTTCGAGTTGTGAATAGGAAAGCATGAGATGTCCACTTCAACGCCGATGAGTGCCCCTTTGAGTATTTCGTTGCGAGTAACGCCCCAACTTTTGCTGCACGCCATGTTCTTTAGTTTTCCGACTAAACTGTCGCAGATAATTCTTAAGAGTACCTTTTGTAACTTTACTTAACAGCGGGGCTGTTAAACCTTGAGCGTGGTGCGGTGGCGTCAGCAAAAAAAATATCAAGTAAAAAAAACACTGCGCCACCTGCAAAGAGTTCAGCACGGCAGTAGGGCATTATAACAGTGAAGCCGGCTTTCGTGCCTGCTCGAGTGTGACCACAAGGGGTATGTGCGTATGCACACCCCTTACTATACCCATTTAAAGGTGATAGCATTTTTGGGGCCCCTAAAATAGAAAAAGAATTAGCGCAGCTTGCAAGAAGGCTGGAGAAAGAGCAGAGCAGGGGTTTACCTAGCTTCTCCACTGAAATCCATTGTCAGGTGTGGGGGACCCAATCGGAACGGCGTTGTAAAATCCGGAAAAAACTTGGCATCACCCCTCAACACTTAGCCTAGCCTAGCAAGAGCATCGCAAAGCCTGACAAAACTTAGCAGAGCATAGCAAAACCTAGCTAACAAACTTAGGAAAGCCTAGGAAACCTAGCAAAACTTAAACTGTAGAAGGTAGGTCAACCCCCAGGTCCGTTTGCACCACTAAAGCAAGTTGCCTTATTTTTTTCTTTATTCTTATAGGCCTACAAGATGTCCGTTGGAGATTGCGGTTACTTGGATGGTACTTCCGACAATTCCAGTGCCGCGCACAGCAGCCTGATTTGTTGGAGACTCCAGCGCCACTGGTTTACGCCCTCACTGGGTGTACTTGATGGCGTGTCGCTTCCCCCGGGATCCGCAATGGCGGGCGAAACACCGCCGCACTCCCCATTTTCCACGCGGCTCTTCGGTTGCCCGATGGTTAAACCGTGGCCTCCGCGATTTGCTGCCGGCGGCGCAACGGCGCGCCGCCGGTAGCCGATCGCGGAGGCCACGGTTAAACACAAGCGCGGTCACGCACTTTTTGTGCTGTCTTGTCACCCCTTCACCATTTGGCCATACGGCCGTCTTTGAAAAATTAATTTTATTTATGCATTCATTACTGCGAATCACGAACTATAGAAACTTCGCACTCCCATGGGTTTAGAAGCCGTTTCCCAACCCAAAACGCCACTAATACCGGCTTTCTTTGTCACTCAGCCGCTTAATTCTTCTCAATAATAGTGGCCGTTACCAATGTTAAGTAACTGTTACAAACCCCCGGAACGCTGGCACTGCTGCAACCCGGGTATGCTGTTTAGAAGGAACACTGGTGGCGGGCTTATTAAAGACACGAAGGTGTAAAACTCCCTTAGTATAAATGTAGCCATAAATTATTTATCTCAACGGATGCCCAAACAAGGTATCACAAATTCCGAATATTACACGAAGAGAATCCTCGTCCCCTACATTCGACGCAGGTACCAACAGACGGTTGTAACTTAAAGATTGCCACAAAATGCCTTGCCGTGATTCTACGCAAATATGTCCTAAATACCTTATCCGGGAAGTTTCTCGCTGGTTGAGGTTTGTTGTTAAGCTTAAAGACGAAGGCGGCAAATTCTGGAGGGCTGCAGAGTTTGAGACACGTTTGTCAATACCGCCTGTCAATAAATTTTTCAAGCCTACCCTCCTCCTTTCCCCTTCATTGAAAAGAAACACATGGTTCAAGCCAAGATACGACCACAGAGATTAAGTTGGGTGTTTTCGTATTCTTTACTTTGCGAAGGAGAACCACACTAAATGAGAAAAGGAAACACGGTACCCGTGACTGCAAGGAAAGTACATGCGCTCTTGAACTATTGCAATTTACTGTCAGTGTTTTATATTGTCTTACCCGGTCTTGGCTTACGTTGCTAACTAGGCAGATAAAAATAAAGAAAACGCAACGAAATTTCATGCGCTTTCACCCCGACTGGGTAAAACGATTATTATTATGCGGTCACAGCAAGCGCGAAATTTCCGTGCTCGCATATCGGAGTGGTTCACTACCTGGCTGCAGCCAGTGCCTCCCGGAAGAAGGGGTCTGCCAGGAGCGCCATTAGAGCTGCCTTAATTAAGGGATGGCGCTCAGCAGAGGTGCGTACCGCAAAAGCTTTGTTTACTCAATTACACGCGGCTAGGCCCCTGGGAAAAATAATCAGGGCTGCGAGAAGGCTTGCAACCTTCCTCGTTTAAGCAGTTTTGCTCCTCGCAAAGTTACTTGCCTGAGTCTTGGAGAGTTTTAATCGAATATCTGATTTGTCCGTGCGAGGTCCCGTTTCGTTACCAGAACTATACGTCAACCAACGTTTCGAGCACCGCATACTCGATCAGACTGAAGTGAACTCCCTAACTGCCTTTTCTTTTTTGTTTTCGCGCTGGCAAATAAAAAAAGGCTTCTTTACTTAACTGATGAGACATTCCTCATTTAACATGTGTTTCACCATGCATATTTGATCCTTTTTTTTATTTCTTATAAACTTTTGAGCCAAACTTTTACTAATAAATTGTAATTGTACTAATAAGCACCACAGGAACGACGGTCGCCCTGCGTTGTTATCGCTGAGATCTAAACTATTCTATAGCCTTGCCTGTCGTTTATCTAATTGGGGTCCCGCGGTATCCTTACAAAAAGGCGGCCGAGGTATGTAATTTATTTGTTGTTAAAGCCCGAAACCTTAACTTGTCCAGGGTATTTTAAATGCCCACAACTGAAATTGGGAACCGTTATTAGGTCGGAAGGTTAGCCAACTGTGATATTCGCTGCCTTTAGTACTGTTCCGTCATTAGAACGCATTATGAAAAAGCAAAGTTAAATTTTAATGAATATTCCGACGCCTTCGAAATCACCTGGCGCAGCGTCAAAGTCTGAAGGCTTAAGCGATATGCTTGCGGGGCACATATTTGTTGGTCACAATCTTAATAATCTTGTTTTGTTTTTTCTTTCTAAAAACACAAATTAGAGCGAGATTCTGGGGCAGGTTAGAGAGACCCACGGGGTAAAACTGAATACGAATATTTTTGTTACTATGCAGCTGATGTTTGTTATGATGCGTGTGTGCGTGCGTGCGGGCTGGGAGATTTTGAAGAGAGTTTTCGTTAAAAAATAATGGTCACCATCCCGCCCCGCTAAAGTGGATGTCCAGCGAAGCTTTTGTAAGCCACTACAAACGTTGATGGAGGAAGGTATGAGATGTTTCTCGTTGTCTCGGCGGGCTTGTCGCTTGCGGTCACCTTCTCTGGCGGAAAATGCTGGGTCCTGCCTAGCCTGACGCATGCGCTCTGCTTCATGGGAAAGATCTGCTCCATTTGGTGACGTTAGTCCTGCCCAACTTCAAACATAATCCGCAAACATAATATTTACCAGGAACACATAGAGGAAGGGGGGGGGGGGGTGCCTCATCGTTCAAAGGCGCCTCATCATCCATAAAGCGGTTTCGATGCTCGTTTTGGGCTTTTTTTAATGATAACGTTTCTTTACACTGTATGCCTGATTAGCCTGACGCATGCGCTGGGCGTCTTACGCGAAAACTGCTGGGCCCTGCCTGGTTTTTTGTTTACGATACTAGATTTTCCGACCAATTAGAGGCTGATGCTCTGTTCAGACTATCGACGCAAAAGCCATATCGTGACCTATGGACCTAAAAAAACGACGTGTCACGCATTTCGGTTGGCTGAGATGTGAACTGACGTAATTCTTTAATGTTATTACGACAGTTGCGGCAACAGTGAGAACCCGGCCTGAGATCTCCGCTGTGAAAGAGAGAGAGAGAGAAATAATTATTTGTTGGAGAGTTTAGCTCCAACCCAAACAGGAGCTGGCTACTCCAGGCATTGGAGTATACAAAAGGTACAATACTTGCCCTAAGGAACCACAAGGGGTTAGATTAAGTACATTGAGACAGCAGCGGTCCTTACAGCAGTGGAATAAAGTTTAAAAAAAAAACAACAAAAACAAGAGAACTATACACATCTATATACAACGACATCCACGACGTGACACAGATAGTTTCGCCAATATACATAACACCCTTGTGTGTTTCCACACCCATTTCAGAGCGTTTCAGAGGAAAGTGCACTTATTTAATAGTGTTCACACATCTTCGTCATTTGAAAAAAAATCCCTTAAGGCAAGGAAGGCTTTCGTTTGGTTGCGTACATTGTCCCACGGAGACTAGTCGTAAGGTTTCAAAGGCAACTGGAGTTAGGCACATAAATGTTTCTTCGTGAGAATGTGATATTTCCTGCTCTGTTTTTGCGTGCGCGTCATGCAACGGCCTCGCGGCGGCCATTACGGGGCATTATTGCCTCAGCAGTGTTTCTGTGCCTTAGGTTGGACAATTCTTTCTTCAAGTATACGCCCAGCTTTGTAACGTCAGACAGGTTAGTTGCGGAAAATTTTGCATTTGTAATCTTCCGATCACTAATGAGTCCCACACCTCTTTGTTTATGCGTTCGCGTTTAACGTCTTCGCGCGTATTTCTCGCACTATTCGTCGGGAGAAAAAGCCAGATTCTTGCCATGAATTCCCCGTTTTAGCGTGCAAGGAAGGCGTGGGTATGTTAGCGGGAATTCCATTATACTATGGCCCCCCCCTCCGTCCTCGCGATCTGATTATTTCTTTATATTGCCTACTTTTCACAAGTTTCGAGAAATTTGCTCATTCCCTTCGCCTTGTACCTAGGTGGGCCGATCGAATGAGCCCCATATGAGTAAAATGTGCTGTTGGGCTTATTTGAGCGTCATTTAACCGTAAGAGCAAACGAGCGTATTCAAAATAAATAAATAAATAAATAAATAAATAAATAAATAAATAAATAAATAAATAAATAAATAAATAAATAAATAAATAATAAAAATAAATAATAAATAAATAAATAAATAAATAAATAAATATAATAAATATAAATAATACAATAAATAAATAAATAAGATACATGCACCCATCAACATAGGAAGGTTGTTTTCTTGAAGGCCGTATTAGTTTTCGTCAGAAAAAGTCGCAGGAGGCCTAGAGCGTGACACACACTAAAACACCTCTGTAGTTATTGTTGCCGGTAGGTACAACCGGAAGAAAACAAATTCGATGTAACAATGACAAATATACAGGAAAAGTGACGAGGCATAAAACACAAATAATTCTAAATACGCCGTTCGATTAACACAGCAATTAACACAGAAAGAGAATACATACATAACATTCATAACAGCTGCCCTCACCTGCCGTGCTTAGATTTGATTACCATGATTTCACTCTCTGTCATTTATCACGAAAGGGGAAAAAACGTTCCCGGCGATTTCGCCTGAATCGGAAGGCTGACACATCAATAATAGCGCGAATGATCGATGTTCCCCGAAGCGAGCTTCGCATACGTGAACTTCGCGCCATGCACAAATTGTAACGGAGCGATTATGACCACGGAATGAGCAGAGAATTTTACCCTGCTACAAAGGTACTCCTTCCACTTAAATGTGCAGCTATCCGTGTCTCCTTAACTCTTCGTTTTTTTCTTTCACTCGCACGCAGAAAGAGTCATTTTGGGAGAACTGTTCGACAGAGAAGTCTTCAATCTCTTAGCTTTTGACTTCTCGCGCGGAGTATAGAAGAGGCGGATATTTCCTGCAAGTATTTTGGGAAGAACACGCCGGCCCAGTTTTACCAATCAGTTCTTAAGAAACAAAAATTCTTTTTAATTGCGCGATCCAGTCTTTTATTTTTTACATCTGTTAGCATAATATCGTATAAAGCATTTTGTACACGGAGATTGCTCAGAAGGAGTTGTGCATGTAAATATTTCGCAGAAAACGATTACGTCTATGAAAATTGGGTACAAAAGGACAAACAATCAGTCGCAAGAGTCGGCAGACACAGTTGATCGGAGAAGGCTTGGGCACATAACTACGGAATAAAGCGATATTGCGCAATGGTATATTGTGCAAAGGAAATTTTTAAGAAAGATGAGTGTGCCAAGAAAGTTGGTGTGGAGCAAAAAAAAGAATTCAGGAAGGATGTTCCCGGAAGGAGTGTCAAAAGAATAGTTCTGAATAAAGAGATTGTACCGACAATGGTACCACGAAGAGGATCTGTACTCGCACATAAAACGACTGTCCGTAGAATAATTGGGATTTTAAGTGTTAGACGAAGAAAAAATGTTTGTGAATAGAGTCGCTGCGGAGAAAAGCCCGTCTGAAGCGTCAAGAGAGTAGGATGGGTGCATTTAGCTTGCGGCTTTCCTCTCTCTTATTCTCACAATATAATTTTGGCAGTAAAAATTCCAGTTGAGCTACCCTTGCAAACGCCACCGAGCCCGTAAAATGCGAAAATGAAGCGCCTAACAAGCCAGCAAGCGAAACAAGCGAAAATTCTCGAATCCGGCATTGCTAACAATGTGCTAGAATCCTTTCTTTGTTCTTGATCCAACCTCAAAATGGGTACGTCTTGGGCAGAGGTTTCCTTTTTCTTTCACAACATATAACCTGAAGCAGCTTTCCCTTCTTGATACAACATTATCCCCGAAGTCTGTTTGCCAAATGACCGGCCAATGCTCCTCCAGGGTATGAGTTCGTACGTGTGGGCTTAGACAGTTTTCAAACCGAAATAATTAATCCGCCCTTTGAACTTGTAGGCCGCGGCGTCCGGCGTTTGTGTGTCACGCCTCCTCACGTTTATGAGGAGAGAGAGAGAGAGAGAGAGAGAGAGAGGAGAGGAGAGGAGAGAGAGATGAGAAGAGAGAGGAGAGGAGATAGAGAGAGAGAGAGAGAGAGAGAGAGTTGCTTTATTGCAAGAGAAACGAAAGTCGACTGAGCCGATAACTGCCTCTCGGGTTGAGGGCACCTCAATCAAGACTTAGTCTTGGAGGAGGATAGACGGACAAAGAGATAGAAAGGGTGAATAAGATAACGGTTCCCAAGCCGCGCAGCATGGACAGCACTGGCAGCATCATAGCCGGTTCGAGAGTCCCGTGTCCTTTAAAAAAGTCCAGCAGGGCGCGGAACGCTTTTTCGCGATTTGATGAGTGACATTCCGGGAACAACCGGTTTGATGAGGTGCATAAAGGCGGTCCCAGTTTCGCATACGACACTATAAGCGCTGATAGAGCCTGCGAATGTTGTGGACACTCGCACAGTGCATGCGCGAGTGTCTCTATTGCAGGACCAATTTGTCACTTTAGCCTGGAGGGGTGCTGGTTCCTGACCTCAGAAGGAGGGGACAAATGATGTTAGTGAAGAGAAGGATGACTGCCTTTGTGTGCAGTTTCGGATAATTTGCATCAATGTGGCGGGTTCTGCATAGAACGTGCACAGTGGTGCAAAAAAAAAAAATTGTCGGTGCTGTACGATCATGCTTTCGCACTGGCAACTCATAATAAAAATTAAAGCCCAATACTAAGAGAAAGACGGCTAAAACGCGAAGCTTTCTCCAATGCAACCATAGTCAAAGTCAAAGTCCGAAATCGAAACTGCTTCGACCGCGTCGGTGGGACGC
Organism: Haemaphysalis longicornis; assembly: GCA_013339765.2. Taxonomy (NCBI): domain Eukaryota; kingdom Metazoa; phylum Arthropoda; class Arachnida; order Ixodida; family Ixodidae; genus Haemaphysalis; species Haemaphysalis longicornis. The sequence goes on along the minus strand of CM023449.1, from coordinate 273,152,458 downwards.
AACCGGATAGACGTCGGCGTTACAACGCGAGAGGCCCAGGTTCTATTGCCGCCGCGGGAAGCGTTTCTGTTCTTGAGGCTCTTGATTTGCGCTTTGTGGAAGACCTACTGTGTAAGTTGGCTTTTCCTGCAGGGCGTTCTGGGCGTAACGATGTGGACTTTTGAAGACATTGCATTTCGACCAGGGAAAGCTTCGCGTTTTAACCATCTTTACATCCGAATCCGAACACATACGCCGGGTGCGGGAAGATCCACCAACCCTTGAATTGATTACTGAATGCGCTCTTGAGAATGGTCTCTTTAAAATGGTGTAGCAGCTTGTCCGACTCCCCTAGAGTGCACCAAGCACGCTCCATCTGCCCGGTCTCTGTGCGAAAACTGAGAAGAAGACAAGCTAGTGAACTGTGAACCGCATATGAACAGCGAGCATGCGCATTAATATGCAGAGAAAGAGAACTGTGTGAACAGGGAGCACCGCTGAACTGCTCTTTCCCCTACCTTTTGACCTCTATCCCCCCAGGGCATCTGGCCTCCTTACCTCAATAAAGCCATTCTCTCTCTCTCACTTCATTCACGATCATCATCATCGTCGGAGAAAGTTGGCTTCTCTGCAGTGCGTCTTGGTGCAACGTCGACAGCCATCAGTAAGGCATAGAAAGCTTCGCATTAAAATGTTTAGTGTTCTCAGACTTTTATTTCATTTGTTGACACCACACGACAATAAAGATTGAACTACCTTGTAGTTCAACTACCTTGTAGCTTCCGCAGAGAGGGTACTAGTCTCGCAGGGACAGGTTTGAAAAAGCAATGCTCATTATAACATTACGTACCTTTTTTACTATAAAAATGAAATTGTGTCTTGCTCCGCTATATACGCGACGAACTATGGCTAAAAACAACAAGAAAAGCGACGGAATGTTTGATGTATCCAATATAATTACGAACAGCGGAGAAGACCAAAACGTAGCCACGACACCCCAAACCCGTCTTCAACGTAAAAATGCCGAGCCACTCGCACACTCCAAATGAGTGTTACTTCTGGGTGTCTTGAAGCCCCTTCTATATTCAATGGCATGGTGAAGTTAGTTTTCTGAATTTTGTTGATATTACAAAACGAAGGCAGAGCATCACGAGATACCATAACACTATTTTGAAAATTTGCAAACACAGCTCCCCTCCATGAACAGCTTCCTTGCTTTCCGTGAAAGTTTGAAACCTTCACAATGAACAAATCCAAACTTCAGCCGTGAACCAAGACTGAGTATGCACCTGTTGCAGACTCAGGAAACAAGTCTGCTTTAATATTAAACCACCTAAAGGCAAGCTCCACGCGACTAGGGCTCTCTTCACGCCCAACAACTGCTCGTTGCGCACGCAACAACCGCCTTCACACCCGATCGAAAAGACCGGCGGGCAGGGTGCCGCGCTGTGGTCTCAGTCACGAAACGACCGTGCACAGGGGAGTCACGTGAGGGGTGGACACGCTAGTACCGGAGGCATATTACTCATCCTTGTCTCGGGTTGGAAGCGAACATGCCACAGTTTGGCATCGATACAAGGAGTCCTTGAAATAGAATTTGGGCAGATGCTTCGCCTGGGCTGTGATATGGGCCATGGGATTGGGCTAAAATTGGGGGCATTCAAAATGTGCCCAAATCTCCAACAAACGAACGTTTCGGGATCAACATTTCACCAGAAATGCAGCGTGCGGATATACAGCCCAGAACCCTGTGTGCAACCGCACAACGTGTTAGCCACTATACCTGTAAAGCAGACAAATGGACCAAATCGTAAAGTAAGACCATGTGTCACTCAACTAACTTCTTTCAAGCCACATTCGTTTTTATCCAGGTTTTACATTTCAGGAGCGGGAATGCTTTAATTACTCGAGGTTTTACGTTCGTGAAATTTTGCGTGCTAGGTTTAAAGATTGTTGTTGGCTACTATGTTCAATCGGTGGGCATGCCCGGGGTTTGCTAAACGATGCTCTAGATTCAGTGATAAGCGACATTCGGTCATGAAGCTGGCGCTGGTTCAAGAACTTAAGCGAAACACTGGGAACGAGTAAGTCGAATGCGACCAACGAATTAATCAATGAGGTCAGAGTAACTGTATCGAAATAGCAGGAGAGAGCTCTGCAATTGCAGCCTTGCAATTGTGGTATTATTTTTTTGTCATAGAGCCAGCCCAACCACATGTGCTTACCCGGAAACGTGACCTGGTTTTAATTTTTGTGGGTCCCTTCAAAATCTTGTGGAACGGTCACTCAGGCTGATATAACATTCGATATGCATGCTCTGTTCACACGCGATTCCAGGCCGAAGGGCTCCACCCAGGAAAGGACCTGGTTTACCAGAAAATCCATTAGAGTTAGCGTGACCAAACCTCAGAAAATGGGGTATCGAACGGTTGCTCATAGCCAAATCAATGCAGCCCCAATGGCCCGTTCGGAAAATGGTCCAGTCAGCGCTGAATAGACGCTTGTGATCAACACAACCTCCGAGATGTAGGTATCATGAGAATGGCTACGAAGCACGATATCAAAAGGCCTTGTATCACGCAATTAACTTAAGGCTCGTCTGCTGGGACTGTGACTGGGCCTTCACGAGAATGGGCCACCCCGAAACCTTGTTACATGACGCACGTAACTTATCCCATATAAGCGAGACACAAAACATGACGCCAGTGCGACCAAAGCCAGTAGGACTCGGGTCTCCAGCTTAGCCCTGCATTAGGTGCAAAAGCATTCCAGCTATGAACAACACATGTTCCCACCGATCGTTATCTCTCCCCCTGTCTACATTCTGGGGTGCATCCGTAATTTCCCGCCTGGTATCCGTTGGCCAGGTGGAAATTCTAGAACCGTTCTAGATTCATCGATACAAATGTCCGTCGGGCAGCGCGAACTGCGTTGAGGAATCTTCAACGTTTTTGTTTCTGGCGCCTTTGTTTATGGGTGTTTTTGTTTTGTTTTTTGAACTCTGTACTGTTCTTGGTGTTATCGAACAGATAGGACACTGTACACATTTTCGCTGGCAAGACAAATTACAGCTGACGTCCAGCCTGTGTCCTCGTTTACGGTTTTTTATGTTCTTGTCTTTCAGCGTTTGTCATGCCATTAAGATTCATCAACAGACGTCGAGCAGACAGCTGCGAATCAACAGAGCGCGACTGTTTATGAATATCGTACTAAGGTGTGCTCGCAAATTCGTAAGCAAAACGTATGTGGCATGTGGCACGCGTGTTTTCAAACTCAGAACAAACGCATGTGGCGTACGTTTGTTCCCATATCGCGGAATGTGGCACAAGCGCAGACACAAACCGCGGGAAGTTTAAATGGCATGGGCCGCAATATGGAAACAAACAATTCTGTCTTTGCCCTTTGAAGGGACAAAAGGAAGGATATCAGAGGCCTATCGCTAAGCACACATGGCAATAGCGGTACATTGGGAACTCCAACTTTCGGCAGCTCTGCCAGACTAAGCCTCGTGTGCGAACCGAACAATTCCCTCGGCACTTCGAAGCGACCTGCGGTAGCACCACCCTTTTGTGCGGTTCCTCTACCTAAGCCGCTTTGCCCATAAAACGGGTGACTGAACTTCATAAGTGTCGCTGACACGCACAAGATGCCCACGCATCTTTTTAGCTAGATAGCAAAGATATTATGCAAAAGATTTTTTTATTAGCTAGCGAAAAGATTAGCTAAGATGAGCGTACACTTACACAAAACAGAACAATAATGACTTATTTCGGCACAGGAAAAAACACTTTTTTTTTTGTTTTTCGCTCTTTAATAAAATACGCACGCATCGATTGATCAAACAAAATCCAAGGTTCCAAAAAATTCTGTCTGATGCAAGGTTCAATTGCTGGGGTACATTTCCTTTTCGGGATTATTTCGCGCACATCCTCACTTATAATTCATGAATTCTCCAAGAACTGGCATGTTTACGCACAAAGAATGTGTTACATAGAAATTTTGGCCAGGCTGCTCTTGGTCCTATCATGCTTTATTGGTTACGTGTTTTGTCTCAGTTTCTTTTTTCAAGTGTTCATCGCTAGATTCTTTGAATTTCTCCCTGTAAATTTACCAGAAAATGCCTTTATATTACTTGTTTATTACGAAAGGCGCAGTTCTGCTTCAAATGCAATTCATTCCCGCTCCATTTTGGAAGGTGTATACCTTTGACACATTTTGAGCGAACTATCTACCTATATCTATGTCGTTGCAGGTAGCTTATGAAAAATACAAAAGCTCAGTCATATAAATATTACTTCAGAGAACGAACTAAGCATCGCTGTTATTCTTTTCCTTAGTACATGACCCACGGAACAGTTCTCTATAATCCGGCTTCTGTGAAAGCGTTTTGACCATGCGTGCTTTGCAGCTCAGGCAAGAACGGCGTTTTCCCGGTTCTTCCACCCTCGCCAGCTTCATATTTTCCGGCCAGAGAGGCTTTGCTAAAAACATGTGGCACCGAAGAGCTGTCCTTCTTTCGCGCTCACCCGAAAGTCTGCGTTCTGCCGCAACTAAGCTCGTATGGGATCGACAGCCTCGCAAACAGCCCTTCGCTGTCGCGTGGCTCCAACCGCCATTGCGTTAAGAAGTCCACCAGTGGTGCATTTCTCCCGTGTACGCTCTATTTCCGGTGTTAGAGGGCTGAAAGGGAGGGCTGAGTTACCTGGTCTCCCGCTGGCTGTCGAATCCCTCCAGTTTTCTTTCACGCCCGTAACATATCACGCTTCCAAGACTAACCGTCGGCTCTGGTCCTATTTTGCTTTGCTGGTTACGTGTTTTGTGTCAGTTTTTTCTGGCAAGTGTTAACCCGCGCTTCTTTGAATTTCTCACTGTAAATTTTACCACCAAATGCCTTTATATTACCTGTTTATTACGAAAAGCGTAATTCTGGTTGCAATTCATTTTCGGGCTCCATTTTGGAACGTGTATACCTTTGACACATTTTGAGCGAACTAGCTCCCTATATCTATGTCGTTGCAGGTAGCTTCACTGAACACATTATGAAAAATACGAAAGCGTATACGAGTACATAGGGAGCGCGAAAGGTTCTTTGTGGATGTACAATTGTGGATACAAAAACACATAGAGAAACATTGCCGAATATTTTTTATTAGTCTAGGTCCAGTTAGCTTGGCGTTGCCGCATTAGCTGTTTATTTATTCGTGTTGCATTTGTCACTGCCCGTCGTCCCACCTCCCGTTAATAACCAACGAGGCAAGGGAGCATTGTTTTGCAAGGGGAACTCTCTTCGTTCGGCGAGTAACGCTGTGAATAACTGAAGTGGATGAACGAGCAGCCACGTTCCCTGGGGCCTACTCATCGTGCCTTCAAAATCAGCCGCGTCGGCTTTCTCTTGCAGAAGCTGCCGGCCGCACACTTTCCCGAAATACGCTGCATCTACAGCCCACTTCACCCCTCCTTCATTGGCCTGAACTGACCTTTAGCCCATGGATCCTGTATTAATTACCCCCACTCGTTGTACAAAGTCCTGCCCATGCACCCAGACTGCGATTGCAGACGTCTGTGCCTTCAGTCAAGCTCTACCGCTTCTGCCAAATTTAGACGCTGCGTTCCTTATCGCACCCGTACAGTCACTGGAACGTGCTGAATGGGTCGCATTATTTATTTGTACCATGGGCGATTCATTCCAAACACATGAAGCCTACTTACTATAAACCACTGATGTGGTGCTGACCGGTAGAAAATAGTGAATGAGTCACGTGGTCCAGGCAATTGCACGGTCATGGGGCTGGTAGAAAAACAAATCCTTGGCCATTATGCCCACCAAGAAAAAAATACGGCAGCCAAGTGGGCGATATCTATCCCTTTAGCTGGAAAATCATGAACCGACAGATCCGTTAATCTCTCTAAACATGGTCATGTATCGTGCAAGCAGTCGTGCTTGCACAATAGTTTCATGGTAGCGAGAATGCGGAGGCGAATACGGGTAAAGTACGATTAATTGCACTCGGAGCAGGATATCACTAGTTTGAGAATAATGGTGGATTAGTACCGGGACATTTTGTGCTGAACAAAGTAAAAAAAGCGACGTTGGAGGTACGCGGATGCAGAGAAAAAAACTCGCCGATTTTGTATGCGGGCTTCCAGAGTTATGGTTGAAATATGGAGGACCTTTCATGAATTACAGTGGCTGTGGATACCTGGAAGAAGCAACTGCTCTTGCGTCCCATCGCGCTCAGCCTAAAGTGCTGCGAGGAAAACGGGTGAAACAAACGAAGGAGATCAGGGGAGAAATGCGGAGGGACGACGCTCTCTTCGGGCGGATTCCGATGAGGTCATCAGCGTCAGAATGGTAACCAAGCAGCACTACACTCGGCAACATTGCCACAATGAATATCCAGTAAAATCGCTACCTCATGGCTCTGGGTTAAATATGAATATCCCTGCAGTCAGAAAAATCTAGCGGGATTTGTATGGGTAAAGGAATTAACGTGTCGCCTATATGAGAAGCTGTCTTAGTAGATGTAATTTTTTATGTTGTAAAAATCACAGCTCCTCCCTTAAGAGAAATATGGTTAAAACGAGAAGCTTTCACTGTTTCAGAATGGCGCAATCGGATAGACGTAGGCTTCATAACACGAGCCACCCAGATTCAATTCTGATTACGGGAAGGTTTTTTTTTTTTTCTTGAGACGGTTTATGTGCCTTCGCTTATCATCGTCAGCAATTTGTGAAACCAATTGTGTAAACATGACTTTTCTGCAATGCGTCCTGGTGTGGCATCGACGCCATCAGTGAAGATTAGACAGAGTGGATACCTAGAGGATTTGTAACTTATTAGAGCCAGGCTGTTTGCGCCGTGAGGTTGGCTGAGCAGCATTTTTTGCATACGAAATTGCTTCAGTAGAATTGCTTCTGGGCTAAAAAAAGCTCATGATCATTTGACTAAACAAAAACTTAGAAGCTATACGGGGGAACCTACAGACTGCCTAATATATACTGGCATCGTAAAGAAGCTTGGTCTTTCACTTGATTCTTAAACAAGTGGAGACATGACCATACCTATCCAAGAATAGCTTCTCGTGCTTACGGCTTAATGCTGCCCTAATAGAAACGAAGCTTTAAAATATACGCTTAATGATAAATACATAAACGGTTCCACAATTCGCAATCACCTCCTTCCACTTGGTGTTCAGTAAGCATGCGTCTTGATTACGGTATGTGGCATGGTGTAGCGGCACAGCTCACCACGTTAAGTCGGCAGGGCCATGCTTGATAAAGAAACGCCCGTTGTGCCGAGTAACAGAAAGAGGATGTCCAGTTCTTTTACTCACTTCTTCTCCAGGCTGTCACTGGGAAAGGAGCTGGCTTAGCGTAGAAGGCTCAAAGGAATAACATGGCCGAGCTCATGCCAGTGTCATTCCCACCTGTCCCGTGTATAATTTTTTCTATTTACACGCTATGTAATGAAGTACTAACGAGCGCAAAAGTTTGCATCAGCGAAAAGCTCAGATATAATTAGCAAGGCTGCAGGAAGCGGTTGCGCCACATGCGACAAAAGATGAACGGAGCTCATACAGCAGGTATACGGCAAGCTTGTGCGCCGTGTGATAATTAATCTCCGCCCGCACGACGAGCGGAGTTTTTGCACCTCCACGAAATTTGTTAGCTCAGACAATGGCTGGGCTGAAGTCTCTTAGCAAAGCGCAGAAGTGCTTTAGCAAAGCGCAGATGCCGCGACGTTTCGGTACATAGAGGTCGCAAACACATGGGCTTGAAAGGGGGTGGCAATGGGAAATTGAAAAACTTCGTTAAATCCAGGAATTCGTTAAATAGAGGTTCGTTACATGCAGGTTTAACTGTACAAATAAACGATGCGATCCATCCAGCACGTTGCAATGTGGCTGGACGGGTGCGGCAGGAATCGCAGCGTCTAAATTTGGGAGGGGCGATAGAGCATCAGTGAAGGCACAGACGCTTGTCGTTGCAGTCTGGCTGCGTTGAGAGTGGACGTTATTAAAAGCAGGAGCCCCGTCCTAAAGGCCCGTTTGCCAATGAAGAAGTCCTGAAGGGTGCTGGAGATGCCGCGTTTTCCGGGATAGTGTGCGGCCGCCAGCTCCGGGAAGAGAAAGCCGACGTAGCTCATTTCGAAGGCAGGTTGAGTAGACCCCAGGGAAGGCGGCTTCTCGCTCATCCGCTTTAGATATTCATCCCAGCGTTTCCTGCCGTACGCAGAGAGCTTCCCTTGCGAAACAGTTGCTCCCTGGCCTCGTTTATTTTTAACGTGACGTGGGACGACGGGCAGCGACAAATGCAACACGAATATATGAACAACACTGGATGCGGCAACGCCAAGTTAACTGGAGGGGAACTAATGAAAAATAATAGAGAATGTTTGTCTCTGTGTCTCAGTATCCACAATTGTACATACACACAAAACATTTCGCGTTCCCCATGTACTCGTATACGGAAGTAGAGCCGACAGTTAGTCTTGGCAGCGTGATATGTTACGTGCGTGAAAGACAACTGCCGGGACCGGAGAGCCGGAGGGAGACCAGGCAACTCAGCCCTCCCTTTCAGCCCTCTGACAGCGGAAATAGAGCGTACACGGGAGAAATGCACCACGCGGGCACTTCTTAACGCAATGGCGGTTGGAGCCACGTGACAGCGAAGGGCTGTTTGCAAGGTTCTCGATCCAATACGAGCTTAGTTACGGCAGAACACAGACCTTCGGGTGAGCATGGAAGCAGGACAGTACTTCGGGGCCAGGTGTTTCCAACACAGCCTCTCTGGCCGCGAAAATATGGCGGTGGAGAGGGTGGAAGAACTGGGAAAACGCTGTTCTTGTCTGAGCTGGACGGCACGCATTGTTTTGAACGCTTTCACAGAAGCCGGATTATAGGGAACTGTTCCGTGGGTCATGTACTAAGGAAAAGAATAACAGCGATGCTTAGTTCGTTCCCTGAAGTGATATTTATATGACTGAGCTTTTGTATTTTTCAGTAAACCGTTCAGTCAAGGTACCTGTAACAACATTGATGTAGGTAAACAGGTCGCTGCAAATGTATCAAAGGTAGCACGTTCCAAAATTGAGCATGAATGAATTGCATTTAAAGCAGAATTGCGCCTTTGGTAATAAACAAGTGATATAAAGGCATTGGCTGTCAAAATTTAGAGTGCGAAAATCAAAGAAGCGAGAGATGAACACTTTCCAGAAAGAACTGAGATGAGTGGAGAAACACGTAATCAATAAAGCAAGAGAGGACCAGGAGCAGAGTGGCCAACATTTCTAAGCAACCTTCCTTCTCAATTGGCGTATTCATGGGAGGTTGTGGCTGTTACCACACCAGGGTGACCAATCCTGCTCTGGTGAGGGAGTGCGTTACCGCCAATGGTCGCCGGGGTCAGGCCGCACCCCAAGCCTCATTCTGCAATTCCATCAACACGCGGATTTCTTTTTTTTTAAGTTAAGAGGAAGAAATGGACGTGAGCAGGGCATGTAATGCGAAGGCAAGGTATCCGTTGGTCATTAAGGGTAACAGAGTGGATCCCTAGAGAAGGCAAGCGTGGTAGGGGGCGGCAGAAAGTTAGATGGGCAGATGAGATCAAGAAGTTTGCGGGAATAAATTGGTCGCAGTTAGCACAGGACCAGGATAACTGGGGATTAATGGGAGAGGCCTTTGGGAGAGGCTGGTTATAATGGGAGAGGCTGGTGATGATGATCTTCCTCAAGGAAGCCACGCCTTCCTTGGCGAAGAAACATGTGGGGGAAAATAATCCCGAAAAGAAAAGGTATTCGATCAAGTGAACAAATTATCTTGCATCAAATCAAATTACTTTGTTCAGCAAAGTTGTAAAGGACGGGTCGAAAAGTATAAAGCAGAATAAGGAGTTCCAACACGAGTAGAAACGTAATTACTTACAAAAGTGGTCCAACTAAAAAAAAAATTCCTGGGGGCGCTTGTGTCTGCTTGCGTGCCGTGAATGCGAAAGCCTTATGTTTTCCCCTTGGCGGCATTTATCAAAGAGTTCTTTACTTCTAGACGGCATTTGCGTCTGTTTCTGTTTCTTTGCCTTTTGGTGCGAATTGCTACGACAGACGCACTAGCAACACTTCCTGCAACAGCTTCACCCAAATCCGTAACTATGCTGCACTTGTTCTACTCAGGTCTCGTCATGTTCACCTGTTATGCGATACGGTGTCGGCGCGACACGCACTATAGGCTAGCTGATGTTCCGTCACTAGCAACGTGATAAACAAGCATGGTGGTACGTATTCGGCTCCTGCACTGGAGATCCTGGTTCGTTTACCATGCAAAGTCCACAGTGACCAATTTTCTTTTCCAACTAACTGATTTACTTTACCGAACTGATTCACATACACACACGGTACCAATTCCGCAATTTTTGTAAGTAATTTTACTCCTTACAGTGTAGGCTATTTTTTGTACCGGACAAGTCCGCTTTTTCTCACAATGGGGCAGTTAGGCGTTCGGGCTAAGAAATAGAAGGCTGAAGGGCGGGGCAAGGATAAAGAATGCGACAAATAAAAAACAGGTGCGGTGAACAAATCCAGGTGCAGGAGAGGCGCACTATGCACGAGGAATACAAAGCTAGAGGAACCAGGCATGGTCAAAAGCGCCAAACTAAAACGAGAGGGATTGAGGACGAAAGTCAGGGAGATTTCTCACCGGACAGACCGGATTTTATGAGTTGGCGCACCTGCGCTCTTGCTCTAAAAACGATGAGAACGTGGCACTTCGTTCTCTCATCGCGAGAGATTGCGCCGCGTATGTGGTCAACCACACGAATGCGAAAAGGGCATTACCTGATAGGTTGACGAAAGCTCCCGTACCCTCTTAGCTGGTCAAAGAGGTCGCGTGCACTGTCAGCAATGACTGAGCACTTTCGGTGCGACGACACTTTTGATTCTTTCCTCTTCGGCTGGTCCTCCCGTAAGCTGTTATGGCCGGCCCCAACGCAGACATTGGATGGGAAAAATCGATCGGTTCCAGAACTTGTAAACCTTTACCTGGATGCAGGTGGTGTCCATCCCAGCCACAAGAGCGGCAATGGGGAAGGACGTAATCTTCGAGGTGACCCGGGCTTTTATCTATTATTGCAATCATTGTACACGAGAAATCATCCGCATCAACCGTGACAATTCGGAAACATGAACCACGTGAAGTACTTTTTGCTTTTTAACAGTTCTATTCTTATACCTGTCGAGGATTTCTTTTTTCTTGATAGTATACGGTACTCCCCTGATCCATTTTCGTTTCAGCCGCCTTAAATAAAAAGTTAAGCTTGCACGCGGGGAAACGTCTGCGCTATAATGCTGAATTAGAATTACGAGCTCCCAGACATTTTCGGAGGCTAAAAAACTTCCCTTTCCCACGTGCAGGATCGCAGACCAGGCTCTGGCCAGGTTAACGTTCCTGCCTCCCTTCTGCATCCTTTCTTCCTTCATGTCTGCGAACAAAATGTCACGCCCCTTTTTGTTCCCGGTGTGCGTGTCCAGGGGTGTGGGTGTACTATTAGAACACGGCCTATCATTAAAGGCGAATGCCGTTCAAAACACCACAGCCATGCGTCAGGGGCCAAGATAGTCCCCGCACGTCTATGATTTACTCTTCCATCTCCAGTACTGATTATGGCTTCTTTTAAGTGCGAATGCACTTTATAAGCGACTCTGAATTCCGGCGACCGCCGTCCGTCCACATAGCAACAGCTGCGGGTGCGCGCGCTCCTCGTCTTCCTTGGCAACGGGGGGAGATGGGCGCGCGCTGCCTGGCCGCTGACATGGCACATACCCACGTGGGGGATTGGCCATGAATCGGGCGTGAGAAGGGCTAATGCACCCGCTTAAAGGAGTACTGACACGAAATTTCAAAGCTGAGATCCGCTCTAGCAATCAAGTACAACGACAACACAAATAGGTGTCTGTGAATAAATGCATCTTTCTTTCTTTGTAGTTGTGTGTGTGTGTGTGATCTCTCTTTCGCGAACATTACCGAACCGCGCCAATTCAACTCCTGCATTCGCACTTTCACATTCTTCCCCTCGGGGAAATGCGGGGAAATTTCGTCTTTAATATTAGCACTTGCGCCAAATGTCTTGACTGGCAATTACGCGTGCAAACGGGCAAGAAAATATGAGCCATTTCTTTCTGTTAAGGTGGCTGACGAGCGAAGCTCGATCTGGACTATATGCAGCGCCCCCGTTACGACGAAGGAAGAGGAAGCATATTGAAAGGGAGAACGGCAAATTGTCTTGAAGGCGGGACCAACATCGAGGAGTCAGAGGAAACTAGACGCCGAAAGGCTTGGAACGCCTAGAAAACATGGAGCGAACGTAGAGGTGCCCGCCACAGATGGCACAGCGGCATACCTTTGGGAAACCGTTATTACCTACCTGAGATTCTGCTGATCTTGAATATGGCGCCTATTGATAACTAATCTCATATCCCAGTGATGGGACGTATACATGCTTGAGGTCGATATCACTGTTCTGAACGACATTGGTTTTTAATCAAAGACCGCGTGCTAATAGCGCACCCACACCCACGGGACACGCACACCGGGAACAAAAAGGCTCGTCACATATTGTTCACAGACATGACAAATTTATGGAACCTTAGTCATATAACCTTCGATGAAAAAAAAATGGCGGCGTATCTGCTTGCTTCATTGAAAATATCGTCGCAAGACGATAGTCGTCGGCCGCCTTTGCCGTGTAACCCATTCTCTATTCTCGCTCCCGCAACTGACGCTCTCCACCTCCCTCTCTCCCTCCTCTCGTGATGAATTGGACGGAGGTTTGTTCAATGTACTTATCCCACCTTCGATCTGCTCGTGCGCCATCTGCTGGGGCAGCGCGCACCTTTTTCTTCTCTTCTGTTTCTTGTTCTGTCTGGGACAGCACGAGCGGGAACTCTGTTATTTTCACGGTTGGTTTTATCTCGCCTGAGCTTGAGCAAGCTTTCTTCGCTGTTTTAGCGTTTGAAGGCGCTGTTTTTTTTTCTCGCTTGCTATCGTAGCTAAAAGAACGCGGAAACCACGGGTTAAGTACTAACATGTTGCCTCAAATGTGCGCCGTGTTTCCCTCACGCTAAAGGATGGAGAGATGTTTGATTTGATTGATTGATGGATTGAGAGATTGATTGATTGATTGATTGATTGATTGATTGATTGATTGATTGATTGATTGATTGATTGATTGATTGATTGATTGATTGATTGATTGATTGATTGATTGATTGATTGATTGATTGATTGTAAGGTTTAATGCGCCGACGCAACACAGGCGATGAGGCGCGCCGTAGTGGAGGGCTCCGGATTGATTTCAACCACCTGGGGATCTTTAAAGTGCACCGAAATCTCGTACACACGGGTGGTTTTGCTTTTCGGCTCCATCAGAAAAGCAGCCGCCGCTGCCGGAAAACGAACGCGCGGCCTCGTGCTCAGCAGCACTATGTATGACTTGCGCGAGCAGCTTCAGTAGTATGAAACGGTTCTGCCAATATAAACTTCTTTTTGACAAATTGTTTGATCTTTTGGCCAGTAGGCTAAATCGAGGGAGCAGACATACAGACAGACGTTGAAACTTTTCTCTAGTAAGTATTGCCGAAGAAGAACTTTCGCCCTGAAAACGCTGGCGTTTCCACTTTCCACGTTCGTTCATAAAGTAGACCCAACTGCGGCCATGCAAGTCTCGCTGACGCTCTCAACAATTTGCACACGACCGTACGAAAGCGAACGCGCGCTACTAATGAGTTAAGGCTGTGACAGGAAGTGGGTCTGTTCGGGCGTTTGCTCTACGACGAGCACAGTTTCACGGTGGTTGCAGCTAATGGCATGCGAAGCCTAGGCAAACAGCCTGCAAGAGCGCCGACGACCGCCAACTCTGTCCAACCACCTCAATATTCACAGGTGTTACGGCTGCCCATTGAACTTGGCAGCGTCGGACTAAAACAGGCCATTTTCGGGGCAAAACGAGACGCGGGGAACTCACTGCCAGCGACTTTACTTCCAAACTCGTATGCAACCGAATGCATGGATCGCATTGAAAAGTGAGATGCATGTGCTAGCGCACACCGAAAAAGTATTACGTATTCAAGAGGTTTGTGCCGCATAACACAATTGAATGATTGTGGTAGCGGGGCGAGTGTCCGAGCCATGTAAGTTTTAATGATGATATATATATTTCAATAGCATGTACGGTGCCATGCTGGCTCTAAATACAGCTAATGGAATCTATTGCCCAGCGCTTGGGTGCTTGGATGGATACAACTTGCAACATCAATTGGTACAGTCTCAACGTGTGAGCGTAAGATCTGAAACTGCAGGCATTAATTTTGCCGATGCTCTGCTGGTGCTGTCAAAATGACAGTGTCATCATAAAATTAGAGAACACTACCTGACAGGGTAAACCATGTTGTCGTGGAAAAATAATACTGATTAAAAACACGAATTGCCGATATCGGCATCGATCAGCAGTGGGCCATATTTGTGGTTTCTCGCAAGCTGCTCAGAAGCGGCGAAATAAACGCCTTACAATTTGGCGGAAAATCGACAGAGGGGATTGCTTCATGTTTAGAGGCTATTTGGTGTGTCTCCCATTTGAGGAAGACAACTAACGGACATTTTTTGCTGCATTTTACTGACAAGAGCCATGGATCCCTTCGTAGTTCCTTTTTTAGGGCGCAGCCCTTTGGCGGCCGTCTCTGGGCTGAGACGCGTTGTCGGCGTAATCGAGTGAACGATGGCAAGTGAAAGAAAAAGCGAACGCTGAAAGAAAGCAAAGCAAGGGAGTGTCGCGAAACTGGGAAGGCAGGGCGGTTCGCCGTTGCGGCGCGAGCCAGCGCTGTCCGAAAGTGTGCGCGCGGTGGGAGAGGAGGGGGCAGTATGCTCTGCCCTTTCATTGATCTTCTCCCCTTCCCCCGGACTCGGTTGTACGCTGGGGAACTGCAAATGAGTTCAAAATATCCCCAGTCCACTTGTTTTCCACATTCTGTAACAATAAAGCACTGACACACGCGCTCGACGGCGCGACCCTCGGCGAAAACTGGAGGAGAGGGGGCGTGCGCGGTACTGTGATATGCGTTCGCTTAAGACGCAGTTCACGGTCTCTTCCTGAGACTCACTTCGCGCCGCCGACGCAGAGGCTCATCATCTCTGCCGCCGAGAGAACCCAGGAGTGAGTGCTGCCTCAGCGCACTGCTGCTACGCCCAAATATCGCATTCAGGTTTATCGTAATCGCCAGCGAATTTTTATCTCACATGGTCAGTTGGCATTGTTTCTCAGTAATATTTAGTTGGCAGGCTCTTCCTAGCCTCTTCTGTTTCTTTATGCTTTAGTTTTCCCGATAGAAACCTCAGGTAACTAACATAAATTGAAATATTCGTAGAACCGACGCCTCTTTTTCATTTTCCACGTCCTGCAAACGGGCGAACATGGTGCATTGTTGCCCGTCGCACTTTACGCTTAGCCTCCACGCTCCATTGAAACACGCAGGCCGATCTTCCTCCAGTGCCACTGTCGTGCCGCATTCTTGTGCTTACTTTAACTCTACGGAACAGACACTGCAGGGCACTGTCTTTTGAAGCGCATGGTAAATTTCTCCCATTTTAAGGTCGAATGCTCCTGGCATCTTCAGGACGCGGCGCGGAAAGAAGGATAGCTATCTCTGTACTTCATCTTCCTGACAGATGAGCATTCGTAAGAACCGTGTGCGCTCGCCATGTTCTGTTTTTTTTTTTTTTTTTTCCGATGAGAAATGCCCCTTTGCATGTGACCATGCGTATTTTTTTTTTGCGTTTCTTTCTTTCTTTAGTTCTTTTGTTTTTCTTTCCCCTCTTTATGCAGCGCGAATACAAGTTACCGAGCGATGATTTGGCTAGCTTGTCATACCAGACCAACGCACTGGAAAAGTGGCTAAGGAACCGTTGAAAAGCCAAAAACATCAAACAAACGCCGGAATCGTTGTACTAAGGTAACTATGGTGACTGAGTTCCTACGTAGCGTACCAAATATCTAACCTGCTAACTGAACCCTTTCTATTTACAGAAGTAACTGCAGAATGATTTGATCATATGCATTTTCCTTAATAGCAATTTTATTACAAGATACCGGACAGGAATACACGTTACATCACTGTTTCGTCACTATTTTTTTTTTGTTTTGCCTTCTTTCTAGCTCCATTTATAAAACAGTTTCCTTCCAAAATGCATCGATGGAGGTGTTCTTTCTTGCGTTATTTACCTGCCATTCTGCCACTTCTGCCTACTTTGTCCTCCGCCCGGGTGCCAGGCAGGCTCTTTCATGATATATCTTTGGACCTACATAGGTCCAGGTTACAAGCAAACAAAAGAAAACCAGTATTCCTTCACAAGGAACCGATTTATCAAAGAGGGGCCTGTGCATACTCCTACAATCACATCCCGCTAGGTGGAATTGGCTGCGCAGGTTACCAGAATCGCGTGCGTGGGAAGTAACTGAAAGGGGGAAGGAGTGGACGTGTCAGGTGTTTCTCCCGTGACAAAGGGTCGTGCCCAGGCCTGCCTTCGATATAACGGCGCGGAAGCAAACTAAGCATCTAGTGCGATGTGTGCGTTTAAAATGTGGTTAGATAGGTGGACACCGCCTCATCAATAAGTGTGCATCTGTGTTGAAGGTGAACTACTGAGAGGTCAGACACTGTGTTTAACACACCCTAGTAGGTAGGAAATCTCCAAAATAACTTCGATGATCCCGTGTTTATCAAACTGTTTGTAACATGTGTTCAAAAGTGTTTTAGTGTGAATGCGGTCAACATGGAGTTGCTTCCCTGAACCTTCAAAGACATGCTGACAGGAAAGCTCGCGGAACGAAAGACCGAAAGCAGTGCGCTGAAAGCGGAAAAATATAAAAGAGAGAAAGCGCCCTGGAGGCAGCAGGTGTTAGCGTGCCTGTTGGTATTAAATATTTGGGCAGCAATTCCTTATTGAGGAATTGTCCTGCGATGCGTAGGATTCGTAGTTGAATCATCTTCGTAGCACTTTCTTTTCAGTCTAGCGATAGGCGGAGATGACCGGACCTGTGCGGTTTAAGATAACCAAACGCAGCTGTATGCTTGGTTTTTCTTGTGTTTAAGGGCGCTGGTGAAAGCAAATGCTTCTGCACTTAACACATTTACGGGGACATAAACGCCTGTATGATTTTCGTTTTTTTTTTTTTTTTTTTTTTTGCTGAATGGGCCACTTTTCTTAGATATATGCCGCTACGTTCGGGATTTTGGAAGCGTGCTACCTAGAATCGTTCCACCTCATCTGTGGAAATCGATGGAATGGATGTCCAAGCTGTTTCAAGCGCGTACACTGCCTTAAGAGCACCGGCGGTCGTTGACCCGCGCCGTGGCTTCCACTCTGTGGCTTCAGAGAAGCGGCTTTTGTGACCGCGGCGTTCTCTCGGGCTCCCCGGAAAGTACGTGAGGGAGTGGAAGGTGCCAAAATGTATGAGAAGTGCAAGCAACTGGACTTATTTATTTTAACGGTATGTAGATGCTTCTTTCCCTAAAATGTGGTCGCTAGACGTGAAAACTAATGTGAGTTCTCACGCCTTCTGGAAACTGCGGAAAAAAAAAAAAAAACTAGTACACTTTCATCGGCGCCACACTTTTACCACTACACTGTGAGAACGCTGCTCCAATTGGTTTGTTCTATGGCTGAGATAAACGCATTCGAATCGTGGCGGTGCCCCCACAGCCCAATCATTATTTTCAGGTAACGTATTGGCGGATGAAGCTGCCTGTACAGGCCACGAGAGCAACCGCACAAGGATCCCGGTCTGTATATTCAAGATCCTCTTCTTCAGCCCCGTCGTCCGAATGGGCTGTCTCGACCCCAGTCGACTTTGCTTAGTAGACTGTAGTTGGCGGTGGCCTTCTCGAAAGCCTACTCCGTCCTCATCGGAATGGCCAGCAGCGCCCACTATGACGCCTGTGGGGAGGAAGAGACTATAGAGCGTGTGCTGTGGCGCCGCGCTGAATACCCGACGGAGAGAAGCGTGCTTGCCACCGCGCTCAGCCGACTGGAAAATCTACCATTCACAGTAGCGACTATTCTAAGTCATTGGTCTCTACCATCGACTTCACAGAAGGCGACGACAGCCCTTTTACGTTTCCTGAGCGACATGAACTTGCATGAAAGACTATAGCGCCTAGAACGGGAGTAGAGGGCGTGCCTTCCCACACCTATCCCTTCCTCTTCTTCCGCCCTCTCTTTTATCCCCTGAACCCCACTACCCCAGTGCAGGGTAGCAAACTGGGCTCTACACCTGGTTAACCTCCCGGCCTTTCCGGCCTTTTTTATTCCTTCCTTGAGGAAGCCCACTGTTGTTTTCGGAAAACAGCCAGCTGATGATTACGGAAAAATAACTAGAAAGCGTAAGAAGCGAAAAAGAATTGTGAATTATAAATGTCCCTAAAAGTTAAGACAAAAGAAATTAAAGCCTCATTCCTACCCCCCTTCCCGATTTTCGCCTCCTTGTCTCCCTTCTCTCTTGATGAATTGAACGGACGTCTGTCCAATGCAATTCCGATTTCCCGCCTTCACAGGGTACGTGTGCCCCTTGCCTGTAACAGTGCGAGCGGGAGTTGTGTTCTTTTTGTGCTTGCTTTCATCCCGCATGTGCCAGCGCCTTACTGCGCAGTTTGGAACGCGTCGTTTTTGGCGGCCACTATTTTCGCTCACTATCGTAAAAATTGACCCAACGGGCGTTCCTAACCCAATAGAAGCGGGGGCTGGCGGTTATATACACAGATTTTGCCTTAAATGTAGGTGCAGTTTTCTTTACGCTAAAGAACGAGGAGATATATGACAAGCGCCACCGGTTTACGAGTTTAAAAGGGTTATGATAACATAAACCACTTGTTTTTTGAAGCCTCTACTTGGGTCCGTTACGCTGTCACGCCGTGGGGCTCTACTTACGTCCGTTAGCTCTCTTCGCCACCTGATTCTGGCCGTCGCTAGACAATGTGAAAGCAAACGAGCTACTACGACAAGGTGAGGCCCTGAAGTGCTCTGCACTTAATAAAACAATTAGTGAGACAAGGGTCGGCTTGCCGATGGATAACATGGAGTAATAAATTGGAGAGTATCTCCCACAGTGCTTTTGTGGCTAACCATGGGCACCAGGTCGCGGGTTTCTTTTCGGTCTGCGGTGACCGCTTTTCAGAGGGAGAAGAAAACAAAGCTAAACGCCGGTGGGGAGAATTTAGTGCGCTTATATCCTCACAAGGTCAGAGTTAATCCTTCATCTCATAGCCGAAGCTTTTGCGCGTAGAGCCACGATTTGAACCTACGCCAAGCCAAAAGTGACCAAGCCAAGCCAATATTAAAAACGAGTCATCGAGTGCAGTTTCCTGCCCCTGTAAGCTCCCGTTGCCCGTTTGCGTTCTGGTGCTAGATCTTCAGTAGACAACAAAAGAGCAAATCTGATCTTGCGCAACCTTCGGCTTTGCGTCCGGAACTGACGGAGACGTTGAACTCCTTGCAGTCCATGAGTGTTTACGTGGAATAAAGAGCTGCTTTGCAATAGGTGTACCCTCATAAAAATGGACATTGAGCTTAAATTGACCCCTATTGTGTTTCTTTAGAGTCAATAAAAATCAATTAAAACCCATTGCTTACAGACTGTGCTCGTTAGAAAGTCAACACGCTTTTTATTGCCCAAACTCAACCAACATTTTATTGCCTTGAAGACACTGCGTCTTAATACACGTCATATTCCGTTTATATAGAGTGAACCAAAACTGCCATCTTAAAAACTCCGGCCAGTATAAAATAAACTAACTTTTTTTTTCGAGAATGCAACAATCATTTGCCTTCAATATATTGAGTTTTAGAAGACTGTGTATTGCCTTTCTGTAGGGTTAATCGAACTCCTAATTTGCGGACTGTGGTCCTTAAACAGGCAATAAACTTTTTATTACGAACACGCAGCAAGCGTCTTATTGCCTTCATTATGTTGAGTTTCAAAATCCTCTGTATTGCGTTTCTACAGCCCACCCACGGAGATCTGGTAGTTTATCGGGGCATATATGTGGGGGGCTATGGCGCCGCGTGCCCCGCCGCATGAACCGTGATCGCGCGATGGACGGCCCGTCACTTCGTCTTGGGAGAATTCGGGAGGGGTGGCGCCCGGGGTGGCGGAAATCACCGCCGTGACAGTCTGAGCGCATAAAAAGCCCCGCTGTTAAAACGTACCAGAAAACCTGACTCGCAGACAACAGGATATCATGACTATACTAAATAAGAATTTAACAGAAAGCAAATTCAGATAAATTTAACAAAAACGCATCAAAAGCTCTATTCAAACTTAGCTCATATGCAACAAGATGTTATGGCTGGGCGCAAAATTTTTTATAGAAATATATTTTGGATATACAGTCAAATCCTGTTACTGCGAACCTCAGATTAACGATTTTTTTCAGATTAACGAACATTATGAAAATCCCCTACCAAATACCCATTAATTTCTATGTAAAAATATTTCACTACTAGGAATTTCAGAACACCGATTATTTCAGAATAACGTACCAAATTTTATCATTCTCATATAAAACAACACTTCAGAATAACGAATTCCGAGTGTACGAAATTACTTGTGTTGGTGTGAACGACAACTAATGGTGGGCATGTACAACTATCACCATCAGCATACTAAATGCGCGTCGCTCTATCACCATCGCCTGCGCTTGGAGGGTCCCGCCGCCATGCTAGCCAGTGTCGGCGAGAGCGTCGGCGACAGTGAAGAATGCGATGCATGGGATGAAGTCGCAGAAAAGCTCGCCGTGGACCCTGCAGTCACCTTTGAAGATTACGTGCAGTGCGACGGTGAAGCATGCACGTCTGCTGAACTGACGACTGAAGACATCGTCAACACCGTTCGTCACGATGACGGAACCAGCGACGAGGACGCCGAGAGCGACGACGATGTCGCTGAGACAGGGCCCTCAATCCGGGCGAAGAAGCCGTTTCTAACTCCAATATTTTGCAGTGCATAGCAAAAATGCGCACTTTTCTTAGCAGGTGCAAGAATGCCACCGAGGCAGTGCACAAGAACATGGACAGCTTCGAATCGTTAGCCTTTCAGCAGTTTAGTGGCACATGTCAGGCAATGATCACTGATTTCTTCAAATAAACGTGCACCCAGACCCGCGTCAGAGGCTAACGGGATTGTGCACGTCTTCCAAGTAAAGGTAGGTGGATGCTTTTGTTACGTTCACAATTTTTACCGCGCATTTTTTATTTTTTCACTATAACGATTATTCAAAATAACGAACTATTTTTAGGGGTCCCTTGAAATTCGTTGTATCGAGATTTGACTGTATCCAATAAGAACCCGCCAAAAACTATGTTCAAACCTGCCTCACACGCAACATTATGTTACAACCATATTCAACAATAATTTTAAGAAAGGTAATTGAGGTATGTAATAAAAACTCATCAAAAAGTCTATTTAAACTTTATTCACACGCAATAGCATGTTACAACTATACTCAATAAGAATTTTCTAGAAAACTAATTGCGATAAATTTATAAATAATTGTCCGAAACTCTATACAAACTTGACTCACATGCAGCAGGCTGTTACGACTATAGTCAGTGAGCATTGTAGAGAAAGCTAATTGAAATTTCTTTATAAATACCTCACAAGAAACTCATAAGAAACTACATACAGAACAGGTAAGGTCTATTGATATGCTCTATAGAGTTTTAATTAAAGCGCGGTGGCCAATTTGTAATGGAAACTCAATAGAAATATCCTATAAAGAGTTAACAAAATGTTTATGGGATTGTTTTGTGCAATCTATGTAACAAGTTCATGAAATCTCGGTAAGCATTTTATGAGGGTAGGACCGGATTACGTGCGCAGAGCTTAAGCAAAACAAACAAACAAACAAACAAACAAACAAAAACAAACAAACAAACAAACAAAGCAACAAAATAAATAAATAAATAAATAAATAAATAATAACCGCTACAGCCCTACATATAGCTTAACTTTACTTAAATGCGGCGTCATTATTAGATGAGCCATGCGAATGCTCGTTGTCAGGCTGTTTTAAAATGCTGCTATTTCTGTAAATGCAGAAGTGTTTAAAGGAGCCATGAAGAAAAATTCCCGTTTGTGTTATTCGGAATATTTCGTGTTTTATAGTGCCCCCAGCGCTTTCCTGAATGCAAACGATGCTTTATTCACTGAGGAATTATTAATTTAGGTTAAAATTTTGATTTTCCCGCTAACTCATGCGTTTTCGTGGTCTGCAATGACATCACATGTGGGAAGCCTTGTTTACCGTTAGTGAGCCTAGATGGCGCCACCATACCGTGGCAAGCCGTTTTCTGCCTTTGGTTTGTTTTTCACCTCATTTAAACCTGGCTTGTTTTTGTTCAGGGAGAAAATAATCGTTCACCGTTGCTTACCTCAATAGGCCAGTGTTGTCTGAGACAACCCCAAAGCCCTGCAGTCCTGTGCAGCTAAACCAAGCAAAGTGCGCGCAGTAACAACAGCAGTACGCATCGGTACTTCTATGTTTACGTGTGCTTTCGTAACTTTCACTGTTTTTCCCGCCCTTCTTACGGCTTTTAAAAGAATGTCCTCTAAATTTAGGCGCAAATAGCTCGTTCGGTAAGCTTATAAGCTCTGCCTAATTTGGGTTTGCTTTTGCCGCCCTCGGCCAATCGCAGAGCTGGCTGGTATGACACCATAGGTTCTGTTGCGGGAAATGAGCTAGTGGGTCGCGTGGCCATTCCCTGTTTTCCTAATTATGTAGCTTATTTGAGCGAAGTTTACGTTAAAAGTGGTGTCAGTATGATTCTAACGAGGCAATCTTTTGAATGAACCAAACGTGGTTTCTCTTCATGGCTCCTTTAAAAGGGTCAGAAGTTTACCTGAGGACATTTTTCGCTGTTTGAAGTCGCAAAGGTAACACGTTAATCAGTATCCAAAGGGAAGTCAACGCAATAAAACTATTTAAATAGGGTCATGTAAGAAAGACCTTCCTTAATTACTTCATAATGGCGGCTAATTGGCAGTGTGAGGGGAAGTGCCGATGTGTCCAAAGTAAGCACAAATTTATGCCTTCACATCAAAATGCGATTGCAAGGAATGAATCGATGACGGCCGCTCGTTTTCCCCTGCGCAATGCTCGAGGCATACGCTCCAGAGGCCTGCTTCCTGTCGTTAAAAAGGCCAGCAGAACAGAGCGTCTGTGCTAGGCTAACGTTAACGATAAAGTGCAAAAAAAAGGAAACAAAAATGCTTGGTCACATTTAGGTGGCTTTGAGTACCAAGTTTAAAGTGCTTTCTTTGGGAAATTTCTTGAGAAATAAAAAGCGAACAAATAAAAACTTAATGCGAGCTTTTGCTATCACGTCCAGGGCCGGCTTTCGTTTTCGCTTCATCCATTTATTAGGGAGATCTCACTGAACGAAAAGAAATAATTGCCAACTTTGCTGAGATTGCCTGTAAATTAGATTTACCACTTTTCCTTCGTCGCCTGACCACGATCGATCTCCGTTAACGATTCCGCGCACCTTTTAGTCTCGTTTTCATAAATAGCTTTAATGCGTTAAAAGTGCCCCCATTTAAAATGGTGGGTAAAAGTTTGGGAACGACAGCAATTTTGCAATCCTACTTGATCTACACTGCCACAACAAATGCCCGAAGAATGGTAGCTTCATTTTCCCTACGTTCGGCACTGAAACCTGCTTCGGAACCGCTGAAGGTGAATGACGTCACTAGTACTGTACGTGTGCTTTTGATACGACGACAGTTGAACACAATATCCAGAAATCGGGCTACCTAATTCAGCCGTGTGCGAACACTCAAAAGGCACACGGGAGAAGGGAGAGAAGGAATCCTTCATGGAGTGTTCGCCAGCTCAGTTAAGACTGTACGCGTGCATTGGATGCTCTTCTATGTGTCAAAATAAAAATCTTGATCCTTCTTTGGGGTTTAAGCTCGTAAGAAACTGGGGGAATCATGGGGATGCTGTAAGAGAGATGGGAAAGTTAATTTAAAGCATTGTTACTATTTAACAGATGCCGAACTCTAAAGGCGTGTTTGTTTTTCGCCCGCCTTAAAAAATAACATCTTCTACGCTGGTTATCAATCCCATGAATTCGCGCTCAGTAGCCCGAGATGTGTTATCATGGTAGATGGAGTCAGTTAACAAGCTGGGCCTTGTTGATTTTCGGTCATTCGAGTTCACAGATGTGCATGAGATCCTCAGTCGATTTTTCTCATCCAAGGTGGGTTGATGATGGTTTTTATTAAACCACCGAAATATAAAATAGCACACGTTCGCTGAAATGACGTTGGCTTCTTTACTCGTAGTTTCTATGATCGGTTAGGAATAAATGCCAATATTTTACGATTTAAAACTAAGCATCGCAAATTGTCTACCTCGTTGCACTTTCTAGCACCAATCTCTAAACAGTAGTAAGTAGCTTTTTTGTCCTTGTACAAGGTGCGATCTTGTCTAGAAACTTCGGTTTAAGGGAGAATTTCCGTTCGGGAAATATTTGCCTACTCGTGTACTGGTTATACCTACTCTCCTCTTCGATTACACACTTTATGATTATTCGCTAGTTAAGTACCACCACAGTGCCCTCAACTGACAAATTGTTGCGGCCAACAAAGCGAATTCATCTAATGACCGCAACGAGCATTCCTTTCGACTTCGAAACTGTCTACCCTATGGCACTGCCCAATGCAGAACGTCGTGCTTGCACTGCATGATGCCGCAGCCAATATCAAACATTTGCGGTTAGTCGTACATTCAAGATCGTCACTCACCCAAAATTTGTTGTTGGCTGCAAATATCGGTCAATAAGAAGCACTGCGGCGAAGTAGAACCATGGGATCGTCTTAGTGTATGCCCAAAAGAACAACAGTCCATCGACAAAAACTACGAAGAATATGCAGAGCCAACCTATATTCATTACCCCAAAATTTATTTTTGCCTGTATGGATCAGTCAATAGAAAGCGCTGAGGTGAAGTTTTATCACAAGATTGTCTTTGAGTGTATGACTGAGAGAACAACAATCGGACAACAAGCAACACGAAGGGTCAACATCTATGATAAGCGCAAAGATACCAATACGAAAGATGCGCACGAACCATCGTCCACCCTCTCTTGAGCAGATTTACAGACTCAAAAGATGGCAAAGACACGAGAGAAAGCTAGTCTCGCACGCAGCAAATACGGTGACCGTGGTCAAAAGCGCTTGTTTTGGTAGACGCGTCTATTGAAGCATATGACTTTTGTCTTAGGAATAAGCTCGCCAATCAAGCAAGCGCTTGTCGCTTCTTCACTTGCCAAGGAAAGTACGTAAAGGAGAAGGCAAAGTACAAAAAAAAAAAAAAACTGCCGGCTTGACGCCTAGCACAAATTACCACCGTTTAGATAACACCAAAGCCTGTTCATGGTGCGAACTAGGCTGGATAGACGACTGTTTTTCTACTGCTCGCAGTAGTATAGATAAAAAATAGCACCGAGTTGAGATGGCTCTTTCCAATCACTCGCCAACGAAGATGTGCTGTTTAAAGGCGGTGGGTAGGCTTTCCTTCCATATAAATTGTGTTAGCTCCGCCGGCGCCTAATGAGAGGCCAGGCTCCGACGAGGCGGCTACCGCTGGCACCGGGCCTAATCGAATCGCTCACTGGCGAAGGCTACCAATGCGGCAGAAATCAACACCTCGACGCATCGACCGTCTGGCAGCGCCTTTGGGTCGCAGATCACAGGGCAGTAAGTCACCCAGAGGGAGGCAGCCCCGGAGATATTCTTGCCTCACCGACTGGCACACGTTCGCTTCGACCCAGGAGCGCTGCTTTCATGAATGGGCAAACCCTCCCCTGGGTCATAAAATCAATAAAGCAGTCAACAAAATGATTTACGCCCACATACGGACGACGATTTTGTAGAATAGTGCGAAAGAATCTACAGCTATGGCAGTGGTACAAAAAGAAAAATCATAAGCCATTCCACCCCGCGAAGCTGGATGACCAGTGATACTTTCTAGCACACGACATAAGCTTACACAGAATTCAGGTTTATGATTGCTGTGTTCGAACACAGATAAATCAATCTTTTTAGACAGATCGCTCGGTTTTTGCGCCATGAGCGCGAAGTGAACGCGCATACACTTGCACCGCGCGATTGATTGATTGATTGATTGTAGGTAATAACGCTCCGACGCAACGCAGCCGATGAGGTGCGCCCCAGTGGAGGGCTCCGAATTAATTTTGACCACCTGGGGATCTTTAACGTGCGCCGAGATCTCTTACACACAGGTGTTTTCGCTTCTCGCCTCCATCAGAAAGCGGCCGCCGCGGCCGGGAATCAAATCCGCGACCTCGTGCTCAGCAGCGCAACGCCTTAGCCACTGAGCCACCGTGGCGGGTACTTGCATTGCACGACAAAACGCAGAAGTGCTCGGTGCAGTCGGTGCTGAAGGAGCGAGCGCACACTGAACTTGGAGGCAGCCATCGTCTTCTTGTGTTATTTTCCGGTGACACGCGCTTTTACTCTTTCCTTTTATCTCCCTCACCGAAGCCCCTCCCCCCTAGGTGAATGAGCGATTAGTCGCTTTCACTGCGCAACCTCACGACGCGCTGGCTTGACATTGGCTGGGCCCACGGTGTAAGAGTATTTAGGTGTTGACACTCGCCGGCCGCCGCGGCGGAGAACGCGGCCAGATCGTGTTCGCCCTTAGTACATGCGCAGACCGCAGCGACGCGGGGGCGCTGCGAATGAGGGGCCGGCTATCGCTTGCGAAGTAGCGGGCGCCAGCTGCCGGTGGATACGCGGCGTGCTTGACTTTCCGTGTCATTCACGCTGCGGTTTCGGTGTTTTCTGCTGCCAGAGTGAGGAGTAGACATTATGATTCAGCTTCCACGTTGATGTTCGTCAACCCGATCACTGCGGCACCAGCCGCAGTGAGCGTTGGGGAACTCACGCGGTACAGCAAGGTGACGCTGCCAGGATATCACGGCCCATGTGCTTTTCGATGGCAAATCTCTGCGAACGGCACTTGTAATGCATTGTCTTTTCTTCAGCAAGAAAGGCGACTTGTAGTTAAAAATATGTGTTACACATAACGGCTATTTTGGCTTTTGTGGAACAAAAATAATTTTTTATCCCTATGCTGAATGTATACATGCGTAATCAAGAGCCTAGACAGAGCAATGCTATTAACACAGCGAATCGTTATATTAAAATGTTGGTTTTTCAGAAGTATGGTTCTTATACGTATCCGTATTTGTGTGCAGATATTACATTGACGAAACAAATACAACAGACATTACTAAAGCAGAAAAACGAAAATTGTCTCGCCGCAGGATCTATTTCTTTTTATTTTTTTACCTGTGGCGTATAGCAACCCCCCAAAATAATTTCTGGATACGCCAATGTGGGAAATAATAGACACCACAATTCAAGGCTTCAAATTAAAACCAAATTGGATTATTCAAATCGTACAGAACACGAGCACCAGTTGCATTCTTTCGCTGATGCCGCAGTCAGTATTACACTTATGTTGTTCGATTGAGCTCCCTGATCAGTAAAATCTCACAATATCAAGTCTGGAGGTCACAAGGTCCCCGTACGAAATAATTGAGGCTTCCACAAATTTTGACAAAAAAAAAAACGTGCATAGATAAGGGCCAAAGAAGGAAACAGAGACATGAGCTCTTGTATTTTTCTTTATTCACCCTTGTCTACGTGCAGTTTTTTTGTCAAAATGTGCGACAGAACCAGTTACCCCAAGTTCCAAATTTATTAGACATAATTGAGGCTACCGATGCCGGTATCTTCCATGTGTTTTCAAAGAAGCATTTACACATGCACACCACACGCCGTATGCCATGGCAGCGATGCGGTTAAGTTTATACAGCAATCGCGGGCCCAGTTTTTACCCGCTGCACATTTTGGTTTAACATAATACGTTTATAAAGCTGTATAATTTACCCTGACCCTACTAAGTTCGGTGGAGAATTTTGTGGTCGACGAAGTCGCCTTACCACGCCGACTGCAATTATTCCAAACTGATGGTGGTGGAGAAACATTTATTGAAGCGAAAGAGGTTCGCGCTTGAAAGCGGGAGAAGCCCTCAGTCCATGGCCCCTGCGGCGGCTGCGGTTCTGCGTGCCCGGTCCACCAACTGTCGCTGGTCCTCTGTATCCGAACTGCACAGCGCAGCCTCCCACTGCTCGATGGTGAAGGTGCAAATAATGGGGGCTGCTGGTGTGTTTTGGCAAGCCCACGTGGTGTGGTACAGTGTTGGATGTTCGCTGCAGTGTGGTCATGTTGGTGGATACATTGTGGGTGTATGATGTGCAGGAAGCTAAGGTGGGGGTATGTGTTTGTCTGCAGTTACCGCCAGGCTACAGCCTCCTCTCGGGTGAGCTTCTGGTGTGGTGGTGGGTAGGCACATATGGCAAGGTGGTGGTGTTGCAGAAGTGCACGGTACTGCCGCTGTATAGGCTCTGGGTCACGGAGCGACTGGTGCGGTGCCCGGAGGGTGCATGCTCGGGCTGTAGCGTGTGCTCGCTCATTTCCGTCAAGCCCTGCGTGACCTGGCGTCCATATTAGTACAGTTGGGTTTAGGGTGTCCCTTTTCTTTTTTAGTAGTCGGAGAGCGCATATTGAGATCCGACCGTTGCCGTAGTTTCTGCATGCCTGCTGGCAGTCTGTAATTATATGAAGTGGGCTATTCGAAGTTGGAGACGTCATCGCCAGTGCGGTGGCCGTTTCTTCGTCTTTAACGATGTTTTTGGTTTTTACGGTCGCAGTGCGAACGACATCGCCCGAGCCGTCAATGACACTAACTGCTGTGGCTGGATGGGACGCGTAGTGGGCCGCGTCCGTGAAGCGCACATGCGGGTGGTCAGAGTACTTCCCTTGCAGGAATTGTACCCGTGCTTGTCTGCGCTGTACGTGATGCTCAGGATGCATGTTTCGCGGTAGCGGAGCAACCCTGATGAGCGTGCGGATGTCCTGAGGAACAGTTTCCGGACGAGGGTGGCTGACATCCGCCAATCCCAGTTTAGAGTCGCGTCAGTATTTTATATCTGGGCGTGCACGCCTGTGTTTCCGGTGAGATAGACAACCGCTCAGCACCGTCGGTATCGTCGTGAAAAGCCGAGCTTGATAGAGAAACGCCAGGGATATTTTTTACCGACCATTTTTCGCGTCGAGTAGGCCAGCACTGCAGTGCCTTAGCCATTAAAATGTCGCATATGTATTGTCTTGGTTTAGCTTCGTTCCGGGCCATCGCGCATACAATGGCGCAGGCATCACGCTACACAGCAAAACATCGCGGGTTGTGTGCCTAGCTATGGAGGTAGCATTTCTGATACAGGCGGAATACGAAAGGGTCACTGACGTCTCTGGACACGTTAAAGAACCACAGTTGGACGAATTTCACCATATTCTCTACACGGCGGACATTACCCACCTCAAACCTTGGGCGATTTACACTGCTCAAACAACATTTATGCTACGCGTAGGCCCTTCGGCCCAAACAGCGAGCGTGTGCGTTTAGCACAACCCTTTATTTTAAAATGCGGTAAAGTAACCACGCTCTCGGGAGTCGTGCGGATGAGCAAAAAAAAAAAAGTATTCGCAATAGAAGCGTTTCGACAACGAGCTCGAAAGGGTCGCACGACCGCGTTCTCGCTGCTGTTCCGCGCAGTGCTGCAGTTTCTGTGAGTAAAAATGAAAGTAGCCCAAAATTATTTGGTGTCGACAGCATTTTCAATCTGTGCCTGTCTGCAATTTAAAAACTTCACGTACACGCCGCTCCATCGAACGATCCCACAACACCTGCATTACGGCTGCCGTAGCTCGGCGAGCAGACAGGCCCTCGTGGCGGGGCGCACTCTGGCGGCGTTCCGGAGAAGCGCATGGAGCGGCGAACAAGATCTGGCCGCGCCGCCGCGCGCAGTGTCAGCACCTAAATATTCTTACACCGTGGCTGGGCCTAAAAGCCTCATTGGCACTACGAGGAACCAGCTGTTTTCTGGTTTTATACCTGGTGTAATAAGTTCCCCTTAAACAATCTTATTTTCATCTGTAGAAAAACTTTTCTGGCTATCAAATATTTCATCATGGACGGCGCCGTCCTTTCGATATACTGGACAGTGGCGTAACCCTGAAGATATGCGGTTACACTACATAATTATTTTCAGCTCGGCACATTCCTACGTCACGAATCTTGAAGGCGGATTTCGCGAGCTTGTTTACGGCCTCTGAATAATCAAATTCACGCGCTCGATTTTAGCCGCGAAGCTGTTGAGCAAATCGTTTGTGTATGGTGTCCGCAGTTTTAAAAATACCCAGAAAAATCCCGAGCACACATGCACGCCTGCCTCAACCGCACGTTCGTCAATCTAAGAATACCCACTTAGAGAGATGGCCAATATTAGCCACAAAAAACTCCAGCGTTCGCCATATCGTGGCAATACTTGTTCGGAATGAGAAAGACACGTCATAACGTATGCCCCTTGTTCGTTCGCCCTCGTGTCGCCGTGCGCGTGCGCTTTGTACCGTAGGAGAGCCTCGACTTGAACGTCGAAGCTGCTGTACGTGAACATTGACTCCACATGGCCCGGCCGCGGATAGTTCGCGCGGTCGAGGAAGAGGCAGTGCTTCGAGAGGCTCGGCGGGCAGAGTATCCGCTAGAGACAGTAAACGCTTGGAGAGTGGCGTACGAAAACGTCGACCAAAACTACGAGCTCACTTTGGTCTTGCTCAACATAAGGTCATTTAAATGTCATGCCGCCGACGTCAACCACGTCACCACAACGATACTAAAGTTCAACTTTGTGTCCGTCAATGATCAACTACAACAGCTTCGCCAGTCAAATCTCGCACGTGAGTGTAAGCGTCCCTGAACTGTTTTTTGTACGTACAGAGAATACGCCTAGAAACATTTGGTGGGCTTTTCTAGCGTTCGTCGCTCGGATGACATTCAGCCGTGAGTCATAGTTTTTACGGCTACGTACTGCATGTCGCAAACAAAAAATCGCTTTTCTAGCTTTAGGAACCAAAAAAACACCGAGTTGTTGTGTTCGAAGAGATCCCCATCACCCGTAAGACAAGTAAGTAGATTGGATAGGGCCTTGACATTACATTTTTTGCTCTATCCTTCATCCCCACTGCTCACCCAACCTACGAGCAGTTGGCGTGCCAGCCGGCCAGCCCGACCTCTGTGCCCAGAATAGCCTAGTGTGGAAGAGCCTGGACACGCAGAGTGTACTAGGGTCTCGCGGAATATATACCCTACACCAAGTTGGCGATCAACCATCAGACGCTCAAGCTTGTTTTATTAAATACTGGCCCTTCTTATTGACCCTTCCGTTCAATGGAACACACAATACCAAGCACTCGTAGCAGTAAAAAAATGCGTTTAGTTGTTTAGGCACAGGGTGTTTTATTGCTGATCTCATGACTATAGTACGCGTGGGTAAGACTACCGGCCCACGAAGAGATCGTTAAACGTGTAGGTTCAGCCGTGTACGTTATTTCTTTTAGGGGCGAAGAAACTTGGGGGCTCGGGCTGTCGGCGTCTCATGTCGTCGTATTCTCATGTATTCAGGCTACTAAAACAGCGGGACACTCGCTTTCCAACGCCTCACGCTAGAACGTAACGCGTATTGAAAAAACACACCCAGACACTCATTTACACAACGGGGACACCCGTTTTTGTTCGCGCTTGCTTGCTTGATTCTATCTCACTCCGTACTCGCCTTAACTTTAAAATTTGCAGTTCTCCTCTGCGAATTTCACTTCTTCCCCGTCTTTGTAATTGGGATGTCGCGTATATCAGCGCGCGCCGCGTGGAAAGAGAGAGACTTACAATCTTTGAATACGCTTATGCACTGCATACTTCGCCCCTAAAACTAGATTGAATAACAAGCCCGACTACAGGAGGCGATCTGACAGCAAGGCCGGACTCGAGTCAAAACTTTGCACGGGCGCGTCCGAAAAAAATTGCCGCGTCTAGACGACTCCCGAGCAGGCAGCGAGAGCAGCAGCCCAGTAAACGAGAAACAAAGCGAAACGAAACGAAACCCGACCCCAAAGCCTTTCGAAGACGCATACGAGGGTAGCTGGAGACCGTCCGAGGGTGGCAGCAAAAGGACACGCCTGTTTGTTTAAACAAGTGCCTCCGCGTTTTCAGTGACTGCGAGAAAAACCAACACCAGGACGGAACCGGCGCGGCTGACTCTCCTACCGACGTCGCTTATACTATTGGAAATCCCGGAGCTCTGTTTCTGGCAGAGAACGGAACCCGTTGTGAAGAACATATTGGCTGTGCTTGGTATGCGACAACAAAAACTGTTTATAGACCTTTTTCTCCTATTGTGGCCGTGTGGCTCAGCTGTCCTGGTAGTACCAAGCGAGAAAACCTCTGTTGACTTTTGTAAACGTTCAGATAAAATGCCAAAGTGTACGCACGCCTTGACGTCTGTGCGACCCAAAATCACGAGTAAATTCGAGAACTCTAACCAGGATCTTTTTTTCAGTTCTTAGAGAGATCCCGTGAGAAAAAAGTTGACGTATGTTTGCTCATACAAAGAAAACAGGGCGAGAAAGGCGATAGCAAACAAACAGGAAGACGGAAACACTAACAGACATGATATCGAATTTTTTCTTACCTTGTTGCTTCCCGGTATTTTTTCTTATGTACAGTGTCCCAAATGCTCTAATACAAGAATATTTCCATTTCTTAAAGCTTGACTTATTTGCCCAAATAATGTTCTCGGGCGACTTCCAAAAGCGCACGAATGAATATACGGGTAAGTACACACGCACGCGCACATGGGCAATAATAAAACTGCTGCAGAACTGGCGCGATGGGGGCCATGCATCACGGCCTTCAAGTTTACCACATTTCTGTCTGAGGTCCCTACCGGCCCCACACATAGTAGGTTCAATACACGAGAGCCAGCACTGTACAGTGTGCGCCTGTAAAGTCAGGATCGGGAATCGGGAAGAGGAGAGCCTGCTGGTGGACCTTCCTTTCCCTTTTCCTTGCCAATAAATACATTCACTAATTAAACATGAGCCTGAAATTCACCACAACTCACCCGCAA
Organism: Haemaphysalis longicornis; assembly: GCA_013339765.2. Classification (NCBI taxonomy): domain Eukaryota; kingdom Metazoa; phylum Arthropoda; class Arachnida; order Ixodida; family Ixodidae; genus Haemaphysalis; species Haemaphysalis longicornis. Next base: position 273,119,327 of record CM023449.1, on the reverse strand, counting down.
ACTTCAAAACCAAGTCAGCCATCCTCAAGTTCCTCATATTGGCATCTTTGAACATTATATTAGTGCGAAGGAGCATTTCACACTACACCGTATCGCACATGCTACAAATCAAATTCTCCGAATGATGACAGGGATTAAAAAATATCTAAGACGCAAACTGCCTCGTTAAATCACTCCTTATCAACCACGTAGTCTACTCAGTTCTCTACCTTATCATCAGACGGATCATAAGCAGTGCTAAAACTCTCTATTGACGTGTTTTTCCCGGAGGTACGGTCGTACGTCACGCAGAGCTGGTGAAGGTTGTTCTGAATCACTGAGAGCGGCCAAGGCATCTCCACTGGCCGGAATAGGCTTAGTATAGGGGCAATATGCGATGAGAGCCGCTATTAAGGGCGCGTGCAGCAGTCTGGGATGAAATATTTACTCACAAAATTAGCGTATTTTAGTCATGTGGCACTTAGCGTAAATCAAAACACGGTGGCGGCCTGTGGCGAGTGATTGATGCCGCTGGCTGGCGCTTGTTCGCAACCGCCGAGCAGCCGTATTTCTCACCGTAAAGGGTGAGAGGGAGCAGTTTGTGCAGGAACAACGTTGTTCCTCTCCCGATACCCGTGCGGCTGAGGGATTAACCGGTTGGTCGGAGGGAGAAACTGGGTGGCTCGAAGTACAAACTGTGAAAGTTAGGTACGCAGAAATTTTGGTCTTTCGTTATGTCTGTCTGTCTGTCTGTCTGTCTGTCTGTCATTCTGTGACTCGATTCAGCACCTTGCCAAAGTGAAACAAAAGCTGCGCAATAGTCTTATATACCCACAGCCAAATCTAAACGTCTAAGTCCGATGTCAATGTTCATACTTGTCAACATTATTGAACAAGATTACAACATTACGCAAATATAAGGGATAAAATCAATACACAAGTGATATTTGCAGTGTTGCTTTGTTAAAAAATTCATGGTTGCTAGGTTTTTGCGGTAGCAAATGAAATACTGGATCAATGGCAGGAAACCGTCGCCTGCTGTTTCCCGCGCTACCTCCTGACGGTATTTAAGAAATAAAACGGCAACAGCAACGAAAGGCTCCACTAGATGGAATCCACGTTCTGCTTGTAACGCTCCTGGAGTAGGGCAACGTGGTTCTATAATCGTTGTTGTAGGGTGCCTCGATTCACGAGCGTCTCCGCCGTGCGGCAGCGCTGGCATCGAGACACCCGACTTGGAGCAGTGGAACGCGGTAAATTTAAATTGACATAAGCAAACTTCTAGCGTGTTATCTTGGGAGGAATGAAACGGGAGAGAAACAGCATGAGAGGTGAGCGGGAAAGAGAAGGGAGGCCTTTACTTGCCAAGGGCGCCAGTAGGCTATCGTCTTTCGTCGGCATTGGCGACGAAAGGAGCAGATACGAGTGTACGTTAGGGCAACCACTGAACTGCTCCATGAGCGTTGAGTGAAAAATGTGCTATGCACTGTACATACCCAAATATAGAGCAGCAATATGTCCAGTGCATGTATGTACATATTGGAGCTGTCCTTCATCTCCGTGCAAACCGCGTGACCTAATTACGAATGAAACAGGCAATATAGCAGTTGAATAACTGTGCAGTTCTTTGTAGTGAAGCTGAGAAGACAAATAATGGCGCTATTACCTTTTTGCTCGGAATAAAATTAATCGCCCGCGTGTTGCATTTCCAGCAGTTTCGTTTTCCCCGCTACCTGTTAACCGTGCCTAATTATAAGTCCCTCTGTCACACGCATATATCCAAGTCCATCCAAGCCCGTGGTAGCGCTAATAAGAGGAGTTAGGGTGACGATATTATCAGAACCAAGCTTGAGCCGCCTAACGAATGCGTAGGCACATTAAGGACAGCGCAAGAATAAATCTTCTTAATGAGCGTGCTCTCTTTATGCCGATTGGGTTATTGCACATAAGAGGAGTTAAGGCGTAAGAGGACACCCCTGCACATTTGCTCTGGACTTACGAGCTTTAAGTGTGTCCAGCTAATCTACTTGGAGGAAGGAATGTCAAGACTGTTTTTCTTTCGCGTCTTTCCCTCGGCTCGAAAAGCCGCGATAATTACTTTCGTAAGCAGAGCCACGTGTGTTAGATGGCTAATCCCTCTTCACTAGTCGCCATTACCTCCGTACGCATCATAGTCTCTTTGGTACCGCAATGAATAGAGCAAAACTGGTCTTCTGCAAGTTTGGGATTTATAACAATTGATGCAGATCTTCGGTACTCCCGTTGCAAAGCTGGAATCTTTAGGTTTTCAAATCAGTATTGTTTAAAGTACCAGGCCTGTGCTTAGCTCTGACTGATTAAATTGGTCACAGAAAACTGCGTCATAATCAGTTGCCACGCTTCAAGGAAATTGAACTGACATGAACGTAAAAGCTTAACGAATCTTCGTAGTTAACTGTCCCGATTAAATGCCACTTCGATTATCTTCATCAATGTTAGCATATAATGGTTAGGCTGTGTAACAATTCTGCTCACATGCACCAAAACAGCCTCCAAGTACCCTAGTAATGAGAAATGCGTTCAAAAACAACAAAAACAAACCTAAAGATGCAAATATGCAAGCTGCGGGAGAGATAGAAGAAAGTTTATTCTAAAACCGCCAACTGCGCAATGGTCACAGTGTTAGTGCTCACAGGTGTAGCGCATCCCCTCGGGAGAATGCGGTGTTTCCCCTGCACAGCAAAGTTCTTGTACATTGTACAATGAGTTGCACCCTTTTTGTCAAAAAACAAAAGGGTACACCCTGTCAAAAAAATCCCTTTGATGGGATGTAATTAACGATGAAAAATCATTAAAATGGGTGTTTTCTTGTGGTTTTGCTAGTGGGATAAATGTTATAAGCGAGTGAGACAGTGAATGTGGACAAGCATCAAGTCTCGTTATAATACTGAACACTATAAAGGCGGAGATTTATTTAATGTTTTATGCATACAATGTGCGACTCTAACTGGGGAGCAACCTATACGCCTGTTCTTAAATACAAAAAAAAAACTGGCCCATTTTGATGTTTTTTAGTGGATCCCGAGAAAATGCATAAGAAAAGTGACAAGTTGAATCAAAGATGCCTAAAACGCATTAACCCCGTGCTTAATAAATTATCCTACTGGGGTACTGTTTCCGAGAAGATAATACTTAATTGCCAAGAACGTTGTCATTTTTAACAGCGAAGCTGTTCAGCAAATCGTATTTTTTCTGTGTCAAAATACCAAGAAATTGCCGAGCGTGCGGACGTGAACGCGGACCTCGCGGCGACCCCGCGGCAATTAACAAAACCAAGAAAACGCCTAGCGCTCGTGTGTGCGTGCCTCGCGAGGACCACCCGGCGTCCCCTGCGCACGTTTGTCAAGCCAAGCATACCGACTTGAGGAGATTGGCCAATACTAAAAAAAGTAGCGTTCGCCGCAATCGTGGCAGTGCTTGCTCGGAACGAGAAAGACGCGTTACGCGTACGCCCCTACAATGTGATGTACTGGGTGAGGTACTGACAGTTATCTCTCTTTTTGCTGTTTCGCAAGCGAGCCCAAAAATCAATATCACTAAATCCTCGCGCACGCACCGCGCAAACGTTTTAATTAACTACGCTCGCTTAAAAGAACGACTTTAGGAAAACAGGCACCAATAAATAGCGCGTGGTACGAAAGTAGCGCCACAGTCAATTGTTTTATTCTTGTTTTTAAAGGGCGTAGATAGCGAACTGGAACGAAGGGAGGGTTCGATTTCTAACTTGGACCCGAGCTCTCGGCGAGCATTGATCTAGGATTTGGCCCATGAAGGGATTTGTCATCTCGCGACTGCCGCTCCGAGAACGCTCTCATCGAAGCCTCGTACCTTGTCTAGCCGAGGAGAGCACCGGGACTGCAAATACGGCATACCAAGAAAACGCACTGGTATTAAAAGGACGTCGTCGAGACACACAAAAACACTAAAAGCACAGGGAAGAATCCCAGATAAATCCGAAGCGCTATATCGGGGATCGGGGATTTGGAGCGTGAAAGTGAGAGCAAAATGGTCGGATGTGGCGACCGAGCTGAAACGGATTGGGAGGCAGGGAATCTTGTAGTTTCGTATTTGATTGCTCGATTTTTTATATTCCTACTTGAAAAAACGCGTTTTATGCAGTTTTTAAAAATAAAAGTATGCGCCCCCCCCCCCACCCACCCTTTCCCCGTAAAGTATAAAAACAAGTAACTTTGAACCACTAGGAGGAGATTTGCTCCAGTGAACAGATAGTCGTATCTCGCTCCTCGGTGGAGTTTAATATTTTAGTCGGCTGAGAGTGCGTTCAGAGGGGCTTTTAAATGTATTGAGTAGTGACTGCTTTTCAATTCCTTTGATGTTGGTCCGATGTAATAAATAGAACGGTTGCCTATGCCCGATCTCAGCAGGCACGCGTTGACAATTATCTGAAACAGCTTACGGTGACTGGGCATGTCGGTGAAAATACACACCTTCGTCAAAGGTTCAGCATTTAAATATATTTACTATTGGTGACAAACCCTGTCCTACAGTAGGCTTTCCCGCTGAAATATACAAACAATGTTGAATTCCGTTTAATAAACGAGCTCTTACCACCGTGCGAACGGTATAAAAGCATGCTTAGCTTACCCTGGTACAATACAGTTTCGGCGCTGTTTTGCTTAGGCGTCCTTTCGCCCGTAAACATACACTTGTAAAAGGTCGGGTGAAAGAACAATAAAAAATGACAGGCCGCCGATTGTTCTTTGAGCTGCTTCCTTCTGATTTCTTACGTCTACCTCTACTTACATACTCCCTCTGTCAAGCCCAAGATCTCGGTAGGTGATAAGAACGAGATGGTAAAAACATCTTATTCTTCTAAGAATGAAACAACGTGTGAAACAACCACTGGGTATCAGCGAGCCATTCTGAAGGAGACAAGACATCAGACGGCAAGAAGGGATCGCGCGTATCTTGAAAGACACTGTTAAGCCGTGAAGAGGGCTTGTCACACTAAAGGAGTTTTATAACAATTGGGACAATGACAACTAACCAAGTAGCACCACAGTGGTTTCAGTCAAGTGTACGAACATTTTAGGCAAGTGCCCAAACAGCATCATTACGCTCGGTACTAAAAGGCAAGTCTGTACAGATGGGCTGCTAAGGCAGTTGCTCGCACAATGAGGGCAGCAGCTCGACCACATCTGTAAGTGTTATTGCTGAACAGCAACGCGATGATGCCAGTCAAGAGTTATGCTTCAGAGTCGTGAATGACGACCATATATATTTCCCAGTTTTGCTGCAAAAAAGCAGGGAGATGACCCAATGGGTTCAGGAATACGATACTTTGAACGCTCTCCGGTGAAATGCAGAAAAATGACAAGGAGAACACAGTCAAAATATCACGTGGCACCTCCTTCTGGCAAGATAGCCAAGGCGGACCATACTAATGACAACATGTTCGGTTTCTGAGTTGTATGCACAATAAAACCATGAGAGTACTAGAATGTGCGCCATCACATAAGAAGCAAGTTGCGTGAGAAAAACGATTCATCTTCAGAACGATCCATCTTTTGTTGCCTTCAGGGAGACACTGGAGAAAGGAAAAGCCAAAGCAAGACGCGGAAAATATCAACCGACGCCTCTTCTCGTATTATAACGACTAAAACATGTTTTAGGAACTGCCCAAGAAGGTACGTAAACTTCATACTAGTTGGTCTCAGACAGAGAGCGAGAGCGAGAGCGAGAGCGAGCGAGCGCGAGAGAGAGAGGAGAGAGAGAGAGAGAGAGAGAGAGAGAGAGGAGAGATGAGAGAGAGAGAGGAGAGAGAGAGAGAGAGAGGAGGAGAGGAGAGAGAGAGAGAGATTTTTCTACCTAGTGTAAGACAGTTTCGCTGTAAAAGACCGTGGCTGACCCTGGCTGAGTTCAGCCTCGCCTGATCAGAATAGATTGTCGAATGCTAGGGATGGCTTCAAAAGAAGAATAGTTGCAAACATTACGCGAAATTGAACCAACACGGGGGAACAAAACTTTTCATTGCGCATATACGCAGAAAAAAGCAAACGAACAAAATTATTCAAAGCAACCAAACAACAAAACCACGAGAGTGAAGCCGTGTTTTTCTTATTGCAAGGCCCGGACCACGTCCTTCAAGAATGCGGCAGCGACTTCCATATTCCTGTTCAGTAAGGCAAGACTTGGACCAGGCATTATTTCGTCGCCAAGTCACACACGCTACTTGAGCGATGCAGCAGTCGGTCTGGCGTCTTATTCTTTGGAACTTCACGTTATTTAGAGGCCGGAACTCGCTGCCGAGAAAGTTTGTCTTCTAGATTTCGTAATAGCTGAAGAGGGTGCAAGAGACAAAGACAAAAAAGTTACTCAAAAGCTATATTCGGGGCCTGATACCTCGAGATCCATTCACTGAGCTCATTTAAACGAAGCCGGGGCTCCAAGCAGAGACTTTGTGCGCGATAGAGCTAAGGAGATACTTGGACGAGAGTTATATTACGTGCATGCGTATGCTGCGCATACGAGTCAAGCAGTGCGAACAATCTTGAAGCCAAGATTGGTTCGCGCTGAGACAGAAGCGAAGCATTTTGTTTACTTTTGATAGTACACTGTTCTAAGAGCTGATAGTTTGGGTTTCGTGGCAGGGTATGGCAGCGTAATGATATTGGCAGCGCTGGCAGCCAATATCATTACGCCGCCATTAATTCAGGGAGAAAGCTTGAATGAACGCTGAGGAGGTTAGCCACACTAACCGCAATGGTTGCTCCTGCAGACGGTGATGAAGCCCCTATGTGACCAACTTAGACTAAGTGGTCCGCCCGTGTTGACTGCTCGCAGAGAGCGTACGCTACATAACTACAGATGTCGCATCCAGTTTCCGTTTATTCCTGGAACTTTTGTGTTAATATTCTCCAATGTTGTTTTGTTAAAGGAGCACTAGCCAAGAAAGATGCAGAACGTGTTAAGTCTGCAACCTCGAGAAATCCAGCTAGCCACTGCTCTTTGTCCTGGTTCGCTTCTTCCCTTTGAATCCATTCAATTTGGACGAATAACTCAATAAAAATGTCGTAGGAGATCGATAGCTCAGACGTGACCTTGGAAGCTTGGATGGCTCTGCTTAAAAGCCTCGAGGTTATTTGTGATTCCTTCAGGCAGCACATTCCTATTTTGTAATCTGAATTGCAGATCTTCCAAGTTCTCTCGACCCGTGTTCGCTCGGGCGGGGTGTCGGTCTAAAATAACAGTGCGCAGCCACTGGGTTGTTCGTTCGCAGTTCGATTTGTTTATCAACAGCGAGCACGCGTCGGAAAAGCAACGCTCGGGGGTAGGCCCCGGCGTAATTACCAGAGGTGAGATGCTTTCCTCCAGGAGTTTGGAAAGAAAGAAAAAGAATAAATTTCGCGTGTGTAAGAGGTAATTATATGACATTATATGTTGCCTTCCGGTTCATTTGTAGTTTATATTCGAAGCACGTATCCTAGAACCATATCTTTTCGAGTGTCCTTTTTTTGCTTTGTTAACAGGAGACAGTTTATGCAGACAGTATAGCAGCGGGACCACTTCAGCGGCCGCAGTGCCTGCTAGTGAAAAAAATATAGCAGCTTAATCAAATTGGCCTCACCAAACGTCAACGGCAGCCCTTGCACATGCCAATCTTTCTGATCACAAAATAGAAAAACTTAATGCCCATTACAGGCAAATAATCAGAACATCATTGAGCCACAACAAATAATACGGGTAAGCAGCGACCGCACGTTAAAGCTTCGCTGGTTAACCATCTGTACAGAGTGAATGGGCGCATTTTTGAAATAATTGATCGATTCTACGGTTTAAAGCGCCGACGCAACGCAGGTGATGAGGCGCACCGCAGTGGAGGGCTTCCGGATTAATTTTGACCACCTGGGGATCTTTGACGTGCGCCGAAATCTCGTACACACGGGCGTTTTTGCTTTTCGCCTCCATCAGAAAAGCGGCCGCCGCGGCCGGGAATCGAACCCGCGTCCTTGTGCTCAGCACCAGAACGTCGTGGCCATTGAGCCACCGTGGCCGGTATTTTTGAAATAATGAAGGACCAGCTTTTCTAAGCATTCGTTTCCTTATATTGAATTGGCTTCAGTAAAAAAAAAAAAAAGGCACAGCAATACCTAACATGCACCGTAATTGGTAGAGATAAGATGCAAAGAAGGGTGATATAACTAATTTAGAACTAAGAAGGCAAGTCTGTACAAGCACTGTATCTGTATATTTCCACTACAGATAAATATAACTTCCGTGGGAAAGCATTCGCTTCTTTGTATGAAGCAAGCGCGTACGTGTCCTTCATTGGTATACAAGGAGCGCTAAAATGGTCTTTTCAATGTAGAGTTAACCTGACCTACAAATCAAGGCCACTTGAGTTTACAGCTACCCACACTGACCCATGGAAAGTGGTGAATTCGACATGAATACTGCACGACGTCATGCCTGCTCTGTAGGTTCCCAGTAGAAGCGATTTTTTCTGTTCCGCCAGAAACCCTTCTCTTATCCTCTGTTCACTTCTCCGCCCTCCTGTGCCCCCACTTCCTGTTTTCCATCTGTTCTGTCCTCATCACAACGGTGTCTCATGTTTTTTTTTTCTCGCGCTCTTGTGCGCGACATACAGGGTGAGGCTGTGCCGGCTGGTCGTACACCGACATAAAAGCTTTGAGGCAATCACTTCCAGGGCAGTTTCAATTCGATACGTTAACAGGCGTTGAGGCTTGTCATTTGAGCTCGCCGGCTCATCACAGCATCCAACCCGGTTGCATACCGAATGGAACTCAAGCCAGAAAAAAAGGGGAAATATTGCAAAGAAGGTATCCCTTAAAAACTGCGGACCCGCATTAGCAAATGAAAAGAAAACATGCAGCCGTGGAACGAAGCAATGTCTACTCGAGAGCCCGCCATGGTGTGACGGGATACAAGCACTAACCTCTTGGAATCCGTCCACAAAAGAGAATCCGGTTCATCACGTCATCGTACTCGCGCATTCAAAGCATATCTTCTTTAAAGGCTTCACTTAATCTTTTCGCGCTTGCCACGGGCCGGAAGTTGCCTCGACTGTCTTTTTTTTATTTCGTTGTACCACAGTAGCACGCCGTTTTCCCAGCTTCATATCATTCCCCCGCGTCATGCCTCTTCCCGGGTAGACAACGCGTTCTAAGTTAGACCAGTTTTCGCTAGAACATAAAGATATAAAAACTCCCCTTTAGCTCTTGCAACCACAGAACAGAGCTCGTTGCCTGCTCACATAGGAGACTCTTTGATTCGTCATCCTTTCAACAGGCACTCAAAGCCTCGATGGTTGATGTCGTATGAATCTTTTTTTTTGTGTATTTTTCTTTAGCTCGAGTTGAGTATGCTGAATGCTCTGTTTTGTTTTGGTTTCAAGCCTTTTGCGTGTACCTTCTTTGTCTTCAATGTTGATGTTTTCTTGTTTGGCGTTGGTTTCGAATTATACTTTCAGTTTCTTGGTGTTATAGTCATGTGCAGCATCACTGCCTTGATTGTTATGTTTTACCGGAAAATACGCACTGTACTTTCGATCATAGCCCCACACAATCCCCCCTATTAAATGCCCCATCACGCCGTTAAATAAATAAATAAATAAATAAATAAATAAATAAATAAATAAATAAATAAATATAAATAAGGTTGTGTAATGTAAAAATCATATTTGGTGTGGCTTTGCGCAATGCAGTGAAATCATCGGTTGCAATAAACCGACAGATGTGCGTGGACTGTACGGAAAGTCGAGCAGCGGAATATACTTGCACCTCCAGATGGAATGGTGCTGAGTGCTTTCCGTTTTGTTATATCGTGCACGACAGGCTAAATGGAAGTTTGGAAGCGGATTCCATTTACGTAGTGTCGTTTAGGATAGGAGTACCCCATCATATTCGCCATTAATATTCAAAGAAGATAAGATTTATAGAAAAAAAAGGCCCCAAGATACAGCAAGATTTGAAATTGGAAAAATTACTACCGCTTGGCTGATGACATACGCTAAACGTTATCTTCGTTTAGTCTTTCCCTAGTTCAGTGTGCGTTCCCTCGTGTCCGACATACGGAATTTGAGCGTTAACGGATGGTAAAGTTCCTGTCCCGCCGAAATGCAGACGGGGTTACGTTTCTCTGTAAAATCTAGCCGGGCTGTGCTCCAGTGTAACGAGTATTTGAAGCTTCACTTGCAGTTACTGTACCGAACACGCGTTTGAACACGAACAGGTTCCTCTCATCCAGAAGGCAGGATATTAATATGTTCATCTTTTAGACGCGATCCCATACTCTAAAGTGAGAGGACGCGGAAACACTGCAGAGCCTGTGAATTCAACCGCAATAAAAAGCACTCGCCCGACACGCCCACGCGTTAACGTGAAAACAATAAATGGCCTATCGACCCAAAAAGCAGGAGTCTGCGTCCGGCGTGAGCGTCAGAGGCCACAAAACGGCTTCTCGACAATGTGTCTTTGAACTGTTCCATAGCACAGGGCGTTCTACACCACGAGATGTTCTATAGCCCGAGGTGTTTTAAAGGACTCGCTTAAACTCTCCAATAGCGAAATGTGGCCAGTTCACCGGCGATGAACTTGGGAGGAAAAAATAGCAGGCAGGTGAGCGAACAGACAGGCAGCGAAATCCACCGTCGTCGTCAACCCCTCCAAAACATGTCGGTAGGCACACGGTGCAGCGCAGCCCGTAGGTGACAGATCGAGGCTATTCGAAAGCTTACGTAACGCAAAGCGGATCGCGAAGCCAACTGTACCAAGCGACAATAGGGCAAAGCCCATCAGGAACGCAGGGAAAAAGCAAAGCGTCTACTAAGGCTTTCAAGTGGTAATAATTGCTTTCACATTCAGAAGAACCCTCAAGAAGTGTTCAGGTGTCTTATGATTTTTTCATCGTCTTCTTGAAGGAGCTTCACACTCGCTTGGGGCGAGTATCAAAGGTATACGGCTCGAAATGCGTGCTCATGAACAAAGGTTTTTAATGTGTATTATCATCATCATCTTCATTTCTGGGCGGAAGACATCTAGAAAAAAATGGCGCTCTAACATGACTTTGTTTAAGTTTAAATTCCACGAACTAGGGAGTGATGCATCTGTCATCTGTTCTCATTGAAAATGGCGACACTAAATGCAGGAGAGGGAAAGAGAACTCTGCATCGTTTTTTAAACATGCCTGCGCGTTTTCCTTCTGACGGAGCTCTAGTTGCCCTTTGACGATTTATAAATAGAGATACGATCCGGGAAAGTGTGGCATTGCAGTGGTTATGTAATACGCGTTTTCTTGAATTGCTCTAAATACGTGTTCAGTTTTAAGCGTAAAACACTGCACGCAGGCACCAACTAGCGGCTGTGAACGGCCGGAAAGCTTGCAGCAATCGATATTCCCTGGATATAAAATGTTGCCATGGCCAACAACACCAAGGCAACACAAACCTTGAACGCAGCCGCTGCTTGGACATGGCGACTCGTAAAATGCTTCGCCCGCAAGAGCGTGACAAGGAGTAAAATCGATAAAAATGCGCTCTCGTCATTTGTTCAGGGACGTTCCTCAGATCTGAGTTTTCCTTTTTTATTTTCGTATATCCTGTTACACGCTTGCTACTAGCGAGCTTGTTTATACGCGTAACAGGGTGTAAAACGGTAAAAGTAGAACTTCAAGTATGACTGAAACTTCTGTATGACTGCGAACTCTGACAGCTGCAGAATAATCCACTGGGTTCTGTTCGCAAAATCAAGGTTGCGAACTTGCTTTAGACTTTTTTAGAGACCACGTGGTAAGCGCCCTCTGCTATTGGGATGGCAGATTCGATGTAGACACTTCAAGGTGGCTTCCACCTACGCTGACGAAGTTCCTTGAATTGGAGGCGCAGTGTCGTTATCTTCGTGCGGCCCTCTCCAACGACTTCACCGCAAGTGAACAAGACAACGCTCCCAGTCATTGGTGTTCATATTGGAAGACCATGCAAACAGTCTCGTATGCGGGTATGCTCTGAGCGCATGGTAAAATGTGAAGATGTATAGTGTTAAAAGGAAATGGTTCCGTAACACAAGGAATTTCTCCGCGGAGTCAAGGGCATGAGCCTCGGCTGCAACGTCAATCACTCCTCCCCTCGCCCAGATCACTCGGTGAAAGGGAGATCTTCTTAAACGGACCCCTGCAACGCTTTTCTTTGAGGTACTTTTAAGGCTTTACGTATGCTCTTCGTATCACGCGAGATATACACGCCCAAAAAGAATGAGCAAGATCCGTGCAGAAATAAAAGAGTTATTCCATTATTTAAATTTAAAAATACAAGCAAATGCAAGGTTGCTCTCTCTCTCTCTCTCTCGAAAACCAGCGCGGATGCTGCTCGCTTTCCACTCTTCCCCGATGACGGACGCATCACGGGAACAATCGAGGGCGACAAAAACGCTGGGAGCCGGAAATTCTAAGGCCGTGGTTGTCTGACCTGGGCAGCTCCTTTTCCGCGCTTCCTGACGGCGTCGTTCGGCGGCACCGCACAACCGCGCCGATATAGCGCCTACGAGGAAAAACTTCCCGCGCCTTCCCGCGAGGGGAACACGAGCAAATGCAGAGCATTGGGGCTCAGTACTGATTGAAGGCAGTGTTGCTCCATCGCTTCTTCGTGATGCTGGAGTAGCAGACACGAGTAAACGTGGGCACGAGCGTCAACCAAGGAAGGAAGGAGCAACGCAGTGACTGAAACACGAGCGACGCTAGCCGCTATATTTGCCAGCGCGCGCATAGTAGAGAGGGAGAGGAGTACGGGGGGGGGGGGGGGGGGGAGAGCGCGCATGCGCAAGCAGCGCGCGCCCTTCCAACGGCCCACCGCGCTGCTACACGCACCTGTTACGCCGAGTACCGCGATGGAGCGAAAGGGCCTGACTACGACGCATGCGCGCGCCAGCTGCTGTTGAGAGAGAGGAGGGAAGGAGAGGCGCACCTGCTGCGGACGCGGAACTGTTGACACCCTCCGACGCAGGAACAGGCGAGGCTAAGAAATGCTCTGCATTTAAAAGCGGAGACCGCCGAAGGTACCTGCCCGTCGCTGCTTCATGTGTTGCAAAGCTTGCTTTGCTGAAATTTACCATACTCTTCATTATAGTTAAAAATGGAATTTACAATTTAGTTAAGCTAATTTAGGCGGTTCATAACAACACTTATCTTGAAGAATGCCGCAAGTGATTCAAAGTTTGAAGTGCGTGCTCTGCCTTGCTAGTGAGGCTTGGTGTGAAGTCCACTGGTGGATTCACAGAGAGGCGAGAAACATTCGCATATACTGGTTAAAAAAAAAAGAAGAACTTGTAAGATGCCCACACGAAAAAAAAAAAAAAAAAGCCGCCTGCGCGGTGTCGAACTACCTGTCTTCAAAAGGGTAGTCCAGTGCATTAACCACTGGTCCATTTATTTTTTTTTCTTACAGCAGCACTGGTAGGTGTAATAACTTGGTATATAATGTGTGGACATCAACGAGGATCGATGGGTGTTGTACTTCTTGCCGTTTTTCAGAAAGTCTGGCGCTTATAACGTGTTTTCATCGCCAACCTATCTTTCAGATGAGCCTCGTCGCGCTAATACCGCACAAAATTAACCCAGAGCGCCCTTGTTTAACTCATAAAAAGCGATCGCGCAGTCACGATCTCGACGACGCACGCCAAGGAACTAGCTTTCCCACAAGAATACCGTGGTTGAATTTGTGTCATGGCAGCCGATTGCTGCTAGAGAAAAAAGCAAAAACGTGTGATTGTTTTTTCGATGAACAAAATGGCGCTTCAAGCAAGTCCCGAAACGTCGACACGCTCTAGACGAACTGAAATCACCGATCTACCGCCCGCTTTGCGATGCTCAACTAACTTCGCCACTTCAGGTGTCAGCGCTGATATGCGCCGAGCATATATAGGCATCATCATAACGAACGCAGACGGACGATTTGGCATGCATTTTAGCGAAGCGCGCAGACACCGGACGTCGGGCGATGCCGAGAGCATAGAGTTTCATACTAATATATACTAAAGGGAAATCTGTCGCTGCAGTCTCGGGCTGCCGTGGGCGGCGCCATTGCAGCTAGCGACGTTGCTCGCCTACTTGGCTTGGTTAGGCGCATGGCTTGTTTTTTGTCTCGAAGCCAAAGTCAACAACGACGGGTAACATCATTTTCATGTTAAACTTGCATGAAGCTTCTAGATTATCCCTGACAAATAAATCTTTCTGGGGCTTTAATTTTAAAATAACAAAATAAATTTGATTAATCTTCTGCAGTAATATTGCTGCTTTTTTTTGCAGCCAGAGGCAACTTTCCAGCGTGTTCGTAGCCATGCCAAGGACAAGTGGAGCGTGCTTGTCCGGCACATGACGGAGCAATTGCTGAAGCGCGGCTCCCTTAGACAGAGGCTCCAGATTTCCCTCTAGCGTATATTGGTATGAAACTCTATGGCTGAGAGCATAAAAAGCGGTTCGTAACACGGCTCGTAGTAGCGCCCGGAACGGCAGCAGTGTCTGCCCTTGTTATTATCCGCGGTTAAGTTGTTTGCTTCCTTTACTAAGTAAACATGCTACCTAAACTATTCTTTAGGCGCATTTGGTCGATACAATGACATATAGCACAAAAACTGCAAGCTCAGCCAACTGTAGGGTGCTTGGGTCTCCGCAATTCGTCCTCATATCATGATGCTGCGGGTCTGACGTAGGCAGTGCCGCATTTGCTTGTATTTGCAAACGTAAATATTGAATAACTCTTCTTTCCGTATCGATCCGGATAATTCTTTTTGTGTCTGTATGCAAATGACACGAAGAACCGAGGTAGGGCCAGAAAAGTACATGTAAAAAAGGCGTTCCAGCGGTCCTTTAAGGACAGACGGGTTTAAGCGGTGCTCACACAAAGCCATATAGAATCATGGGTGCACAAATCGGAGGGAGACAAAGAGAATCTCTGACGACTGTGTCGACAAAACGTTTCAAACACAGCTACTGCGCTCTCGAAGAACCTTCGACCCAGTTTCAGGGGTCATATTAACAGCTGAGCGTTTTAAGCTTGAGCTTGGTCCGTTGGCGTTAGCAAAAAAAAAAAAAAATCCTCGGTGCGAGGAGACCGGTTCTACTTTCGTGCAGTGGCTTTAGCAAAAAATACCGAGCGCACGTCAGCGTGCGCCTCATGAGGAGCGCCCGGCGTCTTTCTGGCTTGCACGTGGACTTGAGCCGCGTGAGGAGCTCCTACTGTCATCGTCTCCTACTGGCACGGCGGACTCGTGACGCCCAGGTCGCTACTGGGCTCCCCCGCCACCCCCCTCCCGCCATAGAGGCCGAGGCTGTTGTGTTGCCCACGTGACGTTTTTGGAGGGTTCAGCTTGTTAACTGCGGGGCGGAGTCATTGCTATGGGTTATCCCTGGGTGGGTCGGAGGGAGGCGACGTAAGCGGGCCTGACTCGGTCGGCGGCTACGACGGCTCGGCGGTCGTTAATCTCGAGGGTGACTGTCTTGGGTTGCCCCCCGCCGTACGAGGAACGTGCATTGGCTCGCTCTTTCTGCCTCCTCTCTCTTGGGATCCGCTGTTAGTGTGGGGCGAAGCTAGGTTGACCCCCAGCTCTGCCTGTTCTCCAACCTTGCACCACTCGTACACAAATGGCGTTTATGGTCAAGCAAAAAGCCCCCCATCATTCGAGGACGTCGGCGCCGCCGTGTCAGTGGGGGTGAAAAAGTCTCACAGTAATGAGAGGAGTCAGCCCCATGATGGAACTGTAGATATTTGGTGGAGTCTCTTATCGGCACCGCAATGGTCAAAGGCCCAGCCTGGCTATCTGCACCAAGGCCTTCTGGGCATGAAAGTCTGAGAAACCAAGTAGGGCCTACTCCCAGTCCACTCGGGTAGGTTTGGAATTGGGCATACCCAGATCATGTTCTAGGTATTTGCTATCTCCATCCCTTCTCTGTGCTTGCATTTTCAACTGACCATAGAGTCAAAAGGTTTCATTAAAGCGGGGCAGAGTTAGTCAGAAATCTTATAGCGACCTCGATAAACACGCACCGGGGTTGCCCCCAAAACCGGCAGCGGTGCTCAGTGCCCCGTGACGGTGAGCAACGGCACGGAGCGTTGATCGAGGACAAAGTGAACAGTTCTACCCAAGCGCCATCTGTTAAGCTATGAAAGCAGCTCATAAATACGTTCACAAGTGGCAATAAAGCAGCGTAATATGGCACAGCGCTACTACAAGGGGTATTTATTGAAAGCCAATGATTATATGCACACAAAGCCCGTATCTGTCACAATTGCGCAACAACATACTTCCACCGTTTCCACAAAACAGCTAGATACAAGCTTCTCAGCTTCGTTCTGACAGCCATAACGCCAGTGCCTTTTATTTTCCGCCTTCCTCTACAGCAAATCATGTAGGTCTTCGTGGTATAGACAATCCAGTAATTGAACGCGTAATTCAATCAGATGAAACAAATGCAAAGCTCCAACTGGCTGGCGATGCATGCAGCCTTCTTTCGCGTCATTTACAATCGCTGGCCGTTACAGGCGCCCGTTCTGAGCCCGTCGCATCGTTGCCCGATGGAACCGCAAGCAATTCATCCTTGTCAGCAGCAATATAAATCCCGTTCCGTCTACACAGGAGTGCGTCGATGCGCCGTCGCTGCAGCAGACGGCGGAGGAAGCCGCTTCACCGGCGTCGTCCGCGATGCATCTCGGGATTGCACCCCGCCGCACCTTCGACTCTCTCGGTGCGCGGCGGGGCAACTGAAAATTATCCCGCGGCGGTGCGCCCTGGTTTATCGAGGACAGATAGTGCGCACGGGTGCGGTTTGTCGAGGTGCTAAGGCAAACTGGTGCGCCCCCGGTGTGCACCGATGCGCCCCCGGAGTGAAACGGTGCGGTTTATCGAAGACGCTATTAAAAGGACGAGTTCGTCCGCCTTTTCGAGACCCTCAGCTGAAACACGTGACGTCAGCAAGCTTCCCGGGATATATTGGCGTTGATCTTTGCTGCAAGCGCCTTCGTGTCGTGTTGACTTGAGATCCTGTAGAAAGCTGCCTGTGGTCACGTGAACGCCGCTATTCCGTAGCATTCTGACGAAATGTAATAAGCTACAAATATTCTTCGAATGTATCCAGAGTGTTAGATTTTTTTTGTTTTCTAAGTTACCCCTACATAGGTCTCTCTCCATACTGCACAAGAGCAGCAGCCGCCTAAGGAGAATCCGAACGTCTTTCATGCATGTAGCATCAACTTAAGTCTATCTCATACTCAACACTCTAACACTGCACATGCTGCAATCTTTGCTAGTCATCTGTAAGCTCTCACTTGCATTGAATGCTTCAGTGGAGGGACCTCCATAGTAATTCTGCGTCCCCAGTATCTGCAGAATGCTCAAATAATTTGCTCATAGCTGGGCGAGTGGGTAAAAGTTCGTTGTAGATAAAGCGCAAAGGACACAGGAGTTGGGAAGATGTGGAAGGCACCTCGGGCGAGACAAAGTGCCTCATGCTGCTACGTATTTTGTTTAGACCTGTTTTTGTGACCCTTTACCTAAAATTGATCGTCCCATCTCAGCAATATCTGCCACCCTTACTTGTACTATTACACTGACAGTCGCTGGCGTTGCATAAAAGTTGCGCAACTTCCTCGACTGAAGCCATTCACCCGTCGCTCTTGCTCGCGGTAATATCCGGTCCTGCTGGCAACTTTCCCTCAACTCCGACATTAAAGGGACACTGAAGTGAATTTGTCAAGCTCCCGTTTTTGCTTGCTCAAATTAGCACACTTTTCATCGTTTATCCGGTTGACAAATCGGTAATTATTTTTACAAAGCGCGAAAGAAGAAAAACTACCATGCGCGGTTTCGCGGCGGCCGCACCAACTAAGGCTTGTGACGTTAGGAGGAGGGGCGCCGTGATTGGACGATGCCCAAGGTTTAGCAATCAAACAAGTTTCGGTTTCGGTTTCGGTTCTGTAAAACACAACCGTTGGCGTTGTTGGATGGGCATTCTCAATAACTCAGTAATCATCGTACCGCGCTTCTGCCATGTTGTCAGCTGTAAAAATGCATAAAGATAAGCCTCCTAGGACGGATTGGAATCGTAGCATTCCCTAGCCGAAACCATACGCAGTGCATGAACGCCCTCCGCGTACCCGCAGGACGCCCAAATGTCATGCGCTTTTCCCCCATATTTGGAGCTTGCCTCCCTCATGCCTGTGTCGTAAAAAGCGTGTTCGCACCAGGCCAAGGGTCTGTTCATCTGGCCTGTGCCCACTGCCTGCAAGCAGTCGGTGCTTATGGCAACAGCACGCCAACGAGAACTCGCTAGCGCGCCAGTGCCAGCCTGCGCGCGTTTTGTGAACTAGTTCGTGGGAGCCATGAACGTTGCGGGCCCCAAAAAAGGTGTGTTCAATATAGAAAACATCGGCGGAAAACGAAAAAGTTAACTTACAAAAAAAAAAGCACGTACCCGCGGGGATTCGAACCCGTGACTTGCGAAATACTTGCGGTGGCACACCTAGCAACCCAGACCGCTCGGCCACGAAAGCGGGCTCGGCAGGCACCCGTAATATGGGGTATATATTGTACAACCAGTTTACACTTTTCTTTAGTATTGACATTTCAAGCAGCTTAGGTGACTATTTGTTGTATTGCGCTCGTGCAGTAAGCGTCGCCCGAGTTTCCACAATAGCTCACGTCTAGCAATTGCATTTCGTAGACGGAAAAAGCGTTCGCAGATGTGTAGGTCGTGCTGCTGACCGCGGTGCTTGTTCGCCCAGCGCAAAAAAGTGCTTCCCGCACCCTAGTTTTACGCTGTACGGTAAAAATATCAGTTGATTTATTTCCTTTAGTACCTATATTGACTTCGCTGACTCTTCTTCTCCCACCTTCAAGAGGCCTTATATTTTCCTACTGGCATACCAGTCAGCGAAGCGTCGCATGTGCGCTTGTGCAGCGCTTGTGTGAAGCGAACCTTGACTTGGAGCTAGATACAGTGTACAAACTAACAAGTAAAGAAAGGCAAATTCTACCATTCACAAACGTGTCCTGGCTTCGTTTCAACTGAGCGAACGAATTGCGACGACCCGTCGGCGGCCGGCGGACGAAACGCTGGGCCGACTGACTCTGTCTGAAGGCCGGGGAGCCGTGCAGGTTGCGCGGGCCAATTGCCAGCTTATCCCCTCCTGACGTCACACGAAAACGCCGCAGAAAATGGGCGAGCGTATAAAGAGAGGAGGACAGCATTTTCGAATTAATTTTTCTACTAAATAAAATCGCGTAAACGCGCCCAGGGTGGTCGAAACATGGCTTGGGGACTCCGGACTACAATTTGCGCAAGTAATCCCGCAATGTTTACATATCACTTCAGTGTCCCTTTAAAAAGGAGGGCCCCGCAGAAGTCTCACCTTACATTTATTTTGCTGTTTTGAGGAAACCCAGCGCATGGTGATAAAAAGAAACCGCGAACTTCGTAACGAGAGAATACGGGGTATTTATTTTCTTCAAAAAACGATTATCTTTCAAAATGCCTCTCAAAAAAGTTTCGTCCTGCCCCAAGTTTCTTTAGCTTGTTCCTTACCGCCATTGCCCCTCGGTTAACCAGGCACGGTGCTCGGTGTTTTCAACAAACGCTCGAAAAGCGCCAAGGCTTTTCCAAGGCGAACATTTTTTCAGTCTGCAGACGACACTTTCCCTTTGGTGTTTTCGCAGCGAGCTAACCGACACCTTAGGCTTCATCCTCAACAGTGTGTTGCCATCTGCGGGATAATGAAAGATATCCTGCTTTTTTGTCGTAAGGTTTCGATGCTTCCCATAAACTAAGGCCATTGTAGCGAGGCGTCGCTCAGACGACGAATTGGCCATGGCCATGCCTTTGATTATCAAGGCTGGTTAATACTACAAGCAGCGGCTCAGCAACGTAGGCAGCTGCCTTACATCGTACACATCAGAGTGATGACAGCGAGTCTTGAACTCTGAATGCCCGCACATCTAATGTTATGGTTACCAGTGTCAGCTGCGCCCGGTTGAGCTTCCCGGTTGCAATACCTAATGCGTAAAAGACCCCATCGTTCAGGATAACCGATTTTGAAGAGCATCAGATTGTATGCCTGTGCAGCTCAAACTCTCGGCGGCCGTTCTCTAAATAGAACATTTTGCGTCACCGGCATTCTGCGTCATCAGCCCACAGGACGACAAAGGCACTCTTACGCTTTCTGAACACGACGAACTTGAATAAAAGACTGTAGCCCAAAGAACACAATAGTATCACTACCGAATGACTAGTGCTTTAGCCCTGGCCCTAACTGTCTGCGCACTACTCCTGCCTTTGACCTCCTTTTTTTTTTCAGCTTTCCTATTTTATTTTTTCATTTTCCCTTTCCCGCCTGCAGGATATCACATTAGGCTTATAGGCACGTTCACATTCCTGCCGTTCCTTTTACTTCCTGCCTTCCTTGACGGAATTTCGGAGGCGTAAGTCCAGCACTGGCGGTGACAAGTCTGACAGAAGTGTCATCGTCATATTTTCCTTGAATCCCCTTTTTGCATCCTTTCTATATACTCCAAATGGGCCTGCCCGGTTCAGTTGGTCAGGGTGCGCTCTCGAAATACCATAAATACAAACGATGGTGATGTCAAAAGGGGATGTAGTAGACAAATAACAATAATAAGAAAACGCTCACAAATCACTAGGTCGTCTGCCTAACTACGCGAAAATACTTACTTACTTACTTTTTTGCTTTTTTTAGTTCATACATATTACGGGTGGCAATGATAGCGGTGTTCAGTACGTCAACGAGACAGCCGGATATACAGTTTCAGTCGTAGCGGTGGACTTCTGGTTTGATTGATTGATTGTAGGGTTTAACGCGGCGACGCAACGCTGGCGATAAAGTGCTCCGTACAGGAGGGCTTCGGATTAAATTTGACCGTCTGGGCATCTTTAACGTGAGCCGAAATCTCGTACACAAGGGCGTTTTTGCCTTTCGCCTCCATCAGAAAAGCGGCCGCCGCGGCCGGGAATCGAACCCGCGGCCTCGTGCTCAGCAGCACAATGCCTTAGCCACTGAGCCACCACGACGGGTGACTTCCGATTTGTTGAAACTCTGGTGGGTTCTAAACGCCCAGCAGAGCAAATCTAAAACCGTGTAAGCCTGAAATTCAGTCTCGCTTATTCTGTTCGCATCGATAAAGCAAGACTTTATTCTCATTGCCTCTGACATTTTCACTTATTTCGTTGTTTCAGCATCACGTGAGCATCGTGCTTGCACCTATGTACATAAACCGACCCTACACGCACAGAATCCTGAGAAAATGAATGCCAGAAAAAATGTAAACAGCCCCTTGCTCAGAGAGGCCCTCTAATGTATCCATCTGCGCGTGTGCTTGTTCTGAGGGAGTTGTTTATTAGCGCTCAGATAGCTTCATCGCTCGTTAGGCGATCCTGACAGCCATGTTGAAACCCACGGGCTTCCGGATCCGGAAATACATAGGGGCTTGCGTTGGCAACAGCGGGAAGACATTTAAATATGAAATACGGGTGTTTGTCAAGAAGTCAAGCCCGATGCGCAGTCAACAGCGTGTCGAAAAAAAATCATTTTGTTATTTGCTGTGCACGCGTCTCGGCCGTTGAAAATATGGACCACGTTCGTAACTCACCATCTCACATCTCATCCAATGTCAGCTGTGCATAAACATTTCGACGTGGTTCTACTTTGAAGGCTCTTTCAGCCTCTGCTCGACAAATAAAGATCTCTGTCTCTCCCTCTCGGTCTCTGCCTCTCTCTCCCTCTCATTCCAGCGCTCACGAGGGCGCCAAGCTGTCGCTTCATCTTTCACCATTTTTCTTTGCCGTCATTAATTTTACTTTCAGCTATTCGGACATGCAGGACCATAATAAAAATCTGACTGCAGTTCTATATTTTCGTGTCGTACCATGTTGCACGTGAATGATATATATGACGGCCAGAAAAGCATGAACAAAAATGCTCTTCGTCGGCTGTCTTCAATCACGTACATTATCACTACAAAAATGTGTTGAAAACGGGCCAAAAAGCAATGTCGATTGAGTGAAAAACCTTATTAAGGCGAGCTTCAGGCGCTTATGATTGGGCGCCCGCACGGTGGAGGGCCTCCTCTAGTCCAGGAAGCCCTGGTCCGTGGAGGCTGCCCTGGCCCTCTCCACCAGGCTGCTGTGGATTTAGAGGTCGGTGCTGGTCAGCTGACCCGCCCACTGCTCGTACGTTGGGCGAGGATTGGCGGTAAGGGATAAGGTTTTCTGACACTCGCATACCATGCGGTAAAGGGTGCCAGGTTTGGGACAAACATTTCAGGTAGCGTAGTAGAGGGCGGGGTACATGGCAAGTGGGGTAGTTCCGTGAGGATAGGAATTCGTCTGAAGCAGGCGAAAGGCAAACGCCTTTGCTCTAGGTAGATGGGGATTCGGAGGCGGGAACTGTCGTCATTCATGACGGTACTGCACCAGTATTTGTGTGCTAGATGAAAGAGAAATATGTTTGGGAAAGCGAAGGGGCTGCGTGGGTACGAACGATCCGGTCGGTATGAATCGGCCCGGTGAGTATGAACGAGGGCAGCGGCGTGTGCCATCTCTTTTCACTCGAAGGACTCGTGTTCGGGGGTCCAGATGATGTGCGTGTCCGGGAGTTGGTGCACACTTTGCAGAATTTTGATGGCCGCGGGCGATACGCGATTTAGAAGGCATAGAGTTTCATACTAATATATGCTAGAGGGAAATCTGGCGCTGCATTCGCGGGCCGCCGTGGGCGGCGCCATTGCAGCTAGCGACGTTCCTCGCCTGGCTTCTTTTTCGTCTTGAAGCCAAAATTGGTAACATTGTTTTTTTGTTCATCTTTCATGAAGCTTCTAAATAATCCCTGACAAATTCATCTTTCTGGAGCTTTAATTTTATAATAACAGAACAAATTCGATTAATTTTCTGCAGTGATATTGCTGCATTTTTGCAGCCAAAGCCAACTTTCCAGCCTGTTCGTGAGCCATGCCAAGGACAAGTGGAACGTGCCTGCCCCGTATATTACGGAACGCTCGCTGAAGCGCGGCTCCCCTAGACAGTGGCGCCAGATTTCCCTCTAGTATATATTAGTATGGAACTCTATGTTAGAAGGAAGTTGCGGCAGGTGGCTTGGGAGTCGTTCAAGTAGTCGTTTTATAGAGACTTTTTTTTTAACGCGTAAACATTCTCTGCGGAGCACCACAACGCGAGCAGTATAGTGACTATAGTACCTGCATTTGAGCCATAAGATAGAACAAATAGTGAGAGAGGTCAATTTTATCTCCCTTCTCTAGCTCCCTCCTTGCGACATTTCGTTCTTATTTCCTACCCACTGCACCAATGAGGAACAGCTGGGTCGGGCCTTCGTCAGGTCGCTCCCTTCCCTTCTGCTCGGAATATATATATATATATATATATATATATATATATATATATATATATATATATATATTGCGAATCAGAATAGGAAATGAGGGGCTCGTTGAAAATAAGACAGAAATAAGAGTTGGCAGTCAAGAAAACCTCGGAAAGCAAAGGGGAGGATGTGGTAGGTCATTGAAACAGATAAAGACTTTGGAAAGAAAGAAAGTGGAGAAAAAATTCCCGCCAGGTGGGATCCGAACCCACGACCTCCAGAATACCGTCTGGTTTATCGCACCAGACCGGTATTCTGGAGGACATGGTTCGGATCCCACCTGGCGGGCAGTTTTTCTCCACTTTCTTTCTTTCTTTCCAAAGTCTTTATCTGTTTCAATGACCTAACACATCCTCCCCTTTGCTTTCCGAGGTTTTCTTGACTGCCAACTCTTATTTCTGTGTAATATATATATATATATATATATATATATATATATATATATATATATATATATATATATATATATATATATATATATATATATATATATATATATATATATATATATATATATATATATATACAGAAAGATAAGTCGGCAGTCTACAACGCCAAAGGAGCCCCTCAACGAGCCCCTGATTTCCTTACTATATATATATATAGACGACTGCAACCTTGATATGTATCTTTACCGAGTCCCTCGTCCCGTATCTTTCTGTTCTGCTACATGCATTACGAGGCACTGGCTCCAGCAGTTCGGATATGCCAATTGCTAACCCCGACCTCCGACCACGGTCTACGTGGCGGCCGCTGGGAAAGAAGACGTTCTACGTCTCCCGCGGTAGTCGAGGGGCGGCGCTAGTTGACCGGCCTCAGAGCTCTTGTAAAATATAAACCCCCGCTTTAAAGTCGAGAGAGAAGCCGCTGCGGTATAGCGTAATGGCGAACGCACCGCACCGGTTATGCGGAGATGTGGGTTCGAGTCCCGCTCCCGGAAAAACGGCGGATTTTTTCTCGACTTATATTTTCGCTTATTTAGCAATGTATCAAAGAAACGTGACAAGCACACGTCATTCGGCCCTATTAAATATTTCGAAAAAAGCCGAATAGCACTGGCAATGACGACTGCAACCTTGATATATATATATATATATATATATATATATATATATATATATATATATATATATATATAGCCTTTTCCTCTGCTCCACACTGCATATATTTGTTTTGCAACCCTACCATCACTATCAGGGTGGCCACAAGTTACCCAACCCCTGTCCCCTTTCCTTGTCTACAGTGTAAGCGTTCCTTTCGTTTCGCTTCCAAATACCTTTTTGCTCACCAGCCAGCTCTCCATCCTTGAGTATTCCGGACGTCATTCGGCGACGTCGTGGAGCCGACCTAAACAATACCTCCTAGATGAGGGCGAAACCTGCTTGCGCTCTCTTCCCTCAGCGACCACTCTACTTACGCGAGGGGACAAATGAAAAATAGCAGCGCTTGGAAATGTTCTCATACGGAGGTAGGTATAAGGTGAGCAAGATGGCCGGCGTAAGGAGTACGGCGTTGTTACCAAGGAGGTGTTCGCTACCCGTTTGCTGCCCATGCTCGTTCTTCCTCGTTCCCTTTTAAAGCTCTCTTTCCGAGCACGGCCGCCAGCCATCAGCGATGGCGGTGACTCTGACCTACGGTCGGTCCATCAGCTACTTAGCGTCGACGGGCTCCGACGCCGTGCTCGCGTCGCCGACTTCTTTCTTTGTGCGGCTGATTTATTCGCGCTCTCAGAACAAAGAACCACAGCGGGATAATGTTTTAAAAGAGGCACGAAGGCGTCGAGGGAGATTTAGGTCTCTTTCGAAGCACAATTTCTTCCTCAAGGGGCACGCTTCACTGTTTACTTTAAGAGCAAAATGATGTCTCGCATAACCGCTGCGCAAGCTTTTCACTCTTGCGTAACCCCCTCCCCCCCCCCCCCCCTTTCTCCTGTTCTGCTTTTTGTGTTGTTGGCGTTGTACTCCAAGTGATTTATCTAGAACGTTGAGAAAAAAACCTGCAGTGCGGAAGCAACGGGTGCAAGACCTGTTTAAATATTCTGCACCGAGCAACAACAATTTCATTTAGCCCCACTGAACTATATTCGCTTTTGCGAGCCTTCAAGAAAAGGCAGCTCTTCATGAAACGTTGTCTTGGAATCCCTAGGCATCATTGTATTTATTCGCTGCTGTACTATTGCTGTCGTACTTTATTGTTGTTAGCTTCTAATTAAACTGTGATCATTTATCAAGAGCTAATTTCTTCCTCTTCACGCACCATGAAAAACAATTTCGAAAAGAACTATTTGCCCTCAAGCTGCAAACATTGCTAAAATATTTTTAGGGGTATTTTCAATTTCGCAGGTTTTTTACGCGACAAAAGTTACCCAAATTCGGTCGCCTGGTATGAAAAAAAGTGCGACATTCACACGCAAAACAGGGAAATATCGTTCTACGCCTTATTTTCAGCAATCACGCAGTAACTGCATAATTTTATTCGTGTTCCGTATTAGAACACAACAGGACAACCTTAAAAGCATATATAAAAAGTACTTGTGTTTTCGCTAAGAAGATCCATAACATGATTTATATTCTGCCTAATATAGTTTTACAAATTCAGAAAGATATATAGAAAATAGATGAAGGCGACATTTTCGTCACATGACCGCTTACAAGCTACCACGTGCGTCTTGCACGTATACTACTGGATCTAAGAACAACCGATGCAAGAATGGAATAATTTCCCTCATAACAGCACGGGACACGTAGCAATGCCGCAGGGACGACTTCGACAAATGAACTCTTTTTTAATGCGTCGTTTCTACCTGCCGCCCACGTTTGAAGCCGGTGTTCTACCCAGGACACGCAACCGAAACAAGCATCAGTGAATGGATCAAAAATCCTCGGTACAATAATGGACATGTAGGATAAATGCAGCACCAACTCACGCAGCGAGCGCAAATACAGCTGTCTTAAACAGAAAAGTTAACCTTGGACAGACCCATTCATTGCTCGCACACTTTTTCACGTTCACTTTATTCTTTCTTCGAAGTTGAGCAAAATAAAACAAACTATGAAATGTTCATAGCTAGTAGACGCAGTGTTTGGCCATAGAAAACTTTAATGTTAACCTTTCTGCCCATTTTGAATGTAGGCTTTATCGCACGTGCGCAAACGTTCGCTTCCTGGCTCTTGGCGAACGGCCGCTGCATCTCCCCGTTCTGGAATCGCGGAGGAGCAGGCACGAAGGCTGTGGGCGCGGAAGAGCATGATGGAGAACGTTGGTGGACATCACTCCGATATTTCGATACATTACAACTGGCTTCACCAAATGTAGCGACTTGCACCCATTACGCAAATTATCCAGTAATTCAAGAAGTATCATTTTCCTAGCTTTTTTTTCAAAAAGTACAGAATGAAAGAATGAACGAGTTTCATGGACGTGGGATTCAATGGGTGTCTTTATGGCATTATGGGATACCTGTCGGGTCTCTCAGGGAAAGTACGCAGGAGGATCAAGAACATAAGGCTGGGTAAGATGCCAAAGTTACGATGCCGTTTTATTCCCGTGACTCAAAGGAGTGACATTAATGTGTTGCTTTTTGCTCGCAAGAACTTTGCTCCAATTTTCTTTGATAAATAATGAAGGCCAAAGTATACTTTGAAAAATACCAGCTATCGCTGTTTGGTGAGGAGTGCGCGTATAGCTCATTGGGTGCTCGCACAACTCGTAGAGTTTTATAAAAAATTTTGAGATTCGGTTTCATTTTTCTTTGAATACGAGGGAACCTTAAATTAATATCATACTTTGCCCGAGAAACCCAAGTGACATTAAGACAACTTTTACAACTGAGTTGCACCCAGTGAGGCATGCATTAGACGCGCCCCACTCTGTTTTCTGATACCCTTCGCTATCTCATCATACTTATCGAATAAAAAACGCTGCATCGCAAACTTACTTTACGTACCCGTATAACACACTGCGAGCCTCTTCGCGATAGAATGACGGCACTGGGTAAGGGTTTTAGTTCATTCTTACGCCACTTTCTTGCTGAAACCAAGGCCTCATTCTCCAGACAGTTATTGTACAGCGCAACAAACTGCCAACGTTGCCAGACAGTTGAATGTTCGGAGAAGCTGGAAAGTGGACGCAAGGAGGGCCCGTCGTCACCATAAGCGAAAGTTCAAGAAGACGCCAAGCACGTCTCGCACACAAAAGGGGCCATAAAAGCGAAGAAGGACGACGACGGCTTGTCGTAACCGATGCTCGCTTGACGTCATAGCAGAAAAGGAAAACGCTTCGTGAAGGTGATACGCTTGAGATTCCAACGGAGAGGTTTCAGTCTCCGGGGAATCCTACACCGTGCTTCGTGGCCGCATGTTGTCCTGTTTATTCTATATTCTGCCAACATTTTTTTTTCGTCGAACAAAGATAGGCAACACGTGTCCTGTATTAGGTCGTCGTTCGTTATTGATTTCTTCGTACTCTATTTTTTCCAAGGTCCTTCGACCCTGATAGGAATAGGAAATGGCGGAACTTCGTCCCCAAGGGAACCAAAATATATTGAATCCCATACTAAAATGAAAAAGAGACTCGCTGAAGGCTATGTGATATCCGAGGGGAAAATATTGTTTGGACGTTGCACGACGTTGCCTCGCCGAGACTTTTCACTCCGATGACGCAACTTTCGGTGTGAGTGGAGAGGTTGTTGTTCGTAATATCCTGCTTTGTTGTCGGCTGGGCTACTTGCTTCCTCTTCAGTGCGCGAGTGTAAGTTCTTGTCAACATGCACACGCACACGCACACACACACGCACGCACACACGCACACGCACGCACGCCCACACGCACACGCACGCACACGGACACGCACACACACGCGCGCGCACATACACCCACGCTGCAAGGTTCGAATCCTGCAGCAGGACGAATTTTCTTCAACTGCGAAGTTGCTGAGAAAGCTGTACTCCTTTCCTTTGCAGCAGTATGGCTGTATCTGAGGTGACTGTGAAATTTTCATTCGTAGAAAATTTCTCCGCCTTGGGGATTTTCCCTAAATCTGGTCGATCAGCTACAAGCGGTGGTTTCAAATCCGTGTAATCTAGTTATTGAGCTAAGGTACAAAGGCTAGCAAAGTAATTCACTCGCAGTCCGTAAAATGGTGGATAGTTTGTCCGCACGGCGAGTTGTCAAATTTGTTTATAAATGTTATAGCGCTAATTTCGGAACAACTTAGGCTAACGTGAATATGTTTCCAGCAAGAACAGTCGCTACACTGTGTATTTTCATTCGAAAGAAAACAAACGGACAAGGACCGACAGACTCTTCTACGGAGTTGCAGCCACGCGTACCGACAGTAAACGTGCTTTATTTCCCCACATATTCCCCGAAAGGTCACATAACGGCGGCGCTGGAACGCTAAAATTACTTTTATTGCCCACCGCTCGTTTGCGCGCGCATCGTTACTAGCAAAAGAGCGCCTCTCAATAAGAAAAATCTTCCGCCGTGCATAAAACTACGTTTTGGCAAAAAGCTATTTCGGTGAGGAAAATTCACTGTTTTATTGGTACGCCCTTGGTTCGAATCTTAGATGTTTTGCAATGTGAATATCAAAAGTATTTTCATGGTCGGCTGGTTCGTTTGGGTGTAGGTATTGAGGTATGTACGTCCGTCTCAAAAAATATTGCTTCACTTTTACGAAACTTTCATGCCTTATATTTAAGCAGTATACTTAGCGTCGTAACACGCAAACAGCAAGGTAAATTTACATTTAAGGTTTCGGATTAAGGAGTGCCCGGGCCAATTTATCAGAGCTAGGAGCAAGTTCTCGGCACTCCGACTTGCGGGAGGTGACTTGCTTGGCAAAATAATTTCATCAACTTCATTGCGAGCAAAATGGCAGCAAGCTTAAAGTTAAGTGTTAACACGGGGACGTTGATCTGCGTATTGCTCGGGCTGATGCTTTCTTTGGTGTCATTCTCTTGTATTTTGACGCAATCCGTTTTACTTTTTCGTGCTTCTCTGCGCCTCGGAATAATAGTCTTCTGCCTGCTGGAGAAAGTGGCGTCACAGTGTAACAGTTCAGTTTGGTTCCAGTCACGGAGCAAGAATAAGATAGGAGGTGAAACGAAGCTTCC
This sequence comes from Haemaphysalis longicornis, assembly GCA_013339765.2. NCBI lineage: Eukaryota > Metazoa > Arthropoda > Arachnida > Ixodida > Ixodidae > Haemaphysalis > Haemaphysalis longicornis. The sequence continues at coordinate 273,089,781 of CM023449.1, read as the reverse complement.
TATCGCGGCCAGATAGTATCACAAGCTCTCGTCAGAGGTTAAGCTAGCGGCATCTGCCGCGGGTGAAAGACTGCACGGCCTCCGCGATGGGCATTACACTGCGCAGTCACGGAATGAATTGCGGCCGTTACCATTTCGCCCATAAGGTGCCGCGACCCTGTCCTTCGCCGTATAGCTACAAAGTTTCGCGGTCCGCCTTGTTTTTCATTGTGACATAGAGAGGTTTAGCTAACCGTTTTCGACGGTCCGCTCCGGTATCGGCTGCACGGTCAGCGCAACCGGAGCCGATGCCGTTCGCGGCCAAGCGGGCCACGCATGCGCAATGGCGCTCCCGCTTGCTATCGGAGCGGACCGTGAAAAACGGTCAGCTAAAACTGGCTGTTATCTGGTCGCTCGCCCACGGTTGCCGCAATGGGCCGTTCCGCCTCCTATATATTAGATGCGGCGCATCTCTTGCTCTGAGGCATGTCCCTCCTGCGTCGTCGGCGTCCGTCCGCACGCCACCTGCGCATGCGCGACTCTCCTCCGTTCGTCTCTCCCACAGCTGTGCGCAACACTCTCACTCTGGCGCATTAGCATAACGACAGCTGGCGCGCTTGGTTGGCGCGCGCTTCGCTGCGTTAACGCTGCGTTAACAGCTGCTCCGGTGCGTATGTGCGCGCATGCGCGACTCTCTCCCGCGGTCTCCTCTCCTTCAAGCGCTGTGAATATAAAGCGGGTATCGCTCCACGGCGGTTCAGTCAGCGCTCGCTCTCGTTCTTCTCGAACATCGACGATGAAACTAAGATTCAACCACTGTTGCGGCAACCGCTCACTGTGCACTTTACTGACCATAAAGTCATCATTCTTAAATGTAATAAAGAGCTGGGTGGTCGTCGCTAAAACACGTGTACTCTCTCTTTTCACGTATGCATGCGCCGCATCACACCAGGGTTCCCTCACGGGGAGAGGGGGGCAATTTTCTTGCTCTGTGGTTCCAGTTCAATCCCAATAAAATTCAATTTAATTCTCTTCAATCCATAGCACAAAGCCCCAGAAGCAACGACACTCACCGCTTCTGGCTGTTTTCGAGACACGTAAAAAGCAGCAGACCGCTTACCTGAAACAAAATAGAACAGTATTTAAGACACACAAATACGCAGGCCTGATCAAAAGTAGCAGAGTAGGGAGAGAGATCATGAGACATCAATTTTGCTTGTGCCAACGCTGTTTCATGCGTTTGCTTTTACCTGAAACAGCATGTAACTTGAATGGAATGAAAGGCAGACATTGGAATAATTTGCTTATAACTGGCCAGAATAAAATACCAAAAAACGAGAAGAAAGCCAAGAAACACACAAACGTAGAAATAATTATAGGCACTCGTTATTTGATAACAGGCAAAGTCAATCGTCTCGTCTATTTTATCCATAGACTCTATGGACCCTCCCTGTCTTCACTCTTGAGTACGCCAGTGCACACGACGTACAAGCAGAAACTATTACGTGGCTAGAACGTGACACGGTTAAATATGCGCCTGCTTCAGCGCAATTCTTCCAAAAGGCCAGGCCTCTAGTCCTTCACCTCACTCTTGATTCTCACTGTTATACCCCTAATACACAATAGGCAACTTCAGAAATGATGCATGGAACTAGGAGGTACTTTTGGGTCACAGGTTTTCGCTAGCCCCCATTATTCCGCCCTAATACAGACTCTTAAGCAATGGTGCGCGTACTAGAGGGTGCTTCCTGGAGCGCAGGTTTTCGCTAGTCCATTCGTCGTCTGAAACTCGATAAGCATGCAGGTTCCGGTTTTTCGGCGGAATGGAATAATAGTAGCCTCTAGTGCATGTGCTTTGTACTCACTGGCTAGGCATTCCTGCGCTTATATAATATTACCTTGCATTAACCGGTGTGCCCTCCCACAGCATGTCACATTTGACGGAGTTCAACCCTAAACGAGGCCTCTATGCCTGCATAGAAAAGGGAACGCTTTCTTTACTAAATGCTTTTATTCGGTTTCAGAAATTTCCCTTCCTTATGCCTCCAGTCGTTGCTTATTGGCCTTGTAATGTCGATTTGAATCGCCGAATGTCGGTGACATTTTTTGCCCTATTTTACGGCGATAGCAGCCGCTATTTTAAAGCTGTTACGTAACATTAAGTCACTTTTACGCAGGCTGAACTTGCCAATGTGTGACGTGGTCGTTCCCGCCAGTTGTTTAAATTACGTCAAGCCTTCTCAGCCAATCACAGAGAGTGCGTTACATGCAAGCCTTATTGTTGTTGTATAGCAAAGACAGGCGTACATCGTCACGTCCGCTGCATTTAGTGTAGTTTTTCATTGCCGGCCAAGAATTATGTGCTTTCAGTAAAGACAAATAAGGCGAACTTCAGAACTGGGGCCCGTAAACGTCATGAAACGTCAAAATAACGACATCCCACCTATCCCCTTTTTCAACCGGACCAAAATTAAAAGCCAACAAAAAATACTTCCGGCAAATTCCCAGTTCACTGTGAATTTTTGCAGTCGAGAATAGGGCCCCAAGTGCGGTGCAGTAAAATGCAACGCAATATCAGAAACAGAAATAATGGCGATGGCAACGTGCGTAATGCGCTATAAATGTGAGGATGGGGTATTAGAGCTCGAACATGACGCAGTGATGTTACGAAAACCTTAGGTCTGCAGACATGCGTACGCCGGGCAGATGGGTGTCAGTAATGAGCGTGCGTAGAAGCCAACGCAAGCCTTGCGAACATTCGCATTCGTGATCCGCGCCTCCACTGCGCACGCGACTCCACCGCGCACGTTCAACTAAAACTGTCCGTTGTGCACATGCTTTGCCTTCTCTTCTCCAGCTCTTCGCAACGAACCTGCTTCCACACGGATGTGAGGGGCCTTGATTGCGTTCGTAAGCAGGAACACGCAAATACACAAAAACTTCCGGTCTTGTCATCCTGATCCTCAGAGACAGCGCCGGAAGTTACTCTCCGGAAGCCCCTCCTAATAAATTGGGATCTGCAATACACGTTGTGCAGTGAATGTATTTTTTTGTGTGTACGTGCACAAGTTTCCTTCGAAGAAGAGAAAGAAAAAATAAACGGTGCGCAAAATGCGGCTATTCTTTCTCCTTAGTAAATCCATTTGTCATGTTCGCTGGCCTTGCAGAAGATGGTCCAAGGCTTCTCAATGTCAGTGCTTCTCGAAGCAAATGATTATTCTCTTCATGAATCGCTGTCAAAAGAGAAAGGAAAGAAAAAGCCTGCAAAAACTTCAATAGCGACGTTTTTCTCAATGAACTTGAGTTTTTTGTCCATGGCTCCAGCCCGTAAACTACCGCCTTTTCCGGGAACAACCGCGAATGACTTTGTATTGAAAAAGGACGGATAAGGAGCAAGCTTCACTCGAGTATTAAACAAAATACAAGTAGTAAACAGCACACCCCACGTTTCTCTTATTTGTTTGAGTGTTGTCGACCGCTTTCCCAATATCAATTTGAATTGAATCAGCTGCTGTGCCGCTTCGACGCTTATTCTACCCAAAGACGCAACATTCGTCCGCCTCAGATCATCGCTGATGTTAGACATTACTAGAGCGGCTTCAAAAATTGCCGGGAGCGTTTGATTTTTCATAAATTCAAATAGACGAATTAAAAAAAAACAGCAGCAGGAAAATGTTAAAATATAGCCCTAACGCTGGCGGGTCACTAAATATAAAAGTATGCCCCCGTCAATAACGATGGCTACCCATGTAGCGGTATAAGTATCCACTCACTGCAAAATTTTGCGGCGCAGTCCAAGCGAGGAGGTAAACATATACGTTCCCACGAGGAGATCACATTCTGGGCGAAATAATGAGTCCGCCAGGCGTGAATAAAAACGGTCGTAGTGGCACGTCTATGAAAGAGCAGTTCCTCTGGCACTATATACGTAAAACATACTATGCTGATTATAATGAAGGCAATGATGAAAATGACAATAATAATGTAGATAATAGTCACGATCTCTTCTATGATTATAACGGTGACAATAGTGATTAGCCTTTGTAGGTAGCTCTACTCATTATGATGTTTGGATTTATGGCGCAAGGCCGACTGAGGGTAAAGAACTCCAGAGGATGGTTAGTTCATTTGAGTGATAAGACTACTAAAACGTTTCAGTAAAAGTAAGCGCAAAATCAAACAAAAGTCAATGAAGACGACTCGTGTAAAGGGCCAGGTTGTCATGATGCATGCTAAAAAAGGAGATGCAAAAACTTGACATGAGTAAGAAACTCAAAACAGGCTTGATAGAAAACACGGGCTCGTCTCGTATAAGTATGGTGGGTGTAACGGGATGTATTGTATGTACCTGTGGGAAGTGTTTGCGTCATGTAGTGTCAAGTGCCTTGCATTTTATGAGTATGTGCGGTACGGATAGGCCGTCTCCACACCCGCTGCTGTACTACTACAGCGTAGCCATTAATACCGGTTTTGCTGCTCTAGGTAGTTTTGTTCGTTGATCCGCTTACACTGTCATCAACGTTTTTCAGTATCGCCGTACTCCCTGTTTTAAATTTGGCGAGTGCATGAAACGTGAACACAACGTAACCAGGAACCATCGCTCCCCGCTTGCTCGCTGTGATTACGCGGAGAAAAGAAACAATTTGCTGGCTTTTATGACTGCTTCGTGGTACGGAAACGCATTGCGGCCTCAAGGATTCAAGTGTAAACCCGTGTTGGACGAAAACAAAGCAACCGTTAGTTACAAGCAACAGATCAAGCAACCAAACGAGCAAGGCAGCACGCGTTGAGGAGCGTACAACACTAATTAGGAGAACGGGGAAGTCGAATTGCTCCAAAGTAACGTCCAGCAAGCTCGTATGAATATGGAGCCAAAACCATGCCTGCTGCGACTGCAGCCCTGCAACTTCAGTCCTATGCAGTAACCACAGTAGCCAGAAGAAGTTGTAGCGTGGTGTTTGCTACCTTCAGTTCTAAAGAATAAAGAACAAAGCATTCCCCATCTAAAAATTAAGAAGAATTTGCCTCCTGCTTGTTTTATATTATATTAATACGCGACTTCAGTATGCGATCCATGCAATAAATCGCTAATAAATGCACTTGAAGCAATTCAGAACCGAGCATCGCGTTTAATTCTTCACGATTACGGCCGTTTATCAAGCGTGACGCAAATGAAATCAACTCTGTCACTCGCACCACTCACACTGCGCAGGAAGATATCGCGCATGTGCCTTTTCTTTAAAATCTATAAATTCAACACCGCCTTTAAAAATGTTCTTATCTCACCCCAACTCATGTTTCATTGCGGATAGATCATTCTTGCAAAGTTGGTATCCCGATATGCCGCACTGTATCATATTAAAATTCGTTTATTCCTAGAACTTCATCGGGGTGGAATCACCTGCCATCCGTCCTAATGATTATTAACAATATTGTCAATATTGTCAATATTGTCAATATTGTCAAGTTTAGGAAAAAAAAAGCATCTGTTTACTACATTGGTGTCTAGTTTGTGACCTTTTCTCGCCACAGCGTTCAGTTTCCTTTCAATATGTTGCTATTTCCATTGACATGCAATCGTCAATGTTAATTTTCTTAGTTTTCTATGCTAGAAGCAATACCTGTGGGGATTTGTCTTAGGCCTTTTTATATATTTGTGTACTGCGTACTGCACTGGGTTAGTGTACGTGCATATTGTTTTATATGTATCCAATGTTTGTACAGTTTGAATATCCTGATGTAGCACTCCTCTGAGTAATGCCCTCTAGGCAATGAGGGTACATAAAAAAAAATACTACCTAACCTTGTTGAAAAATTCTATAATTTTGCCTCTGAATCGGCAGTGTGTCGTAGCTTACTACAATAGTAGTTGTTCGGAAATCTGTTAGAATTTCCTGCAAATCCAAGTCGGGTCAACAAGTGATTTGTATTTTGAACATTCGCGCTCTGATCGCCCAAACACACACGAGCATCCGCCCGCTGTTATATTCGATGGTGCATTCCGGCGAAACGATCTATACCTAAAAAAATACAATGTAGCACTGAAAGTAGGATTCCAGAGTAACTTTACGAGGCCACCGCCCTCAATCAGCCACAAGCCTTAAGATCAGCCCTTATTCCGCATGCTGAATGTCGTGTGGTTTCAGCTTTCGGGCACGTATGGGACTTCAGAAGCGTGAAGAGAATTGGCAGGTGAGCGTACGTTAGAGCACAGCTCCAAACAAGGCATCAAACCGTCTTTCTCTTCCAAACGCGATATGCCTTCTTATATTATTCGTGAAACTAGAGAAGCCATTCCCTCGGTCGATACGTGATTTCGCGAGATTGAAGAAATCTATATGAGGAAATGCGCATAGAAACGACGAGGCTATATTTCAAAACAGTCGGTGGATGTTTAGTAATCCAGCGTTTGTTTACGCAGTTCTGCGAAGAGCGAAACAATTGTTAGCCTGATAGCAGTCGTTTGTTTCAGCGTAAATTGTTATATCAGTCGATAGGAGGTGGGAAAACTGGCGCCATTTCGAGGCTGACCGGGCAAATTTCTAAAAACACCCACACGAACCTCAGACGCATACCAAGTACTAACATAAAACATGCTGTTGGGCTAGTTGATAAATACTGATTGGGAGGATTAGCGCAAAAAAGATGAGGACGGCGGCAGACGAGACAGGCGCTTAGTACGAGAAGTACTTACGTAACTGCAGGGTGTCACCTCCAGCAATATATATATATATATATATATATATATATATATATATATATATATATATATATATATATATATATATATATATATATAGAGAGAGAGAGAGAGAGAGAGAGAGGAATACTTTATTTATGGCCAGCAGGGAGTGGGAGGTCGGGATGGGCAGAACCTCCACATCCCACCCACGTTCACGACGTCTTCGGGACTAGGCCCCGCCGGCGTCGGCGTGAGCGGTGCGCGAAAGGTACTCGGGAGTTCGTCCCTTTGCTCCCCGTCTGCGACTCGCTCCGCTTCTGCCGGGCGTATAAGCACATGGGCCAGGAAGCGTGCGTGCGTGTGTGTGTATGTGCGTATGTTACCCTAACCGATAGTGAGATGCTTACGCACGCACAGTGGCGCTGAGACGAGGGTTAGATTTTTCTTGTTATCATTCATAACTTTGATTTGCACCGGTGTATGTTTACGTATATTAGTGAGCGTTGCAGAAAATAAATCAGTTGATAGTTCGCGCATCATTCCGTCTTTATGTACTCTTCCCTTCTCTAAGTTTTAATAGCGCGCGGTTCAAGAACATGTATGTGTGTAGTGCGTGTGCCTGTGCATGTGCATGTTATACAAATGTATATGTCGTATATATGACTGCAGCTATTAAGGCCGCAGTGCGGTCATTTTTGTTGCTTATAAGTAGCGTTCTACCACCTCTGAAGCACAGTGAATTTCGCATGAAACAGAGTACAGAGTAACACAAGGAATAACCGAACCTCAATTTTCGTTGTTTCTTGGCAACTATTCGGCTTGTTTCAGTTCAGATAATTTGTTTATCTGTACATTTTCGAGCATTCTCATAAATGTTACACCCTATGGGTGAGTGCCGAGAGAAGTGTAAAATGTGCGTAGGGCAAGCTACAGAAAATATGTGAAACGTGCATTGCAGCCTAATATGGCAGCCCGTTTTTAGTGACAGGGTACAGAAATATTTTAAATTAAGCAGGTAGCAAGACTGATAGAATAGCTAGCGATACCAAACAGATAATAGCTAACTCTGCGGGGGTCGAAAAAAAAACCTACCGCAATTGTTGCTGCCACGCAATGCTGCTGTACAAACAGTTCTTCGCGTTGGTACGTTGATTATGCTACACTAACAGTGGCGCAAGCGAGTGTTCAGTGTAGCATTGCGCATTAAGTATCTCCTGTTGGCTTCCATAATGCGAAGAAAAAAATACTGTTGAAGAAACTCTCAACTCCACTTACGCAAGACTGAGGCAGATTATCTTACACCGGTGTTGGTGCTTTTCAAAAGACGCGCACCTTATTGGAACAGTTTCTTGATACTGCCTGATTCACTTAGGCCCGTTTAACTAGCCTGACACTTCGGGCCCTGATGGTGCACCAGGAGAAAACCTAATTAAGTCCCTGTGTAACAGGACGGCGCAGTACTTGTTGCGAGAGGCTGTCAAGAGAAAAGGCACAAAGTCGAATGCTTCGTACACTCCCACTCAACGAGGAAAACAGCTGCAGGTTGATTTCAAGGCAAACATTACAGGCGAGGTGTCCCAAGCTGTCTCGCCCGAAAATCGCTGCTGAGACAAAAAAAAAAAAAAACTAAAAGGAGAAGAAAGCGTGCACAAAGTGCGACCGAAAGCTTCTTTCAGGAGTCCCCATCGCTGTAAATAGAGTCGGATTCGCTTTGGAGCGCCAGGTGAAAACGGCCCACGCCGCGACAGTTTGAGCTGTCATTCGTGTCCCGCTCGCTTGCCAAAGCAGGAGTATAGTAATTTCGCAATTTATAATGGTGCAAAGCTGTTAAGCTCCTTCGACACCTGCTCTAACGAGGAGTTGTGCGTTGCGCAAACGTATTGCTTCTGATTGCCTTAAGTAAAAGCTCTCGGGTGGGTGTGCTAGATGTATGTTGTCAGAAAAAGAAGGGCAGTTCACTGCTTTCCATTAATCCATTAAATTAATGGCTGAAAAGTGTAGTCACGGGGTAAAATCCTGCATCCTTGAAGCAAGAGCAAGTGAAATTTGAAGGTTTAGCAAGAAGAGACAGCTTTTATGTTGTTTTGTAATCGTGCAGTGCAATCGGACGACTCAATTACAACTCGCTTGAGCGGATATTTGAAAGCTAAAAAAATGGCTGCGTATCTGCTTCTTTCGTTGCAAATGTCGGCGAAAGACGATAGTCGACTGGCGCCCTTACCAAGCAACTGCCTCCCTTTTCTTGTTCGCTCACCTCTCATGCTGTTCCTCTCCCGTCTTGTTCTTTCCAATATGAACACGCTAGAGGTTTGTTCAAGTCATTTTAAATCTACTGAGTTCAACTGCACCAAGTAGGGTGCTTCGATGCCAGCGCTGCCGTACGGTGGAGTCGCAAGCGAATCGAGGCACCCTACTACAACGTTTATAGAACCACGTTGCCCTACTCTACGATCGTCCTAAGCGGAACGTGGAACCTACCGAGTGCAACCTTTCGTTGCTGCTTCCATTTGATTTTTTAAATGCCTCCAGGAGCGCAGGCAACAGCACACGACGGCTTTCTGCAGGTGATGTAGTATTTCATTTGCTTTCGCAAAAACCTAGCATCCACGAATTTTTTAATAAAGGAACACTGCAAATTTCACTTATGTAATTATTTTCTGCATTACATTTGCGTGATCTCTTGTTCTTGTTCAAGAATGTTGACAAGTATGAACATTGACACCGGACTTAGACGTTTAGATTTGGCTGTGGGGATATAAGACTATTGCGCAGCTCTCGTTTCACTTTGGCCGGTAGGCTGAATCGAGTCACAGACAGACAGACGGACAGACAGACAGACAGACAGACAGACCAAAATTTCTGCGTTTAAGTAGCCCAAGAAAGACAATCGTCTTTAAAATAAAGTTGTAGAGCCCGATGCGGTGCTTTTTACTCGATCATTCATGTGGACCCTGCACGGCACATTGTTCGGTGCCACGATTGGCATCGTATCGTCGGAAAAAAAAACCCAGAGGAGTATTTCAAGCAGTGAAAGGACAACATCAAGCCTTCAGGCAGGGAAATTTTAACGGAGTGTTGGAATGTACGCCAAAGCTTCGCTATTCTGATGTTTGCAACTGAACTGGAAGGTAGTTGCAACACGTGCGTCTGTTAGAGGAACTTATGCAGTTGAGCATTTTACATTTTTTCGCCCGGCGTGGTACATTCAAAGTGGAAGTGACAAACAAGGTACCAAAAAAATATTACAAGAATTGGCAATAACGACGTATGTTTTTCCCATCTCTATTCCAGAATACTTTTTTCTTGTGCCTGCAAAAGTATCTCCGAAATATCTAGTTACGTCAATCTAAATGTATCTTAGTTGTTGCCTTTTGGGCGTCCGACGCATGTATCGCGATATTGTATTCCAGAATACATTTTTATGTTTCTCTGCCCGGCCCTGGTAATTAGTGACATAAAGTAATAACTAGTAAGGCGGATCAGGGGTAGTAAAGATGAATCATAAGAATTTAACTGGGCCAAGATGAATTAGGATGAATCAATTATTCAAAAGTTATTATAGTAAGACGGTATTAAAACGAAATAAAATGGTGTAAGGTAGATTAAGATGAATGAAAGTGGAATTAACGTGGAGTGATACCGATGAGGGTGGAGTAAAGTGATTTATGGTAGATGAACACGGTATAAGGAAGTTAAAGAATGTGACGGCTCTTTCAACAGGTGAACATGTATATAAAAGGCACCCGTTACAATACGACAGACTTTTCGTTTCAAACGAAGTGCAATGAGAATTTTTCTTTAAGGTATGCTACTTACATGCCACAAGGTAAAACTTTGTTCTAGTCTTCAATCTCCAAACTTCTAGCTTATTATAAACTTGTACCATACTATTAGCAAGAGCGTATGCAATGCAAGATAATGTGGTAGAACGTAAGGGCTGTAGCCGTAAAGCCGGTTCAGAAGTTTTTACCGCGCTAGCTGCCAAGCATTCATATTTTTTCTGTTGTCATTAACAGTCTTAACAGCCTTCCTTGCCGAGTGAAACGCGTGATTTTACCGTGTGTTTCGCTGCACGTCGAGAATGGTTCACGCACTATTAGTTATCTGGACTTCGTTCTGCTGTAACTAACAAGCAACCTTTAGCTAACTACGCCGCAAAGTTATGTCGATTGATTCAAGTCAAGCAGCAAACGTGGTTGCTGTCGTTTCGACCGTTTTGTGAAGATATAAACGTTTACTCTCGTTATAGTCATTATTTCCTCCGCCACCAGGATAACGAACGAGCACAACCAGTTTGGAAAACTTGGCGAGGCAAGGGAAGCACCCGCTAACTAGGGGCGCAAAACGTAATTGCATCCTATGAATGTTTGGGCTGCTAATAACGGATGATGAAATATGCGTTTCTTCGCCCGCGGTAATTGCTTCGAGGAATGGAAAATACATGCGCATCAGCACCACTAATTGCGGCCTGCGTAATTTCCCCGCGTTTCTTACGACCATCGGGTTAAACACATCGTTTTAGATAACGACGCCTTCAAACAGCCACAGTTGCAGGCTAACAACTAAACTTCCTGAGAGTACTAACACTCTTTATTGCTTTGGTGTGCAGGGAAATATAATTTTCCTTCGGTTTGGCGCGATATGCCCAGTAAACATAAACAGGCTTTGTTTTTGCCCTTTTTTTGGCGCAATTTAAACTGCGATTTTTTTTAACGACTTGCTAGACCAATTTCAGGGTTTCGTCGCTTTAAAAATCTCCTGCTTGTGAGGGCGATTCCCCGCAATATGCACCCGGAGCACAATATTAAACGCCATGAACATCGCGCACGCGTCCTAGCCCGCAAATACCCCATGAGCCAGTCCACCGCCTATGTGGATGCCGCGAGTCATACCCATCACTACGCCTACGCAGTCACCGCCATCTTTGATCCAAAAGCGACCTCTTACCATTCACTCACTATCCGAACGCGCTCCCCTGCCACTGCGGAAGAGGCGGCTATTGCACTAGCGCTCACTCATCGGCCTACCCCAACAATTGTTATCTCCGATTCGAAAACGGCCATTCGAAATTTCGCCCGGGGGATTATTTCCCCTCAGGCTCTCAAAACTCTCCATCAAAATCCTCCCACTTCCCATGCGGAGTTGATTTGGATTCCTGCCCATGCGGGGCTAGAAGGAAACGAAGCGGCTAACTTTGCAGCTCAAGAGCTCACCCACCGAGCTGCGCCAGATCGCACCTCTTCCCATGGAGCCCAATCAACCCGCGACAGCCTCCTGACTTTCCAAGAAATTACCTGCCACTACCGCCTCTCTCGCCGGCGCTACCCTCCACCCCATTGGTCACTCTCTATTACCGAGGAACAGTACTGGCGCCTTCTCCAAACCAACACCCTCCCCTGTCGCGCCAGACTTACATGCAATTTATCCATCTGTATTTTCCTCTCCCCAATGTTCCGACTGCGCAGCCCACGAAACAGTTGCTCATATAATTTGGCAATGCCCTCAAAATTAATTCCCTCTCATCTCTTGTGTGGAGCACTGGGAGGCGGCGTTAGGCAGCTCGGATCCGCGGGTCCAACAAGGACTCGCTGAACGAGCAGCCCAGGTCACCGGCGCCCTCCAAGCGCTGGTCACCACTCGTCGTTGAACCAACAGCTCCAGAATAAAGTGCTTTCTCTCTCTTTCTCTCTCCTGTTTTTTTTTTAAAGACGATAGTCTTTCTTGGGCTACCTAAACCCATAAATTTTGGTCTGTCTGTATGTGTGTCTGTCCGTCTGTCTGTCTGTGACTCGATTCAGCCACCCGGCTAAAGTAAAACAATGCCTGCGCAATAGTCTTATATAGTCACAGCTAAATCTACCCGTCTATGTCCGGTGTAATGTTCATACCTGTCAACATTGTTGAAGAAGAACAAGACATTACGCAAATATAAGACAACAAATAAATACAGAAGTGTTGTTTGCAGTGTTCCTTTATAAAAAATCATACATGCTTGAATTTGGCGAAATTAAATACTTCATCAACTCCAGAAAAAAAATTCACTTCGCCGTCGCCTGGTGTTGCCCGCGCCACTATAGCTTCTTGCGGCATTTTAAGGAATCAACCGGCAACAGTTACGAAAGGTTCCACTAGATAGGTTCCACGTTCTGCTTGCAACGCACGTGGAGTAGGGAAACGCGGTTCTATAAACGTTGAAGTAGGGCGCCTCGATTCACGCGCATCTTCGCCGTACGGCAGAGTTGGCATCGAGACACCCAGTTTGGAGCACTGAAACGCGCGAAATTTAAAATGATTTAGGTAAACCTTTGTCGTCTTTACCTTGGGAGGAGCGCGACGCAAGAGGAACAACATGAGAGGTGAGCGGGAAAGCGAAGGGAGGCATTTACTTGCCAAAATTCGATAAAGACTATCGTCTTTTGACGACATTTGCAACCAAAGAAGCAGATACGCGGCCGAATTTTTTTTTACCAACTGATGCAATGTCCAGGTGCAATCAACAGTAAGCGGAGCAATTTTTCGCGAATTTTAAATATATTTTGGGGAATGTGTCTGCAAGCGTAAATTCCCGTTTGTGTCTGAGGATTTTAGTTTTGGAGCAAATTCTAAAAATGTCACTGTTAGGGTGCTGGCTAGGCACATGGCGGAGGAATTCCTCTGAATTTTGCAACCCGCGCCCCGTTTACTTTTGACTGCGCCTGTACACTTCACTGCTGAAAAAAACAATTTAAGATTGCTGGAAATCGCTCGCTGTATATGAAGCTTTTTTTTCTGACTACCTGCTGCTGTATTCATGTACGGTGCGCCTCTGTTACGCCAGTTAACACTGGCCTCCCCGTATCGCACCCGCGTGGGGGTCGCGGGGATGCTAAACGAAAACGCTGGCCTCCCGGTTCCATGCCCGAGTGGCTGGCCTGCGAAGTACCTGGCGGAACAACAACCAAGGAAGCCCTAATTCATGCGCGCATCACATCGCACTCTCCGCGCTTGCAGCAGGTCTTTTGCAAGGAGTTTGAGACATCGCACGTATACATCTCCCTCGTATGCCCTGATGGAAGCTTCGCGTTACGCCTATTCACACCTATGCGTGGAATCCGCATTTTAGCAGCGGAGCTGCTTAAACTTTCTTCTCTCCGCGCGGATCGGTAACTGGAAATTCCGCTCGGTTAAGTAAAAAGGGTGAAATGAAGGGCCAAGAAGTGTGAGGGAAAGTAATGAGGATCAAAGGAGAACACGAGCACGTGTGTGGAATGCACGCCTGAAGAAAAAAAAAACGCTTCCCGTGGGGGGAATCGAACCTGGATTCACCGCCTTATGACGCGTTATAATCGCTCTATCGTCGCATTCGGGGCGCTCAGAATTTCCTTTGGGTTCCTAGAGCGGGCATTGGCTTTCGGGTTTAGCTGACTTTGGCTTCGGACTTTGGGAGATTGGATTTTGGACTTCAGGAGGGTGGATTGTGGACTTTGATTTAACTCAGTCTGCATGGAGAAAGGTTCGCTTTTGAGCCATCTATCACTTAAGAAAGGGGCAAACCTAAGAAAAGCCACGTTAAAGCTGGTAAAGATTACTAGTCCGCCGTTTCCTCAAGCTTCGCATCTCAATTGCACAGGTGGCCGAATTTTTCGTTTTCAGCTCCTTCGTGCACGCGGTATGGAGTGGTCGGAGCAAATGAGGATTGATCGCGTGCCGAGCGTTAACTGTTCTGTGCAGGCTTTTGGGGGGACGCCAGCCAGGCCACGCTTTCGCTAACTTAGCCAAGTAACGAGTTAGCGTCAAATTGACGCATAAAGAAATGATAGTTGGTATAAATAAATGAGAGCACATGTTCGGAAATTGGGCAATCCCTTCACCATAACAAGTGCTCAGGTCTTCCAACAGTTTTTACCTTTAAGCCGAAAGATCTACGCCTTACATATTTGTCTCTGTTTTTGTCCAAATGAACAATTAGATTAAATTATGCCTCCCTCTCAGGCCAGGTCACAGCGGTTGGAAACAGGTTTCTGCTTATGCGAACCGCGCGAGTATTGGACGCAGGTGGGTTAATTCTGATTACATTATTTAGAACAAGGCTGCAATTTAGTCACGTCGTGGTGGCTTCAAAATGTGGAATGAGATGCGATGAAAGTGAGCGACTCTCTGAAAAGATTCTACCGGGCACGTTCTGTGCAAGATCCTAACCACACGGTCCAAGTAGTCTCTTTTTTACAGCTAATGTCTTGAAGCGCAACCGTTAAACTACGCTTAACTACGACGCCTTTGCGGGAGCGTCAACAGCCTGCTTTTGCAGTGCATCTTTTCCCTTTCCTTTTTTTTCTTTCTCGCTCTATTTATATTCACAATACCTCTAGCATTTTCAGCTTTATCTAGATACGATATTCGATTCCAAATTGGGGTTTTTTCGCGAATTTCACCATTCCATTAAATTTAGAAATTTTAGAGTACGTGCAAGCTTGCTGAACATTTCCCTATTCCTAATGGCGCGTGCATTTTGTGGAAGTTGGGAACAAAGACAAATACAATCGTAGCCACGTCTCACCCAGATCGGGATTCCTACTGCAAATAGTAAAAAAAAAGCTCTACAATCAGGGTGGCTGAACCAGCTATCACACACTCGGCGAAAGTGGATTGCAAAAACCGCCTCGACTACCCTCACTAGTGGGAATGCAATGAACCTCCCCCAACGAATAAGGAAAGCGTTGTCATTTTCATTGCAAGCCTGAAAAGAGGCTTATAAAGCGAAACATCTGTTTCCGCGAGGTCAGAGTGCTTCTCAGGCGTAAACTTGCTATTTTAGACTCAGCGCAGCAGCTTGATGGGTTTACTTGAGCCCCAAGAAAAGGCATAATTCTATTTGCCCGAATATACGCATCACCACTCGGACATTTTTTTTCTTGGTACTTGGTTCCACGCAAGGTAGCTTGCCTCAGCAAAAGTATACAGTTCGCCCTTGCGACGCTTGTCAGTGCGCGGCTTTCTTTTGTCTTATCGATCTACGCGTATCGCATGGGTACAAATAAAACCATAAAAACAAGAGAAGAAGCGCCAACCCGACATATCGGTGTTCCCGGCCCTAACAAGGTTACTCGAGAGCTTGTAGTTGGTGGCCATCGCGGCTTGCCGCTAGCTCGGCTTGTACAGGTACAATCAAGGATACAAAGGAAAAGAACGGAAGTAACAGAAAGATGGGAAGAGAGAAAGAGAAGCGCTGGCAGAGCGCAAGCTCGAGCTAGAAAAATTGGCAGATCACTCCAGGGATGTAATACGGTTTTTCATCATTTGCTTGCCTTCCAGTTTCTGCCTGCTCTGTCTTACATTATCATTCAGCTAGAAGCTTATAATAATGTAATAGTTTCCCTCGGCACTCATTTCGTAGAGTTGCGTTCACAACAGCGCGAATCTCATTTCTGTGGAGCGCTCTTTAAAGGCACGGTGCGATGGCAGTGACATCACATCACCATGGACATTATGAACAGCCAACAACTCCTTTACAACAACCAACGCTGTAAAACAGCTACCTGAGTTCTGTGCAGCTTTTGTACACCCCTTGAAGTTTAGGACAACCTCTAGCAACTGGTGAAGCTGATTTTTTGCGAGCCTAGTTAAACTGGCGAGTGTTTTCACGTCAGAATTTCTATTCCAGGACAGAAATTTAATTGCTTTACTCAATGGTGTTCGCTAGACCCTTGCTGCGGACGTTGAGCAAAATTCGACCTCAGCAGTGGAACCTTAGACCTGAGCACCTACAATCGGTGCCTCTCCGATAGAACCTAAGCCTTCCCCTGGCCAGATTACCCTGCCGAGTGATTGGACGCGTCCTACTCAGTTTTTTTTCCTTTGGTTCCACCCCATCATTAAAGATTCGCGCACACAAATGCTTATAAGGAATTCACAAAATACAACGAGCATTCTGTTCATGGAATAAAACCTGTGCATCTAATATGCCTGCAGCCAGAATTCATTTACATTATTTAGCAACTATCCCAAGTGGCTAGGTTTGCGGGAAAGTTTTTCTACTGAATAAAGCTGAAAAAAAAAACATAACTCAGCGAAAGAGAGTTTCGGCACTTGGCACCTTCTAAAAGAAGGTGATTTTTTATGGTGAGGGCACCCAAAGTACTGAGACACGATCTTCATTTGTCAGTAAAAGAAAAAAGCGAAGAAACGAAAGGAAACACCGGAAACATATAGGTAGCCTTCTGCCTTAGAATTCTGGAGCTCCTAGAGGCTTTCGCTTGCCGCACGTTCTGGTGTGCCCTGGTTTTCAAATCTGGCAACTGACAGAAAAGTGAATACATGTTGCGGGGGCTTGCGGTTCTCCTTGCCGGCAATTCAGTGTATTCGATAGCCTCCTAATATTTGCGGGTTTGTGAGTCTCTTTAATGCATCTAACAGAGACACGGGGAAAACTTTCTCTCAAAAGAGTAACGCTATTGAAATTCTAGTTTTGGGGCGCGAGTTGAGCAGTTCGATTATAGTGTTTGGCGTCGAGATAAGAAAGTTTTCCCAGCTTAATTATTAAACGGCGTTCGTTTGACAGTTTGTGCTGAAGCCTGCGCTCTGGCTCCGTCCCTTCACTCTCTTCGAAATGTTGCTTTGTGAGGTGCTCTTTAATTTATAAGAGATCCTCTCGCTGTTTTTCCAACCGAGCTTTGCTGAGAGGGATAACAATGCAAACAGGTAGAAGAATAAAAAAGTGATCGTCTTGTGTTCGACTCGGGGGGCAAATAAGAGAGACCTTGAGCGGACGAAACTCTCGAACCTGCAGAAGAGGCCAGGCTCTCCCGTCGGTACCTGCTCCTTTCAGAGAGGTCACGCTACGAGAGCACGCTCCACTGTCCTCGGCAGAGAGCGAGCACCATTGAACGGGGCTAAGCACGGACAAATGCGGCAAAAGAAAGCGAGCGAATGAGCAAGACTCGGCAGTGAAGCTAACACGCCGGCGGTGCTGCGGTAATGCTTCACTTCCGCTGCTATGGGGGGCTACCGGATATCACTCGTCTCGTTGGGTGCGCACAAATTGATGAGTGCCTGCGCTCCGCACTTGTTGATTAAGGATCATTGATGTGAGTGAAAGTAAAAAAAAGCCGTCTGCTCAGTCACGGCTCGCCGAGCTACCAAAAACGGTAGAAATCAGTGGTGCGGGCCGTCGCCAAAGCACAGTACAAACTGCGTCGGTCAAACATCCAGCCGGCAGACAAGGGCAGCGTTTCCCTGGCCTCCCAGATTGTCGTTTCTATTTCCAGAGTCGTCACGAAATCACGGAGACCACCTGCAAGCGGTCTGCGATTGTTGCCCCGAACGTCTTTCGGAGAACGCTGCCGACAAGAGAGCGAGGAAATCTGGCACAGGTAGGAAAGCGTGTCTAGGAAATGTCGTTTTAGACAAAAGCTGACAATCATGTCGGGAAATGCGGCACATTGAATGTTCCGTTAGATAGTTAATAGAACCCGCTGGACAGGTGCCGGTACGGCGCCCGGTTCACGGTCGCGCGTCGCAGTACCGGTTTTGGGTGCACTGCGCACCAGCCCGGTGCCAGCAGGAGGAAGAAAATTTTCCAATGGTCCAGAAGAAATATACAAAAAGTAGAGTCCAACGCACGTCTCAAAAAACAAAACAAAAAGGTTTACAAACGTTTCGACTGGAGGACCAGTCTTCATCGGATGAAGAGTGGTGAAGACTGGTGCTCCAGTCGAAACGTTAGTAAACCTTTTTGTTTTTTGAGACGTGGGTCGGACTCTACTTTTTGATATTATATAGGGAATCAGAATGGCAAAATGAGGGGCTCGTCGAATTAAGTCAGCAATAAGGTTTGGCAGTCAAGAAAACCTCGGAAAGCAGATGGAGAATGTAGTAGGACATTGAAAGAGATGACGAATTTAGAAAGACAGAAAGAAAGTGCAGAAAAAATGCCCGCCGGGTGGGATCCAAACCCACCACCTCATCTGTTTCAAAGACCTACCACATTCTCCCCTTGGCTTTCCGAGGTTTTCGTTTTTCGTGACTGCCAAACCTTTCTGTCTATATATATATATATATATATATATATATATATATATATATATATATATATATATCGAAAGGCGTGGGTTCGGTCCCCACTCTGGGCGCGTGTTTTTCTTTCTTTCTTTCTTCTGTATATTAAAAAAATGTTTACTTCATTAACCGTAGTGAAAAAGAAAAGAGCCTAACCACACCCCTATGCCTCCTTTGGCGTTGTATACTGCTGACCTATCTTTCTGTATTTCCTCAACGAGCCCCTCATTTCCTTACTATATTATT
Source organism: Haemaphysalis longicornis (assembly GCA_013339765.2). Classification (NCBI taxonomy): domain Eukaryota; kingdom Metazoa; phylum Arthropoda; class Arachnida; order Ixodida; family Ixodidae; genus Haemaphysalis; species Haemaphysalis longicornis. The sequence goes on along the minus strand of CM023449.1, from coordinate 273,070,841 downwards.
CTGCGAAAGCCTAGCGAGGGTCTCGGTTGTGGCAGCCTTGATGCCTAGGTAGCATAAGAGGGCTTCCCGCCAGTTACCCGCTCATGACAGGCTGTAGACGTTTGAGTCACGCCCCGGGGGTTGAAAAGAAGGTCCCCTTCTCCCCGTGTAGTCAGAGTGGCGCTGGCTACCACCCTCAAGCGTCAGATACAATTCTAGTAAATATAAATAGCCCAGAAAGTGAATGAGAACACAGTCACCCAGATAGCCGAATTGGTAAGGCATTCGACATGTAATCGAAAGGCGTGGGTTCGGTACCCACTCTGGGCGCGTGTTTTTCTTTCTTTCTTTCTTCTGTATATTAAAAAAATGTTTACTTCATTAACCGTAGTGAAAAAGAAAAGTGCCTAACCACACCCCTATGCCTCCTTTGGCGTTGTAGACTGCTGACCTATCTTTCTGTATTTCCTCAACGAGCCCCTCATTTCCTTACTATATTATTCTGCAAAAGCCTAGCGAGGGTCTCGGTTGTGGCAGCCTTGATGCCTAGGTAGCATAAGAGGGCTTCCCGCCAGTTACCCGCTCATGACAGGCTGTAGACGTTTGAGTCACGCCCCGGGGGTTGAAAAGAAGGTCCCCTTCTCCCCGTGTAGTCAGAGTGGCGCTGGCTACCACCCTCAAGCGTCAGATACAATTCTAGTAAATATAAATAGCCCAGAAAGTGAATGAGAACACAGTCGCCCAGATAGCCGAATTGGTAAGGCATTCGACATGTAATCGAAAGGCGTGGGTTCGGTCCCCACTCTGGGCGCGTGTTTTCTTTCTTTCTTTCTTCTGTATATTAAAAAAATGTTTACTTCATTAACCGTAGTGAAAAAGAAAAGAGCCTAACCATACCCCTATGCCTCCTTTGGCGTTGTAGACTGCTGACCTATCTTTCTGTATTTCCTCAACGAGCCCCTCATTTCCTTACTATATTATTCTGCAAAAGCCTAGCGAGGGTCTGGTTGTGGCAGCCTTGATGCCTAGGTAGCATAAGAGGGCTTCCCGCCAGTTACCCCGCTCATGACAGGCTGTAGACGTTTGAGTCACGCCCCGGGGGTTGAAAAGAAGGTCCCCTTCTCCCCGTGTAGTCAGAGTGGCGCTGGCTACCACCCTCAAGCGTCAGATACAATTCTAGTAAATATAAATAGCCCAGAAGTGAATGAGAACACAGTCGCCCAGATAGCCGAATTGGTAAGGCATTCGACATGTAATCGAAAGGCGTGGGTTCGGTCCCCACTCTGGGGCGTGTTTTTTCTTTCTTTCTTTCTTCTGTATATTAAAAAATGTTTACTTCATTAACCGTAGTGAAAAAGAAAAGAGCCTAACCACACCCCTATGCCTCCTTTGGCCTTGTAGACTGCTGACCTATCTTTCTGTATATATATATATATATATATATATAAGGTTAGTAGAGGCAGAGACACACGAACGGACATTAAAAATAAAACTAACAGTTTATTGACGTTTCAGGGAGAGGACTCCCTTTCTTCAGTGTCTCTGTCTCTACTGACCTTATTTTTTCGCGCTCTGTGTGAGTTTTTGATTCCAGACTATCTATTTATATATATTGTAACGAGGAAGACTTGCCACCATCGACGTAACGCTATCAGCGCTGCTACACAGCCGTGAAGTTGGAAGAACAGCCAGCGGAGCGTATTACCTCATGCTACCTGCATCATCATCATGGCAAGACTCAAGATCATCATCACCAGTTTGTTGTCTCGAGAGCTGAGCGCGCACGGCAGAACCCCTTCGGACTCAGCTGAGCCTCTCTGCGTTTCAACGCCTTGCTGCCGTCCTGCCAATAAACCTCCCCATAATTTTGGTGGAGTGTGCGGATTCCATCCTGGTCCCGCTCCTCAGCTGCACCCCGTGTACCCGCAAGCCTGGAACTCCGGAGTCGCACCTTGCCTTCTACCGCTGAGTCAGCCATGCCTAGCGACGCCCGAAACACGACATCGCCGTCACCATCGGCTGTCATCTGCTCCGGGGTGATCCGCGAGCGTGACCCGGCGATGTTCACTGGCGCAGACGACCAGGACGTTGAAGATTGGCTTTCGACTTACGAGAGGGTAAGCGCGCACAATAAGTGGGACGATGCTATGAAGCTAAATAATGTGAGTTTTTCTTTGAGGGCACTTGCCGAAAAATGGTATCACAACCACCCAGAGGATCGCGCAACCTGGACCGAATTCAAAACGAACTTTTCGGCCGTATTTGACCGGCCAGCGGTTCGCAAGCTTCGCGCGGAGCAGTGTTTGAGAGAGCGAGCTCAAAAGGCCGGAGAGAACTTTACCAGCTACATCGAGGATGTGGTCGACCTTTGCAGGCGCGTGGATCCCTCCATGCCTGAGTAAGACACCATCAAATATATACTGAAGGGAATAGATGAGGATGCGTTCCAGATGCTGCTGGCAAAAAAACCCTCAAAGCGTCAGAGACGTGATCAGCTTGCTACAAAGCTATGACGAGCTGCGGAGGCAACGTCGCCTCACTCGTCGCCGCCCTGTGGAGCGTGAGGAGCCGCTCTGCGGCCTGGCAGTCGACGACAACCCCTTGCTACTGAACCGCATCAAGGAGCTTGTTCGGGAAGAGGTGGCGCGGCAGATCTCTCTCCTGCCTTGTACATCCCTACCATCGTCATCGGTACCAGATCCTTGCTTGTCGTCGCCGCTACGTCGAATAATTAGGGAAGAAGTCGCCGAAGTCTTGCCGACCACACCGGCTGCTCCCCAGCCGTTGCCTGTAGCGGCGCCACTATACGCTGAGGTTGCGACACGGCAGGCTCCTCCTACCGCTTACGTGCCTTTACGCCGCCCGCAGCCGCCGACCTATCTTCCTCCGGCTTCCTTGGCACCGCTCCACAGCAACCCATGGCGCACGCCCGACAACCGGCCCATCTGCTTCGCCTGTCGTATTCCCGGTCACGTTGCACGTTTCTGCCGCCGCCGAGTTTCCCCCTTCACTGACGCCTACCGAGCTCCTGCGCACCCTGTCTACACGCCGAACATGTCGAATGACCACGTACCAATGGAGCCGTCGCGTTACTCTCTTCCATCGGAGGCACCGACAGTTAACAACCGCCGTTCACCGTCCCCGCGTCGTCGTTCAGTGTCCCCCATGCGACGTCGCCCCGCCACTTCCCAGGAAAACTAGTCGCCGCAGTTCCCGAGGCAAGAACTGCGACGACCACGACATACGCAAGCCCTCTTGTTTATCCTACGAATGTGATTGACGTTTTTGTTGAAGGAGTCGCCACCCTTGCGCTTGTTGACACTGGTGCCGCAGTTTCAGTCATGGACGCAAAACTATGCCGCAAGATTCGAAAAGTGACGACCCCTGTTTCCCGGTTTCGCCTTCGCACAGCTAACGCCGAACAAGTTGAACCTCTCGCAGCATGCACAGCCCGGGTCGTTGTACAGGACGCCCTTTACATCATTGAATTCCTGGTGCTTACTTCATGATCTCATGATATCATTTTAGGATGGGACTTTCTGTCACGCCATCAAGCCATTATAGATTGCGCCCGCGCCGAGGTTGCGTTGCTGCCCGTGTGTGATGCCCAGTTCAACGATTTGCCTTTACCCTCGCACAAGCTCGCTGTTAAGGAAGATACCGAGATTCCTCCAAACTCCGCAGTTTTAGTACCAGTGTCCTGTGCTTCCCTCATCAATTCGACTGTAATGTTCAACCCATCACAACTGTTTTCCCGACGCAAGAACATCCCTCTGCCTTTCACCGTCCTCTCCCTTGAAAATGGCTTTTCTGCTATGTACATCCCTAACCCATCCACGTCGGCGTTCACTGTGCTTCGTGGGGAGTGCATTGGTTGTGTCGAGCCCCTCGACACCAACCTCCTAGCCAAAGTCCCCGACGATCCATCATCGCTACCAGTTAGTGCCCTCACACCTTACGCATCGGCGTCCAGTTCCCACGTTCTATTTTCTTCTGTCGACTCTGAACTTTCAGCTCCGCAGCGTGATCGCCTCCTTTGTCTACTTAACCGGTTCCGCAACTCCTTCGACTGTGAGCAAACTTCTTTGGGCCGCTCTTCCACCGTCAGCCACAACATTGAAACGGGGGTCCCACTCGCCGTTACGGCAACGACCATACCGCGTGTCGGCCGCTGAACGTCGGGTTATAGAAGAACAAGTCGACGACATGCTTCATCGAGGTGTTATACGCCCTTCAAACAGCCCATGGGCGTCACCCGTTGTCCTCGTTAAGAAGAAAGATGGCTCCATCCGATTCTGTGTCGATTACCGTCGTTTGAACAAGATCGCATCGATGACGCATCGATGACGCATCGATGACGCTCTCGAATCCTTGCAAGGTGCTGAGTTTTTCTCTTCTTAGGATTTGCGATCTGGGTATTGTCAGGTCCCTATGGCAGACGCTGATCGTCCCAAGACCGCCTTCGTCACCCCTGACGGGTTGTACGAATTCAGCGTGATGCCGTTTGGACTCTGCAATGCTCCCGCTACCTTTGAGCGAATGATGGACACTATACTGCGAGGACTCAAATGGAAAATATGTCTATGCTACTTAGACGACATCGTTGTGTTTTCCCCCGACTTTGACACACACCTCGAGCGCCTCGAACAAGTATTGAAATGCCGGAACGATGCCGGCCTTCAACTCAATATTAAGAAATGTCATTTTGCTGCCCGGGAGCTCACTATTTTGGGTCATGTAGTCTCAAAGGATGGCGTTCTCCCTGATCCAGCTAAACTTCAAGCTGTTGCTGCGTTTCCCAAACCGACCAGCATGAAAGAACTACGAAGTTTTATTGGACTGTGTTCTTATTTTCGTCGATTTGTCCCTAACTTTGCCGCCGTCATATCACCATTAACCAAGCTTCTTAGCGGAGTCAAAGACATTTCTGCTTGGTCACCGACATGCGATGAGGCGTTTTCCACGTTACGCTGCCTCTTGACCTCTCCACCCATTCTCCGGCACTTCGACCCACGTGCGCCGACGGAAATTCATACCGATGCCAGTGGTGTCGGCTTGGGCGCTGTGCTTGCGCAGCGAAAAGCAGGATTTGACGAGTATGTCGTCGCTTACGCAAGCCGTACTCTTACTAAGCCGGAATCCAACTACTCCGTCACGGAGAAAGAGTGCCTAGCCATCGTATGGGCCATCGACAAATTTCGCCCCTTCTTATACGGTCGCCAATTCGATGTAGTGACGGACCATCATGCTCTTTGTTGACTGTCTTCGTTGAAAGACCCATCCGGACGACTTGGGCGTTGGGCTCTTCGGCTCCAGGAATACGATATCCGCGTGATATACCGCTCTGGCCGCAAGCATGCCGATGCCGATGCGCTATCTCGCTCACCTGTCACTTTCGCTTCTGCATCTCTCGACGCTGCAGACAGTGTTGGTGAGCCCCTTCCTTTTGCTGACATGCCAGCCGAGCAGCGCAAAGACCCGTGGATTTCTTCAATTTTGGCTGTCCTTTCACACCCGGCGACGACATCAGCACCCCGAGCCCTCCGCCGTCAAGCACGCCACTTCGCCATTCGTGATGAGCTTCTCTACCGCCGTAGCTACCTCTCCGAAGGCCGAAAATGGCTGCTTGTCATCCCTTGCCACTTGCGCTCCACAATCTGCAACTCCTTTCACGCAGATGCGCAGTGTGCCCACTCCGGGGTGCTCAAGACATACCAGCGCCTCCGGCTGCGCTTCTACTGGCGCGGAATGTACACGTTTGTCCGCAAGTTCGTTCGCTCTTGTGCCGACTGCCAGCGCCGAAAGTTACGACCGGACCCACAGGCAGGTGCTTTGCAGCCGTTGCCATGCCCAGCCCGACCTTTTGATCGCGTTGGTATTGACTTGTACGGGCCTTTACCGTTAACGGCTACTGGCAACCACTGGATTATAGTCGCCGTCGACCACCTCACCCGATACGCTGAAACAGCCGCATTACCAGCCGGCACTGCACGCGACGTCGCAAAGTTCCTTTTACATCGTTTCGTGCTCCGACACGGTGCGCCTCGTGAACTGCTCAGCGACAGGGGCCGTGTATTCCTCTCCGAGGTCATTGAAGCCCTACTCGCAGCATGCCGCGTTACCCACAGGACCGCTACAGCCTACCACCCACAGACCAATGGCCTTACGGAGCGTTTCAACCGTACCTTGGGCGATATGCTAGCAATTTATGTCTCTTCGGACCACACGAATTGGGACCAGGTCCTCCCATTTATAACATACGCCTACAACACCGCTCAGCAGGCCACTACCGGCTTTTCCCCATTCTTTCTTCTTTACGGACGCGAACCATCGTGTCTCCTGGATACCATCCTTCCGTATCGACCAGACGCCTCAGAATACGCGCTGATTTCTGAGACTACTTCGTACGCCGAGGAGTGCCGACAGCTTGCCCGCGCATTCACTACGGAAGAGCAGTCACAACAAAAACACCGTCGTGATGACTCCAAGCCATCAGCTGAATTTCCTCCCGGCTCTCTTGTCTTGCTCTATATACCGTCTACTACTGCCGGCCTATCCAGCAAGCTTCTTTCGAAGTACCACGGCCCATACCGTGTAGTCGAGCGTACCTATCCCGTCAACTATGTCGTGGAGCCACTGACGCCTTCGACGGATCTTCGCCGCCGTGGACGCGAAATTGTCCACGTTCCGCGCCTCAAGCCATACTACGATCCTCTTATTTTGTCGTGTCCCTAAGTCGCCAGGTTGGCTCTTTTCGCCGCGGGGGGTGATTTTAACGAGGAAGACTTGCCACCATCGACGTAACGTTATCAGCTGAGCGTATTACCTCATGCTACCTGCATCATCATCATGGCAAGACTCAAGATCATCATCACCAGTTTGTTGTCTCGAGAGCTGAGCGCGCACGGCAGAACCTCTTCGGACTCAGCTGAGCCTCTCTGCGTTTCAACGCCTTGCTGCCGTCCTGCCAATAAACCTCCCCATAATATATATATATATATATATATATATATATATATATATTATATTATATATATATATATATATATATATATATATATATATATATATATATATATATATATATATATCATCACCAGCCTATCTACGCCCACTGCAGGGCAAAGGCCTCTCCCATTAGTCTCCAATTACCCCGGTCCGGCGCTAACTGCGACCAATTTATCCCTGCAAACTTCTCGATTTCATCTGCCCATCTAACTTTCTGCCGCCCCCTGCCACGCTTGCCTTCCCTAGCGATCTACTCGGTTACCCTTAATGACCAACGATTATCTTGCCTTCGCATTACATGACCTGCCCACTTCCATTTCGTCTTCTTAATTTCTACTAATATGTCCTGCAAAATAAGGGGAGAGACGAAGTGCCGTGACTTCGTGGTGATGTGGCGATGGTTCTATTTACAAGATGGTGATTGCGGATAGATGAATTCAGCTCGAGTTAGAGCTGCCAACTTGGTGGCAAGGACCGATGATGATTCCTAAAGTTTCTACATACGCGGCTCTTGCAGAAGGATTGTCGTGTTATTGGCACCAGTGACCGACACTTTTGTGTCCGTGTCTTAAACCCAGGGATTGCTGCAAACTTTGTAGCATTGCAGTTCTAAAGCTGGGTGCTTTGTCACAACACGCCATTCCTCTGTCAGTTTTTGACAGAGGTAGTAGTACACTTTACAGGGCGCTTGCTAGTTCACGAATGTTACGGCCTCCTCGTTTCCCTTCATTTTGCGGCGTGGAGTGAGGATCGTGTCAGTGAAGACGTTCTCGAACCTCCCAGGGACAAAATCGATCGTCCGGGCCGCTATTGATGTGTCTGACTCTCCATTCAGACCTGGTTACGTTGGTTTTTTGCTGGGATGACTTCGAACGCGGGCCCCCGATCCGGTCGCTCGGGGATAAATCCCCCCAAAAAATGAAGGTAATGGTTGCAAGCATAGGTGGGGCCGACTATTACGAGCTCTGCTACGTTTTAGAAATGAAGCCTCTTTTAAAAGCCAGCTTCATCGGCATTTATTCTTCATTATTCAAGAATTGAGTTTAGTTTGATGCAATGAGAATACAGCACTAGTGCCGTATCAATCATTATCCGGCGTTTTCAAAGTCACTGATGTGTGGGCGTTACTTGATCCTTGTGTTTTGTGTCAAACGTTTTGTTTTTCTGTTACAAAAAACGCCTCTGTGGAAACAAAGTAAACCCCACAGTTGCTGCTGCGAATAGTTTCACGTGCATGCGTCATTGATAGAAAGCTTTCTTATCAGCTACAATATGCAAACCCTGGTAAGAAGCACATTTTTGTAAGGTGCCTGTCATTTATGAGTTCGCTGCTCAGCAGACATATTTTTGCAGCTCTCTTGTTTTGATTGTGAGAACAGAAAAGATAATTTCGTAGCAGTTTCTTCTTGGAGTGACCCTGCAGTGGCACGGATAAACGCTTTTATGCTTTTTTTGTGCCTGCAAGTACACTGAATACTTTTTTAGAACCAGAGAGGCCAGCACTCTATGGTTGGCTCAGGGAAAACAAAAATCCTCTCGTGGTTTCTGGTTTGCTCCTGGGGCGAGTTTCTTCAAGGAGGCTATCGAATACGTTTATTGCTTGAAGTGGAAGGAAACCGGTCAATACGGGCGACATGGCTTGCGTGACGTCAGTCAACCACGCTCTCCAATGTCCTAGCTTTGAGCAGCATGGATAAAGAAATGAAGAATCATTTAAGAGAGTTTTGTTAATAGATGCCCGTCGAGCAGCAATATTCGGCTGGAGTATAATCATTGGTCCTCTTATCTATGGACTGGACGCGGCTACTGAAGATGTGGTTAATGCATTTCAGGTGTTGGAAGAAGTTCAAATCAGTGTCAAGGGCCCTTAAAAATTGCATGCAAAAATGCGCGGTTTCGCCCTCAGTTTTTATTTGTTTAATTTTACGTTGAATGTTTATCTCGATGTCTTGCGTATAGGCCAATCTGAAAGACTTATCTCATGCTTATCGCAAACGCAACTGCCAAAGCGCATACATATTCGCCAATTTTCAGCGCAAGCGTAGTTTACCTGATACATTTTCCGGCATTCGCATGAAAAGCGCGAGCTGATTCTTCATTTGAGTGCAGCTTAGGACACGGTAACGTAAAACCAAAAAAAGCATTCCCCTTTCATGATAACGTAAAATCTACAACTCTATTGCATTGGTATACCACCATAACCCTTTAACGCTTCGCAAGAACTCCTGTGTTCGTCGTAACCGGAGAACGCTACCTTAGCACTCTCGGCTCGGGCAGCGACTAAACAGCCCCTACTAAAGCCCTTAAAGTAGCTTCAAGAAATGCCGCTTCCAGGGGCTCTTTGACTTCTTCGTGGATTTATAGTCTTAAACTTTAGCCAGGGCCTCTCGACAATGGCTAACTTAAGAGCCATGTGAAGCATGAGCAACTGTTACTGTAGAAGAGCTCTTAGAAATACTGTGGAAATTACGCGCCGAAGCTAAGGTGCGGGCCAGCGCAGTGTATACGAATAATTTTCTACACCTAAGGTCTCTAACAGGAGCTCAAATCTGAACAAGTGGGCGTTCTTGTTTTTCGCCTTCATCTGAAAAACGGCCGCCGGAGCCAGCCCCGAACTCGTATCCGTGGGTCCAGGCACTAAGCTACCCCGTCTAGTGCACGCTTGAGTAGTAGCCTGAAAGGTAAGGTTGCCAAGTTGGAGACCCGTTTTACGAAGCGATGCGATAAAAACAACCACGGGACAGATAGTAGGGAAATAGATATCGCGAAATGACAAGAAAACGAGCAGAAGAAATTGTTTCAAGAATTTAAAAGCATCGGGGAACGGAGCGCAATGACAACCTCTGTGTATCCGCCAGCCCTGTTCGAAAGGCATGTCTGGCCCACTTGTGCCAGCGACGCGTTGCTCCTAAATTGATTTTTGTCGCCAGCGTAGATCGAAGGCCGATTCTGGACGATATCCAGATCCGACCAACACCCGCACGGGACCAACCGACGACCTCCGCGAGGACCTTTCTTGCTCGCTCGACGATGGCGCTGCCAGGGAGGTCCTGTCGCTCAATCTCACGACGGCTCGCCGGTCCTATTTCGGGAAAGCAGCATCGGTTTCCACGGCAACCATTCTCCTCCTTCCGCTCCTGGGCGCCACGACGCTGAACAAAATTATGTTCCTTCCGTTCGCCTGGACTGTTTTGTCTTTGCACTTTGGCGTTACATCAAAGAGGCTTTTTAACATACGTGTCATGACGTTATTTTGGTGTTTTTCTAAAGAGTAAATGGGGTGCTTGGAACCCTAAGGTTGAATAAAGTCGCCTTGCAGCGTTTATGGGCTTATACTTTATGCGGAAAGTTCTCTACCTTGATTTGCCTTGCTCTGTATTTCTCATCGCTTTCTTTTCCCCGCGTGCGTGTACGTGCTTCCGGTCGCATCGTTGGCAAACGAGGCTTTCGTTTCTGACGCCAGAAGCAATTGCAGTAGCAGTTGGAAGTAACGCGTTGCGCTCGTTCTGCTCTCTCTTTTCTTTCCAGCGACAATATTTCGCCACGTCAGTTGAGAGCTTTTTCATGAAATATGGTCTATGATATCAAGCAACGTTACGTTAACGAGCAACGGTATTGTCACCCCAGTGATGACCTGTACTCGCCAACCCTGGGATGTCCTCACTAATGCGAGCCCTTAAGAAATGAGGGATATTACGATTCCGGTGGGAGACATCCTCAATCCTTTTCTTCCAATACTGCATTTTTTTCTACGTTACTTAATTATTTCACTTTTCTCCCCCTCCTTAAATAAGAAAGCCGCGCTGTTTGTGGGCTAACTTTTTCAGCCTTTATTAATACTCTCTCTCTCTCTCTCTCTCTCCTCTCTCTCCTCTCTCTCTCTCTCTCTCTCCTCTCTCTCTCTCTCTCTCTCTCTCTCTCTCTCTCTCTCTCTCTCTCTCTCTCTCTCTCTCCAGCACACCAGAGCCTGTCGTGTAGCACCCTTTAAAGGCAAACTCTGAGTTTATAAGGTCCTTAAGTTTCTAAAAGAGCCTTGCTTGACAGCAATTCTCATTAGTGATTTCAAGTTACAACCAAGCATATCTCGTTTCTTAGATGTATATGTAAATTTGGGTTGTTTCAGCTGAAAGCAGCACCGCATTTTAAGTGCATTGAAAGCGATTGTCAGGATACCACGAAAAGGGCCTCTAGTGAGGATAACTGAACTTTACCAAGAGATTCACACAACCACAATGTGGAACGGCAGTTGGATACACAGGAAAAAAAAAACACTTGCTAACTTCAAAGAGTACGTTCGGTCACCCGGCTCTAGGAAGGAAACTGGAGTTAAGTTACTCTAACGGGACATTTACAAGCGTTTTGTGAACAACGAGCATATTGCATGACAAAAAAACTTCAAAAATTCCAACGTTTTACTTACATTAACAATTGGAGGACACATAGGACTAATGCGAAACATATTTAATCAATTCACAGCAAACGCCTTCATTTTTGTAGAATTTGTCCCATCTTTTTTTTAGTGCTTATCAACAGGAGGTATCCTGTAGCCGTGGGCCCAGTTTTATCCTACCTTCCTTATGCTCTTTCCTCTCTTCGTCGAATTTATTTCAGCTCATAGCTCCGAGATTCAATCACGTGGTGCCATTTTGTTCGACCTCGACTGTGCTGTCGCATCATTTGCTTCTTTCCCCTCTAAGTTTTCGTACGCGTGACTATTTTCTCTTTCACTTAACCTCCTCCATCACTGCAACGGAAATCTGACTCTATCCGAATAGAGGGCAGAATCCCGTGGAAAAGCGCGATGCAGCTTGTCATGGGAATGGCGGGGGGTGGGTAGACAGTTGACTTGTGGAGGACTAGTCCTCCCGACCTCATGTCGTCATCAAGTTCCGGCTGTGCTGCGGAAGTTTATTCCAGGAGCGGATCGTCTTTTGTTTCGCTGTCATCGCAATGTAGAGGGGTGATTGATTAGCGGGCGGATTTTATGCTTGCACGTTGCGGGTACTTTCTAGGTCCTTTACAACGCATCAAAAAAAAAAAAAAAAAAAAACCGCCGAATCGCAGGAATGGCGGCAAAAAATGAAAGAATATTCTAATCAGGTCTCTCGCCTATGTTCCAGCTCACCTACCAAGACACGAACGCTGTTTTTTTTCCCACTGCGGTGCTAAGCATTGCCGCTATCCGGTAAGGCAGTGGGGCGCACATATACGTTTCACATGCCTCATTTCTCAGTGAACCTTGTGATGGGCTGGTACAGGATCTAAACTTCAAAGTATTTCGCGCGACGTTTTTTTTTTCTTTTTCTTTTGTTATTACGGCAACCAATAGGGGCTTTCATACGACATTTCATAGGAGAGTAGCCCAATCGCGTCATGTTAAAGCCGTGTATGTCTGCTCTTGTTAAGAAAAAGGGACAGTGCTCACCGTCGCGCCATCCGCGCCGGCAGGGGGAGGGCTCCGTTCCTGAGTTCTAACCCAAATTTTGCCAGTTTGACGATCATGGTGCCGAAGTTGAAATAGGCCACGAAAATCTGCTGTGATGGTTCAATGACGACGCTCTTACACTTATGTGCAGCCCCAGATCACGGGGTATATTCGAGGGCTCTGAGGCTCAGTTTCTGACTCAGTGCAACGTAAAGGCATTCCGCCGTATGATAATTTGGCACCAATGAAAATCCTCAGGGGATCTAATTCGCATTTTACGGTGCGCCTCTCGTCCGTTACGGAATTTAGGCACTTTAAAACCTCTACAAAAATTTAAGACGACGGAACTGCAAAAACGCAAAGTCACTCAGTCCAACTGGCCTGGCGGCGCGGATGACTGCAGCGTGCCAGGCTTCTGTCAGACAACTGAGTCTATTTCCACCGTATGCATTTATTGAGGTCTTATTTTCCACGCGGTAAATTTCGAAATGTAATCAACACAGTCACGGCGGATTTTTTAAAAGAAGGCGGATAACAAAAACGCCAGTTCGCGAAAATTTTGACTCCCGTTAAATATCATAAGGTAGCGTAATGAAATCGCAGCCCTCCACTACTGCGCAAAGCGTAGCGCCTGTGTAGGTTCGGCACGTGTAATTTCAATTTGAAATTTTTATGCGTTTGCACAATAGGCACAAGCAGGCCGGATCTGTTTGTCGTGAAGGGAGGAGCTAGCGGAGCGGGTCTCCACGAGTGTAGGGGGTGTGACGTCAGTGGCGGAGCGCCACACGCGGGCCTAGGAGTGGAAGTGAGTGAGTGAGTGAGTGAGTGAGTGAGTGAGTGAGTGAGTGAGTGAGTGAGTGAGTGAGTGAGTGAGTGAGTGAGTGAGAGAGTTGGTGAGTGAGTTAGAGAGTGCTTTATTGATATGGAAAGGTAAAAGCAGTGGACTAGGGATATTTTGAACTCATTTGGGAGTTCACCAGCATAAAACCCAGTCCGGGGGAAGGGGAGAGGGAAGGAGGGGAAGCGTCTCGTGTGCAATGCAACAGGAAGGGGAAGAGGTCGACGAGGAGCCGGGCAGCAGCAAGAGGAGGAAGAAGAAGAGGAGGCGAAAGGACGAGATCCGGACTGTTGTTTTTCTACTTAGTGATAAAGGGGAACGTTACATGCAAAAGGATCACGTCGCCTGACATTGCATAGCGTGACGAGCGTTGGCTCTCGTATTGATGGTTTGAGAGAAGGAGCATCAAAAGAAAGCCAAATTGTCTAAAAAACCACCTAAATAAAAAAGGTTGTGTCTTGGCAGAACTCACAAAAAGGGTCGTAATCTCATTAGGATGTCTCAAAATAATTCGGAAAACAGACCCGAGCTTACGCGACTATCATAAATGTGCAACAGATTGTACCAAGACTTTTGAAGACTTGAACTTCACTGAAAACCTTGCTCTGATAAGTGCGCAAGCTGGGAAAAAAATGAGGGAAGCTCACATTAATGCGTGAGACTCGAAGGTAGCGAAGCTGTACGCAACAGTAGCGTTTTTTTTATAGCCTCACAGCGTTGTTTAAGCCTCACTGCTGTACGAGGAACCACAGCTGGATTGTTCGTATTCCTCTATCGCACACGGTTCTGCCCCGCACGTGGCCTCGTGGCCTTCCTCCGTGGCGCGCGCTTATCGCTGCGGCGGCGTCTTCCTCGCCTTCCTCCGCCACGTCCCAGGAACTGCTCCTGCGCACGTCTCCTTTCCCTCCTCGCCTATTTCTCCCCTGCCGCCTACCTCTCCCCGTTATGGTGCTGCTGCTCCGTGCCGGGCGCTTGCGGAAGAGAGTGTGGTTTGAACTCTACAGCTTAAGGGCAAAACTGGTCAAAACCGCGAAGACTGCCCGAGGTAGCGTAGTGTGGCGTGCGCTACAAAAAAACATTACGTCCACAGCCATTCTGTGACATTTTACCAACGGACGGAGAGGAGCCCGAGGTCAGTAATTACTATTCACATAACCGGCTGTGACATCCTGTAAGCGATAACCGTTCTTGTCTTTGTTTTTATTACTATTTTATAATTAGGCAAACGTTCATGTCTAAACTCATTTCAAAATATTTTTACGTTTTGTGTAATCCGTATTTATACAGATTGTTTATGTTCCAAGATTCGAGCTCGGTCTTTTAACTGCAGGCTCTTTTACCAGCACGCCGTCTCTGGTGTTCTCCGGATCGATGCTTTTTTTTTTGACAGGGAATCTGAACGGTGCCAGTGGGACAGCCACCGACAAGGCATTTATACGCACGTTTCTTCCACGTTAGGAGTGGTACAAGCAGTGATAGTTGTGGTTGAGGTTATAGACATGAGGAAGGCGTACTTCTGCTTAAGTAGAAGCCACAGCACATTGATGAAAGACCGAAATTATAAGATCGTTGGTTTAGCATACATAAAAAGCTGTCGACTTGCCAAATAGTTGTCGACGTAACTCGTCCTCTGACATTAAGTGCCCGCTTTACGCGCATCAAAGTATATCGTTAGAGTCGTTGGAGAGAGATAGCGGTCCGAAGCGTAGGTTATTCGCCCTCCGTTTAAGCAGCGATATTAGAAAATCCAACCCGCACACCTCGAGGTAATTCGGCGTGGAACAGCGGGGCTAAGCGAAGGCTCATTTCCCGGCGGGTCGAACCGCTTCGTGGTGATTTACGGCTCTGGGCTCCCTGGGGTCGAGATCCGAAGCGGGCCAGGGCGAGTATTTTGCACTTGCACAACAAAAACGATTTACCCAGAGATTATTACAGGGGAGATAGCGAAACCATCAGAACTCTGTTTATTAAGTTTTAGCAGAGTCCTTCAATGAACGGTATTAAGGGACTCTGGTTTTAGGTATATGGGGAGCATTGTGGTTACGCTTTTGTACAAGCTGGATAACTGGTCATAATGAGGGCCCTACAAAGTGTAAAGTTAGTGCTAGCTTGGAGCACCTGCTGGCGCTATCCCAAGAGTTCACTGATCAAAAGCGTTGCGATATATACTAGGAAAATATGTGGAAGAGAGAAAACAAGCAAGGTGGATAAAACCGAGCAAAGTGCCTAGAGGGGCTGGTTCACCGCGTTTACAAGAGGTTATAACTTCGGCCGTTCTCAAAAGGAACCAGTGCGCTACTAACCCCGAAACAAGAAAACCCAGAGTAGGTGAAGACGGACGTTACAAAAAAAAAAAAAAAAAAAACGTCCCTCGAAGAGTTGAGATAAACGGCTTTACACACTGCGGACCTACAAGGAAAATAAGGTGCGTTTGTGCGGAGAAAGAAGGGTGCGAACTGAGCGAACGAACAACGGAAGGTATAAAGGTAAAGGAAAGGCAGGCGTGTCAACGAGGCTCTGGCCTAGTTTGCTATCCTACACGTAGGGAAGGGGAACAAGTGAAAAAAAGATGAAAACAGTAAAAGAAGGGAAAGTTAAGGACAGAGCGTAAATAGTTACGACTCTAAAGACGATAGAGTTCATTGACTTCATAGAGAGTAGTCGTTTGTGCTACAGTCTTCTGTGCAAGTTTGTTGTTTTCAGGAAGCACAGCAGCGGTTTTGTCGCCTCGTGCGTAGATGACGGAGAAGGCCAGTGGCCCAGGATTTTATCCTTAGGGAACGGCCTCCGAGAATCGAACTTCAGTAAAGTTGAGGAGAGCTGCCTTCTTGCCGATGAAGAACGCAGACATTCGCATAGAGCATGGCGTATGGTCTCCAGTGTGTCACTGACTTCACACGCCTCACTGTCTGCCATACCAATCAAATGACACTAAGCATTTGTGAAGGCTACTCCAAGCCAGAAACGGCAAAAAATGGTTGCATGAGTCCTTGGGAGGCCTAGTTGAAGAGGGCGCTAAAGATTCCGGACCAGGGCATGAATACGAGAGCTTGTGAACTCTTGAGTAGTACATTTGGCTATGATGGTTTCCCGGGCAAGTTTGTGGAGAGTCCTAGCGGCGTCAGTCCTGGATAATGGAATGGATACAGAAGTAAACATCCCTCCCTCCCTCCCTCCCTCCCTCCCTCCCTCCCTCCCTCCCTCCCTCCCTCCCTCTCTCCCTCTTTGTATAGAAGAAGCTAAAATCTAAATAGAAAAAAAGAAGTATATCACTGTTCTGGCCGGAAATAAACGTGTTTACTGAAGGACGAAAGTGTACTGAGAGAAAATCCATTTTCTGAATCAAAAGCCAGTCTTGCAGAAGAAACAAATTTTCTTCGCTTAATTTTTTCTCGCACGACAAGAAGAGAGAATCCTGAAGGGGAAAGGGCAATAATACTTGGGTCGCAAGGAACAGCGCCGTTTATCAAGGCAGCCTTGTGTATCATTTCTTCATACCTTCAGCATAAGTGTCGGCGAAATAAATGAAAGAGACTGAGATGTTTCTCAATGCATCTATTACTTCACCTTGGAGAATTGCTCGGACAATCGGTGAAGCCAAAAATTCTGACAAAAAATTTATAAGCATTACGCAAAAATATTACGTCTAATCTGATTCGGTTACAATTTCAAACTTGAGCTAATTACAGATGCCCTAAATAATTATACTCGAAATTGCCATTTCCCTACTAAATGAAAATATGATTGTGTCGCACGAAATAATAATTTGTACCGCAAGAAAGCGTTTGTATAAAGTGCTCGAGGAAATTATTCCAGACGCTGAAATTGTATTTTATTTGTTTTGAAGCAGCATTCGTTGTATTACGTGGACATTTTATTCTCTTTTAACAATTATTCAAATGAAATGCAACACTGCATTGTCCAGAAAATCTGCCAGCTCTGAAACTTTGTACAATAACAGGAGCTAAATAACTGACTTTCCATTGGGTGAGCAACGCTAACGCATTAAAATCTAGTAGCCAAAAAGCTAAACCTTTGGCTAGCAGCATTCTGAAAGCTCTTTTTGTAACTCTTTCTTACTCAGTAACGTGTCACGTCTATTATCGCACCCAAGCACATTCGCAGTCATCATCATCATCATCACCAATAGCATACTCAGGGCACTGCATTGGGAAGGCCTCTCCCAATGATTTCCAACTACTCCTGTCCTTTGTCGCTCGAGTCCACTGATGGGCACCAAATTCATCCCTCCATCGCGTTATTGCCCATTTCCTTCTATAGACAATCGCTTGGTACCTCTCTGTTACTCTAATTGTCCACCGGTTGTGGGTTCGTCTCACTACATGGCCAGCCCAAGTTCACTTCTTTTTCTTTATTTAAACTATGATATTGTCCACTCTAGTTTGTTCTCTAATCCAAGTATCTCGTTTCTTGTCCCTGAGTGTTATTCCTAACATTATTCGTTCCATGGCCCGTTGAGCCGACCTAAGTTCGCTTTATAGTTGTTTAGTAAGGCGCCAAGTTTCAGCTCCCTATGTCATCACCGTCAGTAAGCACTGGTCGTAGATTTTTCTTTTGAGTGACAGAGGTAGCTTGCATCTCATTATTTCGGAGTTCTTGCGGAGTGCTCCCAGCCCATACCTATCTGCGCCGGATTTTTCTCCTGTGGTTGGGGTCTGCACTAGCCACCTGTCCGAGGTAGTTTTATTCTTTTACTTGTTCTAGCGTTTCCTTTCCTAATCTGAAGAGGACGCTTTCTGCATGCTTATTCTTTATTAATTTAGCTGTATTAATATTATTTTTAGCCCCACGGCCGTGATTTCCGATTGTAATTCCTCAAGCATTTTTGCAGGTATTCTGCAGTCCCACTCAGCAAGACTATGTCGTATGCAAACCTCAGATGACTCAATTATTCTCCGGTTATCCTTAATCCTGTGTTGTCCCAATCAAGCTTTCTAATACCCCGTCCAGACATGCTGTGAATAGTTTGGGAGTGATAGTATTTCCCTGTCTTACTCCTTTTCGGATCGAGAATTAATCGCTTCGCTTTTGAAGGGTTATCCTGCCCGTGCATTCCTTATATATGTTTTCTAGAAGTCTTATGTAAGTCTCCTCTCTTCCCTGGTCTTTCAATGCCTCTACTACGGCTGCGGCGGGTACAGAATCAAACGCTTTTTATAGTCTATAAATGCCATGTAAAGGGCTTTAGTGTATTCAGCGGATTTTTCTATTACTTGATTGACAACATGGATGTGATCCTTGGTTGAGTACCCTTCCCTAAACCCAACCTGCTCTCTGGGTTTTGGGAATCCAGGCTCTCACCTACTCGGGTTACTATAACATTGGGGAACAGCTTGTAAACAATCGAGAGCAAGCTGATGGGTCTGTAATTTATAAGGTCCTTATTATGTCCCTTCTTATAAATCATAATAATGTTGATGTTTTTCCAAGCTAATTCACTAATTAAGCATTGCGACAGAAGTGCAGCAAGCTTTTCGGGCACAATATTTTTTCCCTCCTTCAAAAGATCCGCGATAATACCGTCGTCACCTGCAGCTTTTCCTCTTTTCATGCCCTCGAGAACCTTTCCTACTGCTTCTTTAGTAACTACCGGAACATCGAAAGTTAAGCTTGTACTATCAGTAGTTTCCTCTGATCTAAGGTCGCTGTCATACAGTCTGGTGTAGAATTGTTCCGCTACCTTTATTATTCCGTTCATGTTGTGCGTAATGTTAACCTGCTCGTCTATGAGTGCTTTAATTCTGTCTTCACCGATGGCTACCTTCCTCTTAGTTGCTTTCAAACTTCCTCCTATTTGCAGTACATCCATGTATTTACTTACGTGTAAAGTGCTTTGAGTTGAGTTTTTTTGCCAACTGGAACACAACGTTAAACGATGGGAGATCAAGGTGACATCACACACCCCATAAAAGGAAGGGCCGGACAGACTCTTTGGTGTGTAGGTCTGACCAATTGTCTAGGGCGAGTGAATTTCAGTAATGGGAAGGCACTGGAAGGAAACAGTAGTCTCTTCAGACAGAATCGAGATGCAAATATTAAGCGATAAGTCGGGTTTCCTCTCGACTGGGGTATTCGAAATGAACTTCGACCACAGTAATCGATGGCACCCGCTCTTATTTATAAGAATGGCCCTCCTTAACGTGTTGCAAATAAACTGAATATTCGTGCAAATCAACATGGCAAATACCGCCAAGTGTCGTTTGTCAAGGGAAGCTTTCCGGCTTATGGCAGTTTTTCTAGGACTTACGACTTACCGTAAGTCGTAAGTGGTGAGGACTTACTGTAGAGTATCCTGGCGGTATACGAAGTTTTTTAGCGCTGCTCTCATTGAAGATGGCAGCTTATACTTCATTTCTGCTTAAATTTCATATTACGCTCCGCTTCAAGTTTATTAGATTGCTCTGCCCGCTACTTTAGACCTAATGGGTAACATTCGCAAGGCTACGGCAATAACCTATGTTGACCTCGTGACGACAAAAATAATCGAGCATTTCTTAAAGTATTTTTCTGCGGCTCGTATCTCACGTCAATCCTTGCCATATGCGAAATATGTCGTTTATGCACTGGTTCTGCTAGGTTACTGAATTGTCTGCCTTGTGAGCGAAGCTTCCGAGAGATTCTCTCCGGATTTTTGTTGTTTTACTGAGGGATAACAAAGATAAAGCACGTTAAAAATCAGAGCGTAGAAAATTTTGTATTAGTGAAGCCATTGGCAGATACGCATTGCCTTTGCTCATCAAGCTGTAACTTCCCTTTAATTCTCGTCTCCACATCAGCCCTGGTACTCCTCTTCAATACGAGGTTACGCTACTCGAAATTAAGCTCGCATGACATTCCAGAGATAAAACCTGTAATCAACTTGGACGATTCGTTATCGCGATTATTATTTAATTGAGCGCGAAATTTTGTTTTCCAAAAATTAATGTTCGCGTTCAGCTGCGACCACTGTGAACTCAAATCACAAGCAACGATGACGGCTGCCAATGATGAACATATTACCAGTGATAACGCCGTGTTATGGCGACATTTGTCTGTGTAGTTGCGCGAACGGGGCTCATCCCCTCTCGTGCGTTTGTTTCCGCGTCGGCAGCCGACGCCTGCAGAATTGCTGCACGTAACATGATTGTATCTTTGCGGTATCACTCTAAACTATCACTGCCAACATCGCGCTCACAAGCAAGTATCCCGCCCCTCGTAAGCATACGCATACGCGAGACCCCGATTTCTAAAGCCATGCAAGGTATTAGCGCGCTACAGCTTTCCAAAATCGGTGAGGGTCGCTTGTGTCCTTGTTACATTTGCAGAGCGTTGCGAAGAGGTCTTGCATTCGTGGTGCCAAAAGACGGCGCGCAATTTCGTGGCTCGTCCTAGCTTCTTGTCGGCCTGGAGAAGAGCTTTTTAGAAGAATAATACAAGGGTACGGTAACGCAGTGAATTACCTCGTCGCTAAGGTGCAGGTTAGCTCTGCTTTGATCTTTCATGTTCGTGATCAACCGGTCGTCTCTGACTTAAACTATTGCCCACGTAATGTCATCGCGCCCACAAGCCCCCCCGAATCTACATTCACTGGGCATACGTGTCTGGTCCAACTTGTCCTCTTTTTTTCCTCTCTCTTTTTTGCCCATTTCCCCTTTCCCACGTGCAGGATAGCAAACTAGGCTCTAGCCAGGTTAACTTTCCTGCCTTTCTTTTACATTCTTCCTTCCTTCCTTCCTCTGAGCCTATTGAAATTTTCGCGCCCTAATTCTGACAACCAAGTTTGCCCATACAAAGTTCGAAGCCTTCGCCTACTACCGTTAGAACCTTTTGAGTCCCATCTAATTGAAGCGCCGGTGGACGTTTAAGAAAAAAATTGTGTCGCACGCACCGAGGTGATAATGGGGCTTGAATATTGACCCTCAATTTACCCCAAATATGTACTCAACTACTACCACTAGCGAGACCTTGTTTTACTTCCACTGTCTAATTTCTTTGATTTTGCTTGTTCTAGTTTATATTTTCTGGTTGTCGCTTCATTTGTCCATAACCGTAGATACAAAGGGCGCACTGGAGGGTAAGCGTTTAACTGTAAATGGAAATTTGCCCTGTAGTACAGGTATCGGCCAAGCGGCGTTAAAATGCTACGCATTAGTAAACAATTCTCTGAATTTCTGGACAATCTTAAGTTTCTTTCGTAATCATGGAAAGTTAATAAGGGTGTTAAAGTGGAGTTCCTAATTAATAGTGAATATCATAGAAGCGGGTTAGATAACCTCTGTCTTCACCATCCTTCCTCATCCTATATATAACAGGTAACACGGTAGAGTCTTCATCGAGCGCTCCCTCACCATTGAAAGCCTGCACTAATTCTTATTCTTGATCTTCTTCTTCGGGGGGATCAACTGGTTGTCGTACCTGTAGATGCATCCAATCATTCACGATCCTGAATGGTTGGATGCATCTTCCATCTAAGGCCGTCTTGACCAAACTTAGTGTCTACTTTGCTTGGCCAAAACGCCCTTATGATCCCTAGGGTGGACTGGCCGTGGAATGCAAATCTCAAAGTCAAAGCGGGCAAAGACCAGATCCGTGCACTCGGTAGGCGGGGTCGTTTTTTCGGTGACGCTGTTCGCTCAAACGCACGCACCCGTTCGGGGTCCTCGGCTCGCCTTCTCCGATTACATTCCCGCCTCGCAACGCGCCGCGCTTCCTGATAAGTCGCTTCTTCTTCGGGCGTCCGGATCTTCTTTGGTCGTGCCATCCCCTTTGTGCGCAGCAAAGCGTTTGAGAGATTTTTCCTTGTTGAAGAGGCGTTTCCTTGTCGAAGGAACTTATTTAAAAGCGAAGCTGCACGTAGATGAACCAGAAAGAAGAAGTAGTAGTTCACAAGGATAAGCCGGCCGAGCCGCTATAATTTTAAACAAGGATTTCCCCTTGGCGGTGGTATCAACTAGGGAAGTCTCGGCATTATTGGTGTGGCATGTGCCGTCAGGAGGAGACGACAGGTGGCGCGCGCGTTTCTGTTCATTGACGGCGCAACCGATTCTCGCGTGTAGTTATATGCTTTTTATTTCTACAAATGCTTAAGTTTCTAATGTAACGTTATGTGTAGCGGGCGCTTTGGCTCTCCTTACGCCCGATTCTTAGCCAATCCTTAACGTGGGTGCGTGCCATGTTACAAGAAACATCATGAGACGTACGCTCACGTGCTCTCGGCATTTTCTTGTTATTTTTTTATGTTGATTGACGGCGCAACCAGGAGATTAAACAGCGCTGCTGTTAATATTTATTTCGAGCAGAGAAATATAGCTTAAGTTGGGGCAGCCGCCCGGTGAGCGGCGTCTTACTCGAGGTAGCCCTGAGCTACCCTGGCCGCTCCGGTCCCCACCACCGGCCGACTCAAGGATGCAAGGTCTGAGCTGGCCAGCTGGCCCGCCCAGTCCTCGTATGTTGGATGGGGATTACGGGCTAGAGATGGGGATGGGGTGCGTTGGCACTCCCATGCCATGTGTTAGAGGGGGCCGGGCAGGGGACAGAATTGGCAGGTAGAGACGCAGACGACAGGATACGAAGCGTGAAGTAGCGTGCCATGAGTGCCGGAATTTGTTTGGAGCCGGCGTAAGGTAGTCGCCTTGGCCCGGGTGAGGGGCGAGTGCGGAGGAGAGAATGTTCGGCGTTCGTGGCGGTAGTGTGCCGAGATATCGGTGTAGCGGGAAGGCAGGGGACAAAGTCGGGGTGCTTGATCCGCTAAGGCAGCCTACTGGAGAACTGCCCAGTCTGTGTGAACGCAGGGGATAAGTACACAATGTAGTGCAATACAATACAATACAATACAATACAATGCAATACAATGCAATACAATGCAATACAATGCAATACAATGCTCTACAATACAACAGAGAACACAAGATTCGATGGTTTGTGAACACGTGGCGAGAGATTGCATCACGTTGCTATTCTCAATCGAGAAACGCAGCCCGAAAAGAAAGCCCTAAGGTTCGCGAAGCTGTGGAGGTCTTGGCGGGCCAAAGAGTCCGCGGGGTGCCCTCGTAAAAAATTGCCGGCTGGTCTTCCTACCGATGCTGCAACCGCTGTCATATCGGCGGATGTTACCGCGGGCGGTTTTGGCCGGTCTGGACGAGGGAATTGGATAGAAGGCATCGATCGGCACCCACCTTGCCCATGCTTTTGTCTGTTTAGAACCTCGTTGCGTGGGGCCCAGCAAGAAAATAAAAGAGACAGAACCATTCTTTCTTCTGGCCGTGATTTCTTCGCTGTTCCCATATCCGCTATTCTACCTTGTAAACGCCCTGGTAACATTCTTCTTCTATATCTGGGGTAAAACCAAACTGTAGTTCATAGCCTCTCAATGTTTCTATATGAATCGAAGTTCCAGAAGTTAAACACAAGTACATAAGTCATTTCGCTCATCCCTCATTTATGCCTTTATTTGAAATTGTTAAGAAGAAAAAACTACGAGACGGCGACGTGCAAGTATTAAAAATTGGAGGCGAAAAGGAAAAACGCCCGTGTGTACGAGGTGGTCAAAATGAATCCAGAGCCCTCCACTACGGCGCGCCTCATCTCCTGCGTTGCGTTGGCGTGTTAAACCCTAAAGTAAATCAATCAGTATTTCAAGTTATATTAAGTGGGCTTAGTAATAATACTAAGAGATTGCTGTACTACTAATAATTAGTTATACTTAGTGATAATAGTATTGATTACAAACAACTAAGTGGGCTTAGTGAGCTTACAAACAAGTAAGGTAAACGTAAGTATACAAGTATTTCGTATCCTTCATACCTCATTTATGCGTTTATATAAATGGTTTACAAGAAAAGAAAACTATAGACGGGTAAACGTCAGTATTTTTGCTTCGAAATCATTTTGAATTGTACAGGAGGGTTAATTAGGCGACAATTTGGAAAATCGGATGACAGATGAGCTGCAAACAATCTGGACTATTGCTAATCAATAATAACAGTGAGATAAGGAAAGAAGTCCGGGGAACTGTTGAAACCACGCTGGCTCAGCTCGGTGGCTTGAAGATTCACATCTCATACAACTACTACCTGACCTTGATTTGATTGTAGGGTTTAACGCGCCGACGCAACGCAGGCGATGAGGCGCGCCGTAGTGGAGGGCTCCGGATTAATTTTGACCACCTGGGGATCTTGAACGTGCTCCGAAATCTCGCACACACGAGCGTTTTTGCTTTTCGCCTCCATCGGAAAAGCGGCCACCACGGCCGGGAACCGAACCCGCGACCTCGTGCTCAGCAGCGCAACGCCTTAGCCACTCAGCCACCGCGGCGGGTTACTACCTATACTTTCTAGCATCTAAACGCAGACCGAGTTTTCCGACGATACGCCGTGTAACCCCAATTCGTAAGTGAACGCCTCCTAAGTGAACCCTGATAAAACACGATAGGATAGAGATGATAGCCACATTGTAAACATCAATATCCACGGCAACCTTGACAAGCAGTGAAACCAAACCACGGTCTATTCCAACCGGTACTCATCTCCATCATTTATGGCGTAAGCTAGATCTCTAACATGCAGTACAAAATGCTACATATTTTCTTCGTAACCGACACTGGAAAAAAACGTTTTTTGACTTCGAATTTTTTTTAGCCGCGCTACCCTCTGGTTTTTTTTATATCAAGACAGAGAAAGCATCCTTGCGAATAAACGTAGAATCATGTTTGCACGTGTTCTCCTAGAGAGACCACTCCATCCGCCCATCTTGTCAGCTCCTCTCCTTCTTTTAACCTTTATACAGTACGCAAGTAAATTGTGCCAGTAACGAGATGTGAAAATAATAATAAGCATTTTATAATTCTACAGCTTGGGAAGTATGTTAGAAATGCGCCAAAACCTAACGTGTCATTTTTATGCTATTCATATGACATCTGTTGGTCGGTCGGCTCTTTGCATGTCAAGGTACCGAAGGGATCCTTCCTTACGCGTTCTTAGATTGACAGTAAAATAGAACGCATGATTTTTTCCTAGTGTGAAAAAATATATAGCTACGTTTGTATGAAATGGAAGGTGTAGAGAGGTTAAATCATCGCTGCACAGAATTAAGTGAGGACGACTTGATATTTGCGCATGTATTTTTGAGCCCGAAGCTTCTGAATGTATTTCTGCAGTGCACCCAACTTTCTTGGGACATATAGACAGGGATGTCGCAACATCAAGTTACATGGGCAAACAAAATATTTTACGGCATACGTTTTTTTCTTCGAATAGTAAAACAATAAAGCACAATACGCGTAATAAGGTGCTCCGTTTAAAAATCCAGCAATGGAATCGATACAAACTGAGCCCAGAACGTGCTATTTCCCTAAACGGTGGTGTACGTAAAGGTTCCGCGTCTTATAAACAACGTACAGGGGCAATGCACGTTTTAAAACGAATGTCGCGGAGTCACTTGCGGTAGCCCTTTTACATTTCGAAGGCAACTTGGCATTGCAATCATGAAATATCTACTTGAGAAATCTGCAACTCCAAAGTTCAGTCCGAAATAACCGCTCCAACCCACCAAAGCCGCACTCGCGTGGTAGAAAAGTGCCCGAAAAAGGGCTAGACGAGTTGTCTAAATTTATGGCTCTTTGCTGCACCCTTATCCCCTAGTCGAGCTAGATACGTACGTTTTATGTCAGAAAGGTGTTTATTACGAAACGAATGGCGTCCAAAGAAGCTTAACGACGAGTTTTTTGTTGAGTTACCTATAAATAAAAAATTACAGATGGTTCATACGTAGCAAGTGAAGGCTTTGCGAACAGCATGTAGCTCCTGTTCACCCAGCTTGAGGTCCTGCTCTATATTTTACCGACATGCCCTCATTTATTCCTGAGGTGAGTTTCTTTTGACACGTGCTCGCTCCCCTTCCTTTCAGGTTCTCGTTTGATATTCATCTGACAAGATATCCCCTTTGGGCTCGTCTTTCTTCGTCTCTTTTGTCAAGAACCGTGGTGAAAGTTCAAAGGCCAAACACCTCTACTCCTCTTTTCCTGTACTTCAAAGGCACAAATGTTTTGTGGTGTTTTCGGTGTGTGTCTCAACGCCGACTTTACCTGTCTTGTTCTCTTGGCAGTATGCAGGTGAAGCCCCGATGGCAGTGCCGCCACGCCACGTTTATATTCATTCGCGGCCGGAGTGCACTGCGCTTTGAAGCATAAATGCACAGTGGAGGCGAAGAGAATATAAATCATGTCAACAACTGTGAAGAAGCGAAAAGATCTAAGGTGACCAAAACAGAGGAAGAAAAACAGAAACTAAGATCTGGTTGAGCAAAAGTAGTATGCAATAAAAATTCTGGAGCCATTTTGCTCTGCGGAGGCGGATGACCGGTGAAGCTGGAGTCCGGACTGTGCGCTGCTTTCCCATTACGATGATAGCAGGGAACTGAAATCGAAAATGGAAAGCGCAGCTTGTCTTGAAGACGATCGCCATCCCGAGGAGCCGGAGAAAGATAAACACGTGAGGGCTGGGAGCGCCAACAAAGAGAGGCCAGCGTGAACGTAGACATAGCCGACGAGCGTTGCACAGTGGCAAATCTTTGAGAAACTTGCAGTGTGCACCTGAGGGTCTATAATCTTGAAAGTGGCGCCTATTGATAACTATTGTGCTCGAAATGCATATCCAAGTAATGAGACACATACGCTTGTGTGTAGAACCAAACAATTTTCCATCAGATTTCGGACCTGAACATTACTCATAAACAGCTCCGCCGTAAAACGTTGCTTGAGGTTTACCATGTGAAGAAGTTGGATATCAGAAAGAAAGATATCTGCAATGGCATCAAAAGTAGTTCTTTCCTTTTTGAAGTCGAAGCAGACTGTTTGCGAACAAACAGCTTAGTAAGGAATTATATATTAAGTGAGGAGCCACCGGATGGACCGCAGAAAAGAAACAGACACGATTCTACGCAGTATGTTAGAACGTGAAAGTATCCATCCAGGTCCATGCGAGAGAAACGTTGGCCTCCCTGCAGCACTCATGCCCAAGCACCCTATTACATAAGTGGTAAGCCACTAACCGCGGAGATTAAGATACTGGAGAAGAAGAGGTTGGTACATTAGTACTTATAATACCTATATTACTTATACTTATTACTACTTATACATTACTTATTAAGGGCTAGTTGATACATTACTACTTATAAAACACTGTGCTAAATTGACAGTGACGAAGACGAAGGATGGCGGTTCCGCCATCCTTCGTCTTCTACAATGTCAATTTAGCGCAGTGTTTTAAAGTATGAAGCACCTCGTGGCAAAAGCAGATATTATTAGTGTAAACGACTTGAAACGAGTCGACCATCAATTTATTTAACCAAAGGCAAGTCTATTTGTATGACCTGCTCCTAGGTGCAGCACATCTTTGGTGTTTCCGCGAAAGCTTCGCCGGCGTCATCATGCCTCGTTAATAAAAAGCGGTGGCTTAATGGCTGTTTTGATGTACGCCGTCAGGCCAAGATCGTGTTAACAAAACAGTTTCTGGTCAGCTGCGGCGAAACTGAAAGCCATTGAAAACAACATCTCAGAACCATGACTATGATCGAGTAAAAGATCGCTCGGCTTACTCTGGGCGCTTTGTGGCCTGCTCTAAAACATCACGAAAAAAGAAGAAAAATCGGCAGGGAGGAATAGATATCATAAATATTCATTTCTTAGCAAACAAGGCGGCACTGGACGTCGAACAAAAAAAACGGGAGATCTGCAAAGTGCGTGATTTTCCGGTTAAAAGAGAAAAACATTCAGCCTTAGGTGTACCGTTAAAATAGTGCTATAGAAAGTGGACGCAGGAATGTTTTTTTCTGGAGTGCGGCGCAGACTGCCGCTTTGTGTCGGAGTATTGAATAGCATGTCCCCTTTACGTAAATTCAAAAGTATCAGTTTTCGGGAAATCGTGATCTGAAGTAAAACCTGGCTATCAGCATTTACACGACCTCGGTGAAGGGAGACTTACACCGGTATCGAAAGCACAATAGCGAAACGGCGCCAATTTTTCGTACGGCGTTTTATATGCCACGTTAGTTCAGCTGTCTCTGTAATTCACGAAACGGACGACTTTCGCCGCCCTATGCCACTTATGTTTATTGAAATTACTGGGTTGTTACTGCGTCTGGAGCAGATGAGGCATATCGAGAAAAAATTTCGCCGCCTTACCGTGCATACCGAGAGACAGAACAGAGAAGCACAGGGCACATGTCAAGCGGGTGCGTCAAGCCAACGCTGAACCAGCGGTGGCATTGGCTGCGCTGGCATCGCGTTCGCGCAACCGCTTTTCCCGATGCACCCGTCATCAGGCTTCTTGCTACGTCGCATCACCGCTTGTACGCCTTGTAATTTGGAGTGTGACGCGAACATTGGGCTGAGTGGTCGGTAAAAACGGGGTGTTATGAGAATGGCGGTGACGACTGGTGGACAAAAACAAGAGAAATAGGCAACAAATGGCACTGCTAAAGCGAGAATACGGGACCAATGAGGCAGTTAGAATGCAAAGTACGCTTGCGAGAAACGACTTGTTCGTGCTTCCGTAATAATAACCAGGCGTGCGCTTCAGGCTGAGTCTCATGCTCTTGAGGGAGAGGGAATAGGTACTCGGAGTTCTCAAAGTTCCACTAGTAAACTCCTTGATGTTCTTTATATCCCCAATTGTGGGGCTTTAACGTAATTTTGCATGCCTACAGTTGTATCAGATTTTGATGGTTTGACGAGTAAAGTTGAAGTAGTGGTTGGGGACCAAAGATTTCGTGGACACCTTGAAGTTTCTCTAGAACAGGCAGGCCGAACCAAGAGCGCATACTTTCATTATTTTAATTAAGCAGTTTTGCAGGTACCTAGTATACGATGAATAATACCGAGTTCGGTTTATACACTCTCAAAAACGAAGCTTAATTAGCAGGCGATAGTTTTAATAACCTTGAGAGAGACAAAACAAAATAAGTGAAATAAATTACGATTAAAACAAGCAATAATTTCCGGAAATGCTTTTCAAATCAGACGCTAAATTAAACCTCCAATTTGTGATCGCAACAGAAACGGTGACAAAGCCAGCAGCTTCGTCTGGGCCGTTCTGTCAGCTTGCTTAATTACTTTAACGTTGAGGTTGGGACGCGATGGAAACCCTATAAAAAAGTTACAAAAGATGCCTCGGGAATTAACTAAAAGGCAACTCGAAATCCGTTTCCAGAAATACTAATGATCATGTTTCTCAAGACAACAGTGCTGGATTACAAGAATAAATTTTCCCGAGCAAGACCAAATATACTTCCAGATATAATCGACAGCCACTGAAATCCGTCTAGCTAACCTTTTGGTTCATACATTATGGCGAAACTTCGAGAAGAAATGAAAAGATTAATAAAAAAATCAAGAGCAGTTAATTCCATGCTCTTAATGAGGGAGTTCCGCAGGTTCTTTACGTAAGGCTGCAAAGGTAACAAAACGTGGACCGAATCATGTCGCGTCTATCTCGGGTTTAGTTATTCCCTAATGAAGAAGGCTTGGATGCAAGAGAGACCAGCTCGTAGGAGAGAGCGCTTGCATACGTGGTTACAACCTTCGAGAACCTGCTCTCACTGTTTCGTAACCTTAGCTTTCCAATTTCGCAGCTTTCTTATGTTGTATCTCCCGGAAGAAGGTCATACAAATAACGAAACGGCCTTCCATTGGTCAGCGCCTATGTGCGTTCGATAGCTTTGAAAAACCGCGGCCTCCGATCTCCCCCGAGGTCTCAGCGCTGCTTTGTTTTTAGACTGCAGCATCAATGCTTTTATTTTTTGAGTTTGCTGAATTTTCTTCTCTGTAGTGTCGGTTTCACCGCGTTTCGTCCTGCACCTGAACGATGAGAAATTGCAGGCTGAGCTTTACTGGTGCTAATTTTTACTATTTTAACACAAAATTGTTTCATTCCGGGATACACCAAGATTTCACTGGCGTCATACCCGTCACGGAAATGACGCCAATACAACAAAGCAAGCGGCCTGTAAAGGCTGCACCCCTCCACACAGGGCCTTCTTGCGGGGAAGCAGCCTTTAATACTAACAGTACGTTATACTTTGGATTGTTCGTTTTCGCGTTTTATATTTTAACACGAGTGTTTTACGCCGGCATACACCAAGATTTTCCTGACGTCATATTCGTCATGGAAATGACGCAAGTACACCTTTGCCAGGACGTCACTCGCCAAGCGCACCCACAAGGCTGCCGCCGACCCGTAAATCACGCTCAGCCGCAGATTTTGCTGCACATTTCACTTCCATGTTTTACCGATCCCTATGACAGAGGAATAAACCACAATTCTTTTTTTCTTTTTTAAACCCATCAACATCACAGATAGAGGTCAAACTTTCTAAATCTTCCAGTCGAGAACTCTCCTAGAACAGCAGAAGCGCCAGAGGTTGTATCGCGCTATGAAACGACGACAACATGGCTCCAAAGAGCTTTTTTTTTTGTTTGTTTACAAGTAGAGAAGTGCAATGGCGGGGATGCTCCCAGGCACGCCTCGAAACAACAAATTTAAAGACGCCGTGTCGGTCGCTAATCATCTCACTCCCCAGATGGTCCATCCTATTTTTGTTCCGAAATTACTGGCATAAACTTAGGCACTAGTGCGGCACGCTCAAAAATATTGTTACGGCTTTGCGGGGTTCAGCTTTTTTACTTCTATTGCCCTCCCTCTACAATGAAGCGTTTTTTTTTTCATCGCTTCTTCGCTTGGAGAAACATGGTGCTATAGCTCATGATACATTTCTGAGAATACGTTAGCTTACTCTTGGATGGGGCCAACACAATGTACGGGAGGAATATCCCTCAAGAATTGCCATATGTACCACTTTTGAAATCCTTCGGTTTAATTTCGGATATCATTGCCACACAAAACTAGTTTTCCAGGCCCTTGTCTAAGCGGGAGCCACTACAAAGCAAGCTGATTGTCAAAACAGTAGGCTTTGATAAACTGTTAACACATAAAAGCTGGTTGAAAATATAGTTAAGGCTCTGAAGAGTGCGGTAAAAATTGTGTTTAGTTTTCCTAACGTGGAAAGCGGGAACAAACAACAAATCCATGTATACATTGTCTCAACAAGCCTCCTCCAAAAGCACTGTTCAGGCTCGCATTCTTGAAAGAAGAACAGTAGTTTTGTGGCTATGTCTTGGTTACAAGCGCACAGGAAACAAAGTTTTGTTGAAGAATTGACCGTACCATGCAGATGAAATGTCCCACTGTGCAACATGTGCAATAGGGAAAGAGCTTCGTATTGTTTCATGAGGCAGCCCATGCAGAAACAAGTTCATAGCTGGACGTATATGTATCCGCAGTCTTTCTTGTAAGCCGACATTTTAGCTCTAAGCCGAGCCAGCTAACTATTTTCTATTCAGCAGAGGACCTTTCCCTAGTGCATAACCAAGGGGCGCGGTTAGCTTTCATACCCGTTACACAACTATGCAGGCAAACTCTCAGCAAATAACTAAATAGAAGTGTCTGTCTAAAAAAATGAAGGGTGCTCCCACTAAGTCGTAAGACTTGAAGGAAGAGAAGCTGTACCCAACTTCCCGACCATCATGACGGCTTAAGTCCACGATTGCAGCCGATTTGCTTCTTCGCTGCCGCAACAACGTTTACTCCATCATTGGTGCTATAAGCGCGAGCTTCCTTCATTTTTTTTTTTGAAGTGATGATCATTGGGCATCACCTCGGAGGGTTGTACGCTATGACGTGTCTTTCTCGTCCCGAGCAAGGGTAGCCACGATTTCGGAGAAAGCTGGAGTTTTTTTTTTGTTCAGCCAATCTTGGCCAATTTCCCTAAAGTGGGTATGCTTGGCTTGACAAACGTGAGTCAGGGGCGTTGGGAGGTCGCTCCGCGGCACGCATACACGAGCGCTCGCCATCTTCTTTGTTTGTTTTTTTAACTGGTGGGTGGCCGCTGCAATCTTGGCCAGTCACCCTAGGTGAGTTTGCTTGGCTTGACGAAGTGCGTAGGAGACTTTTTGCGGTCGTCGGGAGGCATGCACACACGAGCGCTAGGCATTTTTAAATGCGGAGCATTTCTTAGGCTCGCCTGGTCCTGCGTCGTTGATGGCGGCGCCGTCCACACGCTCACTGCGCATGCGCAACTCTCCTCCTTACACCCACAGCTCCGCGATACTACACTATAAAAAAAAGAAATAGTTAGCGGCGCCCGGTTTCGATCCCACGACTCTCTCGCCGCAACGGGAGGTACGCGGTGCTCTTCCCACTACGCTACAAATCTGGGGCAGGAGCAAGTGCTACGAACGCGCCTTATGTTCTTGACTCATTCAAACTACGTCAAGAAGCTACTGTTACAACGAAGGCACGCGAATCTGAACGTCAACGGAAACGACGAACGGAAAGCTTTAGACGGGGATGCTGAATTTCCCGTGGGAAAGCTGTGGCGGGAAGCGCCACGCGCCTTGCAGCTCAACCAGCCCCGTCCGCAGCGCCTCTGATGCTGATGGTGGCAGGATGCCCCTAGGGATTGGCCAACCAAAGAATTCCATCACGAGATAGGTTCGCGTTCAACCACCGTCGTCATCTTCCCGTAGGGGAACCGCCGAAGAGGAAGAAGAACGAGAAGACAAAGCTGCCAAGAGGAGGGCGTGTACATTGCTCTCAGCCGGTGCACCAATGTCAACAACCTTTACCTCACCAAAGCTGACGGAGACTACCGATTCTACCACAGAGACAGCATCGACAAGAACATGATGGACGAGTTTCGGCGCCTCGAGAACCACCGCCTACTCACCGTAACACAACAGCACTTGCGTGCCTTTGCCACCGGTGTGGACCCGGACGCGGAATTCCCTCTGGCGCTAGTAAAAACCAGATCACTCAACATAACGGCAACACAATGGAACCACACGGAACCGCCACGATGCTTCGCATCCTCATCAGGGTTCCCCACGGGAAGATGGTGTAATTTTTTTTTTCTAACGGCCGGGCGGTCGTCGCGAGGCCCGCACTCACGTGCGCGTGAGGGAAGTTCTTGAATTTTTAACCGCGGACACGAAAGCTGTATTTAACAGCTTAGCTGTTAAGAACAGCGTAGCGTATTTGTGACGTATAAAATTGTGTCATTTATAAAAGACTCATTTTTATTGTTTTTGCTACAGAGAAGACGGTATAATAAATTTCTCCACCGCCACCACCTTGGCATTAGGAAGAGCTACGGACGGGGCTCCACTCAACCCCACAAGGAACAGCGTGAGAACCTCCACCATCCGAATTGGAAGACGGCTACTACCGAACGAGCACAAACCAAACCAAAGCAGTTCCTCGGGACAGACACCCTGAGAGTACACAGCCGAGTACCGGAGTCAATCTTCCGTCGGCGAGCAGTCTCGTTATACGAAAAAGTGTCCCGTTCCCCGAAGGCAAAAGTGTCCCGTTATACGAAAACCCGCCGTTGTTTCAATACTCACAATTTTGAAAATTTCAATTCTAGAAAAAAAAAACATATAGAAGCTAATTTTTCCCCATTCCGTTCAACACGCACGCAATTCTTCCCTTGTGGTCATTCACTTTTAAACTGTAAAGCTAAAATTTGCTTTCCTCCATCATTATAGAGAAAAGAATGCTGTGATACGCGAAATTTCTCCCTTTTTCTTGACGTTTATGTTTTGATTGCACAAGGACGTGGTATCCGTCAGGAGCTGTGAGGTGACAGCAATCAATAGCTACCAGCGCGAAATGTTCTTGCGTGCAAACGCACTCCGACAAAAGTTTAATGAACACACTTCCTTGATTAGGTTAGTCACTTGGCACCATTCCACTTGGCAGGCGCTAACTTGCTTGACAAACACCCCCGACTGTTACCTTCAAGTTTCTCGGGGAAACTTTGGCACAGTTCGTGCCGTCAGAAGATGAAGCTCTCGGGTTTGTTTTTATTTTACTTATCTTGCAGGTCTCGAAACAGGCTAAATACTTTCACAAACATGGCATCTATTATGTGCCGTAACTGTCTCCTCAACCAGTTCCTAGAGGAACCTTGGAGAACCCGCTTTAATTTTACTTCTTTTTCCTCCGTGTATTCGCAAACATTCGTGGCGTAGAAACTGATGTATTTGTTTTACTGGGTAGCAGGTGGTGCTTCATTCCAACCGGAACATATCGTATGAGTACTAGCCATGAAAACATTTGGTAGACTATACATAGAAAAACTAAATAGAAATTCCACAATAGGCTCACAAGTGACGCCTAGTTTCATTTCATTAGTTATTTTGCCCGCTAAACGAAAACAAAAAAATTAATTACAGTCTCTACATACAAACGCGACTGCCATCGCAGAACGGCGTTGTAAGTACTTGCGTTAACAAGGATGCTTTTTATATAGAAATTACTGAAAATCTTTATACAGTATAAGGCTAGCATCTAGAAGAAATATAACGTAGCAGGAATTGTCCATTTGTGGTCCAATCATTTCATCCCCTGCAAAACGTGTTGTTCATACAGCTACATCGCACGGGAACAGGGATATAGGCAAACAAGTAAACATCAAAGGCATACCCAAACAAAATTCAATTTTGTATGTTCGATGTATTGCTGGAACCAACAATAAGCGAATTCTACAACAGTAACAATCTAAATGCGTACTTTACGCAGAATTCTCGTCCTACGCTCATACGAAATAAAGACAAGCCTACAATTAACATAATCATTGCTAGAGAAGCGAAAAGCTCAGATTAAATGTAAAGTAAGTAAGTAAGTAAGTAAGTAAGTAAGTAAGTAAGTAAGTAAGTAAGTAAGTAAACCTTTCATGAAAAAATTACACCATCTTCCCGTGGGGAACAATGAGGAAGATGCGAAGCATCATAGGGGTTCCGTCTAGGTTCTATTGTGTTGCCGTCATGTTGTTTTATTTATCGGAGCACGAATGGGAACGTAGTGTGAAACCCCATGTAGAGACAGAGAAATGTAGAGAAATGTAGAGACAGCGAAGAGACCGACACCGGCGTTACCTGATCGAATCCCTCCTGGTTTTCGTCTTTCTTTATTGCGTGCTCACGCTCCTACCCCGCTGCCCGCCCTCTTCGTCCTCTTCACTCGTTGAGCTGCAAAGCGCGTGGCGCTTCCCGCCACAGCTTTCCCACGGAAATTCAACATCCTCCTGTAAAGTTTTGCAGTTCGTCGTTTTCTTTGACGTTCAGCTTCACGTGCCTTCGTTGTATCAGTAGCTTCTTGACGTAGTTTGAATGAGTCAAGGGCATAAGGCGCGTGCGTATCACTTGCTCCTGTCTCGGTTTTGTAGCGCAGTGGGAAGAGCGCCACGTACCTCCCGTTGCGGCCAGAGAGTCGTGGGATCGAAACCGCGCGGGCGCCGCTAACTATTTCTTTTTTATAGTGTAGGGGGAGAGGTGCGGACGGACGGACGACTGACGACGGAGCCGAAAGCAAGAGATGCTTCGCATCTAAAACAAAACCGTCCTACACGCGGGGCTAGGATGTGCCTTCTTCTAAAGTTATCCTCTCTACGACATTTTAAGGTTATAAATTTTTCTTTAAGGACAACAAAATTCACAAGTGGCATTGTGACATCTACCATCGCCACTAATAACGTAATTCCAAAATTCAAAACAAGGAGAGAGGCCAAAAGGAGGGCAGGGAAGGGCCTTCAGTTTTCTGTAAAAAAGATGGCCCATTGTGCAAATTGAGCTAAATAAGGTTTTTCTTTGGAAACAATGCTGAAGGGACCGTGCCTCAAGATGTGGCAAGAATTAGGCCTTTCGGTTACTCGCTGAACTACAATTTTTGATGCTGTGGTCTCGTCGAACCATGCCCTAAACCCTCTTCAACTCAGGCCGCAAGCACATCGGGAGTGGACCCATCGCGAAGGTTTTTGGAACATCTTGATGGCAGCGCTCTTACACACGGACACTAAGAAAGAAGACGACAAACCACAGCGCTGTGGTTTGCCGTCTCCTTTCTTAGTGTCCGTGTGTAAGAGCGCTGCCATCAAGATGTTCCAAATGCAATACCAACCAGCCCAGTTGTCACTTTTTCCATCCCGAACGGTGTACAGAGCACTGGAATATGGTCCTCGATTCTCTTCTCTTCTACATTCGAGAAGCCAGAACACAGGACCACAATAATCAAGACACTTACTCTACTCTCCGCCCCCCTCCCATCATTCAATCTCATCTCCCCCCCCCCCCCCCCCCGGCGATGACGAAGGTCGAGGCACGGAGTGTAATTAAGCTTAATAAATGTGTATCACAACGACAACAACAATAATGATTGCCCGCATGGCAAGGAACTCCTGACCTTTTCCTGGTTTATTAGAAGACACTCTTACACTCACACACGCGCATACTCACTCACTCACTCACTCACTCACTCACTCACTCACTCACTCACTCACTCACTCACTCACTCACTCACTCACTCACTCACTCACTCACTCACTCACTCACTCACTCTCTCTCACACACGCACACACATGCACGCACACGCAGCACACCCACACACAAACGAACACGCACACACTCTCTCAAACGTAAACTCAAACTCAATCTCACACACACATTCACAGACACATTCTGTCTCTACGCACCCAATGGAACGCATGGACAGACAGACAGACAGACAGACAGACAGACAGACAGACAGACAGACAGACAGACAGACAGACAGACAGACAGGACAGACAGACAGGCAGAGACTCAGTCACTCATCAGCCAGGATTTATGTTTGTTAACGTCTTAAAGGTGGGCTCGGTGGCACCGCCCGGCATATGATGCTGAAATCTTCAATCTTGTTTCTTCAGGCTTTCCTGGACGTGCTCAGTTATGGCCACGGAACGTTCCCGCTGCGCATCGACCCGCTGCGCACCACTTCAAAGACAACAGCTGGTGTTTCACCAGCCCAGTTATTCCGGTCATCCTGGCGACAACGATGCCGAAGACGACACCTTTCGTTGGTGGCGTATCGTGGCCATCTCGACTGGACCAACCCTTCGGCGCAGCAAGCGACACCCGCGACAGCGTGGGAGCCGCTTTAAAAAGGAGACCCAGCCAAGCACCGAGTTCAGTGGGCTCGGTGGCACCGCCCGGCATATGATGCTGAAATCTTCAATCTTGTTTCTTCAGGTTAGTGATAGGTGGTTATTCGTTAAGTCGGTCAAAAGTAGTTTTCGTTGTCTTGTTGTGCTACCGAGCCCCCAGTGTATTATGCTTTGTTGCTCTGACTCTGTGCGCATTATCAGGTTGTTGTTGCAACTCAGTGGTGACGTCGAGGAAAATCCTGGTCCTGTTGATGCTAAGCTTGACGAGATCCTCAGAGTTGTCACTGAGATCAAGTCCTCACAACATACTTTACAGGCTGGTCTACAGAGCGTAGAGCAGAAGATTGCGGACATTGAGGCCACTCTTGACACACTTAAAGAGTACCATGAGAAGGTAGATGAGTGTGTGCAAACAATCACTATCGTTCGTTCTGAGGTGAAGGAAATGAATAAAAAAATCGATGATTTAGAGAATCGCAGTCGCCGAAATAACTTGGTTGTGTATGGTGTAAAAGAAAAAGGACGATGAAGATCACGGAAGTCTTGTAGAAAGTGTGGTGAACAACATTTTTAAGGAAGTTCTGGGGGTCAAAGCGACGTCAGTCGAACGCATACACCGCGTTGGCAAGAAAAATGCCACGCAAGAGCAGCCTGCTTTGATTAGATTTTACGATTTCACAGAAAAAATGGCCGTGCTACGGAATTGTTTTAAGTTGAAGGGCTTTGACATATCTGTTTCGGATGATTTTTCATTAGCTCTCCGGGAAACGCGTCGGAAGCTGTGGCAGTCGGCAAAAGTTAACCGCGACAACGGCGATAAAGTTACTCTGGTGTATGACAAACTGAAAATAAACAAATGCTTGTATGCTTGGGATCATGCGCAGAATAAGCGAGTGGAACTGAAGCAATCCCATTATGATTTACCCCAAGATGTCGGAGCTTCTAACGCGTGACGCATCAGGAATGGTATTTCGCTTTCCTTACTGTGTTTTAATGCGAGAAGTATTGTTAACAAAGTAGAAAAGTTAGAAGAGTTGTTATTGCTGTACTCCCCTGATCTAGTCGTCATAACGAAACGTGGCTACATTCTAACATACATGACTCTGAAGTAATTCCTCCGTCTTATACCCTGCTTCGAACGGATCGTGACGGTCGCGGAGGGGGCGTAGCCATTGCAATAAAAAACGGACTAAGATTTTTTGCCCACAAAGGCATCCCTAACCATGAAAGTACGTGATGCACAATTAAGGTTAATGATGCTTCTGTTCTGGTAGGTGGAATTTATCGAAAACCAAACGTCCCTGAAAGTTACCTTATGCAAATTCACGATTTCCTTCACCAAAATATAAACGACCGCACTAAAGTTGTCATGCTAGGTGATTTCAACTTGGGAGGCATTGATTGGGACCAGCTTACAACCGGTAGCCACGAAGTAAGCAGCTGTGAGTGGCTTTTAAACATAATGTATAGTTTCTCGTTGTCACAGTTGGTAAAAGAGCCCACGCGCATACAAGGAAGTGTCCATTCAGTACTTGATCTTGCGTTTGTATCGCGTCATTTAACTCCTGAACTCAGTGTAGAAGAGGGTATTTCTTATCACCAAATGCTTTTACTAACATTTGGTAACCAAAATAATAATGCCAACCACACTAAAAATTCCTCGAAGGTCCCAGTCAAGCAATACAACCGAGCAAACGACGAAAGCGTTATTGATCATTTAGAAATAGCATTCGAGGAATTTGCATCTCAGCCTGGTGCCAGTATTAACAATTTATGGTTAAAGTTCAAAAAACGCAATACAGTTTTGCGAAGCTAACTTCATTCCTACTAAATGGAAGCGCACAGAACGGAAAACGCCCAGGATTACACGTAGTATCATTCATATTAAAAGAAACTTACAAAGAATGCGAAGGAAAAAAAATAACTCTGCAGAAATAGGCCAACTCGCGCGAAGATTAAAAGAAGAAATAAAAAATGCAAGAGAAAATTTCTTTTCAAGCACGTTGACAAGTTTTATGATAAATGAGCCACATAAGTTTTGGCGATATTTATCCAAACCCGTTGCCCCTATCGCTACACTGGAAGTTTCAGGGGTTGTTATAAATGATGCAGAATCCATCTCAAACTGTTTCAATCAATACTTCCAATCTGTATTTACACGTGCCCCTACCATAGCAGCACCAGCGACAGCGTCCTCTTCCTTAATGCCGGGTATAGAGATAACAGAGCCAGGTATTCTTAACTTGCTCTTGCAGATTGACGTCAAGAAAAGTTCAGGCCCTGATAACGTGTCTAATGTTTTCCTTAAACGATATGCCGAACAGCTGGTGCCGTTCTTGCATGTGATCTTTACGACGTCCTACAAGACAGCCACTCTGCCGGACGATTGGCTCTGCGCAAAAATCACTCCGATACATAAAGGCGGCAACAAACTGCAGGCAGAAATGTACCGGCCAATTTCACTAACCAGCTGTTGCTGCAAATTGATGGAACACATTCTAAATAAAGCAATAACAAATTATTTTGAAGAAAATAATCTGATTTATTCAAAACAACACGGCTTTCGCAAAGGTTTGTCCACGGTTACTCAGCTTCTAGAAATAACTCATTATTTTGCTTCAGCAATAGATGCCAAACTCCAAGTTGATGCAATATTTATTGATTTCGCAAAAGCGTTTGACCGCGTCCCGCACAACAAATTACTTGAAAAGGTCAAGTCTATTGGCATAAATTCTCAAATATTATCGTGGGTAGCAGCATATCTATCAAACCGCACTCAATACGTGTCTCTGAACAAATCCGAATCTGACCGCCTTAATGTTTTTTCAGGTGTCCCGCAGGGTTCCGTACTGGGCCCTTTACTTTTTCTCGTATATGTTAATGATGTTGCTGATTGCGTTGAAGATGGAGTTACCGTGCGACTCTTTGCCGATGACTGTGTTGTTTACACTAACGTGCATGATCTTGCAGATCAAGTGAGGCTAAACTCTTCCCTCCGTAATATAGCCCGTTGGTGCGACACCTGGGATTTGAAAATTACTACTAGCAAAACAAACTGTATGAGCATAACCCAGATGAGATCACCTCTCCAATTTAACTACACATTGAATGGCTCCCAAGTGTCCCGAACAAATTCCATAAAATATTTAGGCATAACAATTACGCATACATTGAAATGGGATGTTCACATTGAAAACACCTGCACCAAGGCCTTCAGGCAATTGTGCTTCATTCGTAGGAAACTGTCGGCAGCCCCTCCTCATGTCAAATTAACGGCTTACAAGACTCTTGTGAGACCCATCCTCGAGTATGGTAGTATAGTTTGGAATCCACATCAACAATATCTTTTACACAAATTATAAAAAATTAAAAATAAGGCACTTCGTTTTATTTACTCTAAATATTCTAGACACGACAGTGTAACTTCGTTGCGCATGCTAGCGCGCATTCCAACCTTGTCGTCACGTCGTAGTGTTGCCGCTATGAAGTTCATGTATCTTTTGTATCGGGAAGCTATAAACATAAACAAAAGTGATTACCTTAAACCTCCTCACCGACACTCAACAAGGACGAATCATGACAAACCTTTCAGACCATTTAGCAGTCGTACAAATACATTCAAGTATTCTTTTTTTCCGCTGGCCATTGAAACTTGGAATGGATTACCGTCCGATGTTATCAACGCCACATCGGTTGATAGCTTTGCTAGGAACGCGGAATCGTGGTTTACTTCGTCTTTGGAACAGTGAAGGTGTTCGGCAAATAAAATTTTTCTTCATCTTGATTTTGTACTAAACCTGAACAAAATTACATTGCAAGTGAATTGTTACCGCTTCTTTGCGCATGTTTGAGTTTACTGTTTTCCGCCTTATTTTACCCTATCCCGTATTGCATCTGTTTGCAAGTGTTTTACTGCATTGTTTTGTGTTAGAAGAGACTTATTTGTCTACACCGTCATTGGTGTCGGTTGATTTAGTATTACCTGTAAAACTAAAAACACAGCGGAGAGCGTTCTGGCGTTTTCTTTTCTTTTTATGCGCTTTGGCAAAGGCGTGGTTGATTGTTGTGTTCTCTTTAACGTCCAGTTTGCTTTTTGTACCTATTTGTGTAATGTGCATTATGTGCCCACTTCCTGTATGAGCCTGACCAAGGCTTACAGTATTGATAAATAAATAAATAAAAAAAATAAATAACTTACATTTGTCGAGTTAAAAGAACTGAAATGCGCGCTCTGCATTCATTCGAAAGGTAGTTTTCGGCACATGTATAGTAGTGCTCATAGCAAAAAGAAATCTGAGAAACTTTCGGGGGGTGCTTTTCGCAAAGGTATACTTTCAGCGGGTTGCTGTAGTGTAAAGCTTAAAAACAACGTAGATGAAGCGCCGGACAAGTTGTAAACAATTACGGACACAGCCATTGCCCCGCCTTATAACAAAACTTGATATTATGACACCTAGTAGACCAAGGCGGCCCCCAAACACACTTTTTATTTTCCGTGATCATTTTATGATTTTTATCTTCGGATTTCCTACACCTATGACTTTCCAACGCCTGTAGACTGTCGCGTTCACCTGCATGCACGTATATTCTCAGTGCGCTTGCACGCAAAGCGAAGCATTTTAATTAAATCGAATGTGCCCTAAATTTAAGCGCTAATAGCACGTTCGGCAAGCTTACATTAGCTCTGCCTAATCTGCATTTGCTTTTTCCGGCATCCGCCAAACACAGAGCTGGCGCGTATGACATCGTAGGTTCTGTAACTTCTGTTGCGGGAAATGAGCTAGTGGGTCGCATGGCCATTCCCCTTTTTTAATTATATAAGCTATTTGAGCGAAGTGTGTGTTAAAAGTGATGTCATTATGATTCTAACGAGGCAATCTTTTGAATGAACCAAGCTTGTGTTTCGTCATCATGGCCCCTTTAAGAAGCGGTAATTTTGTTTCTTGCGTGGCGAGGGAGATTCAGCAGTATTTCCCAGCTATCCTTCCACGCTACTTCATTGAACTGAAGTCCTTTACAATTACCGACAGTTTAGACAGCGGTACCACTTTCTCCACCCATCATTCAGCTTGCCAGATGTGCGCATGCGGCGACGACTTAAAACCCACACCTTCTACAATAGCACGGTCCTCCACCACAACTGCCCTACCTGCGACGTCATAGGTTATACTTATAACCTTGTACGGGAAATCCCCCACCTCTCACATACTGTACATTCCCTTCTCACAACCCAATCATTCGGAGAGCGGGCTGACCAGCTGTCGGCTTGAAGACCCGGAATACCTTGCGCCCGAGCAGAGGCGGAAGCCTGCGGTCTCCCTAAATATAAGATGCCAGGCGGTAATTTTTTTATATCGGCTCTATAACGCCTTTTCCTCATCTCTTTATCTTCCTGTACGCTTTCGTTATAAGCTCTTAACTGAGTTATAAGAACAGATATTTGTTGTATCTATATCCTGTGGGTCCGAAATGTGACCACGACTGTTAGCGACGGGAGAGTTTCGGCGGCCTATGTCGGCAACTTGGTCGTACAAAAAGAAACGGTAAGCTTCAACCACAAAACATTCGCTCATATTGAAGATCCCTCGGGCGGAATGGCGCTGCGTCCGTGATTAAATTGCGAAGGGTTGACGTCGACCGACGTATATTGCGATCCAACTCGCATTGTTCGCTTCCCGCTGGTTTGAAAGCTCGTCTGGACAGTGAGCAAAAGCGAGCAGAAATCCGAGAGAGCAAAGCAAGCGGGTATTGCGGCCAAAGTTGGGGTAAGCGGTCCAGGCCGCAAGATGCACCTAAGCAAGGTTGGGGTCCAGAAAAGCGGACGGCAGGC
Organism: Haemaphysalis longicornis; assembly: GCA_013339765.2. NCBI lineage: Eukaryota > Metazoa > Arthropoda > Arachnida > Ixodida > Ixodidae > Haemaphysalis > Haemaphysalis longicornis. The sequence goes on along the minus strand of CM023449.1, from coordinate 273,027,728 downwards.
CCGCCCAGAAAAAAGTCGCCGAGCAATTCGCGCGTGGTCAAGAGAAGAACAGTCTGGGAATTCGTTGTCATGGTAACACACGATTTTCCCCTCCACGATTGCTGTGCACTTGGTTGTGGACTGAGCCTGCATTCCTATGTGCCTAAAGTATCTAGAAGCCAGTGATAGCGTAAGAAAGGAGGCGCGCTGGAAATATGAGATTCATTTTATTATTGCTACTCATTTTGGTGTACGCGCGCCGATAAACGCGATAATACCGTGCCGTCGTGTTTGTTGCGCTGCATCCCGGCATTCTGCGAGTTTGCCTCTGGACCTTCTTTCCTCCAAAAAGAGTGGCGTTAGAGAAACAAACAACTCTTTGGCCCGTATTCATGGACAGTCACTAAATAGGGACTGAATAAACATTACTAGCCCCGAATACTTGATCACGACTTACGCAAGTAAGCCGTGATTCAGTAGTAGGGGCTACTTAACAAATTAAGTAACTTAACAAGAACCAACAAAACCCGCAGCATGCTGACGAGAATGCCCGCTTTATTCGGACTTCCACGGACGTCACTCTGTGTCTTATCAAAGTGCGTGAAAAAAAAAAAGTGGAAAGTGACGCTGCCTGTCTGGAACTGAGAAGACGAAACGCTCAATGCGTGGGGAGAATGACAGGTGGCCGGAGGGACCCTGGTAAAAAGAAAATGGAGTCGAACGACAGACAGGGTGGCGGCGACGAAGGCCTTGGTGGTCGTGACAGTGTATGTCAAGCTTGACACCGCGAAGAAGTGGATGGCAGCGCAGCAGAGGCAGGTATGGAGTAGGTGCCATCTACCGGTTGCTATGCATCCCGGCCCTATGGACGCACTTTAGCCTTAGGTCGCCCGAAGTGGGTACTGCACTGGGCCCGAAAACATGCGCCGGAGAAAGGTACTAGTTTCCTTCCCTTCTGAACACTGACATAAAGAAGATGAAATTGTAGTAGAGAAGGTGAAATCCCAACTGCGTTTATCTTCAGAAATCAAAATGCGAAACACAAAACATCATTTCAAGTTTAGTATAGAATCATCAGGCCTGTTTCATCGCACTACTTATAGGAGCTGAACGTCCCAATTTTGATTATTTTATTGCGTTCTCTTTCTTCCGCACTGCTCTCTATCAGACTTTTCCTTTCCTCCCTTACCCCTTTTCAACGCTCAGTCGGTGTGGAAATTCTCTTCTCAAATAGCCCCGTAATTATATTTTACGACCCGTATTTATATATATATTTTTTTTTCAAAATTTGTACTCAAAGCAGCCTTAACATTTTTTCGCAATTTCCGGGTTGCACTTGGTTATGACGAGCCCTCAAGTATGTTATCAGGTTTTGTTATCCCTACATTGCACCTTCAGGTGCTCGTGCTGGTCGAGTAATGAAGGTTTAAAGTCCGGCTTACGGCGGTTGCTTTTCACTGGGTGAGGGAGAAAAACTAATGCCTGTGGGCAGGGGGTTCGAAGTGTCATAAAGTACCTTACGTCCTAAATATTTCCCGTTACCCTTCAGTTACTGGCCCCTCCAGATGCAAGTATGTCGCGAAATGCAGCCAATTTCAACCCAACGCGGTGTTTTTGTTTTGCAGTTAGGAGAAGAAATATAACTTTTCATGAACGAAAAACCTTTATTCAACAGGAACTCCGCAACACTCACGATAAACGCTTTCACTCTTTCCTTCGTGCCTGAAAGCACTGCGAAAGCTTCAGTTATCGCCAGCACGGAGCGGCACTGCCTGATTGGCTCGTCGCAACAGATTCGCCTTTTCTGTTAAGGCTTTGTGTTTGTGGCGATATTTTTAAAGGAACCCTGCAACCCTTTCGATACATGGTTTCACTCTTTCCTTCGTGTATGGAAGCACTGCGAAAGCTACAGCTATCGCCAGCACGGAGCGGCACTGCGTGATTTGTTCGTCGCAGCATACACGCCTTTTGTTTCTGCTTTGTTTTTGTGGCTTTATTTTCATTGCTGCAACTGAAGGAAAACCGGCCAACAGCCGCTACATGGCCTCAGTGACGTAATTCGGGCCGTCGAAGAATGTCAAGATCGGGAAACAGAGCAACATAGTTTGAGCGAGTTTCAAAGTTATCTGATGAGCATATAGCAGTAACTTTTGGCTGAGGTACTTTGCGACCCCCTAATCTAAGTACTGGGTGTGTTGGGTGGCTTCGTTCTGCAAGCATTTAGTATTTCAAAAAAAAAAAGTTGAAAAAAGTGTTGCAGGGTCCCTTTAAAAGTAGCCATCGAGGGTGTTTATTGCTGCCGCTGAACGAAAGCCGGCCAAAGGCTGCTACATCGCTCTAACGACGTAACTCAAGCGCTCGGAGAACGCCAAGATTAGGGAGGAAAAAAGAATCTTTTGATCCAGTTTCTGAGTTATCTGATTGTTATAGATAAGTAATTTTAGGCTGAGTTATTTTGGCATCCTCCATTTAAGTACTCGGTGTATTTGTCGGCTACGTTCTGAAAGCATTTACGGTTCAGAAAAAAATAGTTGGAAAAAAATGCGCTGAAGGGTCTCTTCACAAACGCATAAAATCCTCTTGGCAAAGTAGAAAGCTGGAGAGAGTTGATGGTCCTGAATTATGAATTCTACTATCCTGTTAGCTCTCAAGGCCTGTAAAATGAAAAACTATATAGTCCTATCTGATAATCCATCATTCAAGCAATCGCTGGAACTAAGGTATTAATGAATTTGTAAAGTCACTAGCGGAACACTTCGCAAAGCAGATTCGACCAACGCAATCCGCGCACTCGGAAACAGCCATGGAGATTCTCTTTTTTAGGTTTTTTTTTTTTAATCTCCGATTTACACATGTCGGTATGATGTTGGGATCTCAGCGGCTTCTCTCTGATCTTTCTCTGACACGCTCAGCTCGCACCATTATTCCCCCTAACCCTGGTTGCTAAGCATCTTGTCAGCACTATGCTGGCAGTCTGAACGGGTGCGGAACCGAGAACGTGGGTGCCCTTCATTTTCACGTCATAAATGATAAGTCGATGGATTCTTACAGACCTATAATAGCTGAAATGCGAATTTTAGAGCACGTCAGAATCTGCTGAGTGGTTGAGTTCAATGGAAGCAACAAAAACGTTCAGGCTGCAAAGCGTTAACGGGAAGATGCGAATCCTAAAAATGAAATACGTATTACATCGGCATCAGTGCGCCTTAATTTCTTAGAGCTTTGATTTTAAGTGAAAGCCACATGAACAAAAATGCGGATCATTAATTGTGACCACGAACGCTTCGCAGAAGGTCTCGAGAGAAAAAAAAGTGACGCAACTCTTAAAAAAAGTGTCAGTTGCGAAAAGAAATGCAAGAAGTATTTTCGAGTGCTCCGGGCCTCATTATGTACGAAAAACGTATGTTGAAGCAGCGTCTGTTTGTGACACATAAATGCGCTAGTTAATAAAAAAAAAAGAAGGGAGGTGTGTCGAGAAAGTAACAGGAACACCAGAAAACAAGCAGTCCTCAAAAGTGAAAATCTCTAGGTATATGTCAAACAAGGGCCTTTACCAGCCCTTTTATTTCGTCGCAATCACCGCCATTCTGGTAAAGCAATAAAAAGTAGGACGCCGTTATGGAACCTCTGAGAATAGGTGGCCGCGAGAGCCCAAGATGGTCATGAAAGCTAATGGCGAACTGTGTACCTCCTTAAGAATGCAGCCCCTGCCACTGAAGCGTACGCTAGCGCGGACAGAATACAAACTGTCCATTATTCATTGTGACATGTGTAACACTTGGTTTAGATTACTCTACGTTACATAGAAAGTGCTGTTGGTGCTACGGAACTTGTTCATGGTGGCTCCGGTTTCTCACGTTAACTCCTCCGCGCTATAGTTATGTTTGTTGTGAAGAACCCTTTAAAGGGGTGCTTCACAGCACGTCAGTGGTCGTTTTAACGGTGGGTCCAAATTACTGTTGTCATTCCCTTATACTTGCCTTCGGGGTTAGACTAAACAGATGACTCATTAGAACAACTTATGAGTTATATAAACAGCTTGAGACACATAAATAATTTCAATATTTGATGTGAAATGTGTAAATAGTTTGTGTAGTACGTTTTAATAGGATGAGAACCGGGATCTACTAGTTTTGTCAGTAGTCCAGTTGCTTGTGCTGGTGACCGCGATCGTTTGAGATTACGCCCACTCTGTATTTGTAATGCTATGTGAACCCTGATTGAGCTCACGTAAAGAAAATCTCGTGCAACCCCGCCGCGGTGGCTCAGTGGCTAAGGCGTTGCGCTGCTGAGCACGAGGTCGCGGGTTCGATTCCCGGCCGCGGCGGCCGCTTTTCTGATGGAGGCGAAAAGCAAAAACGCCCGTGTGTACGAGATTTCGGCGCACGTTAAAGATCCCCAGGTGGTCAAAATTAATCCGGAGCCCTCCCCTACGGCGCGCCTCATCGCCTGCGTTGCGTCGGCGCCTTAAACCCTACAATCAATCAATTAATCAAAGAAAATCTCGTGCAGAGAAGGTTATATTAGTTGTAATGGAGCTTAGCAGATAACAAAGAAGCCGCCCGCCAACAAAAAGCGTGACTGATGCTCCCCGCCAAGATAAAAAAGATAAGCTCAATATCAAGGCAATTCTTAATGTTCTGTGCACAGTCACATATAATACGTTATGAAAACACGTTAAACATCCTCCTATGAGCCAGAGTAATGTTCCCGCGTCCGAAGTAATAAGAAAAAAAACTTTTCAATCCAGACAGACCACTTCGTTCTGGGAAACCTTTGTCCCGTTTGCATCCTGGGTGTTCATCCTCAGGACACCGATAAGCTAGTTCCTTGTGCCATGAGGCGTCCTTAAGATATCGGCCCAGTTTTGCCTCCCCTCCCAGACGCTCTTTTCTTGCCTCATTGAACCCTCGTTTCCAGCCCACTGCTCCGAACTCTAGCAGCTAGGTTGGAACCCTGATGTTACCGTCCTATTCCCGCTCAGGCGTACTGCCTTATCATTTTCCTCCTCTTTCCATTTTGTTGTCTCTAAAGTAACTATGTCTAGTTACACGTTGTTATTTTAGGTTCCGAACATCCTTATCGTGGCGGTGGAAAATGCCGACTGTCCTCACTCCTCCCTGCCTAACAACTGTTTCCGAACAAAGTGCTGTTACATCCAACCCATTCGTCGTTAACCTACGGACCCTGTTTGCCGATATTACTGCCGACGGAGCTGAGCTGGACTCCCCGTTGCTTCCCCGTCATGCCCGTGCTCCTTAAGTATATCCTGGAAGTCGTTTGCCCAGCTTCGCCGACCGTACCCCCCCCCCCCCTCCCCCAAGGAGGCGGGTGAAACCAATGTAGTAACGACCACTGCTCAGCAATGTAACAACCACCAATGTAACGACCACCGCTCAGCGTTGTTCAGTTCCCACGCTATATTCGGGTCGCTGACTTTCTTTGTCTGGCAGTATTCTTTGTCTTTGTCTTTGACTTTCTTTGTCTGACTTTATTCCCTCGGCAGTACAAAGGACCACGGCGATACAATGTTTCTGGGAGAAGGCGAATCGGGTTGCATGGGATAAACCCCTTCTGGGTCAGGCTTTACTTATTTGCGCGGCTTTTTTGTATGGTGTGTGCCGACTTGGTTTTTGTTTTGTCCAGTCCTCAGACCCATGCCCTTTTGTTATACTTTCCACACTTCTATTCTCTAAATATTCTGTTGAACACACTGAAAGTAACCACGCACGCGGAAAGCAGGAGAAGGTTAAACTTTGTTAAAATAAAACCTCAACGGTACACTTAGACAATAAGTCACGGTGCTACCGGATATGTTCATTGATCGACGTTTTAAGTAGCAAAACTCAATGCAAGCTATTTGCGTGCTTAGTCCATGATTTTACCAAACAAAAACTACATTTCATTATTCTATTCAACTATTGACGTAAGAAGTCACTTCTGCTAAATAATTGTCATTCGTATACGAGTACCTACTATAAAAGGGATTACTCGGGACTAACTTTCGACCCTAATATAAACACCATAAACATATGGTCGCCGTTTGAATTCCTTTCACTACTCGTTGCTGTTCCGCCCCGGTAACGCGCAGCGCCTGACGTTTGATCGGTAGTTAGCTGCGACTACTTAGTTCATTCAGTTCACTGAACTGAATACACCCAGTTCAAAGGGAGGAATTGGAATCCCGGCCGTCTGCCTACCCTGACGTGCACGGGGATAAAAAATTCAACATTAGTTTCCCTGTCCCTGGAGATGTTCAGTTCCAAGGTTGTTGGCACTCACCAGTTAGCGCCGCTTCCAAAATGTGAATAAAACTGGTGGAAGGCTTACCTGTAAAAGAAGAAAACGACATTTTAGACACACATGCTTGCGAACCAATACTAATTCAGTGCTTAGGGAAAGACAAGGCAGCACAGAAGAAATAAATATATATTTAAAAAAAATGATGCCGCCTTATTTTGCTTCCAAAGAGAATTCTCTCAATATTCAAGACTTCCAACATTATATCGCCAACTTTTTGGCACAAGAAGTCAGTGCTTGTTTTATTTATATCGTCTCCGGAGCAGCTTTGAAAGCAACGTTGTGTTGCTGGATGTAATAACCCAACAAACGGTTTTTAAGATTGTACAGCGACAATTAGCTCTTTCTTGGGTGAAAATCGAAGCTTCGTGGCCGGTATTGTTGCGGTGATATGCAATATTAAACAAAAGAGTGTTTTCCTTGAGACATCTGTTCATGACTCTAGATAATTTCTGGTGCGTTCTCCCTCTTAACGCGGTCACAACACATGTGTTACCCAGTTCAGTTTGAGAAATCACGTGTTCGGTTTATCAGCATGAACTCGGCAGTATCGTACAGTTCGGACGCTTGCTGCGAGTATTTACGTAGTTTGCTTGGAATTCCATGTAATATCTATGTTAGTGTACCACGCGTGCATACTTTATTCATTGTTTTTTCGTATTTGCGGTGCCACAATTCGGCATTCGTTGTTGGGAAATGAGTTTATACTTATTATATCATCTCAACACCTTCATGAGTTGGCCAGAATGAACTTTTTCAACACCAGGAGCCCATGACAGAAGGTCGATTGACTGTAGGGTTTAACGCGCCGACGCAACGCAGGCGATGAGGCGCACCGTAGCGGAGAGCTCTGGATTAATTTTGACCACCTGAGGATCTTTAACGTGCGCCGAAATCTCGTACACACGGGCGTTTTTGTCTCATGACAGAAGGTCATCAGTGCAAGAGTTGGTGTGTAACGTATAAATTCCATCTAAATTTATCTCCAAAGTAGTGGTTGTTTTGAAGATACATTTCCCTTCAGCTGTCATTTCTGCGTTCACATTACGGAGGGCCATGAAAGCTTTCGTTTCCCTTTCAAGCATGCCGTTAAGACCAGCCCTGCTGCAGCTTATATAACGCAGAACAGGTAAATCTAGATGTAACGGACCTCTATGTAACGAATTCTTGGATTTAACGAAGTTTTTAAATTCTCCATTTTTACCCCCATTGAAGCTCATGCGCTTGCGACCTCTATGTAACCAGGGCGTTGCGGTGGTTAACCTTGATATAACGAACTCGCTAAGCTGATCAGTCTGTTTTCTGAACTTTTACGAGTAAATCGGCTGGCGAAACGCACCAACTTACCGAATACTAGCACTACATTAAGGAGCCAGCAGCTACAAAATGTCTAGAATAGCTTAAAACAAAATTAGTCATGATGATGATGATTAACGGAACGCCTAGCGCCATCTAATGGCTAATGCAGCACCCACTTGAGGTCGCAAAGGGTCGCTACATCTCACTTTTTGTTTTTTTGCCCGGGCAGCAAACGACCGTGCGTTCCCACGTCTGAGTGTGGTGTCGATTCGACACTTAAGTTTTGAAGTGCTATAGGCCTGCCTGTCCGCGTCTAGTCGCGCGTCTCCACTGCTATCTGTGGTGTTGTTTCGTCTGTGATGAGCTATGCTGCCAGAATACGAAACCTTTTTCTCTTTTCAAGACAAGCTAGTAAATGCCATCGCCACCTAGTACAGTATACAAGCTAGCACCCTCTCAACAATTTGGAGTGCGGAAGCGAGCATCACATTTGCAAAAAGGCGCCCTTTTCAGCATACGTTTGGCTCTTGACACGCGTTTGGAACCAAATAGTTTCGAAAGGCAAAAGTTATAAGTTACGCTTGTGAATGCAGGGGTAAGTAGCCTTGCCTCTTGGGAGCGCCGTGTAGTGCCTAAGCTCTTGCGAAAGCAGCAGGCGCGAATCACGCAGTTTTCTACCGTGAAATAAGTCCTTGAAGAGCGAATTCACTTTCCCTTAGGTCTAGCATTCTGTTTTCATTTCGGCTTCCTTCCCGCGAGCCTTACCTCAAAACCAGCGTGTAACAAAAACCTGGATGTAACGAAAAATTGCGAACTTTTGTCAGCTTCGTTACATCCAGGTTTAACTGTAGAACCATAATAAATATTTTTTTCACAAAGCCGTGGTTATCCTTTCTACATTTTCGCATTATTTCTGCTGTCCTTAAATAGGCTTGTATGCTTAGTAACCACCTTTACCTGGCAGAGCCCTTTCCTTGAATTCGTTAATTCTCAGTAATAAGCATATCTAACTCAGTGAACAATAATAAACAGATTGCCTTTATACGTGTCTTCACTGACAACTTGGCATTCGTACTCGCATTACTAGTAACAGCAAAACAGCGTTTAAGTAAACACGGCAACTTCGGACAGGGACGCCGAATTTGCTAAGAACAAACAGGAAAACCTCGAACAAGTGTGCCTTTCGCATTCCGAACTCTCCATTTACGTTAATGGGATATGTGAAGGATTGTTGCTGGTGCATCTTTTACTGTGAGTTTCGTTTTCTGCGTCGCTGATGCATCACGTCGATTATGACAACGGCGGCCAGATAAAAAGCAGTCTGTGCGCCCCATCGACTTGACAGAAAAGCCCCATAACACGGGTCGCATCACCTGTCTTTCTCATCTTGTTTACCCGCCGCACTTAAAAAGCATGTGAAGCTTCCAAGCTATGGCTATACGTTTGCGACTTCAGTTCCAGTTTATCTCCAACTATTACTTCTTAAAACTCCCCGGGGCTGCGAGTTTCTCCTTTACCGCTTTTTTTTTTTTTTTCGTCGAAAGATCGAAGCGTGTATAGACGTTTTGTAAAAGACGCTATTTGCTTTTTCGATGGCTCAATCGCCGCACGGACAACAGCCCCAACGCCACAATTTTCGTGCAGTCATTAGGTGAGCTGGGCTAGCAAATCTACAATTACTACTCGTTCGTTTGTATTCATATGAACAAGAACAGCGCACTTCCCAACTGCTGCTTCATTAAAACGATCGGACAACTTATAGTTTTATGCACATTTTTTCTGTTATTTCCGGCTATCCCAAAGCGTTATTGTGATGACTTAGTTTGCACATTGCACCAGAGAACGGTGGCTCCATTAAATATTTATAAAACGCAATTACATCCTGTATAGAAATCGGCGGCCATGCCAACGAAAGATACCCTCGTACACAGCTTCTGGGACACGTAGTCCGGTATCACTGTCTGTGGGCAGGCTTAAGAATTTTGAACGTGAATACGCAGAATCTTGTTCTGTATTTCGTGGCACATGTCTTCAAACTTCATGTAACACGGCATGCATCAATTTCTTTCGAGACCAAAGAGCACCCTAACCTAGCTTTGGCAGTTACAGAGCGTGCCTTATTGTCTTGGGTCTTGATTCTCGATTGATTGATTGATTGACTGTGGGGTTTAACGCGCCGACGCAAGCAGGCGATGAGGCGCACCGTAGTGGAGGGCTCCGGATTAATTTTTGACCACCTGGGGATCTTTAACGTGCGCCGAAATCTTGTACACACGGGCGTTTTTGCTTTTCGCCTCCATCAAAAAAGCGGCCGCCGCGGCCGGGAATCGAACCCGCGACCTTGTGCTCGGGGTCTTGATTCTCCTTGGAGTCGTTGTCAATGTAAGAGTCGATATATTTTGAAATATCAAGACAATATTCTTCGATCGCAATCACTGTACGTTGGAAGTAAAGGCAAACTGGATACTGTTTCCCAAGCACCTGCTACGTACAGATATTGAACACGAATTGCAACAACTTTTAAACCTTGGAACGATAATCGGACGTTATGATCGGCTGACCGGACACTTGAGAGCTCCCATAGGTGAATGTTTTATATAACATAAGCAAAAATTTTGAGGGCTAGTGCGACTTAAAGTAAAAGCTGGTGCTAAGGTGTATGCTACTGATTGCTTGCTGTCATCTCGAACAAACTACACTATAGACAAAATCTGAAACGTGTTAAGAAAGCGTTTTATTAGCGTCCAAATGCTGTCTCTATCACATTTTTCATTTGAATACAACAGTCTGTGTGACACTCCTAAATAGCCTTGACGGAAGCAGCCATTTTTATAGGGACCCCGCAACACTTTCGATAAGCGCTTTCACTCTTTTCTTCGCGTCTAGAACCACTGCGAAAGCTATAGTTATCGCAAACACGGAACAGCGCTGCGTGATTTGCTCGTCGCACCAGATACGCCTTCCATTTCTGCTTTCTTTGTATACCTTTTTTTAAAGTTGCTATCGAAAACGTTCATTGCTGCAACTGAAGGAAAACCGGACAACTACCGCTACATGGCCTTCGTGACGTAATTTGCAACGTCGAATAACATCAAGACCGGGAAAGAGAGAAAAATCTTTTGAGAGAGTTTCCAAGTTATCTGATGGGCATAAAGCAGTAATTTTAAAGACGATAGTCTTTCTTGGGCTACTTAAACCCAGAAATTTTGGTCCGTCTGCATGTGTCTGTCTGTCTGTCTGTAACTCGATTCAGCCACCCGGCCAAAGTAACATTGGTACGAGCAACGACAACCACACCGCCCTAGATCGACTGTTGACGAAGACGGGAATCGCCACCCGCCTTATCAAGCAGGTCTCTACGAGGAAACATGGAATGAGAGAGGCCAACCTCCTCCGTCTCGTACAGTCATTTGTGGTAAGCCACATATCCTATGTAGGCGCTTTTCACAAGTGGAGACGACATGAAAGGGACAGGATAAACGCGGCGATCAGAAAAGCATACAAGGCGGCACTAGGTCTACTCGGCAGCACTAGTAACGACGCACTTGCACGACTGGGAGTACACAACACGCTGGAAGAGATAAGCGAAGCACAGCGAACGGCGCAACTCAACCGGCTAGCTACCACCAATGCTGGCAGGGAGATCCTCCGAAAGATCGGTCTACGACCGCCACAAGCCGAATCCTACGGACTAGAAAACTCCCGCGCACGAACGAATCAACAAAGAGGTAGTACGTAAGCTGGTCATACTACCGCTACCACGCAACGTACACCCAGAACGCAACGAGGAACGCAGACGGGCCAGAGCCAAGGTCCTGATCGAAACTCACGCAGTCGACTCGCAAGCAGTCTATGTCGACGCAGCCAAACACCACTGCAAACCGGATATATTTGTACTGGCAATTATCCGGGCAACGGACGGCCAGACGATCAACGCGTGCAGCATACGTGCCACGTCGGCGGAGCAGGCGGAGGAAGCCGCCATCGCCTTGGCTCTCAGATGCCGACCGGAAGTAACCACGATACTCAGCGATTCTCGCTCAGCCATCACCCACTACAGCAGAGGGTACACTGGAGCCCCGGCTGCCAAGATACTACCCAATGTCAAAACCACCACCACACACCTAAGATGGTTTCCAGCCCACACGGGGACCGTCTCTGGACGCTTCGCCAACCGTAACGAGGAAGCGGACGCCGTCGCGCGTGAGCTCGCGTGCCGCACGACGCCCCCCCGCCACTCGGAAGCGGAAGAAACGACCACAGCTAACTTCGAACCACTCATGGAATTCGGAGAGATAGATACTCGGCTGGTACCAGGAGACCCGCCGACAACTACCCACGCCTCATCCAGGTTTAAGCAGAAGAGAAGGTGTCCTTCTACGACAACTACAAACCAGGACTGTCCTCACACCGGCACTCGCTCGACATGTGAACCCCGGATTGTTTGCGAGTGTAATGTGCAGTGCGTGCGGGGACGGACCGGCTACCTTAGCCCACTTGATGTGGGGGTGTGGTGTTCCCGTGCAGGGGAATACCTGGGACTCGTTTCCACCGGACATTGAACAGTGCGTCACGTCGCCCCATCAGGCGATGCAACTCCAAGCTATCCAGCGGCTCGATGCTGCGCTGGCCCGGCAGAGGCGAACGGAGACTCCTAGTAGCCAATGATGAGTCAGGCAACATAGAGGTCTAGCGAGACAGAGGGGTGGCGAAGCCCTGCGCGGCATGACCCACTCCCTCACACGCCGGATAGTGATAATAAAGTCTTGTTCTCTCTCTCTCTTGGTACTGCACAATAGTCTTATATACTCACAGCCCAATGTAAACGCCTAAGCCCGGTTTAGATGTTCATACTTGTCAAATTTGTTGAACAAGAACAAGACATTACGCAAATATAAGACAGGAAATTAGTACACAAGAAATATTTACAGTGTTCTTTTAACATCCACTGCAGAAAACCGCCGCCTCCTGGCGGCATATGAAAAATTACGCGGCAACAGCAACGAAAGGTTACACTAGCTAGGTTCCACGTTCTGCTTGGAACGCACGTGGAGCACGGCCACGCGGGTCTATAAACCTTGTAGTCGGCCGCCTCGATTCACGCGCGTCTCCGCCGTACTGCAGCGCTGGCATCGAGGAACCCGGCCTGTAGCAGTGGAACGCGGTAAATTCAAATCGCCTTGCGCAAACATTTAGTGTGTTTACCTTGGAATGAGCGCGACAGTACAGGGACAGCATGAGAGGTGAGCGGGAAAGCAAAGGGGGGCATTTCCTTGTCAAATGTCTACAAAGACTATCGTCTTTTGATGGCATTTGCAACGAAAGGAGCAGATTCGCTGCCAATTTTTTGGCTGAGGTTCGTTGTGATCCCCTGTTCTATGTACTGGGTGTGTTGGGTGCCTACGTTCTGCAAGCATTTAGGATTCCAAAAGAAGTTGAAAAAAGTGTTGCAGGGTTCCTTTAAGAAAGCGTTTTATTAGCGTCCGAATGCTGTCCCTATCACATTTTTCATTTGGATAAAACTAGTTTGTGCGCCATACCTACACAGCCTTGACGGAAGCAGCCGTTTTTATGTCTCTTGATGATGCGTGATACCAATAGAAATTTTGCCATCGTTGAACGCGCGTAAACAAGGTCTGGCGAGCGAGAGTTTGGTTTTCGTGCCAAGAACGCTCAGTGAACGCGTACACAACATCTCAGCACGAAAAAAAAAAAAAACAAGCGCTCTGCGGCGCACATTCTTGCCCTACCCGCAGAACGAGCAAAGTATATTCACCCAACCTATAGGTCTGGCAAAACAGGGGCCGCGTGTTCGAAATAAGGTAGCATATAGAGGCTCATAGAAGCTGAAATATCAGCGCTACAGCACCGGAAGTGGGCGCTCTGTATAGAATGGTAGTTTCCAGCGTGGGGTTTATATCAGCCTAGAGATAATATGAAATTCGACCGCGTAGTTAGGACAGATAATCATGTTTTAGGTAAAAATAGAGGAAGTGCTGGACATGGGCCGAAGGCATGTCGGCATAAGAGAACAATTGATTGATGCGAAGACATTAGCTATCATGGTAGGCCGGAAATTTGGTGTCGGGGTGACCGAAAGATCGCAGACAAAATGACCGAATCATGGCGCACGAAACGGCTGACACCTCAAAAATAACGATACGTTATAAATGCTGGGGGAAACACAATGCTTTATAAATGCTTTATAAATGCGTTTTAAATGAAATACTACAATAATTGAATTAAACATTTGTTACATATGTTCGTCTTATTGCGAATCGAACTCTGGGCCTCCGTAATACAGGGAAGGCCCTGCGTTGGATTGATCAGAATAATGCGAGATTTGCGGCAGAAAAACTATCGACAGCATCACAAGTACATCTGGAATCGCTAATCCTACAGGGCGCGTCTTATAGTGAATTGTAACGACGTAAATCTAGAACTGGTCCACGCACGCTCTTTGCAATGATTACTGGAATCTGTTTTAAACGAGAGACTAGTGGTGATGTCTTCCTGGTAAACAAAGCTTCCGTGCTAGACGCCAAAACGCGAAGAGCCATTTTTAGGCCTAGTCGGCGTCTTTTTTCTCTTTTTTTTTGCTTCAAACACACATTCCCTTCCAGGCAAGAATCCGTCACACTCTCGACGTCAGAAGTATACAGTAATCCTGATTTTGTTTCATATGATTACTAAGCTTAGTGGATGCGTCAAACATGAATATTTTCTCAAAGCAGAATTCTTAACACCGCCGCTGTGAGGATAAAAAAAATCGTTATGTTCAAGTTCAATCACTTAGAAGATATCACCAGCACCTAATTAAGAACCCGACGAAGCGACAATTTTGGCTGCACGGCGCATAGCAGTAAAGCCAAAATCACGCGTCACCGATTGTCACCGATCCACCCCTAACTCATTATTAATTCTTCCACGGAAACAAAATTTCCATATATTGATACACTACGATCAAACTTCCACTCATTCTGCTCCCCCTCTATACGTTGTTGATTGCACAAGCAATAGCCGCCCCAGCATCGCCGCTACCCACGGCGTCATGAGAGGTGGTATAGACAGCGCTAAGCCACTGCAAGTTTACTTTTTCTGTTAAGTTTGTTGGAAGCCAAAAGAAACTAGTGTTTCCTTTCTACAGCACTCTCGCAAGAGCGCTTTAGATGATCATACATCAGTGTCGCAGCCGTTGGAAAGCGATGCTTCCAATTGGAATCCTTCCTTGCTGCCTGGGCGCTCACTTCGGCCTGAGGCACGCCCGACACACTTTGAGCTCTGATGGCGTTCCGGAAGAAAACCCAATTAAGTCGTCACGCGAACACGAACGAGATTCCGAACGCTTCATTCGTTGCGTACACAACGCAGCAAAAGCTACCCAAAATGGAACACCTCGATAAACAAGCATACAACGATCCTGCATCTCAAGACGCATTGAATGCGACAGCCACCGATTGTGGAAGACGAAACTGTCGGTTGAAGACAAATGCAGCTATTAGGCAGAGTGAAATGATAGCAAAGCATGGACACGTTGTCAGAGACAAAACTCTCTAGAAACACTCGGTGGTTGTGGCAGTCACTGCGACAGCTTCATCCAGAAAACGTTCCCTGTCCGCATGGCAAAGCTCTTCTAACAGATGTCATAAGCGCCCCTTAACCTTTTTTTTTTTTCACAACAGCGTTGAAGACCCGTAGCCGATCTCGTGCGCTGATACTCATGACCTCATTTAACTCCACGCGTTTTCCGGGTTCGCTTGTGCTGATGGGCGCAAGCTAAAGGATAGTCAGCGCAAGTAAATTTTTAAATGAACGTCTGCCCAAGAAAGCTACCGAAATTTCTTTTCACAGTGAAGCCTCCTGAGCATACTCACGAGACGAAATTTTGAGCACCAGCCAAAGCAAAAAAGCCATTATCATAATTTACACAGAAGAATGGACTAAAACGTACACGTTAAACAGCATCAGAGTCGGCGGGGACTACGCCACGTGTTCACAGACAGCAGTTGGCACAGCTTTTGCAGCATTGCCGTTATACGTCGCGTGGAGGATCCGTCAGTTTTTATTGCGAAAGCGATGAATGGCCCATCCAGCGAAAAGGCGAGCTGCCGTCTGGTGTCGGCATCCGCAACAGAGAAATTTTACTGCGAAGCAGTATACCTCTAACCAGCTACGGAAATTTCTGTGTCCGCGTCAGCAGAAAGCTGCCAGGCTACGACTGACTACGCTAAACACCCCAGGCTACTACTGGCTAGTAGCCCTGTCTACACGAACTACTCTCACCGCCAGGGATCGAACTTCGGCCCGCATAGAGAAGAGGAACGAGAGCCCGTTGTCTTGTCGAGTAAGCTACGCCCACACGTGGATACGGGGGAGACAGACGGCGGTTTGGATTCAGTGTCTAGGGAGGTGGAGGGTGCTCTTGGGCGACGACGAATAAAACCAGAGTAATGGAGTAGCAGTGAGAGCGATGGCTCCGAAGACGCGCGTGTAGCCTTATCCTCACCCTTTGAAAGCGCTTAAAGTGGCCGCCAGAAACGGTGCGTTCCAAACTGCGCCGTAAGGCGCCAGCACGTCCGACATAGAAGCAAGCAAAAAAAATAACATAACTCCCGCTCGCGCAGTTGCAGGCATGGGGCGCGGGAGCACTGAGAAGAAGGAAAATTTGAATTGGATTAGGCAAACCTCCATTCAATTCATCAAGAAGGGAGTGAGACCGAGGCGAAGAGCGTATGGGTGGCAGCGGTGAGCCGATGCCACGTGCGTGAATTCAAGTGGCGCTGCATGGGTAAACGTTGTGGGTGTCGCTTTGCAGCTTCGCAGTTCAACCACCTTCTCAGCTTGTATGGGAGAGAATTTTTTAAAGAGGCATTCCCTAACAAAGGCGATCGGAAGCGCGAGCTTGAACTTGGCAGTAGCGAGTGGTGGTCGTCCCCCCCCGTTATGCCGCAGACGAAGGGAGCAGAAGCGATACCATTCCCCATCGGCGTCAAATAAACCTACCGCACGGCGACATGAACGATTTGGAACATCTTGATGGCAGCGCACTTAAACACGGACACTAAGAAATGAGACGACAAAGATGTTCCAGGTGCTATACCGACTCGCCCAGTTGTCACTTCTTCGACGTGAACAAGCAGCGGCACAAAGCATAGGAGACAAATCGCAGCT
This sequence comes from Haemaphysalis longicornis, assembly GCA_013339765.2. Classification (NCBI taxonomy): domain Eukaryota; kingdom Metazoa; phylum Arthropoda; class Arachnida; order Ixodida; family Ixodidae; genus Haemaphysalis; species Haemaphysalis longicornis. The sequence continues at coordinate 273,010,979 of CM023449.1, read as the reverse complement.
ATTCAACAGCGTTAAGGTTGATCACAAAGCAAATCATCTCCAGCTGCGTGATTTCAATGCCCTTCGACAACGCGAGGTGTTTACCTGGACATTGGTGATTTCGCATTCCCAACCAACTACTCAGGAGTACTGGATTTTTTGTGAGCCTACGTTGACAGTCTATGCTGACCACGAGCTGCTCAGCATAGACTTAAAGACGTAACAGAGTGGTTTTTGATGGCACGGGCGGTTTGTGCGTCTGGTCGGCCTGTCTGCCACACATTCACGTTCAGATATATTCGATTCTGGTAGGCTGGTGCAAATTCCTCTAGTCTCCGCACGGCATGCTAACCGAATGCAAGTCATGCGCAGTCGGTGTACTTCCGGGTGTGGTTCTTGTTGTATCCGTGGGGAAGCGCCGTCCATCAAGGACGTGACGAAAACGCCCAACAAGCATTCGCTTCGGAATTCTGGTCGCGAAAACGCAAGCCTGAAACGTAGCGCAAATATGAGAGCAATACGACTTTTGCTAGGCGGATGGCTCCTCATCTGAGTTTTCTGGGCGCGGTACGGGAGCGCTTCTTAGAGGGGTAGCAGCTGTGCCGCGTGCGGTCCACGGTGCAGTGCATACTAAGAGGCATATGAAAAAGGAAGAAACCAGTCAAACCAACATATGACCCTGCTGTCCTTCTAATTTTTATTACGCAAACAAGAGTGCTTTTAGGGGTGAAGCACCTTAAGGCCAAGGCTTGTCCGGCGTCCTGCGTCCGTGCTCACGGCACAGCACTGTGTAAATCCAAACATATGTGAACAAAAGGTTCACAAAAGAGTAACAAGAACAAAATAAAAGGGTCACAAAAGGTTAGAGAGAGAGAGAGAGAGTGCTCCTGAAGAGCCGTGCTGCGCATGCGTGAGGAGCATTTAATTGGATTGGATTAAAATGGATTAGATTGAATTGCATTGGGTTAACTGTATTGTATTGTATTGTATTATAGTATTGTATTGTATTGCATTGGAAATCGTTTTAGCAGCAGTAAGCACTCTTACGGATGATTTCCGGTAAAAACGATCCTCAGTGCTTCGCCCACTCTTCATGATTCACTTCGTGCAGATGCGTGAATTTTTTTCGTTCAATCCGCACTTTGCCGAGCAGCGAAATGACGGAAACATATTGTTCGTTGACGCGCAGAAGGGTTCATAAATTTTGGCTCGTGCGTGCCCCTCCTGTTTCTTGTTTACCTCACTCACAACAGAGCTCGAACAGCCGTCGAAATAATAAGGTGAGATGGTGAACCGTTCTTGTAGTCTTGTAGCTGCTTTATTGGGGCGAAGCGGCAAAACAACTGAAAACCCATGCGAGGGGACGTTTGTGTATGGTACCTGTAGGTATAAATACCAATAAAATGCCGATCACTCGTGCACGCGTGCGTCGAGCGCACGTTTGTCAAGCTATAGCACTTAGGAAGATTGGCCAACATTGCTCACAAAAAAAAAAGAAAAAAATCCAGCGTTCGCCGTATCGTGGCAACACTTGCTCAGAACGAGAAAGACACGCCATAGCATACGCTGCTCATTCGTTCGTCCTCGTGTCGCCATGCGCATGCGCTCTGTACCATAGAATGGCTGCGACTTGGATGTCGAAGCTACTGCAGGAGGTCATTGACTCCACAAGGCCCGGCCGCGGATAGTTAGCACGGCCGGGGAAGACGCCGCTCTGCTTCGATACTCTCTGCGTGCAAAGCATTCGCTAGAGACAATAAGTCGCGGTTGCAGAGTGGCGAACGAAAACGTTGACTAAAATGACGAGCTCACTCTGACCTTGCTCAACATAAAGTCATTGAAGTACCGTGCCGCCGACGTCAACCGCGACACCACAACAATACTAAAACTCAACTTCGTGTCCGTGAACGATCAAGTATAACAGCTTTGCCTTCAAGACTTGCGCGTGAGTGCAAGCTTTTCTTTTTTCCTGAATATTTTTCCCATCAGATGAATCAAAACGCTATAACGACTTATTCGCGGTCAAAACATGGTGAAAAGACTGCGCACCAACATAGCAATGGTATAGTGCTTCTGGTAGAGCAAACAGGGTGCAAGGCTGGCAAAAAAAAAATGAAGGAAGCTCACACTAATGAGTAAGACTTGAAGATAGCGAAGCTGTACGCAACAGTAGCGTGTTTATTTTTTTCGCTTCACGGCATTGTTTAAGCCTCGCCGCTGTACAAGGGACCACAGCTGGAATTTCTTTCACGGTTCTGCACCGCACGTGGCCTCGTGGCCATCCTTCGTGGCACGTGCTTTTCGCTGCGGCGGCGGCCTTTTCGCCTTCCTCCGCCACGTACTGCGCAGGTGTCCCACGCACGTCTTTTTTCCCTCCTCGCCTATCTCTGCCCGTTATGGAGCCACTGCTCCCTGCCGGGCGCTTGCAGAAGGGAGTGTGGTTTGACCTCTACCGCTCAACCCATACAAAAATATTGTATGGTCGGCTATAGAAAATCCTTTTTATGGTCGTCTTTAGCTATTTGGCCCAATAATCTTTAGACTTTTCTATGGCTGTCTTTAGCGATTCGTATCGCCATTCCTATGGGTGTCTTTAGCTTCTTCTACAACCGGTTCTACGGCTGCCTTTAGCTATTCTTACTGACATTCCTATGGGTGTCTTTAGGTTCTTCTATAGCCGGTTATATGGTTGTCTTTAGCTATTCGTATCGACATTCCTATGGGTGTCTTTAGCGTCTTCTATAGCCGGTTCTGTGGTTGTCTTTAGATATTCGTATCGACGTTCCTATGGGTGTCTTTAGCTTCTTCTATAGCCGGTTCTATGGCTGTATTTAGCTCTTCTTTCGATATCGCTATGGCTATAGAAGAATCCAAAGACACCCATAGGAATGTCGATAGGAATGGCTAAAGACAGCCATAGAAATGTCTAAAGATAATTGGGCCGAATAGCTAAAGACAACCATAAGAAGGTTTTTCAATAGCCGACCATACAATATTTTTGCATGAGCTGCAGCCAGAAGAGAATCACCAATACTTGAAACACAGCGACAGCAGCAGCCGCTGAGAAATTATTAGCACGCTGCCATGCCGGCATAGAGCCTTGCAGATCTCTAGAACTTGTCCTGTGGCACTTAGGTGCATTCTGTAATATATGCTCCGTGAACACTTCAGCGATATAGGGGGAGTGCGAGGTTGCGATTGCAAACACGTAGGGCAAAACTGGTAACCCCGCGAAGACTGCCCGAGGTAGCGTAGTGTAACTCCCGCTACAGAGAAGTCACCCTCTCGGCAGCCTGCAGGAAGCATCGCATTTGCCCTTTTCTCGCTGGGACAGTGCAGTCGCAATCAGGGTACGAGGTTGCAGAACTGCGCACAAGCCAAGGTTCAAACCCAATATACGCCTACTTGCAGCACCTCAATAATATTCTAATTTGGCTGTTTCGCTGGTTGGTACATAATAGCAAGAATTAAAACAGCGCAATGGACGGTACACAGGAAGAAAGAGACGCACACTTGCGTTGACTATAGAAACCATACGCTTTTATTGGTTCGGGGCATCGGATTTATACAAGCGAAGCCAACCCCACGCAACGAGAAAGAAGGAAAAATTAAACCCGCGGAGTAAAGTTTGTGAAGAACACTACAGGGGATAACAGAATAGACGTGCCAATGCAACATTTTGTGTGTCAATTTGAAATTTGAAAGCTTGTATTCTTTCAAATTGAAAGGTGTGACCAGTGTTGCCCTCTTCGCGCTCGGGTTGTCTGTTGCCACTATAGGATACCGTACTATGGTTGTAGAGTCTGTTGTACTGGAGCGTATGCGCGTGCTTTACGTGGAAGTTTTTTGTAGGTTGGATTACTACAGGAACACAGGCAGCGTTCCCTCTTGGTTATTGTGGCAGTAAGCCGGATTACTAAGGGGCAACAGCCCGTGGTCGGCGCTATTTCTCTGCCACGTCTCCTTCTGGGACGCTAAATGGACCAGGAAATCAAAGCTCCACCTTTGCTTACATGAAGAACTAGCCTTTGACAACTCGCTCAACTCCATTATGGCCTGAACGACGTTGTTTTCACAAGAAAAGATGAGAAGCATGCCGTAACATGGAAATGATGATGATGAAGAAATAATTTAAACATAATTGGCAGTGTGTTAACTCCTTGTTAGCATTCACATGGTAGAGTAAAACATAACAAGGCGCACCATTGAATACCGCAGTCATGTCTTCTGGCGGTGGTACCAATTCGGGATTTTTTTTTGTGGGTTTAGTTACATAAAAGGCCTTTCGGATTGTCCTGGAGTGAGGACACTCCAAAACGGCATTTTGATGTAATACGCCTATATAAAAACTAGTCATTCACCAGACAACGATGGTAATCATTCACAAAATACCTGCGCAAGTTCCGGTGGAGAAATAAGTAGTCGGAACTACCAGGGACCTAGGAGTAAAAAAAATAGGGCCGAGACAGTCATTTGGTGGTTAATTACCAACTCGGTTTTATTGGGTTGAGCACATTAACGAAACAAAAACGTCCGAGGACACTGAAACACTACTTATGGGTCGTGAGTGCGAAAGCATGAATGTCCGGTTGAACGTCTGAGAGATTCTCCTTCTGCCTTGCGCCATTGAAGGACTCTGTGAATCACGCCGCTTCAGAGGCTTTTCTCCGCGACCCGCCGCAGCGATTTCGAATGGCTTAGACCTGCTGCTTATGCGTTCAGAAGCTTCTCGTTCCTGCCGCCCTGTTATGTTAGAGTTGACGACGATGGCGAGCTTTTCTGCTTGCCTGTTCGCTTGTTTGACTGCCTTCTTCCGCCCCCTCCATCTTCGTTACACTGCCGTGGGCGAGCTCCTCTCACTTCTTGCGAGCTTATGCTATGGAACGTCTCATTGTGTGAAAAGGTTCGTGTTATAAAACCTGGTCGCTGTGCCCTTTATCTCTACCAAGATTTCTTGGGGAGGGGGGAAGCAACTTTATTTAGTCGCCTGCAGAGCGATACCACCATTAAGTGGCGCCCGCGACGCGGGCCCTTACGTCTTCTCAGCGGGTGGTCTTTACTCGACTACGGCGCGTGCTACTCCCGCGTTCGGTCGCCCTTGGGGGCAACCAGGGGCACGTCCCGGCGGTTTCGCTCGGCCTTTGTCTTTCAAGAGCCGCCAAGACCTGCTGGACGGCCCAGGTTTGGATTTCTTGGTCATAGCACTTCGCCGCAGCCGCGAGCCGCGGCGGAATCGTTGTACTTGTCGACGCTTCGTTGGGGAACTTGGTGCAGTCCCAAAGGATGTGCGTTAGGGTGGCCCTCTTCCGCTGGCACACGCGGCACACATCACTCGCATACACTTGCGGGTACACATATTTCATCAACACTGGGGTGGGTAAGGACCCAGTCTGCAGTTGTCTGAACAGCACCGCCTCCGCTCGGCTCAGCCCCGGATGCGGGGGTGGGAGAGTCCTTCGAGCCAAGCGGTGGAACTGTGTAAGTTCGTTGAACGTCGTCATACGGTCCTTGGCGCTACACCACAGTGGACGGTCGGTTGCAGCGGCGCGGTTGGTTAGCGCTCGCGCCACTGCGTGTGCCGTCTCGTTGTGGTTGTCGTGCTTGGCCGACGCATCGTTGCCCGCGTGCGCCGGGAACCACTTTATTTTAACACACTGTTCTCTCGTTGGAGGTCAGCCGAGCACAGAACGCGCACAGCCTCACCGCACACTTTGCCCTTGGCATAATTCCGCACGGCACTCCTGGAATCGCACAACACTGTCTGGCACCCGGGGTCGGCAATGGCCAGGGCTATGGCCACCTCCTCCGCCTGGCACGCCTGTCGGACCCGAACGCTCGCCGCCGCCCTCGTCGCGCCAGACGACGCCTCGATGACGGTAGCCACGAATGCCTCGCTGTCTCCCTGGTATTCGGCCGCGTCCACGAACCTGGCGCGCTCGTCCTTGGCGTACAAGTCGATGAGGGCTTTGGCCCTCGCCGCTCTTCTCTCCTTGTCAAACTCCGGATTCATGTTCCTCGGGATGAGATCTACCCGAATCCGGCGCCGGGTCTCGTCCGGGACAGGAGCGTCGCTGCTCGCCTTCGCCGCAGGCGTGAAGGCCAAGTCTTGCAGTATGCGCCTACCGGTCTCGGTCGTAGAGAGCCGCTCCAGCTGGGCGGATCGTTGCGCTTCAGCAATTTCCTCGAGGGTATTGTGTACCCCCAGGCTCAGGAGCTTGTCGGTGCTTGTGCACTCGAACAGCCCGAGCGCCGCCTTGTACGCTCGGCGTATCAGGGCGTTGATCTTATTCTTTTCGCACTGCATCCAATTATGGAAGGCTGCAACGTAGGCGACGTGGCTGATTACGAAGGAATGCACAAGCCGAATCAAGCTCTCCTCCTTCATCCCGGCCTTGCGGTTGGCGACCCGTCTGATGAGACGCACTGCGTTGGTGATCTTGGCTGTAAGGCGGGAAAACGGTCTCGCCGTTGCCGCGACGCTTGTCTATAATCATACCGAGAACCCGTATCTTATCGACCTCCGGGATCACCTGGCCGCTCCCTCGTCACGATCTTTATCGCCTCGTAATCCCTGGGCTCGCTCTTGTTTCGCCTTACGTACTTCGGTCGTAACACCAGCAGCTCCGACTTGCTCGGCGAGCAGATCAAGCCGGATCCGTTTAGCTGGTCTTCGATAGTGTCCGACAGCCTCTTGCAGCGTGCTCTCGATGTGACCATCGCTGCCTCCCGTAACCCACAGAGTGATGTCATCGGCGTAGATGGTGTGCCGGACCCCCTCGACTCGAGAGAGCCGCTCGGCAACCCCGATCATAACGAGGTTGAATAACAACGGCGAGATGACCGAGCCCTGGGGGGTCCCGACACTGCCGAGCCTCTTCTCTTGGAGTCGCAGATCGCCGGCGCAGAGCTCTGTGGTCCGGCCTGTCAGAAAGTTCTTGATATAGTTATAGGTTCTTGTGCCCATGTTCAGTCTGAACACCTGGGCTAGGATCGCAGAGTGCTTCACTTTGTCGAAGGCGCTCTGCAGGTCCAGCCCCAGGATGGCTTTATTGTCTTTCGTTAGGTTGCCGTCAATGACCTCATTCTTCAACAGAATCATCGCGTCTTGGGTGCCGAGGCAACGCCGAAACCCGATGATCGTGGCGGGGTACAGTCCCTGACTCCTCCAGGTAGTCCTGCCACCTACACATGAGGACGTGCTCCAACACCTTGCCCACGCAGGACTTGAGCGAGATGGGCCGGAGGTTGTCCGTGTTCGGTGGCTTGCCCGGTTTGGGGATGAGGATTGTCTTGGCAGTCTTCCACTGCTGGGGAAGTGACCCCGCCCTCCAGCACTTGTTGTAGTAACCGGTGAGGTTCTCGATGGCCGCATCGCGAGGTTCTTGAGCGCTCTGTTCGAGATGTGATCCGGGCCGGCCGCAGACTTGCTGTTCAGGTCATGCAGGGCCGCTCGCACCTCCTCGACGCTGATGTCGCGGTCGAGCTTATCGTTGGCTTGACCCGCGTACTCAGGATGCCTTTCCGTGGGTGTGACCGGGAGGTACTTGCTGTCGATGCGTCTGATTACTTCTGGTTTCCCGTGTTCCTTGACTGCTCTGTGAATGATCTTTGCGAGGCGGTCGCGTTGATGGGATTTTGTTTTGGTCTCGTCGAGCAGATGCCGCATCAAGTTCCAGGTCTTGCCGCAATGCATCTGCCCGTCCGCAGCGCTACAGATTTCATTCCACTCTTGCGTGCATAGCACGCGACAGTGGGCTTTCGATGGCGCGATTCAGCTCCGCTAACCTTCTTCCTCAGTCGCCGATTCAGCCGTTGTTTCTTCCACCTGTTTAGGATGGATTGTTTCGCTTCTATTAAGTGCGCCAGGCGGCTGTCTATCTTGTCGACCTGCGCGTCCGTTTCTATGGTCTTGGTCGCTTCCTTGATCTTCCCCGCGATGAGGGCCGACCATTCTTCTATGTTCTCGATGTCCTCCTCCTCCGTCGGTAACAGGCTACGGAAGGCATCCCAATCAGTAAATTTATGCTTTCTGGTGTCCTCCGACGTGTTGACCTCCTCCTGGTATGATGACCTCCACGATGTAGTGGTCACTTCCGAGCTCGGACCCCGTGTTGCGCCAGGTGATCTTGCCCTTCTCGTCGTTCTTCACGAATGTGAGGTCCGGCGTCGTGTCTCTGCCACGGAGTTTCCGATCCTCGTAGGATCCGTCGGGTCCGTGATGAGGGTGAAGCCCAGGTCTATTGTGTCTTGAAACAGATCTCGCCCCTTGGCCAATTGCTTGCGGTATCCCCATGCCGGGTGCGCCGCGTTGAAGTCCCCGCAGGCGATGAGCCTGTGGGTCCCCGCCGTGGTGCTGGCTCTGTGCAGGAGTGTCTTGAACTTTTGTTTCCGGTGCGAAGGGCTACTGTAGACGTTAAGCAGAAAGGTGCTGTTCTTGTGTTTCTTGCCCGAAACGACCTCGATGAGAGTGTATTCTATTTTACTCTTGTGCAACTCATGTTCGATAAAGGTGACTCCCTTGCGAATCAACGTACATACTCCTCTACCGCCGGTGACCTCCGGAGACTTGATGTAAGCCCTGTAACCGGGGAGCGATACCGCGTCGGTGCGAGTCTCTTGTAACATGATTATATCTGGCTTGCGTGCTACTTGTGTTATGTGTTGCTGTAAGACTGCCCTCTTGCTAGCGAAACCGTTACAGTTCCAGTGCCAGGTCACCAGACCCTTCACTGCTGCTGTTGTTGCTGGAGCGGCCATGATTGTTGCTGATTGTACTGCTGCGCTGTGACTTGCTGTATGGCGTTCGCTAGCTGCTGACATGTCTGCTCGATGTCGGCGAACTTGTCGAAAATCATCTTAGTGAAGGTTGTCTTAATATATTCCTCGAGCCTGTCAAGGTGTTTCTCGATTCGGTCGACTTTGTCTTCCAGGTTGTCCACCCTATCGTTAAGTTTGCGCTCCTTCAGGTTCTCGATCGCTCGTCTCTTGGGTGCCGGTTCCTTCGCTGCGGGTACAGCACTGCTGGTGCTGGGTGTGGGTTCACACGGCACCGCTTGAGGCGTTTCGTTATTGGTGGAACGGGGCGTCAGAAGCTTTTGATTTCCGCGATCTCTTTTGCCATCTTGCTGATAGTCGCCTCTTGCCTAATGACTGTCGTCTCGAGCTCGTTGTTCTTGCGCCGAGTTCCTCGTTGGCCTCCTTCAACACCCTCATCGCCTCGTCTTCCTTCGCCTTGGTGCTGTTGCCGCCGACGTTTTTTGGTGGTTGCGGTGGCATTGGAGGTGGTGGTGGTGGTACCCCCCTGTGCTTTCATAGCATCATTTCTTGCTGCATCGGCCCAACTCACGCGGTCACGTGATTGTGATCGCTTACGGCTAACGCTACGCCGTCTGCTCTCGCTGCCCCTGCGCTTCGAGGCGGAACGCGATGCACGGCGACGAGCTGGGCCGGCAGCTGTTGCAGCTGCTGATGTCAGCGGTGGAAATCCCTCAGCTTCGAGCGCCGCTTGTTGCTGCTGCTGCGCTTGCTGTTCGGCCATCCTGCGCTCCCACTGCCTCTTTCTAACTACGTATGGGGTCTTGAACTTATTCTTACAAACCTTGTCCCCGGTCAGATGTGGCCCGCCGCACAATTTGCAACTGGGGGTACAGGTATGGTCGTCCTTGGGGTTTACGGCCCCGCAAGCGAAGCACGTCTTCACGTGAGGGTTCGGACAAACGTCGCGGCGGTGGCCCACCTTTCCGCACTGCTTACACACATCGAATTGCTTTCGGTATAGGCTGCACTTGATGAGAACGGGACCGTAGCACACGTAATTCGGGACCTTCAGGCCCCCGAAAGCAACGATGACTGTGGTCGAGCTACCAATCCTCTTCGCGCCAAGTGCCAGGGGATTTCTCGAGTTTACAATGTTCCGGTCGATCATGGCTGGGGAGTCCTCAATCGGGATACCTCTAATCACTCCTTTAACGGTGCCATATGGCGCGGTTTGGTATGCGCCAACCACATGTTCCTTGCCACGAATGCAGATCGATTGTATCTTGGCGTAAAGTAAAGCACGTGCATCGTCGGGGGTACTCACCACCATGATGTTTTGTTGCAAATTGGGGGCAGAAGGTGTCCGCTGCCCCGTCCTCCCTTGATACATTCGCCGCCGCCATGATTGCCGATGCCACGATGGCGGTATGAGTCCTCGCGATGTTAAGGCCTCCCCTAGGCCGCACCACCACCTTCGTCTCCTCCCTCGGTAGAACGTCCGGCATCCTTGCTGCCCTCGTTACCGAAGCTTTCACATTCCTGGCGAAGTTCTTCGTCGTAGACCTCGACTGTCGAGGGGCGGTGACCTCGCCGGCTGGGGCCTTTATACGCTGGCCCCACGTGCGACCAGCCCGCACCGTCATTGAATTCCTCGGAAGAAATTTCTTCCCCTTCAACTTCAATACACATCTGGCTAACGCCGGAATTCGCCGGTTCCCGATCAATGGACGTCTCCATCTCGGTCGTCATGTTTGTACAGCCACCGCCCGAGGACGACGGCCCTCCTTCACCGAGGTTAGGCCTAGCTAGCTGTGGACTCCAGCTGTTCGATTAGGCTTGGCGGAACGCCGCCGGGCCTCACAAGAAAAGTCCCGCAAAAACGTACCTTTTGTTAGCGACTGGTACTGGTTAATGACCCGCACCTTTACAGACACATTGGTAATAGTTATGCGGCGATAACTAATAATTAGCACTGCAAAAATGGTCATAAAAGCCGGAGCCGATGTGAACACGTCAGCTCTCGTTGGCGATCGCAGCGCCACCCCAAGATTTCTTCTGTTCGCAGAAATTTCGACGCTGAGGTATACCCCCCCCTCCTCCACCAGGAATGCCTGTGGGTATTGCATACATGGTCTAGAGGTAAACAGCTTCACCCGAAAGGAATTTCAAAGCCATTTTAATGGAAAAGCCAGTAGTAGTCCGACGGCAATCGGGTGCATACGTCCGGCAGCAGCAAGCAGACACAGCCAAACAATGTAGAAGAGGACAGAAAAAAAAAACAAAGAAAAGAAAGAGCAGAAAACTCCCACCTCCCCTCGCGGGAACCCCTGTGTAGATGCGACGCATAGGGGGTTCACGTTGCAGCGCTGGACAGCGGAGGAACGGCGCTGGAACGATGGAGCGGAACGGCGCAGGCACGCGTTTTATAGCGCGCATAACGGTGAGGGGACGCGCCGGCGCCATTGCGTTTGCCGCGGCTATGACGCAACACAATCCAACACAATCCACTTTAATCCAATCCAATCCAAATCCAATCCAATCCAGTCCAATTCAATCCAAGCCAAGCCAAGCCAAGCCAATCCAATCGAATCCAATCCAATACCCCTCGCGAGAGAGTGTTCGCTATCGGAGAGGAGAGGGGGTGAGCGGCGTAGAGCGCAGCTCACGCGGCGAGGAGAATGGGGGAGGGGCGGACGCCAACAACAACGCCGACGCCGGATGCAGGGACAAGGCGAGTGAATGAGATGCAGTCGCATCTAAAAATGAGTAGGGCGTGTGCCCACTGGCAGGAGAGCCGTTCTGAGATTACGCGACACGCCTGGGCATTGCCTGGCATGAAGCCTTCCTATTTTTGCCACGGTAGGTATCTTTCCCTCGGACATTTTTTTTTTTTCGCTCAGGAGGCTTCAGAATCAACGTGCTGGGGCGCTGCCTAGCAATGGAGACAAGCTCCTCTCTTCCTCACTGGCTGCGCTTTCTTTCCTTTAAAACGTTACAGAACTGCGGCTACTCGGGAACGGCGCATCTAGTACTCTTGGACTTTGAAACGTATCTCTCGAGCACTCGGCTTCTAACGAGGTACAAAAGCAGAGCGCGCCCGTAGGTGGTTTTATATCGTGCACAATCTCTAAAAGGTACCTTTTTCTTTTGGCGGGGTTGGCGGTCGGGGGGTACACCAAGTACACTTCCATACGTAGCTATTTGTTTACCAAAGCGCAGGCTTCCATTACTAACCAGGGTGAGCTCTCGTTTGTCCTCAAAACTTATTTGGCTCGCAAATGTGAATGAATTGATAAGCGGTACGCTGTGACCAGAGCTGGATCACTCCACCATGAAGACGCAATAATAGAGAGCTACAGCGATACCGGTATGCTGATAATGATGATGGTTGTATTTTTGTGGCGCAGAAGCGCGCCAAGAGACCGGGATGCTGCTCATTCCGACATGCACAAGCACGCACACACCCACACACATACGAGCACTCACGCACGCAAAAATATTGTAAGGAAACCCAATGCACACCCTTAACAAGAAAAGGGGTCTAAAACCAGAAATACTACAGCTCGTTTTCGTGCCAGCCGGCATGCGCTGTAAGGGAGACGACGCAGAAAAGGCTCCCAGGGCTGCCTACTACAGCGGTAGACGGGTGCGGTGCAATCAATGGAGCACCTTAAAATACGCCAGAGAAATATTAATTATTTATTTATTTATTGGGAATTTATTTATTTATTTATTTATTTATTTATTTGGAGTGTATTATTATTAGGGATGGGGGATTTATGGATTTATTTATTTAGGGAGGAGGGAAGGGAGGGATGGGATGGAGGGAGGAGGGAGGGAGGGAGGGATTTAAGTAGGGAGGGAGGGTGAAGGGAGGGATTATTATTTATTTAGGAGTGAGGGGATAAGGGATTAGTAGGAGAGGAGTAGGATTTAGATTTATTTATTAGAATTTAGAAGTTAGGATTTATTATTAGGGTTGATTAGTTTAGTTATTTTGTATTTATTTATGTTATTTATTTAGGATTTATTTATTTATTTATTTAGTTTAGTTATGTTATTATTTATTTATTATTTATTTATTTATTTATTTATTTATTTTTTATTTATTTATTATTATTTATTTATTTATTTATTATGATTATGATTATTATGATTATGATCCCAAGTTCGTACGAGACAGTCGTGTTCGCATTTCTTTTGAAAGTCACAGATGGTTCGCTCTCAGTTCTGATAAGTTCAGTCCCGTTTTGTTGCAATGCCAGAAGGACGGGGATTCAATCGGTTGGTGCAGCGCAGTGTGGTTAATGTCTTACGCTTCGGTCAGCAATGATGGCTGCCACCGCCTTATCTGCATAATTAATCATTCCCCTCAGTCGCCATGTTTGGTTATATTTTCTTTTTGCGTGCGTGTTTGCGTCCAATTTCAAGGTTCAGAGGTTTTTTACAACGCCACATAAAGCCAGTGTCACTACATAGTCCATACCCGCATCAGGTGCAGAGTTCCTTACTTTGCTCAATGCGCGTGTTAAAAAAAAAAAAAAAAAACCAAAAGCCAAATAAGTTTCCACCACTCGAAGAGGCTTCCCTGCTCGTTGCTGCCTCAACTCAGGTATACGCCATTTCCGCTTAATGTCGACACAACGACAAAAATGGATAGGAAGAGCATAAAAATAGTCTCGCCCAAGTTGTTGTCCCCCCACCCATAAGAAGCACGCCTTTTTCCCCGGAAGCACCGCCCATTTTCTTCCAAATTTTCCTAATCCGAATTCCCGACATCGCCTCAAAGCAAACCACCCCTGCGCCATTACATCCCACCAACCCCGTTTGTTAACTCTCATTCTGCTCGAACATACACTTACATGAGCTTGGATTTCGTGCGCTCCCTTTTCCCTCATTTGATGGGTATTTATTTTCTCTTCACGGCGCCACTCCGTTCGCGGTCTGTTGCCGGACGATACATGCGGGATATCCGGGGCGCGCGGTCGCGTTCCATCACATCGCCCACGCTGGGAAAACTACCTCCTTTTCTCCTCTGTTGGCCAACCATCCATTCAAGCACACCGCCCTTTTCGTATTTAATGCGTCGAACTTGGTCCGAAGCATTATATTTCGTCGTATAGACTCCGAAGAACGATATAGGGATTGAGTGTACCAGCGCTCTACTGCAATTTTGTGTATTCTATAGGAAAAAAAAACAAAAGATAAGAACGTTACCACTCTGTACAAGACTTTGATCTGTGGCGTAGTTATTCGAATATTCGGACTAACCCTGAATAAGTTAGTCTCTGAATTCCTTGAACTTATCCCAGGCAACAATACATCGTCGGTTGAGTTCTCCGTGAAGCCGCTGCGTATTTTTACAAGCGTGGCTGTTTATTTGCAGACTCCCTCGAATTTGAGCCAAACGCAACTTGATTGCTGATTCTTTACCGCTTTCGAGCGTGCCTCGGAATTACGGCGTGCGCCGTAACGTCCGGCTGCTGAAAACGGGAAGTACGTAGCATGTGGTAAGCCCTTTCCACTTTCATTGATCGCTCGTATCTTCATGAATTGCAAATTGGTCGAACCGTTCTCAAAGAAAACGTTCTGAAGCGAAGTATAAACCACCCCAACGTGGTCAGCACGTTTAGTGCGTACTAGGGCACCGAATACCAACTCGTACAAGACTTGTAGATTGAATACTTTCAAAGTGAACGGAGTTTAGACACACCAGCCTGACCTGGACATTCCAACACCAAATTGACAAACCAGTAGAACAAGGGATCAACGCTGCCATCGCCGTAAGAAACGTTTCTGGTGAGCGTGGGTAACCAAGCTCTATATACTCTCATAGAAGACGTCAACAAATTCTGGTCCATGGTCAACATACCGACGCAGTAGTAGCGGGTGAATATGCCCTGTTTCTGTTAGCCGGGGATTAATTCCCACGTAGCAAAAATCTACGGCCCGTCTCTGTGCCATCGCGCATTGAGGAAGATATAGGAAGTTTTAGTACCCAATCACACCCAAGGAGGCGAGGGAGAAACACAGCAGCCGTCGAACACTACGTTCGGTTTCGGACAACACCTAGGAATGCCCAGGACGCAGCTAGTCCATCTGGAGGAGGAGGTCTTCTTTATTATCACACGTCACTCCCCGACAGCCACCCTAATACTCGACCTAAAGGGGACCCCGGACAGCGTGGAACACCAGGCAATCCCCTGGAACCCCAACAAAATAGGGCGTTGGGAGAGAACGCAAGATTGCATCGTCGACTTTCTATCTGGCCACGAAGTCACAATCAACAGCGCTAACGTCACCTCAGATCCAATTATCTTGGGACATCGAGAAACTCAGGGCTGGGTCCTCTACCCACTCCTATTCAATATCGCTCCTTTTAACCTCCCGGGATGGCCAGGGAGTACAGCCAATCTACGCCACGCGCTTTACTCAGATGACCTGACCCTCTGGACGGGAGCGGACTCATTCAGGAGTTTGCAAGGCATTCGCTGCCTACAACTGGCATCGAATACAGTGAATCAGTGCGCAGAGGAGAGCAGGCTCGCCTCCTATTCACCCCCATCAGTACCTTCGCATCTCACGGCGGCAGGTATAGCGCGTGCGGCAGCGGCATACTCTCCTCCGGCGCTGCTCTTTCCGCTTACCGGTGCGCGCTTGGATTATATGTGAGTTTTGTGAACCTCAGAACGATTTTCTGTGCCACCACGGAGGAAGCAAATCTATAGCTATCGCTATAAAATTTCATGGGCAGGGACGCGAACAGAACCCAGGAACGCACGATGAAGTGCATATGCTTAACCACTACCACGCTGATCCCTCATAGATTACGGCTTTCGCGACACTTCCAAGGGAGCGAAGAAGAGAAATAATATACAAAACGGGCACGCATAACTCGTGACTCTCCGGCGCGTCAAAAAAAGCCATAATGCTTTCGCATTCAAAGCACGCAAGCCGGCCTCAGTGCCCCAAGAAATTTTATTGCTTTAGCCTTTCTTGGATGAGCAAACAGGCCGTGATTTTTCATGCTTTTAGACATGGCATAAGCAATTCAGGAGCATAAGATAGAGCTGCATGAAAAGAAGTCGAAGCACGTGGAGCGTTTTATTGCCTACCATCAGAACAGCTGCTAGTCTTCACAGCAAAAAAAGAAAACGCCGCTTTCCAAAGGCAGGAACAGAATTGGAAACATGCGCACCCAGAAAATGCAGCGCACAAGACGAAGTTATTTCCACAATACATCACCGATGTAAAGCCTCGACGTGACCTGATTTATCCTTCATGTTCCAAGAATTCTTCACGTAAAGCACAGAAAATGAGATGCAGGCAAAACGCATCGTGGCACACATAAAAGAGTGATTTCATGTGGCGGGAATGCAGACACGCGGGCTGCATGCAGTGGAGGCAGCCCGTATATGCGTAAAGGGCTGTGCAAAGACAAAGCTGTCAGAGCGAAGTGAGCGTCTATAACTTTGTTCAGCGGGACGCCTGGGAGCATAGACAACGGAAGAAGGTTGTTATGGGAATCGACACATTCCCGAAATAGGACCACCCAGTCGCCGCTGCCGAGGTTCAACGTCAGAATTCGGGTCGTGGCAACGCGGACACCGGCTTCAGACCTTATAACGGCGCCGTGCGTGTGTTGGCTGCAATGTCAGAGTTGGGGCATGTATGATTGTGAATCCAAATGATAACTCTGGATTTGGCAAACAAATACTCATAAAAGCAAAACAAATTCGGCAAATAGTGACCACATCCACGTAAGCCAGGGAAATTCTATCAAGCACTGGCGAAAAGTACTAACGGAAGCCGAAAGAAGAGAACTCGCCAAATTTGAAAAAAACGGTATATTGTGGGGTTTAACGCGCCCAAGCTACACATGGGCGCGCCGTAGCGGAGGGCTTCGGATTAATTTTGACCACCTGGGGATCCTTAACGCGCCAAGACCGGGAAAGAGAGAAAAATCTTCCTAGGAACATTCTAAGTTATCTGACGGGCGTAGAGCAGTAATTTCTGTCTGAGGTACTTTGCGACCCACTAACCTAAGTATTGGATGTGTTGGTTGACTACGTTCTGCAAGGATTTAAGATTTCCAAAAAAGTTTAAAAAGGTGTTGCAGAGTCCCTTTAAAATCACCACTGTTGCATAGTGTGAAGCCTTCATAAAATCAAAAGTGAGGGAAACTAAAACATGCTACACGTCATCTGCAGATGAGTCGTTAGTATTGTTGCCATCGTACGCTGCGTTGAGCACCGGCGCTGTGGTAGCGCGACCGGCGAGCTTTTTTCGTGTGAGTTCTCTTCGTTCGGACGACGAGCAACTAGAGGCGAACATACAACTGTTTAATTCTTGATGACGTGAAGGGCATAACGAGATTACAGCAAGCAACGTTGCAACGAAGATTAACACATGAATATTACTTCTGCCAACGTAACAGCACTCAAGCATTGCTTATCACTTACTAAGATAAAACTGCGCCCCCTCGACTTGTGGGTCACGCATCGTCTGTCCACCGATCGACCGACCGACCGACCGACCGACCGACCGACCGACGTGGTTTGAACAAGCCGCAAGTGAGTTCAAGTAGAAACGATTATACCTAGGCCTCCCCGCAGGGATTCACACGCTCAAACTCGAGAAACATACGCGGAATATTCTCTGCCAATCGGCCGCTCTCGGAAAATGAGTACAGACTTCCATGCGCTGAAGTTTGCCCGGGAGCAGCAGTGCCAATTCCCACATCGTAGTGGTTGGAGGCGTAATTAGCTGGTTAGTACACCAAGCGCTCTTTCTTGCCCTCTTTCCTCGAATTCAAACAACTTGAACATCAACCCCTTGCCCTAGATAATTACGAAGAGGTTATCAAGAGACAAGACACCAATGTATTCGTTGCAAGGCGTTCGTGGTAACTGCATTACAACACAATACACATCGCTAGCCGTCCGTCGAACCATGCACCTATCACAGTTTTTTTTTTTTCGCCAGGTGCTACGAAGTGACGCCGTCATTCAAGCCACCGACCGTGGTGCAGACCGCTAGACGCCCAATGATACCCGGTTGAGAAGTTTGCGCGTATAGCGTTTGGTAAGCATGGCTAAATTCGCAGCTGGCTATATTCAGCGCAAGAGACCTACCTATGCGGGCTGGAGCATGTCGACACATGTCGCCTGCAGAAAAAGAAACTTACGGGGGTACAGTGTTAGCTGGGTCTCATCACTGGCGCTAGAGGGCAGCCCGGATTTCTTCGGTGCACAACGGGAAGACGCTTCGCGCGTGATTCAAGAATTGGCGGCGCATACCGACTGATTCGTAACAGCGTGAGCGACTCCGACCCATGAACGCTAATTAGCATTCTGATTGTAATTAAGGATAAAGTGCGTACGGTGTCCCACTTTTACATTCGCAGGCATGAGGCACATAGAGAAACTATTTAACCACGGCATTCAGGTGAATGCCGTGGTTATGCCGTGGTTATGAATGCCGCACTTCTTTATTACTGGAACTTTTAGTTTATCATAAAAGTCTATAAAAAGCTTTTCTTATGTTGTACAGATACATATAGGGCCGGAAGAGATGGAAGATGGACACATAAATAAATTCACTTGTTCCAAATGAAGGTTGCTTTAAGCGGACAAAAGAGTACCTTCAATTTTCCTTATTCGATGATTTAGGTGTCTCTATGGGGAAAGTGGGGACGTTTTTGAGACAATTAGACAAAACTTACTCAGGTTCATGTTACTAGGTCTTATATTATGCAATAAACATGGTTTCATTAAATATAATACGAGTTAGGTCTTAATGCAACCTAATTTTTTTTTCTGTATGAAAAGTTTTGTAGCGAATTAAATTCTTCTGCCGGGCTACAAATTTATTTCAGGGTTCATTCCTTTTTTTTCATACCTTTCGCACTTTTTGATCAGGTGGAATGCATTGGTTAAGGAGTACGGTGCATGGCTGTAACCTGAAACGCAGGGCAGATAATAGGTATAGTAATAAATTCTTCATAGTTTTTTGCCCGCAAATGCAATTCACAGTAACGTCAAACTTCCTGAGCTGCCTAAGCTAAAACTTTCCGTTGTCATTAACAAATCTACGCAATCCTATCATCCTTTCTTCCAGTATTCTCTAAGAGCTCAGGTAGAATAGACAAAAGGAATCTCGACACCGCTTCTCACTGTGCCGTGCGTGCCTCGCATTCTTTACACCGGAGCCACCCCGGGAGATTCGTTCACCTCTAAAGCACGTTCGTACCTTCCCTTTTCAGGAACCCTCAATATCCGCAGCCCCCAAGTTCTTTCTCGTTAGATATTTCATTTGTATGCATAGAGACCATCATATCTCCATTCTTTTTTTTATTCCCATGTGGGATTTAAAGAGTCCCTTTTTTTTTCTAAAATAAAAGCCATCTTCCACCACCCCGGGCCTCTCCTTTCTTTCCTTAGAAATCTCATCGCCCATACCACACGGGCTCTCCCTTCAGACTGAAATAAATTTTCGAACGTCGTCCTAAAGGAAAGAAAATATTCGCACATATTCACTCGACGCGGGGTACTCTGCTAGTTGAGACGGCACTTTACACAACAGGTTATCGCACTGCGGGGTATCTTTAATGAGTAGACGCGATGAGGATGCTTTTACAGGGATCACCGAAGGGTGCTCGAGAAAACACCGCGCTGCCGTCGAAACCGCTTGACCGGCGCCGGCAATAAAGCGCCGGCAGCGTGCTCTTAATGCACGCACACGTATTGCCAATTAGGCAGGCCTTTGTGATGCACGTGCCGCAATTCTGACCAGAAGGATGATGGTGCGATAAGGTGGAACGACCCTGGTGGGTATTTTCGGTGCTCTGGCAATCGTGCAAGCTAGAAAATTAAACAAAAAAGTTAGATTAAAATTTTTTCTCTAGATTGATTTCTTTATCCTTCATCACAAAAAATTGACAACTACCTTATTCGGCGCTACAAAGCACCTCCAAGCAGCCGAATAGCACTGGGAAATAAGGACTGCATCTTAGATGCGTATATATATATCCTATCACACTCCTTCATCCCCTCTCCCTCATATCAACGGGGGGATTCAGTGGATGTTGGCTCAATTCGGTTTCTCCCGCATTCGTATTGTTCGCGCCTCCTCTGTTGGTCCTTTCGTTTCTGTTGTGCCTGAGAGAGCTCGAGCAGACACGTTTTACTTTAGTCTTTTCGCCTCTCTTTGACACCACTTTAAAGGGGTTGTTTCTGTTTTTTTTGCTATCGTAAAAATTACGTGTATTCCTAACTAAAAGAAAGTTGGCACTTTCGGTTATGTACTTATACATTTTGCCCTAAAGATGTCTGTGGTTTTCTTCGCGCTGAATAATGTGGACACGACGAGCAATGGCAGTAGTTAAGTAGTTTGGAGCGGCCTTGCCTGTATGAATGCTTGCTGTTGAGACAAACGTACTGACGGACGGACGGATGGACGGACGGACAGATGGACGGACGGATGGAGGGATGGGCGGGCGGGCAAACGGATGAACCAAATTTTCTCTCTTAGGTAGCTCAAGAAACACTATCCTCAATCAAAAAAAAAAGAGAAGAAACAAGCGATCCCTGGCCAGGTATCTCCCTTCAACTAATGAGGCCTATTTGCAGGTATCCGGGGCAGGCGAAAGCTGCGAGAGAAAGTGATCGTGTCGAGTCCATCGCACGTCGAATTATTCCTTAACGAGGGAGCCCCGGAATGGAAGAGAGGCCGGTCCGCAGGGATTGCTTTTATACGTGGTTGCGGGCCTTGGAAACCGCCCTCCGCAGCACTCTCACATTCGCACCTCCCCCTTCTCCCTCCCTTTCCCTTCTTTGTTCTTTTGCTTTGTTTATGGGTGCTCAAGGTGTACAGATGGAAAAACTATTGCCAACGGGTCAGGAGGAATGCGGAGCCGGTAGTACAGCCGCGATTTAGTTGAAGCCGTGTCGCTCTGCTGCTGTGTGTGTGTGTGCCGTTCGCATAATTGGTGCACATTTGGTGATCCGCTTTTCTTTTTCCTACGTGTCTGCGACATCCGAAACTGGGGACAGAGCGTGGTCAAACGTCGCCCTCGGGAATTCCGCTCACATAACAGAGGTTGCTACGAGCTGGTACCCTTTTACTTGGATGTTTTATGCACTGCAGGTGTGTGGCTCCCGCGAGAACGGTTTTATTCCCCTGTGGCACAGTCTCAGCTCGTAGCGCGTGTAGGAATTTAGGATTGTTAGGAAGCGGCCGATATTACGACGACGTGCTGGGAGTAAATACTTTGCCCCCTCCGGGCCGATGCTTTCCTTCTGTGTGCGCGTAATAACGATTGGTTTCGTCTTAAAAACTGTGTCGAAAAAGTTGTCCTAGAGTGCAACTTTTTGTTGCTCGCTTTGTCTCCGCATATCCTTGTCATTGTACTGTGGAAAATAAAACAGGCATTGAAATTTACCACCTGGCGAGTTACGGCCGTGGAAACAGTTTTTCTGCCTTTTGAATCAAACCGGTGCTACTTCTGGCTGCAAGGACTGCGTGGTGATGCACACTATGCATGTCCGATTAATGCATGTGATACACCATTATAGCACAATAAAGGTTCATTCCAGAAAGATGCATGTTCAGTCACGGGTGAGTGAAATTTCGTTTTTTTGGGGCACAGCACTTACGTAAAGCGTGTACGGGAGAGCCTTGACATCCCCTTTACAAAAACAAAACAAGAAAAATATTCCCGGCTCTGTTGATCGTAACTACTACAAGAAGCTTGATCCAGTGCCTGATTTTCTAGATCGTCGTGTATTTATTAAATGATTGGATTACTTTTCTGCAAATAAAATCTAACATTTTACCCGCACCTTTCAAATGGCGATTGAAGCCTACCCTTCCGAAAAAAAAAATGTCATTGTCGAACGCCAGCTTAAAAAGCTTATGCCTGCAGTAAATATGGGTCTATACCAGAGCCAAAGAAATAAAATTTCCATTGCCACCGTTGCACCAACAACTTCACCGCTCCTTCACAAAGCCAGCACATTTCTGCCGGCATTTGTTAAACGAATTAGTGCGTCGCTGTCTCTAAGGATGAAGGCGAACTTTTGATTAACTGCAAAGACTTTCACGAAGAACACAAATACGCTCAGTCTAACCAACTGGCGAGACGACCTTGTGAGTTCATCCCCAAAATGTTATAACACACAATCCTGCTTTCTTTTCTTTTTTTTTGCAGACTCAAAAAGGTGCAAGACCGTGGTATTCCCTTCGAATTATCTACTAAAGTCGTTTTCAAGGGGTTTACAGATAACACAATGTTTCTACACAGATGTTTTTTTTTTCATGTTTGATTTCATTATCATCATAGTAACGTAAATTAATTACTACCAGTATTAATAAGAAAAATATTATGCAAACTCCTCGCCGCCCCCATTTGCCTACTGGCTATGTTATTACCCAGGTTGCACCGTCTAGGAAGAGTTCAATTTACCTGACCTTTTCGCTCGAGAGAGAAAAAGAAACAAAATTAAAGAAATAAGCACCTATAAGTGACAAGAACAGAAACAAGCGTTGAGCTCAACTCAACACTCTGCCGGGACCCACCCGGAAAACCCCGCTGCCATCCGGACTCAACAAACGAGAGCACAAGACACAAAGCGAGGCATCTGCGCGGAGCACAAAACTTCCTTTGGAAGACGCAGACGAACGAAGAAGCCGCAGACAATCTTCCATCCGACAGCGGTGGAAGAATCGTCCGTTTGTTTAGACAAGAGCTGCCGCGATTTGTGAGGCGTTCCCGGTAAAGACACACACAGGGGCGAGGCCGAGACGCGGCTCGCTCTTTTACCGGCGTCCCTAGCAGTATTGGTAATCTGCTGGGTCTGTTTCTGGCAGCGAGCGGAACCCGGCATGTGAGGGACGTGTCGGTGCCGAGGATCCGATACCAACAATAGTTTTTCGATATTTTGTTGTTGCTCCTGTGTGGCCACGGGACTGAACCTTTCCGGTATAGTGTGCCGAAGGATTTTGCGTTATTGTTTCGTGAGCGCTTCTGTGTCTTGCTCGAACGTGTAGAAGTCTGTTATCCTATAACACCGGTCAACGTCGCAAGAAACTGGATGAAATAAAAAGTACAATGCAGCCTTGTATTCGCTCCAACTTCCGAGGGTTGCTGAAAACAAAACACCGCTATAAAAGCGAAATGATACAAGCGAATGTAAAGACAGCCACACACACGAAAAACACTCCTATTTCGTCCTAAATGCCACCATGTTTTTTTTTAGCTTTTTTTATGACCGAAGCTAGATGTTCACACCAGCCTAGTACAAGATTCGAACAAACTTTTGGCCGTCTGCCGTCTTCCGCCTTCTTTATTTGCTTTCCGCATGAGGATACGGGCGTGGGGGTTTGGCCAAAACAAAACAAATGAACAGTTGGGCGGCGTTTGGTAACGCGAAGAGAATAACAATCATGGAGTGCGTCAACTAACAACGTCCCTGATTTAGGCCTCGAAATCTCGTCGAAGCTATACCGTTGCCAGCGTGAGGGTTTAGTCTAGTTGGCAAACCATAAGGCTCACACCGCATACAAAAAACGCATAGCGCTTGTTTGTGGTCCTTGACTCTTTCCTTTGCTTTGTGCTCAGGTAAAGTATCAGCAAAATAGCGTTATTTGATGCATGCAACCCAGCCAGCAATCTGTTGGTGTGGTATGGTCTGCAAGATACTATCAAAAGTTAAGGAGAAAATGAAAAGAAAGTGCAATAATTTTTGAAAAGCGGTGCTGTCGTACAAGCCGTAAGTTCGTTATTGCAGGAATTAATGCCACGAAAATGCCGAGTGCTTGTGAGTGAATGCCTCGCGGAGACAACCAAGTCTAAGCTTGCGCAGTGGCTTTAGAAAAAAAAATATTCCACAGCTGTCATCAAGCGCTACCGCACATCTAATGCTTCACATACTTGCATATGACGATGACTATGCTAGCACAGTGCAAAGCAACGACGGAACATGCAAATAAACAATTTCCAACTGATACAAATGCGCATGGATATGTCCTGTAGTGCTCACGTATAAAGAAATTCTGCAACTTCGTTATGGGTCAAGCCTCGCTCGACTTAGTACAAGCTTCGCCAGTTGAGCTGGCGCAAGTCTACAATGCTGGAGGATGACTTTGACTCCATGAATTGCAGGTTCCAAGAACTGGGCCGGTTATTGAGTCTACTGAGAATGACCACCATTTGTTTATTTTCTCTTACCCTCCCTCCCCATTCCTTTCCCCTATCGTGACCAGTGGTCATCCTTTTCTATTGAAAGGTTGTCTCTCTTTCTCTCCCCACTCGCCGC
Organism: Haemaphysalis longicornis; assembly: GCA_013339765.2. Classification (NCBI taxonomy): domain Eukaryota; kingdom Metazoa; phylum Arthropoda; class Arachnida; order Ixodida; family Ixodidae; genus Haemaphysalis; species Haemaphysalis longicornis. The sequence goes on along the minus strand of CM023449.1, from coordinate 272,986,926 downwards.
GAAGAAGACGAAGACCTCTTTGATGCATATAACGACGATTACTGGCACCGAAACTACGCAAATAAACAATGATACTGGAACTTCACTATGGGTCAACAAATGCTCATGCAGCTTCGCCATTATATTCTTACGCGTGAGTGCAAGCTTCCCTGAATTTTTTCATAATTATTTGAAGTGTGTAGCTAGCAGCCAACGTTATATGCCTCGCAGTGAAGTCCGTTGTGACTGCTTTCTCCGGAGTTTGAAATATCTATTATTGACTATAAATAGTGAAAGTTAGTTATACCGAAATATTTATATTAATTATATGGTTATAAGAGTAATGGTTATAGTTGTCAATACATAGCGCAATGCTAACGGAGTCCTCTCCTACTCTGGAGGTCAGGTTTCAAGTCCCCTCCGAAATAGAAATGGGTGAATTTACTCCTTACAGTGGCGTCCGTTTTCTGCACCAGACCAAAACTACAACGGCGGTTTTTCGCAGAATGGGGCACTTACGGCTTCCGCCTTTAAAAAATGTTCGCAAATATGACCTACAGGTATTTATGGTGCATCTTGATACATTTAGAAAGGGCAGGATGGAACTGTTTGAGGAACTACTCGGTAAGTAGTGCCTCCCGTGTTGTAGTTTGGCTACTGCGAAACTCGTTTTTTTAACAATGTAAAACAAATGTCTTTCGTCTATTGTAAACACAAAAGAAAAGCAGATACCACCTCGCCAAAACTATTCACACCTTGTCTGGAGGGGGCATTTAGCAAGCTTGAGTGGGAAAACATGGGATTACGGATAAACGGGGAATACTTGAGCCATTTGAGGTATGTGGACGACATAGCCTTGCTGAGTGAGACTGCAGAACACCTGAAAACAATGCCTAAGGAACTACAATCAGAAAGCACGGCCGTGGGGCTAAAACTAAATATGATTAAATCTAATGTAATGAGGAATAAGCACGCCAAAAGCGTCCTCTTCGGCTCAGAAAACAAAACGCTAGAACACGTAGAAGAATATAACTACCTCGGACAGATGGTTAGTGCGATCCCAACCTCGAGAAATAAATCCGGCGCAGAATAGGCATGGGTTGGGAAACACTCGGTAAACACTTCCAAATAATGAAAAGTGAACTACCTCTGTCACTCAAAAGAAAAATCTACAACCAGTGCATGCTGCTGGTACTGACGTATGGAGCTTAAACTTGGCGCTTTACTAAACAACAAGAAAGCAAACGTAGGTCGGCTCAACGAGCCGTGGAACGAATAATGTTAGGAATCACACTCAGGGACAGAAAACGAGCTACTTGGATCAGAGAACAAACTAGAGTGGAAGATAACCTACTTCAAAGAAAAAGAAATAAACGTGGGCTAGCCATGTAGTTCGACGAACCAACAACCGTTGGACAATTACGGTAACAGAGTGGATACCAAGAGATAGGTTTACTAGATGGGGAAGGCCATTAACCGAATGGAGGGGTAATATAAAGAAATTCGGCGGTAAACTGCGGACGCGAGCAGCGCAAGACAGGAGCAGTTGGAGGTCAACGGGAGAGGCCTTCGTCCTGCAGTGGACCTGAGTAGGCAGATGATGACGATGATGATAATGATGGTTATAAGCGTGAGAATATGTAGCAGCTCTCTTCGTTTTCCTAGTCATGTACGCCCGAAACATACGTGCTAATACGCTAAGTAAACACCCTATGCCTGGCTTACAAATGTTGAATGTTGGAGCTAAGGCACCTGTAAATATATTACTTTCTCCAGGAGCAACGCCTCACTCAATTGCTTTACTCTTTCTTCTTTTGTGGTAGAAAATGACAAAAGATAAGAAAGGGTGTGCTCGATTTTGTGCATGGACTCAAACTCTCTGCGAACATTGATCTCGGATTTAAAAGATGAAGAGATTTTCCCTTTCGCGGCGGTTTCAAGAACGATTGTATCGGAGCACCTACCTTGTCTAGCCGAGGCGGTCACAAAGACCTTCTATACAAGCGTGAGAAATAAATCTGCTAGTTATAAAAAGAAGCAGGTATACAACGTACTAGAGACACAGAGAATAATCTACGCTGAATCAAAGACGAAATATCGCCATTCGCGGGAAGTTGGTGACAGGACGTAAGAGTAAAACGGTCGGATGTGGCGACAGAGCTGGAACGGATTGGGCGACACGGAGTCTGGTACTTTGGTTATTGTTTGCGCCTTTGTATACCTTTTCTTGTAAGAGCGGAGTACGCGTTCCAGCAAGGATAAAAATAAGTAACTTAGAGCCGCTCGGAGAAGATTTGCTTCAGCGAACAGCTATCCTCAATCTCTCTCCTGCGTGAGGTTTAATATTCTGGTCGACTGAGGCCGCCGCTGCCTTGGGGATTTTAAAAGTATTGCCTGGGGACTGCATGCTAAATAATTTTCTGTGATGCTCCAAGTGCGTAGAATAATTGCTCCAAATTTTGAACAACACGAATTAAGGGCTATTTTGCGCATTGAACGGTGTCTTTTCATTGTATGATAATAGGTATCGGCTTACTGCACGCGTTCTAAAGGCGCGCTTATACTCCGACGTAGCGTAGGCGCGCGCGCGTGTACTTTCCTCAGTTACGCTACGTTGGCGAATGTGCGGACTTCTATCATCTCCTCCTGTATTTTGCAATGCCAAACGCATCAGCCCGGACCGGACGACCAAGCCCTCTCCTTCTACTCTGGCCACTCTCCCCCAATTACTAGCCTTCCCAGCGCTTTAATCATGTGACCGGTTCATTTTGGGCGACGCGTAGTGGAAAGCGGCAACGTTGGCGAAACGTACTCCGCCGCGGCTCTGAGTTTTCTAACGCTGGCGAGAGCGCCATTTCCTGGTAATCTGAAACATTGGTTGCCTCGGCAATTAGGCACAAGCTTCTCTCGAATTCAGTTACGGTTGGGTGATCCCGGTTCAGATCGGGGCCCCACCTTACGACACGTGGGCACTGCAGGCGTACCACTCACTCCCATAGGAAAGCGCGCGATACGTTTGGCATTGTAAAATACAGGAGGCGATGCTTCTATGCTCCAACGTCATATAACTGCCGGTGGTGCGCTTGGCGGAGCTCGACGCACCTCGGCGGCACTGGCACCGACATAGGACATGCTTCTATTCCGCGCGCAGCGCGTCGTACACGTTGGTCCCGTATATCCCGTGATGCACCTCGCCAGACCACCCGGACTGGGCGCGCACGCGCCCGCTTCCTTGCCCATGGCCACCCACTGCAGGTAGTGATGACACGCATTTATGTACAAAGGGATACAACGACGCCATGTTACGCTTAAGCGAATTCTGGTGTCTTGGGGAGATGGATTGGGTACTGGGGATTGGGAAAAAATTTGGTACATCCAATGGAGTACGAAACTAAAGGGAATGGTAAAGGTAAAGTTACTGACAAAGCTGTATAGCTTTTCTTTGTAGCCGTACGGCTGCATTCAGGTGGATGTCAAATTTTCCTTCGCCGAAACTTACTCCACATTGGGGGTTTGAATTCCCCTAAACTGGTCGATTAACACCTTTCCATCACTTCGAGTTGTTGCTCAATTCGCACTCGCGCTACAAACGAATAAACGAATAGCCTTGTGGTTAGCTCAGTTGGTTAAATGACTGCTCCGGTTAAGCGGTGGTCCCGGGTTTGAATCTTGGACCGAGACAAATTTTTCTTCAACTGCGAAGTTCCCGAGAAAGCTGCATAGCTTTCCTTTGTAGCCGAACGGCTGCACTGACGTGGATGTCAAACTGTCCTTCACCGAAAATTACTCCGCATTGGGCATTTCCCCTAAATCTGGTCGAATAACACCTGTCCATCACATCGAGTTGTTGATCAATTCGCTCTCGCGCTACAAACGACTGTCATAATCATCATCATCATCATCAGCCTATCTACGCCTACTGCAGGGCAAAGCCCTCTCCCATTAATCTCCACTTACCCCGGCCCTGTGTTAACTGCGACCAATTTATCCCCGCAAACTTCTTGATCTCATCTGCTCATCTAACTTTCTGCCGCCCTCTGCCCCGCTTGCCTTATCTAGGGATCCACTCTGTTGCCCTTAATGACCAACGGTTATCTTGCCTTCGCATTACATGCCCTTCCCACGTCCATTTCTTTTCTCAATTTCTGCTAATATGTCTTTAACACGCATTTGTTCCCTTATCCACTCCGCTCCCTTCTTGTCCCTTAATGTTACACCTATCATCTTCCGTTCCATTTCTTGCTAATTCGTCCCCAATTTAAGTTGGACCCTCTTAGGGAGACTCCAAGTTTCTGCCCCGTAGGTGAGTACCGATAAGATGCAGCAGTCATACACTTTCTTCTTCAAGGACAATGTTGGGCTGCCATTCATTATCTGGGAATGCCTGCCGAACGCATTCCACTCCATTCTTATCCTTCTAATTATCTCTTCCTCGTGGTTGGCATCCGGGGTCACAACTTTAAGGCTGTTTGCAGAACGGGGTCCCGTTCTGCAAACGAGAAAACTGGAAGTGGACCTGGAGGAGCCCCAATGGGGAGCATAAAAATGAAATATACTTCATATTATGCGATAACCCTGGCGTCGTACAGGATGTGGAAGTGCTCGGAAGGGTAAGGTGTAGTGACCACCGTATGGTAAGATCTTAAATTAGGCTAGATTTGATAAGGGACCGTAACAAGCTAGTACGTAAGAAGCCGATCAATGAGCTAACAAGAAGACATAAAGTTGAAGAATTCGGGATCGCACTGCAGAAGCCGATATTCTGCTCTTACCGAGGAAGCAGAGTGTACGACACAGGATGCCGGCGACAACCTTACACACATTATCACGGAGTGTGCGGTAGAAGTCGGGGGCGCGATGGCTAGACAGGATACTCGCAAATTTTCCTAGGAAACGAAATATCTAATTAGGAAACGGCAAACCATAGCAATCTCCACCCCAGCTGACAGAACATAACTAGCGGAGCTTTCGAAGTTAATCAGTAAGCGTAAGACAGCTGACATACGGAAGTATAATATGGAGAGGGTCGAATATGCTGTAAAGAACGGAGGTAGCTTGCAAGCAGTAAAGAAGCGTTCAGGCGTTGGGAAAAACCAGATGTATGCACTTAAAGACAAGCAAGGCAATGTTATCACAAATAGGGATAAAATAATCATAGTAGCCGAGGAGTTCTATCGAGATCTGTGCAGTAGCCAGGACATCCAGGATAATGCCGAACGAGAAAGTAGTTTAGAGGAGATAAACAACCCACCAGTAACGACAGAAGAAATAAGGAAGGCTTTAAAAGAAATGAAAGGGGACAAAGCTCCTGGTGAAGATCAGATAACAGCAGACCTCTTGAAGGATGGCGGCCAAATTGTACTAGTAAAGCTGGCAAACCTGTATACGCAATGCCTAATGACCGCGAGTGTACCAGAATCTTGAAGGAACGCGAACATCATCCTAATCCATAAGAAAGGTGACATGAAGGACTTAAAGAATTACAGGCCGATCAGCTTATTGTCAGTCGTCTACAAGGTACTTACCAAGGTAATCCCGAACAGAATTTCCGCCACCTTAGATTTCAGTCAACCTAAAGAACAAGAAGGGTTTCGTAAAGGATATTCAACAATGGACCATATTCACACGATAAATCAGATGATAGAGAAGTGCGGGGAGTTTACTGAACCCCTATATGTAGCCTTCATAGATTATGAGAAACCATTTGACTGACTTGGTCGATACCTCCGCAGTCATTCCGGTATTACAGAACCATGGTGTAGACGCGCAATATGTAAAAATACTAGAGGATATTTAGAATGGGTCCACAGCTACCATAATTCTCCATAAGGAGAGCAGTAAAATACCTATAAGGAAAGGCGTCAGACAAGGCGACACAATCTCTCCAATGTTATTCACAGCATGTTTACAAGAAGTATTCAGAACATTGGATTGGGAACATGTGGGAGTAAGGGCTAATGGAGAATACCTCAGTAACCTCAGATTTGCTGGTGACGTTGCCTTGCTAAGTACAGTCAAACCCGATTATCACGAACCCGGTTAGAGCGGATTATGCTATATATCGAACAAATATCCACCGCTATGATAAGCCTAAATTTCCAAACACCAAGCCGACCTGAGAAACGTAAGCCGCGCGCGGTTGCGAGCTGTTTGGGGAAGCCCCTCTCCTACAACTTGCCGCGCGCGATTGCGTTGCGTTTGGGTCTGAAGCAGCTGTTTTAACAATATCTCTTTTTGTGTACACTGCATCTGTTGTGTTGTTCATCGTGGGTTAAAAGTTTGTTTATATATTTTTGTTACGCTCAAAAACAAGTGAATTCTGCCTATACACTTGGAATTTCGCGTGTAACAGCCTAAACCCCAGTTTGCGATGACCGCGCTTAAAGCTTAGTAACCAAGGTTAAACGTAACTGAGGTTACTTCCGCCATATAACTAGGGTAACACAAGGCTAGTAATCCAGATTGTGTGTGTTGTGGCGTCTCCTCATATTTCCCCCTCGCATGAAGTCCCTTCATACGCACACAGGAACAGAAAGTACAATGAATTACTGTGTCCTCAGTCGTTTATTTGTAAATGCGCATTCCCTCCTTCTTTTCAGCAACGCAGAAACCAGGACATCATGGTTTTTTTCTTAAATCATGGTCACGCATTATTATACGACAACTCAATACAGGTTCTAGCCAATACTAGCGAATGGATCTTTAAAAGAGTAACCGTAATTGTCTGTTGAGGTATGCTGTATATAGGATGCGGAGTATGGTAGGAAAGTCACACGCCTCGAGCGCGGCCTGTAGGGGCGCCACTGAAATCCCCCTAGCGGCCCGTTTCAAAAGCAGGCGCGGGATCCCCGGCCCACTCCCCCCTGTCGCCGTTGCTTTTGGGGCTCGTTCAAGACAGCGATTTACCTTTTGTCCGCGTTCGAAATACCGAATAACATGGAGCAGGCACTCTGTTTGCAAGCGTGGTGTGTTCACGAGAGCTTAAACGTTTATGACACGATCTTAGTGAGATCTATATGAGCGCCGAACGTGTGTCACAGGCCGGCGTCCAGAAGCCAGCATTTGCATGCAGCTGATTGCAATTACGCTGCCCTGAAATTTAGTGGCAGTGTCTCCGTAAGCAGTGTTTCCTCCGATGGTCATGTTGCGGCCATACACACTATGATGTAAATCGACTTTGTGCACTTACAAAATCCAGCGGAGCACTAGTACTCATACCTGACAGCACGCAAGTTACGCCTGCCAATATCACATATCAGATATTGATCAGTATCATAAACAGGCCAATGCGGCATAAATTTCACAAACATTGTACCAAAGAAGTACGATGGATAATGCAAAATTACACTCCGGAGTCAGTACACGACGACAAATTTAATGCTGGGTCGTCTTGTCCCGAGGTGAGCGCTCGCAAAGGTTCATCTGTTCTATTTATCCTCCACGAGAAGCGGGCAGATGGCCTTATAGAGTAATCAGCGTCCGTGACCAAACTCTTCTTCGAAACATCGCCATATGACACAGGGAGACTGCAGAATCTAGCATAAACCGAAGTCAGAGACCCTTATCAGATACGACACTTTTCCAACGAGCCCGTGTGTACGAGATTTCGGCGCTCGTTAAGGATCTCCAGGTGGTCAAAATTAATCCGGAGCCCTCCACTACGGCCTGCCTCATCGTCTCCGTTGCGTCGGCGCGTTAAACCCTGCAATCAATCAATCAACTCTTCCAACGACACCTCGTATCGCTTGTGAACTGCCTACCCTGTATTCTTCAAAAAATTCGTCCGCCGAGTGATCAGCCGTTTGTTGAAGGCGAAAAACAAACGAAAGGTGAACACGCAGCTTGTGTGTGTGATTACTGAAACGTTCATTCGTTGATTTCGCTCCGCATTTGTAAACAACGATAATTGAGCGTCCTGCTCCTCCTCCTAACCCCCCCCCCCCCCCTTTTCTAGCGAAATTTCAGTGCATTTCGCATCTAGTTGGTCTGGTGAATACTACCTTTCTCAAACAAACGTCTTTAGCATTTCAGAAGCTGCACTCAGTTTTTTTTTCATTCCCATACGACTATTCTATTTATTCCTGACTTGCAGACCATTCATTTTCCCGTGGTTTCATTAACTTATACCCTGGTTCTTACTATAAGGCATGAGTGGGCACATATCTGACAATGCACAGCCTTTGAGTGTACTTAACATTTTCGCGTGGCTTATATTCCCATAAAAGGCACAAGTTTTTGTCAGCTATTGGGTTATCACATCCCCGAAACATATTTTTCTACGACGTACATATTCGAAGCAAAGCCGCATTTGTTGTCTGCGCTGCAAAACGAGCCAACCTCTTACAGTGCCAATATCAGGTCTAAACGAGGCGACAATAAATAGAATTCACTTATGCTGACGTGTTCGAAGGTGACAGCGGTGATATGCTCCTGCCGTCGCCGACGCCCGCAAGAGCGGCCAAGAAGAGCGCAGAACCGCCTCCCCGGGTAGCTCTTGTTGGCGTTAGAGCGCTCTACCAAGACGCAGGTGTTTTTTAAGTGCCCTAAACGTGCAGTTAGCTTACAGACGTCACCATAACAAGTTGTTTAGTGCGCGGAAAGGCAAAGAGAAGCGAAACAGAACCAAAACACTGCATGACCACCTATCAGCCACGCAGCGCTAATCCCGCAAACGCCGCGGAGAAGCGACGGCAGGCGGCGCAGCGATCGCGAATCTCGAGGCGTATACGAAAAAAAAAAAACTCGTGGTACCGCACTCGAGGCTCTAATTTAGCGTTCTAGTCGCACAGCGGCACACAGAGGTGGCGGGGCACAGTGCTGCGTGCGCGAGACTTACTACCAGAAACAGTCGTCGCCCGCGTCGACGCATTATGCAAACATCCCCCTCGCGAGGGGCACGATCAAATGCAGAGCATTTCCGCGGGGTTCGCGCCTGCAAGTCGTATGGATTACGTATTGGTTGTTGTTGTTGTAATTGTTGTCTTCCAGCGTAGACATTGTCGATGAAGTCGATGGTGAAACGTGAAACGTGCCGTGAACCCCCTGCCGCGGCTATGACGCAACGTGGAGCGGCTATGACGCAACACAATCCAACACAATCCACTTTAATCGAATCCAAATCCAAACCAATCCAAGCCAAGCCAAGCCAATCCAAGCCAATCCAAGCCAATCCAATCGAATCCAATCCAATGCCCCTCGCGAGAGAGTGTTATAGCGCCGAAATCGCGCCACCACACGAACGCGTGATGTTGACGTCACGATCACGCCACAGATGTTAGCGACCGGAGAGCGCACGAACGACATATGTGGTTTAAGCGCGAACCGACCGCGGCGAGAGAGCGCGATGCGAGCGCCCCCACCTGTTCTTGCGCGCGAACCGAACGCGGCGAGAGAGGGTGTTGCGAGCGCAGAGAAGGCGAGGAGGACGCGGGGGAGAGGGCGCACCTGTGGCCGACGGTGAATGAGTCAAGGATATAAGGCGCGTTCGTAACCTTCTACTCTGTGTCGGCTTTGTGGCGCAGTGGTTAGAGCGACGTGCACCTTGCGTTCCGCCCGCAGAGCCGTGGGATCGAAACCTGGCGCCGGTAAGTATTATTTCTTTATATAGTGTAGGGGGAGCGATGCGGACTACGAGCGATGCGGACCACGGACGCCAACGCGGGTGACATCGTGAGTTGTCTCGGAGAGGCGATTGAGATGCTGATTGGCCACGAATGAGATGTTGAGCCTCGCATGGACCGATGTGACGCCCGACACCTTCTGTAACTGTTTCGCCAACGTTCCAGATGCTGTGCCGAAAGGAGTGTACTCAGAGGATTTCCGGAGTGTTGATGACGATGTTGCCGTCACTGTGAGCCCCTAGAGCGCACACACCATCGCCGATGTCATGGCAGCTGTCACTGCTGAAAGCACTGAAGAGACTGAGGATGTCACAACGTAAAGCCGTCCGAGGCTTTATGAAGCGCTTTTTCCAGTCGATGTTCTCCGCCAATATTGCCTCGATATTGAAGGACACGGACCTGAACCGGTGCAAAACAATTACTCGTGTAGAGAATGCGGTGCTATAGTTGGTGCCGCCAAAATGAAGGTGAAAACAAAAATGATCCCTTTCTTGCGAAGTAGGCAGTTAAGGCGGAAAGTAGCTTTATTGCATGCAATAAATGAAGTGTTTTGTGTAAGGTAATGGCATACTTAATGTGTTCGTTTCGTTATGTGTGAATGGAAGGGGTGGGGGTCCCGCGTATTGTGAATTCGTAACGAAAAATTGGTTATAGGTGAGTTCGGCTATATCGAATTTTTTGATATATCGAAGCAATCGCGGTGCATATTACAGTTCGCTATAACCGGATTTGACTGTAACTCGGGCGAGTTGCAAAGCATGCTTATCGCACTGGACAGAGAGTAGAACCGTGGGACTGAAAATTAATATGCCGAAAACTAAACCTCGGGACAGCACAGCGATTTGAGATAGGTGGCGAGGCAGTAGAAGTGGTAAGCGAATATATCTACAAACGACTGTACTCCTGGTTATGTCAGTTGGTAGAGCGACTGCTCCGGTTAAGCGGTGGTTCTGGGTTCGAATCCTGGACCAGGACGAATTTTATTTTTCTTCAACTGGAAGTTGCTGAGAAATCTGTATAGCTTTCCTTTCTAGCCGTTGGGCTGCATTGAGGTGCATGTCAAAACTTTTCTTCGCACAAACATACTCCACTTTGGGATTTCCCCTAAAGCTGGTTAATATGTATAGAGGTTTCTAAGAGTGTGAAGGCGAAACCCTAGTATGACATTCTGTTGATGTGCTCGTAAACTTCCTGTCGAACTTTTCGGCTGCGCCCGTCACCACTTGACCCAGCGAAGATTCCTCCGCTCGCTATCCATCAGGGTTATGTACAGCTGGTGTGCACCTGTTCTAGTCACGCACCATCTCGTTCACGAGTCACGTGTCACGCAATATTCTACAACTTTTACGTTTCCGTGTCCATAGTTTTGTGAAACTTTTTGAACCGTGCACGTTAGCCCCTCAGCTCCCGATTCGTCGCCCATCCCGGCGGGGGGATGTGAGAAGCGAATAAAGGAACAACAACGAAAACTTTAGTTTTACTGATGGCAACATAATGTGAATGATTATAGAGTGCTTATAGATGCGCCTCGCAAGCGCGAGAAATTCGTATGATTACCATGTATTAATGAAAAAAGTGCCCAATAGTGCAGCGGTAGCGCGTTGGGCTGCCATTGTGGAGACCAGGGTTCAAACTCCACGGAATCACACATGTTTTCTTATTTACTGTTTGCAGCGGTGTCCGGACAAAAACAATTACGACAGCGATGTATCGCGAAGTGAGTACGTAAGGCTTTCACCATAAAGTAGGCACTATTTTCAAATGAGCAGACGGAAAGAGAAAGAGATAGGAGGCTCCAGAGTCAAAATAAAGGTGTCCACGTGTATGAATATCTGTTTTTTATGGATGACCCTCTTCAACGCTCAAGGGAAAAAAATTTCTCATGCCTTACACTCGAATGCTGGGTCACCTTTACAGCTAGTGGTAGAAAACTGTGCTGGTCATCCACTTTCGCAGATGAGGCATGGCGATTTAATTTGCAGCTTCTCTAACCTTTCCGGCCATATTTGCGAACACAGATCTCGAATGTGATATCCTTTTTCCCCACCTAAACTCAGTCCTAAATCTTTACATATAGAACGTTAGATTACCTTCACGCAACTCCATCATACGTGGAAGTCCGCTGCGACGAATTGGCGCAACGTATACCCTTATATTGCAGCGAGGTTATGCCCAGATTCTAATAATGCTATCATAGCTGGAATTATTAGCGCTGTGCTGTCCCCTAAGCCAGACTGGACAGCGAACTAAGACACACAAATCATACGAGCCATAAGGAGCGCAAGCGAGTGTAGGAGCACAGAGCGCGAGAGAAGAGGGGCAAGTTAGGGGAGCAGAAACGTTGACGCCGAAACACTGACCGTACCTAGAAGAAGGAAAGCTTGCACCGTCGAGGAAAAGGTCGCTGCGTAATTTTCTCTGGGAAATAAGGGAAATGTTGACGGCGTTTGTTGTCATGGCAACTCTAGACTTTCCTTCCTAAGACACCTGGGCTTTTTCTGAAGATTGAGCACCCCAGATGAACGTAATAGGGTTTTCGTATGGCCTGAAAGGGGAAGAAAAATAGGGCAGACAGTAAGGGATAGCGTTTCTTGTTTCCGCAGTGCCCCTTTTCCGGGGCCATATGTTGGGATGACTTGGCAATACACTGAGTTGTGTAAGCATCATTTCGATGTTTGTGTCTTGCCTTCTGCCAGGGAAGAAAGCTTTGAGAAAACAAGTTTTGTTTTCTTTGTAGAACACATCGATCCACCCATAATACAGAATGAGGTTGAGCAAAATAGAGGACAGTAGTCACTGGAATGCAATCCAGCGCTGTGTCATAGCGCTGTTACGTAAGAAGTACCTAGAATACTGCGCAATGAGTATGAACCGAAGTAAAAAAGCGTGTCTGTAATACGTAGAGAGAAATACTGGAAAGACCTCGTAATCCTATGCCTATTTCGTTCTTCTGCCTAATGCAATCCCCATTACACGCCAGGAAGTCTCCGACGGGAAGTTCCACACTACCACCGCTGTTGTACCCAGGATTGAGGGGAACATCAGCGAATACTTCTATTAGAGTTTGACCTACTTATCGCTATACCGCTCCCACTTTCTCATTCAATTTTTAAGGGAGTGTCAGTGTGTGGCCTACATAATGATTGCAGGTTTGGAGTTCCGCGACAGTACTTGCTCTTGGGCATTGGTCTCTGTCGGTGTTTATCTTCTCAATTCCCCACGACGACGACACAGCGTCATTTTACGGACACACAAAAACACATCTTCTCCAGGACTGTATACAATTGCGATTTCATTTGCTTTTGGGGTCTAACGCGCCGAAGCTACACATGAGCTATGAGGTGCGCCGTAGTGGAGAACTCCGGAATAACTTTGACCACTTTGGATCTTTAGCGTGCGCCAAAATATCGACACACGAGCGCTTTCGTTTCCCTGCCTCCATGAGAAAAGCAGCCATGGTGGCAGGAATCGAACCCGTGTCCTTGGGCTCAGCAGCCCGACGTCCTTGCCCACTGGTAAACCAGGCAGGGTATCTACGCAATCGTGGAAGAAAAATGTGCGAAAATTTAGTTCTTGTGGAGTCTGATTTGAGATACGTTGAACATTTAGTAAAAAAAGAAACGAACCAACATCAACAATATTGAAACGCACGCTTCATACATGAACGCCCAAAAACAAGGTTCGCTCGAAATCGAAGGTGACACAATAGTAACGGACAAGGCAGCGACGAAGTTGGCTTGCAAGACGGCACGAATAACAGAGTGAGTAAAGTCACAAAAAAAAAAAAAAAGAACAATTATTTGCCACAGAAATGACTAGTTCACCCCAGTACGCTAGCGCTGATAAGTATAAATTGGCTATTGCACTCATCGGCTCCAGAATAGATGACCTCGCGAAAGCCCGATGGAACTGCTGTTCGTGATACTGAGCAAAAGGACGAACTTGCATTAGACACACCAATTTCGTTCCCAAAACACGTTACATCGATAGGGGCCTACCCAATATTGATAGGCCATGCAGCACGGAGGCCTGAGAACAACGGCGAAGGCTTCACACTGCGCTTTCTGCAATTACGGGCGCTGTGTCTGCAAGAATCAAGCCGGACGCCAAGACATTCCGGATGTGCATGAAATCATTGGATGCCGCATTCTCAGTCGATGTGATTGGCCCTGAGCCCAACCAAAAGCCGGAGCTCAAGAAAAACGATTTTATGCACGAATGACCAACCCGAATTATCTTGTCAACGAAACAACCTTACCAATACTCCGCTTATCATGACATTGAAAGGTCAAACCGTCCGAATATAAGCGAGTATTCTATGTTACGTACCCCGCATATTAAAACAGCGTACTCAGCTGCATTGCAGTTTAGTGAAACGTTAAAGCGGCCATGGAGACAAAACACAACTTTGTTTATTTTGAAATAAATAGGCCTCAGTACCGCTCTCGGTTGATTGTGAGGTTTAACGCGCCGACGCTTCACAAGCGATGAGGCGCGCTGTAGTGGAGGGCTCCGGATTAATTTTGATGACCTGGGGATGTTTAACAAGCTCTGAAATCTCGAACACACGGGCGTTTTTGCTTTTCGCCTTCATCAGAAAAGCGGCCGCCACGGCCGGGAATCGAACCCGCGTCCTCGTGCTCAGCAGCCCAACTCCTTAGCTACTGAGTCACCGCTACGGGTATCAGTACATCACTCAGATTCACTCCAGCCATGAAAGACGTTTTGTCATTAAAAGAACTCAACAAGTATTCAAAACTCTTCAAAGTTTGCGCTACAGTGACGTCTTATGAGCAGGAGTGATGTATGGTTTAGCCCTAAATAACAATTTTCTGTGCATTAACAGCACGTTAGCATTCAAATGAAACAATCAAACTAACTAGAGGCCCTACTAAAATCGTCAAGTAATGTGTCTTACTTAGCTATGGGTCAGTTCGAAGGGCGCCAAACTCACAAATAAGATTCTGTCATGTCATGAAAAAGCTACCGAAAAGTAAGTGTGGAGTAGTCCCTGCTTCGCATGTTTTCTGTAATATCACAAATATTTGCTCTAAGTTCGCGATGAAATTTGTGTCATTGTTATCGGTACAACAATTCTTTTTAATGAACCAAACTTGTATTTTGTCTTCATGTAGAGTTGAGGTAGAGGTAGGCTCTAAGAAGAGCGCAAGAAATAAGGGTATATCCGGCAACCCTGCTTTACAGAAGAAAGTATGCGGACAGGCTTCGAAAGGTGACCATTATTAACCTGGAAGTTAAAACAGCTACTGCTGCCGACACGTACTTCCTTGGAAACGACCGTGCCGACGTGAGAATAATGAAAGAATTTAAAAAGTATATTTGGCGGCAAACGCGGTAAAACTCCTCTGAAAAGTTTAAATGCAGTGACGCGAGGTGCTGACGGGTTGTGCGACAATGGGAAAGTTCACCCGTATTGATTGGCCACGGAATACGCAGATTTTATGAGGACCAATGAGCAAGGAGATGGCCAACTGTAAAATGCTTGCGTAGATGTTCGCATATGCACTGTGGTCAACATTTGACAACGTGATTGGTATGTAGCCATCAATGATGTAGCGATCAATGATAGGAATTTTTGTTTGCTTTAACACTTGAGCATGCATACTGGGCGGCTTTTTGTGATTGACCGTTGAAGAGAATTTATATTGAGAAAAGAAGTCAATCCCTCAAACAGAACAGAACACGAAACAAAGCAGCCCTTAAGAAATTTTCTAGACAGTGACTTAATGTCAGGCGCCTCTGAAACGGTAATCTGGCTGACCCTGATCTCTATAATATTTAGGGAATTGTGCCGCTAATAAGGGAACATTTTTGCACGTAAAAGGTCCGAGCCAAGAAGGCCTGTTCATTTCAAAAGTTTCATCATTCGTTCGTTACTTCCAACGACACTGAAGCAGCTCATCATCATTCAAACTACATTATTCACCCAATACCGGTTCATACAGGAAGACGAACCAGTTTGAGTGCTTGAGTGAAACATGAATGCTCAAGGGGAAATAGTACGATAATCTGCCCGGCGACGTCGTGATTCATTTCAGTCCCAAAGATATTCTTGAAGCCATCGATGACCCAATAACCATATCCCGATAACCATATCCATAACCATATCGTCGATGACCCGATAACCATATCCATAAATGGTGTGGTGAAAGCAATCGACCGCCTTCCCCTCAGCTCTAGTCCGGAGCCCGATGGCATTAGCACAAAACTACTGAAAATGACTGCTCACACCTCGGCCGCTCTATTATCACTAATTTTTCAACTATCATTAGACACAAGTAGTATACCAGATGATTGGAAAAACGCGCATGTGAAACCTGCACCTAAGGGAGGGGTCTAATCCAAATACTAATCCAAACAATTTCCGACCTATTTCCCTAACTTCAGTTTGCTGAAAGATACTCGAACATATTATATTCACCCAAGTCATGGCGCATTTAAATGCAAATAATTTACTATTAGAAAACAGACCTGGATTCAGATATAAGCGATCATGTCAAACCCAACTGTTTGAATTGGTAACTGACCTTCACAAATCCATCCACATGTCCCATTACACAGACGCAATATTCATAGATTTTTTTAAAGCCTTTGATCGCGTGCCCCACAACCGATTAATGTTTAAAGTTCAGCAGTTACAACTCAATGACAAACCTACTTTCTGGATAAAAGAATGTTTGACAAACCGGTCTCAATCAGTAAACATTAATCAGTGCATATCCAGCAGCTGCTGTGTTAAGTCGGGTGTTCCACAGGGGTAAGTCTTGGGTCCCCTTCTGTTTCTAATCTATATTAACGATATAGCATCCGGTATTAACTCATCTTTGCGTCTCTTTGCGGATGACTGCGTTCTTTATAAGCAGATAACTAACATTGATGACACCATTAGCCTACAGGCTGATTTGTCCAAATTAATCGAATGGTGCAATAGAATGCAAATGGAAATCAACGTATCTGAGTGCGTAGCGATTGAGGCAGCCTAGAAAAAGGTCAGATCCCTCCGGTTGCACCATGGGGTAGTTCTAACGGATTCCAAGTGAGCCATACAACGTTTGCAACGTGTTTTTCCCACACACAGAACTTGCCAACGCTCCCTACGCCTCCTTCAGCATCTAAATGGAAACGGCGCAGCGTTCGCTTCCAATAGGTTCCTTCTCAGGTAGGAGTGCTTGGAAACGAAGCCGCAGACAAGTTGGACCGCGAGGCGGCACCGTGCACTCGTTTTCTGGAAGTGGGTCCAGAGGAACGGCGAATTTTTAAAAACCTTAATTAAAAAAACATTTACGATCTCTTTGGTGACCACAACACCAACTTTGTGTTACCAGAGGAATGAAGAAGGCGAACATCATTACTGTTCCACATCCGGACCAACTCAGCACGGACACCGGCGTGGCTCCGTACGCTGAACCTTATCCGCTAACTTCTGTGCCAAACATGTGGTGTAACAGGTGACGTCGGGAATTTTTCATGGACCTCCGAGAGCGTCCCGGGGAGCGATAAACTTTGTTTAAAGAACTTCGAAGGAGAGCCCGTCCACATGCTCTTTGGACGAAGTCATTTTTCCTAAAGCCCATTGGATCACAAGGAGAGACATTGTGCTTGTTCCTCCGGTTTTTGAGGGACACAAGCCTCGGTGACTCTTGGTTATTTCCCTGCGCATAGCCGTAAAAAGGTACTAATCGCGGGAGCAATTGCCGGCGCACCACGGAAGGTTGGGTCCGTCCGTTGATAAGCGTCACCACCACCACCACATATTTCAATTCGCCTCAAAACATCGTATGACGTGTTCCCAAGGCCGACTAATTCAGTCCCCAACAATATGAACTCAAACTATTTCTCCCCTCTCCAATCTTCGCCACGTGGCCCAGAGCATCCGTGCCTGTCAATGTCTTACAACTTCTTTACGGGGATACCGATTTGAGCGGGTCAGAGTCAGGCACGAAGACTGTATTCTTTGTATTCTCACGTTCGTCAGAAAAAGCTAAGCGGAAACCGCCCGCGAATGTTGAGCGCTGCACTCAAAAGAGTGGCTCGTGGTTGGGCAGATCAATCAAGCCCCATCGAGCGTGCTTCAAACGGGGAAGCTCTGCTCTGGACAGAGTTGCTTCGGCGTTCTCAGCCGTCAGAAAATGTCGCTAGGGTCCGAGATACGCTGCAGAGAGGCTGTCACTGTCCTGGTGCCTGTTCATAATCGGCGCCATTGACGTTGCTTCGTGAAGGAGAAATGAAAGACGCGGGAACCTTGAAATAACACTCGTTGGCAGAAAGAGGAAGCGAAAAGGGCGTTCGTTCTTTGGGAGACCAACAGATCTGCCGCAATCACTTGTCTCGCTTGGAACTAACTGCGGGGATCAAGTCTTAGTCATTCACCCGTTGGAACTAAACAGACGAAACACTAACTCACGTCGGGGATTTGTGCAGGCAGAACTGGCCCAGTAAGTGGAACGACATCAAGAAACTTTAAGTGCGACCACAGTCGAGAGTCAAATGCGCTACCTCAGCATTGCGTCGAAAGAAAAAAAGGGAAATAATGCAGCCGAAAATTCTCAAAAAATAACCGGTGATCCGGAAAGACGTACTGCGAGAACTTTAAGCCGGGAAAATCACCAAAATACCTCCTTTTACCCGCCATGGCATACGAGGAGCCAACCAAAAGCATGGCATCAAACAGGAGTTAGAATTGACGTATTGCGAATATCGCCAACGTCGCATTTATGGTAAGCAAGAATTCTATTAACGTCGACCAGACGAGTGTCCCACATTCGCATGACGTCCGTTTCGCTTCACCCGACTCCCAGTTCGTTTCTAGAGAAATGAAAAAACTTTGCACGACAATAAAAAACAAAAGGCGTGAACCACAACGAGAACAATATGTTCTCGTTCTGCCTTCTGAAGCCAAGAGAGTAGTGGGAATCCAGTGGCAGAGCTGAGCTTCCCCCCAACGCAATAACAACTGTTGAAGTCCACCAATGGCATCGAATGAAGGGTGTCACCAGAACGTGACCAAAAAATCGGGACAAGAAATTTCGAGTGAAAGCCGCTCAATCACACGTACAACGCAGCGAAAAAAGAATGAAAAGGATTCTGCGAAAGCCGTCAATGACGAAAAAAGGGGAATGAGACCACGCCTTGCTTACTGCAGAGGCCTGGAGGCTGGAACACGTCGTTGAAGAATAGGCGCCGCGGTTCCACATCCGGCTCGGTAAAAGGTCGCATTTATACGCTGCCAAGTCACGTATAGGTTATTGCTGCGACGCTACGGGGGAAATACATGCTGGCTCTTCGTATTATTGAAAGGCTGCAACTGCGCACCCCACAGAGTGTCTCGAATTTTTTTCTATAGTGGCTGGAAAAGGTGTCGAGAAGAAAAAAAAGGGGGGACAAATTTGTATGGAGGACCTGCTATCGCGACATCCACCGAAGACTCCGGACAAAAGAAGACGAGACACGAAACCACCCTTTGTGCACGCTCGAGCCACGAGCAATCTTAGGCGCAAGAGCACGCTGCGACGGCTAGTCGAGGAGGAAGTAAAATCTTCACGTCACAGATTCATTCACGGTAGAAAAGCTTTCCAAGCGTGACAGAGCTCTTTCTTCCCTTTAGCAGCGTACCTTAAAGGGTGCCTAGGGTGACGTAGCAGGGAGTGGAAGTGTAATCATGGTGTCAGAAGTGGCTCGATTCTGTCCGCGGTGAGTTCGACGTGAAAGGAAGTTCCGCCCTCTTGACACTCTGAAGGTGAAGGGGTACGTGACAGCTGGCGGAGGGTGGAAACTTCTTTCGTTGAAAAAAAAAAAAAGGGATAGCACTTCTCGTCTTGACTTTTACTACACCAGAGAAGTCGACTGAGATGATTGCCAGAGTCACTCTGAGTGCTACTATTCGAAGTCAGGAAGCAATTCTTCCTTAGAACTTTTCTTAAATTTATCAATTTGGATGGCGTTCACCATTCTTTTTAATCGCAACGAAGTAACCATCGTGAGAGAACTTTAGACGGTGTTCCTACGTTAAGTTCTAAATAGCTCTTTAAAAAGTTTGAAAATCAGAACACAGTACATAGACTTCAACTCCGCTAACTTGTTTCCATGACGGGCAGTGTCATCGCAAATAAAATAATCATATCAGGTGATTTGTATGTTACGAAGACACAATCCTTACATTGGTGACGTTTTTCTTTGTACAAAGGTTCCAACAATGAGTACAACCCTTTTAACTCTGCTTCTTGGTGGCAGAGCTTCGTTTGAATAATATGGCGCTAACAAATGGGTCGCTTGCGTTTAACTGCACGTGCGAATGTAACCGTGATTGACACGTTCAGTCGATGCCGGACCGTCGTGTACCCATTTCGCAATAACAAGCAAATTCAATCGTACCGAATTATAGAAAATTCCCTTATCTTTTCTTTACTTCTCCACAAAGCTAGATGTTCACTTCTGTATCTTTCTCTATTCAGGCTGCGAGAGCAATTATCTTACATCCTTGTTTATGGGGCCGACGTTTTAGTGAGTGAGGAACAGCAAAGTGAAATTGTTTGGCTAGCTAATGCTTGACTCGCAAAAACCACGTCGCTCGCAGCAGTTCCCCCTGAAGAGGAAACAATGACATACCCAACGAATTGTTTCTAAGAACACCTTTAAGCTACTCGAATATAAATTCAGTGTAAAACAAGATGAAATTAATGGTTTTAAGAGATTAGTCTTCGTTCAAAAAAGCACCCAGATGAAATACGTGGTGAAATACTCTACGTGAGGGTTTTCTGGCCTGGTGATGTACTGCGCCATGTAGCACAGGCTATGCCGGCATAACAGCAGACGGTGCATTAAGGGCGCGGGGCTCTCTCTCATCACGATATAGGACGTTAGTGAGTGACGATATACAAAGAAACATGCTGCCACTCGCTAAACTAGTAACGCATGTCATGCGCTGAATACGTTTTTCCTGTTGTGAAGACGTGTGTTCAGACATATCGCGCCGTAACCACCAGTTCGGTACGAACGAAAGCCTGATCTCATGTTCGAAATGGGTGGATTTGGCGCGGCCGCATAAAGCGCTGGACACATGTACGATTAGTGCACAAGATTCGCATGCGACTGATCGTTACGACTGTCGCCACGACTAGTCGTACGCGTGAATTTGAGACACATGACCCGATGCGCGCAACGATGCGTCGTCGGCGTCACTCCGCCCACTGTTTTTGCTCCATGGTTAACTACGACGATCGACTGAGCTGAATTTGTAGATTCCGCGCGTTTGTTCGCAAAAAATGGATAGCAGGCAATCGTGAAGCGTTTTCTGCGTTCGGAAACAGTCCGCGCACACGCCGGCCGCGCCTGCCAGCTCGGGACACTCAGCGGCTCGAATCGGCGCAGACCACGGTAGTAACCGCTTGTCGCTGCTCTTCTGAATCAATGTGCTCGTTAAAATGAAGTTCCACATGCGAGAAAGCAGGTGTTACTGTGGTGAAAAATTGCAATCGTGAAGCGTTTTCTGCCTTCGGAAACAGTCCGCGCACACGCCAGCCGCGCCTGCCATCTCGTCACACTCAGCGGCTCGAACCGGCGCAGACCACGGTAGCAACCTCTTGTCGCTGCTCTTCTGAATCAATCTGATCGTTAAAATGAAGTTCTACATGCGAGAAAGTAGGTGTTAGTGTGGTGAAAAATTATGCTAGGGATTGTTGTCAGGGCTTATTTTAAAAGCGGCGATCAGATATCTGCCGCGATGCAAGCCTACGCTGACCGGTCGCCGCGGCGCGCGGTGCGCCGACCGGCCGAGAGATGGCAATACCTGCGCGGAAGCATCGAAACAGGCTACGCAGATGTCTTGGTCACCGATCGCTGAAACGGAAGTTATAGCTTAAATAAAGTTCCACATGCGAGAAAGGGGATGATAGTGTGGTGAAAAGTTGTGTTACAGACTGTACAGCTGCACAGATAGCGGCGATCAAATATCCGCTAAGATGCTAAGCCTAAAGTTCCCATCCCCCGAGCCGGCGTGAGCGCCCGAGCAACGCAAGCCGGTTGCGAGCTCAGCGGGCTCTCATTGGATGTGGCCTCACGACGACCTCAACGACAGCACGACTGCATCTGGCTTGCCAGTCGCACGTCGTGAGCCTCCTCCGAGCAGCGATCGACGCCAAAACGGGTCCTAACGATCAATCGTAACGATCAGTCGCATGCGAATCGCGTGCACTAGTCGTACATGTGTCCAGCGCTTAACTACCGCCGTCGCAAGTGAAAGAAGGTACTAACTTCGTTATGCATCGCAAGCCTCATCCCAATCAGCCTGTATAAGTTCTCCGCGAAATGAACGCCTCTTACAACCGATCTCCAGCCACTCCTGTCCTGCACCAGCCCGAGTGCGTTCTTTGCTGACGAACTTTATTTTTTATTCCCTCCATCGATATAATGGACGCCCCATATTTCTATCTCCGTCATCTCACAGATCCTCTTTTATACTGCTGGTCCACCACATGTCATTTCGTCAGTAAATGTGAGTAAATCACCGGACCGGCGAAAGAAAAAAATTAAGGCAGTTCCACTCACTGTGAAAGCTGTCGGAAGTGCAAAGCAGTGATTCGCCATAATGAGCTGCAGCAGCCGTTATCCGCTCACTGCATGCTGCATTTCAAATTTCCCGCCTTTGCAGTGCTCACGTGGCCCCCGCCTGAATGTGCGCCAGCGGGAGTTCTGGCCTTTTTGCGCTTGCTTTAATTTCGTATGCTGGACGTCATTTCGAACGCGTAATTTTCTTCTTGCGCGGCGGGAGCGTTTCTGCGTCGTTTCGACCGGGCCATTTTTTTCTTGCGCGGCTGGAGGCTTTCTGCAGCATTCCGAACGCGCCATTCTTTTCTGGCACGGCTGGAGCCTTTCTGCATCATTTCGAACGCGCTATTTCTTTCTTGCGCGGCCGCTTTTTTCGCTTACTATCGTAAAGACCAACCCAACGAACAACCTAACAAACAGCGTGGCAGGAAGCTGTCAGCGAAATTCTGTCTAGCGGCTGGTACATTTCATAGATTATGTTATCCCCGTCACAGAAATTACTCCGACCCTCGTCCTCTTGTGCCGGCGTGCCTGCAGCGGTGACTGAGCTTGCTTCACGCGGCTAAGATTGCAGGTCCAACGCAAGCAAACTTCCCTCGGCGTCCCTTTTTGCCTTTTCAATTTTCCGCGCGTATTACGCTCGCGAAAATGCGGCGTCCCCGCATTCACCTAGCCAAACAGCGTGACCAGAACCTGTTGGCGAAATCCTGCTTCTTGGGAGATTTACTAGAAGGCTATGCATGTGCTAGGCTGCTGCTTCGTAGGCGGTTCACTACAGGGCGACTCACCAGATGCCTCAAGCTATCTTAGTGTGCGTAGTTTGCTCCTGAGGCACAAAAAAGAAGAAACAGCAATGCAGAAAGTATCCAAGCTACTGTGTTCACCCACATCGTCTAGTGGGCTGCCGAAACGTGACCGCGCGCGTCAGCTGAGCGCCGAGAAGCTCACGTAAAAGGTTAAGCTCACGTGAAAAGGTTAAAAGCTTGCCGTGTTCCGTATTTCTCCGCACCGTACACTTTGAAACACCAAATTCAGCGACGTAACTCAGCGACATGCCTCGGCGAGAACTGACGCTCACGCGCTTTCTCCTCATAACACAAAGCTAAGGTGCCCCGTCGTGTTTTTCGCAGCTCATGAGACTTGTTTACGCACGCACTGTTATGGGACTCTGTGAGTCGCGACAGAATCGTTAGCGCGTGGTTCAACTGAGGCCAGCCAAAGAGTTCACCTACATCATCGGAACCGGTACAACACGATTCAGGAGAACATCTACCCGGCGGTTTCGACACGAATAAACAGCGCCTACGATTGGGTGTCTGATCCCAGCGTCTCGATCCCGCTCACGTGTTGATTTATTTAGTCCTGGACCATGCTTTTAAGTATCATGTCTTTCTCAATGCTGGCGTCATATGGAAGGTTGTTCGCACCCATAGCCTGTATCAGAATCGAGCCCAGTTGGGGCATCGAAGGTCTGGGCTGATTTTAAACATATCTGATCATACGTTAAAGCTTTTTTTCTTCCACAGGTTCTGAATAATAAAATGACATAGAGAACCCTCAATGGGTACCCTTCTATCCCAGAGCTTCTTCCACAACACTTGCATTTGACCTGCGACATCGTCATGCGCCTGCGAAACCCACAAACTTAAGATACTACTTGGGTGTCTGTAACGAACCCGCTGTTGACTGCAAGCACTAAACATGGCGAGACTTAACGCAACATGTCGGGTCCTAATACTTCCGCTCTCTTTGCTCTCCAGTGCGTCAGGTCAATTTTGTTAACTATTTAACTCTCGTTGTTGAAGATGTAATTAGCGGTAGTGAGTGAGTGAGTGAGTGAGTGAGTGAGTGAGTGAGTGAGTGAGTGAGTGAGTGAGTGAGTGAGTGAGTGAGTGAGTGAGTGAGTGAGTGAGTGAGTGAGTGAGTGAGTGAGTGAGTGAGTGAGTGGAGTGAGGAGTGAGTGAGTGAGTGAGTGACGTGAGTGAGTGAGTGAGTCAGCAAGTCAGGCAAGCAGCAGAGCAGCAAGAAGGGGAAGGAGGGACGGAGGGAGGGAAGGAAGGAAGGAAGGAAGGAAGGAAGGAAGGAAGGAAGGAAGGAAGGAGAGAGAGAGAGAGAGAGAGAAAGAACTTTATTCTGGAACCGTTGGGTCAACGACGAGTGGTGACCAGCGCTTGGAGGGCGCCGGTGACCTGGGCTGCTCGTTCAGCGAGTCCTTGCTGGACCCACGGATCCGAGCTGCCTGACGCCGCCTCCCAGTGCTCCACACAAGAGATGAGAGGGAATGAGTTTTGAGGGCATTGCCAAATGATATGAGCAACTGTTTCGTGGGCTCCACAGTCGGGGCATTGGAAAGAGGGAAATACAGATGGATAAATTGCGTGTAGTCTGGCGCGACAGGGGAGGATGTTGGTTTGGAGAAGGCGCCAGTACCGTTCCTCGGTGATAGAGAGTGACCAATGGGGTGGAGGGTAGCGCCGGCGAGAGAGGCAGTAGTGGCAGGTAGTTTCCTGGAAAGTCAGAAGGCTGTCGCGGGTTGATTGGGCTCCATGGGAAGTGGTGCGACCTGGCCCAGCTCGGTGGGTTAGCTCTCGAGCTGCACGGTTAGCCGCTTCGTTTCCTTCTAACCCCGCATGGGCAGGATTCCAAATCATCTCCGCGTGGGAAGTGGGAGGATTTTGAAGGAGAATTTTGAGAGCCTGCGGGGAAATAATCCCCCGGGCGAAATTTCGAATGTCCGTTTTCGAATCGGAGATAACAATTGTTGGGGTAGGCCGATGGTGAGCGCTAGCGCAATAGCCGCCTCTTCTGCAGTGGCAGGGGAGCGCGTTCGGATAGTGAGTGAGTGGTAAGAGGAACAAGGAAGGCAGGAAAGAAAGAAAGAAAGAAAAGAAAGAGAGAAAGAAAGAAAGAAAGAAAGAAAGAAAGAAAGAAAGAAAGAAAGAAAGACAGACAGACAGAAAGAAAAGGGATGCTCGGCATTTTCTGTGCGCACGCTTAAGCGATAAAAACGTGAGGCTGCCAGCAGTAAACGGACCCAGTTTGAATGCCGTTCGAGCCCTCCGAGCTCCACAATAAAAATGAAATACAAGCCAGGCGTGACGCGCTATCAGATGCTCTGGGAAGTCGGGAGCTCGCCGACAACAATGTCATCTCTTCGTCCCCGCGTGGACTTGACTTTGCCTGCCTAAAAGTGCTCAGGTGCACCATCCTGAGGCCGTGGGCGCAAGAAGAGCTCCCTGTCTGAGACCGAGTGGTGGACGCAGTTCTCGGGGCGGGCAAAGAACGGCAAGGGGATGGACCGGGGACCGTGTTAAGAACAAAATTGGAGTGCGCGTCTCCGAAAGGAACGGGCGGGGTGGCGGCGATGTCGGCGTGGGTGGTCGGCGGCGGGGAGGGGAAGGTCATTTTTGTTCGGCCAAGATGCTGGTTGACCCGATCAATCGCTGCCCCTGCCTCTCAACTCTCTGGCCAGGCGCCGACTTCTGGGGCTCTCATGCCCCACCGGAAGATAAGCCACAGCAGGGGCACTTCTGTTCCGGCGGCCTGCCGGTCCCCGCCTGAAACTGCCGAAAACCGTCGCAAAGGTGTTACGCGGTGTTCTGGAAAAAGGACATCGATGTGAGGTGGCCGCAGGCAACTGCTGTATTTATTTGCTGAGCCTATTAAAAGCATGAGAATAAATTCCACCAGCATGACTGAAGAACTTCTTTTGAAAATATTGAAGCAAACAATTTTAGTCTAAGTCTAGGTCGGAAACCGGTATAGAGGACGTAATGAATAGTTCACTTGATAATGCTTTGTCGTTTCTAACATTTGTTTTACAATATCTTTTTTACTTTTTAAGATTTGTGTTTAGGCTTCACCACCGTCCTTTAAAGATTTATTACCCTTACTGCACGTTTTGCACATTTCTGATCATGTTTCGACAGTGTAATATGTTATTGATTTTTTAATTATGAGGTTTAATGCGTAGAAGCTACACAGGCGATGAAGTGCGCCTGGTGGAGGGCTCCGGGTTAATTTTGACCACCTGGGGATCTTCAACATGCGTCCGAAATATCGAGCTCATGGGCGTTTTCGCTTTTCGCCTTTATCAGAAAAGCGGCTGCCACGGCCGGGAATCGAAACCACGTCCTAGGCCTCAGCAGGACAACGCCTTAGCCACTGAGCCACCGCGCGAGTTATGTAATATGTTATGACATGCTTCAAAATAGTTTTGTTGACTTGGTTGTTTATATGATGTCGGCCTACCCATATGCCACAAAGAAAAATATTGCCTGTACGAATGAGGAAATTTTTGGTACACAGAAAGTTTTCTGTCAAAGTAAATGTCACAAACTGAAGTTAACGTTTCGGAATCTTCGCTTTATGGTAGCTTAGTGCTTCACTTTATATAACTCATTTGTTAAAACAACAATAAAAACTGAACAAGTATGAAACAGCCACAACTTTATGTCACCGCCAGGATCATACCATATTATCTTATACAGCGCAGGTTTAGTGGTGCACTATGCAAGATTGTGCCAGCCAACCACCCTATCCTGTCA
The DNA here is from genome assembly GCA_013339765.2 of Haemaphysalis longicornis. NCBI lineage: Eukaryota > Metazoa > Arthropoda > Arachnida > Ixodida > Ixodidae > Haemaphysalis > Haemaphysalis longicornis. The sequence continues at coordinate 272,960,216 of CM023449.1, read as the reverse complement.
TGCTCGGCGGCAGGAAATCATCAGACATGCACACTAAATGGATTGGCCAAAGATGAAACTTTACCTGAAGATTTATGGGGTAACTGTAAAGGAGCTCACTCCCTTACTTCTCCTCCTCCTTTCTCGATAAATGTTCTACTAATACAGCTACTACTGCTACTTCAACTCACTCTTTCTCATCTTTCATTGATCAGCCCATGTCGGTCGAGATTGAGACAATCCTTGCGACAGAGACAATCCTAAAGCGACAACGAGCGCCTGAAAGCATGATCATTAGGTATAAGGTATTGTATGGATAAGAAATCCCGGTTAGAAAAATAAGGTAAACAATGGCTTAGTCTTAAGATACGTCACGTTATTTCACGCTCGCATTCAACCTCACTCATTCACCGATGTGCTTCACTCCGTCTCCTGCGGCAGCCTGATGTGATAACGGGGTCGATAAAGTCAAGTATGTCACGCAATTTGAGTTAGAAAATTGCTCCAACCGATATTGACACGGAAAACCAGTTTTACGTACTGCTAGTCAACTGCCGTACGAATGAAGCAACCGAACATGGTAGTGTTAGGATGCAGGCCCACAAACTCGTAAGCATGAGCCTGCTTGACTCCCGCGTTCTTATTGAATAATATTCCGCTAAAGTGTCTGTGTCGATGGACCTTTGCGCTCTGGCCGTACGGGGCTCCAATCCCCTTGAGCCTCCTGTCCCCGTATTAATTGAAAAGCACTACAGCTGGCTTCCCCCGATAAGCAGTTTATGCCACGCTGGTCTAAGCTTAAACAAACAACGCGTGGGATTCATTGGCAACCGCCTACATTTGCTTCCTCCGCTTTCAGATTTAACTGAGCTATGGGCAGGTCGTCAATTTCCAGATCAGCGCGAAATATACTTTCTTTCAGCGTAGTCATACGTATCGAATTCCTTCAAGCCACGAAGTAGAACTTTTCTTACAGGGTGCTAGGCCGGAAAAGTTTCTTAGCGCTTGTTTTTTTTTTTTTTTTTTTACTCCGAATGGCGTTTCGCGCTCATGATGTGCTTCGTGGTGCCGTAGAAAGAGTCCCAAATGCGTGGAAATTGTTTTATACGTGTTCAATGCCAAGCTCCCAGAATCGGAGTCTTTTTTTTTTTTTTGTAATAGGTTTGTGGTTTATATTGGTATTTTAGTAGTTCTCCGCAATGTATATCAGAGAAAGATAGTCCTCCAACGCGGCGTGTGTTGTTAGGCTAACGCAAAAAAAAAAGCGTAATAGTGCGCGCAATTACGAATAACAACAGTAATTGCTAAGAAGTTTCTGGGAGGCACCCAAATAGATCGAAGCAGGTATAATTCCACCGAATTTGTTGAGCCGTGTAAGAAACTCGTTTACAAATGGTTGCGTAAACGGAACATCCGCTTGGGGTACGATGAAACACATGTCCCGCAATGTAGTACATGTACAACGCAAAAGCAACGTACCCGATGCTGCGTGCGGCTGACTTTGCACGTTCGGTTCGCGCCTGTTGCAGCTTGGTGGGAAGCCTCGCGGTGAACATGCTTTCTAGGTGGTGGCGCCCCATTTCTGCAGACAATGACGCTGCAGCACACATGGCTACTAAGAGTCTCGTTGGTAGGGCCCAGCCATGCTGGGCCAGTTTTACTTATCGCACCCATAAATCGGCCTCTTACGGCCCGGCGCGCCCCGCATTTTTAAATAAAGCTTATTACTCAAGATCAAACACACGAAACCACTCGCCCTTCGTAGGATCAATCTGACCTTCAAGCTCAGCCAAGGTCAAGCCAGCGCTTTGTGCTGTTCCGCAGTGAAAGCTCCCAATCACTCGTTTGTTCTAAGTGGAGGGGTGCGGAAAGGGGGATTCGGAGAAAGAGTAAACAGTGCGTCCCATCAGAAAATGAAACAACCAGGCGACGGGTGCTTCAATAGGGTGACTCGATGCCAGCGCCGCCCTACGGCGGACGCGTGAATCAAGGCACCCTAGTGCTTCCAAGTTGAACGCGCGTTCAAGGCTCGACCGGGGACTGCGCCAAGCAGCGTCTGTTTTTTTTTTTGTTTTGTTTTTTTTTGGTGCAATTGTGTGTTTGTTCACTGTGCAATCTCTGCACGAGAATCGAGCCACCATACGACAAACTTGGTTTAAACTGCCTCAAATGTATACCTGAATTTCGGGCCACGTCTATGTTGTTTGCTAAAAAGCTTCGTTGCCAATCCACCTTCACAGGGTGCAATTATTCACGATTTTTTGCGTCCCCGAAAGCGTGGCAGGCAACAGGGTAAGCTGGGAGCTTCCGGTTGCGCAGAGGCACGCGCGCACAGCATGCTTTGCGCAGCCTAGTCTTGAGGGCGAACCTGTTTGAGGGCAACCTGTTTTCCCGATTGCATGCGCAGGAGGGGTGGCGGCGCAGGTTCTTCAGCGCGTTGCGTAACCCACCTCGTGTTTGTACCGCTCTCGGAGCTCTAGCAAGTAGGCGAATCATCCTCTGAAAGCGCAAATACAGATGTGAATTTATCCCGCAAAAATTCCCCGCATTTCCCCGAGGGGAAGAATGTGAAAGTGCGAATGCAGGAGTTGAATTTGCGCGGTTCGGTAATGTTCGCGAAAGAGAGATCACACACACACACACAACTACAAAGAAAGAAAGATGCATTTATTCACAGACACCTATTTGTGTTGTCGTTGTACTTGATTGCTAGAGCGGATCTCAGCTTTGAAATTTCGTGTCAGTACTCCTTTAAAGCGGGTGCATTAGCCCTTCTCACGCCCGATTCCTGGCCAATCCCCCACGTGGGTATGTGCCATGTCAGCGGCCAGGCAGCGCGCGCCCATCTCCCCCCGTTGCCAAGGAAGACGAGGAGATTCCTGGCCAATCCCCCACGTGGGTATGTGATGCGGACATCGCCGGTGGACGCAGGTTCAGGGTCGCTTAAGAAGTGCATTGCACTTAAAAGAACGTGACCTATGGATAATTATCCCAGCAATAGTTGCCTACTTAGGTCGCCCTGCACGACTAGATCTGAAAGCGAACTAATTTTTGCGGAAGACTTGAAAACATCCTGAAGGTCGTAGATTTTTTCCCTTTTTAATTGGTCCCAATTTCTTTATACGTACTCTTATTTTAGTTTAATACGCGTCGTCGCAAGAGCGAAGGCCGAAATAATACATTTCTTGTCTCTTTGATAAAATTAGCGAAATTTGCAAACTCCAGAAGCCTCTCTTTATTGTGATCTGTCACACCGGAGACAAAAACAAAAAATATACTAATACCAGCAGTGAGACCCCTACTTATATTCACACATTGTCAGAAGGTCCTTCTTAGCAATTCTTTTAAGTTCTTGCTGCAAAAGTTACCTGGACGGCTAGTTAATTTCCAGCATTTTGAATTTTCGCGTTTCAGCTGTGACAGCCCTTTACCGTTCAACGTATCGGTAGGTGACAGGAAGGTGATGGCTATATTAAGAAATATCGAGTAATTTTTCTTTCAAATTAGGCGCTCAGATTCTAAAGGGCTTCGTCTTGGAAGCTTCCAAACGTTCACATAAAGGGGCGTGGCTCTTTGCGTTTAGTCGTCTTAGGTTGTAATCGTCTGAATGAATCCGGAAGGATGGGAGGGGGGGGGGGGGGGGGCACGTCACGGCAGCGGCGATGCCCACCTCCCTCCAACGTATGATTCTTTTGTCAGTTCTAGCACTACTCACGTTTCACAATGCGTGGAAGGTTGTTGAAGATGGCGTGGAAGATTAGTTTGTTTTCAACACCGGAATAACAGCGAGGTAATGCCTCATCACGTTCTCTTCTTTATTAAAAAATGAGCTCTTTCAAATCACATTTCCGTCGTAAGTACAAAGGCAGGCTTCGAAATTTTAATTAATCTCGGAGCCTTCATTATTAATTAATTAATTAATTAATTAATTAATTAATTAATTAATTAATGAAGCCAGCCCACAAAAGATCAGGAATGAGGACAAGGCTGTTTGACTAGCAGTGGCTTATCCTGCATTTTAAAAGACCCGAGAAGCTCCGGCTAACGTAGGAGCTGCGTCGTTCACGCAACAATGAACGCGCCTACTTAACAATAAAAGGAAAGACAAATTAATCAACTGATTGGTTTAGCGCTGAAGGGGAAGAGAGGGTATTTTCTGTGTGTGCCCCGAACTAACCAATTAAAAGACAAGCGGAAATTATGGTACTGAAAAAAAAAAAAAACGATAAAGAACACATTTGATTCGCACCACAATCCTAACCATGAAATATTTGTTCATAAAGTATCAAATTCAAGCTATGAGGTGTTCGCGTTATACAAAACACCCAAAATCAGTCAGCAACTTTTATGACAGACCCGTTTTGTGAATATAGAATAGCAAGGCAGTTAGTCTGCAAGGCTGGTAACTGCTGGTATGTTTTGTTTTGCCCGAAGCGAACTGTTTCCGTCTGGACAGGGCCCAATGGTAAAGTGCGCATTGTGTATGGGCAGACCAGGAGAGAGGCGATGCGGCTTTCAGTCCCATCCCCACCAAAGATCGAAATCTGCTTAACTGCGGCGTGCTGGATGCGACACCTAGGGCGAGACAAATACAGCTTCTAAAAACATGTGCAAGGAGTAAGGCTTAAACGCGACGCCAAAACGAAGTCAGTGTGGAAAGAAATAGAACGGTTATTTAAGAGCCAAAGTTTTTTACGTGGGGTTAAGGGAAGAGAGGGGGGAGTGTGCCTCTCGAAAGAAAGCAGTAACCGCTACTCTCCCAAAAAAGGGCTCAACAAATGTTCCTGGAGAAGGTGCGAGAATGGGGGTGTTAGGGTACCGGGGGGGGGGGGGGAGAGATGTATGGGAGATGGGAGAAGATGGGAGAAGAAGATGGAAGAAGAATTACAAAGCCAGAAGATGTATTAATGCGTGAGCTAAAATGTTTTTGTTTGGAGGTGAACACTAAAAACAAACAAAAACCTAAAGCCTTGTAGAGACTTTGTGAAGATCACGACGCTCTTCACTGTTGGAAGGACACAGTAGCGAAAATATGCTTGATTTTGTTTTTGTTTTTTTGGCACACCGCATTTAGTCCAAAGTGGATTGTCAGGCAGGGAAATACAGTGAATTTGAGCTGACAAACGCGCAGAACTTTTGGCGCGTTTTTGTGCAGGGCGCGCAATGGGGAGTTTCCGTTAACAACGCAAGAGTCCAAATGGCGCCATCGCACAAAGCTGGGACCGCTGAAAAGCTTCCCTCCTTTCGTCTCATCCCATCGATCGCTTCCCTACTCGTCCCTGGATTTATATGCAGGCTAAACCTTAATCTGTATTTCTTTCTTGCCAACTCCGCCCTTCAAACCCTGTCCCCTTTCTCAGAGCAGTGGGAGACCGGGCTGACCAGCTCGTGGCTTGAGGACCCGGAATTTCTGGTCAATCGGGCCTGAGCAGCCGCCGTACCCCGCGGCTGTCTTGAATGAGAAAATGGCGCCCACTGCTCTTTTCTTTTACTATCGGTTCTGATAAACTTTTTTATTTCCTCTTCCTGCGCATCTACCGCTCCTTATCACAGGGACGGCTACCAAGTCCATCACCGTTCCGCTTTCCAACTCTCTCGACACGTGTCCAATCAGCTTTTCTTACAGCGTATGCCTCACCAACCAGCCTTGCGCTTTCAGGATACTATATCACTAGCCGACTCAGCCAATACATGTCCAGCTAACACCTCCAAGATATAGATAAGGCCAGCTTAAAGTCATCACTCAAGTGCTTGTCTTCTTATATGAGTGCCCAAATTAAAAAAAAAAAAAGATGTTTCTCCACTGGAGGGCGAAATAAAGGGAATCTGGGCAATACAGTGCTGAGACCAGGTTGTGGATTCCAGGCATGCGGCATCCGCGCCAGGGTGGCGTTGGTCCAGCTGCCTGCTTGCCATGTCCCTTCATTCTATTCTTCTTTTGAAAGCCCGCTCTCACAGCAACTCCGCGGCTGCCATTCCCGACGTCGGCGTCTGGGAGCGACAGTCCCGTCGGCTACTTAGCGCCGGCTTCCACCCAAGCCGGGCTCACGTAACGGGCTCCTCTCTTTGTCACGCTGGTTCACTTCTTGCGCCAGAACAATAGACCAGCGCGAGGTAATGTTGACGAGGTGGGCAGAAAGGCAACCAGGGAGATTCACGTCCGTCCAGAAGCATGATTTTTCTCACAGAAAACACATGTGGTTGTTTGGGTTTTGGGTCGAATAAAGTGGTCGTTTGTCGCAGACTTTTCCACTCCGGCTGTTCTGTTGTTCCATGGCCACTTTTCTCGTTGTTGTTGACGCTGTTGCGAAAGTGTTCTGTCTGCTACGTTGGAAGTAATCAGCGATGCGGAAAGCAGCACTCGCATAAACTCTTCTTGACGAGCTGCACTTAGCCCAATTTGAATACCGCCAAAGTAGGCCCCGCTTGTTTACGCGCGTAAGAAGGAAGCGGCCATTCTTGGAAACTTCTCCAAGAAGTGCGCGGTAATCCTGTTTTTTTTCTGTTTTTTTTTTCGCTGCTGCAGTGTAACTACGCCTATTCCTAGTTGTGTTCTCTGCATAAAACTGAATATTTGTCAAGAAGGGTGTTGTCGTCTGTTCTGACATAATAAAATAAACATTCCTTCTGGCCCCAGTTTTATTATAGAATAACACGTAGATGACGAATAATGATCGTCTCCATTGGTCATTCGCGCTACAATGCAGCGGCGGAGAACTCGTCCTTTCCCTAAAGGGCAGGTGCCCCCTAAAAGTCAAATATAAGCGCATTTTTTGTAAATGCTGTAAAAAAAAATTAAAGTAGTTCCACCCAAATTAAAAGCTGTCGGAAGGGCAGAGCAGTGATTCGCCCGAGAGGCTGTGGCGCCGTTATCCGCTCATTGCTACCACCGCTCGTGCTCCTCCCCTCGCTGTCTCACTCCCCTGTTAATGGATTAAACAGAGGTTTCTACAACGCACTTGAAATTTCCCCGCCTTCGAAGTGCTAGCGCGCCGCCCTCTTCCTGGAAGAGCGCGAGCGGGAGTTCTGCTTTTTTTTTTTTTTTTTTTTTTGTAGCGAAAGCTACACTACGCTACCTCGGACAGTGTTTGCGGGGGGAACCAGTTTGCCCTTGAGCGCTAGAGGTCAAACCCCCCCCTTCTGCAAGCGTCCAGCACGGAGCAGCGGCCCTGGCGGCAGGGAAAAGATAGGCGAGGAGGGAAAAGAGACGTGCGCGGGACCCCTGCGCAGTACGTGGCGGAGGAAGACGAGGAGGCCGCCGCTGCAGCGATAAGAGCGCGCCACGAAGGAAGGCCACGAGGCCACGGGCTGCGGAGAACCATGTGCGATAGAGGACGACGAACATCCAGGTGTGATCCCTCGTACAGCAGCGAGGCTTAAATAATATCGTAAGGCGAAAAAGAGGAAGAACGCTACTGTTGCGTACAGCTTCGCTTCCTGCAAATCTTACGCATTAGTGTGAGCTTCCTTCGTTTTTTCTGTGATTGCTTTCATCTGACACGTTCCGGAGCCTTACAGCGAAGTTTTGAACGCCTGTCTTCCGCTGTCACTTTTTTCGCTTACTATCACAAAAACTAACCCAATGAGCGTTCCTAACTAATTGAACGCAGGGGCTGCAGGTTAACTACGCAAATTGTGCCTCATATGTACCTGCAGTTTTCTTTATGCTAAATAATGGAGAGATGTACAAGTGCCAGCGGTTCATGAGTTTCGAACGGTTATGACTACATAAATTGCTTTTTTTGAAGCTTCTGAGTGACGCCGTTACGCCGTGGGGCTCTGTTTGGGTTTGTTATGTCGCTTCTTCGCCTAATTGGTATCAAAACCCAAATGCTTTTGCCCCGTCTACAGTATGAGGTATTGGAGTCTAGGCACCTTTACGCGTGAGATGGGTGATGTGTTACAACGCGGCAACGAGCCATTTTTATTTCGTGAATACATGACAGACATGCAAGACTCCAAGTTCTGGTTAGCTGACGGAGTATGTTAAATCGTAGTTGTTACTATGGCTTAAGCGTACGCCCCGAATTGTTACACTTAACTGTCAAGCACTCTTCAGAAAACGAGATATGGCATCTGTTACGAATATGTTATTTTTACTGCCTTGTACTTTAGTTACTCGCATGCAAAGTTTTCCGAAGGTTTGTCCTTCGTTTATTTCCCACATGGTTTCTGCATAGAAGATTTACGCGCTCTATTGAGAACAACCCAGGTAGCTGCTTGAATAAAGTGGTCAGGAACGTATTGTAAATTTTGCCCAATAAGGGTTTAGCTCTTAAGATATATTTCAGCGACATAAAAAAGCCCAGCAAAAGACAGACAAGCGAGGGATTTTATCAGACCACCACCCGCCGACTTCTGTACCGCCCATACGCCTGTGCCCACATTCGACTTCGTGTGGAACAATTATCATACTTGTCGCTTGGCCCACATTCAACGTATGTAAAAACAGGTGTACCGAAATGGGGTGAGGATTAATATGCCGAGCTCTTTTTTTTTCAAAGGACAGATTTTTATTTCCCCACCGAATATGAACCGAGAGTTTTATCCAAAAACGTAATTTGAAACAAACTCCGGCTAATTGGAAAATCTTCGGTCGAAGACAGGAAGTAAAACCCGCAGTACAGCGGCAGCAACAACTAACGCAGAGCCCAGAAGCTCAGCTGCCTCGTGAGACAGAGCAGCGAACTCTGGATAGCAGGTCCATCCATCGCGTTCACGTGGCCTGAAGTGAACAGCTTGTAAATCATTCATCGAGGCTCAGTAAAATAAAGTAAAGGTGGCGAAAGTATCGTGGGCCCACAGTATTTTCCCGCAGGAAACTTTAATGATCGCCCTTCTGAGACATCTAAATATATGATTGCTGGGGGACGCAACGAACATATCTAGGCACTTGACGCTCGCGTTGCCGCCACCCCGTTTTGAGTCCTATGGTACTGGGAGCGAGCGAGTACGCTATACATGTGTAAGGACCGCTGAGTGTGGCGGCACTTTGCACAAGATTAAAGAACGTTGTTACAGAACCATTCGACCACGCGGATAAGCTACAGCCGCAACCATGTTACCAATACAGAGCTGTCCAATAACATCATAACAGAAGCATGGCGAAATTTTTGGTTTTTTTTTTCGTCTGGCAATGATGTATGGGTGGTTTTAGTGCGTCAGTACAGATAATGTTATCAGATGAAAGTGATCAAATTACGTTGTGGCATAGCACAGCACATAACACCGGTGGCTCTAGAGACTGGAAGGACGTGTACATTTTATATTTGTATGCGATTGTTAAAATAGCAAAAATTGAAAACAAGCTGATGTTAAATTGCGCGTAAACTTCTTGCGCAAGCGGGAATACCTTTCAAGCAATAAACGTTGCCACAGTGGGTACTTTTATACGAACGGGAATACGGAAAGCCGCACAGAACAAGTTTGATATAGTTACCGATATATGTCGGCGTAAGAAGAACGTTTTACGGCCTCATATATTCCACCACAGGTCATACGACGATTAAACTTGGGTCATAAAATAAATGTTTTTGCTCGCCCCTCGTTTACGATAGGAAACGCTCGAGGGAAAAAGAGCGTTGATGAACGAGGAGCCTTGTCCTCAATTCCAGAAAACCAAACCTCATTTCTGGATGGTAAATTGTATCGCATTTACGTCAGTTGATAAATTGTATCGTATATATATATAATGAGATAGAATTTCTTCTTGTTTTTCTTGCAGGCAGAAGGTAAATAGTTTCGCAGAGTTCATGCAGCTATTTCGGATGGTGAAAACGAATGCTTATTGTTTTGGTTTGGTTCTAATCTGATATGTCTGCCGTAGTGAACTTTCACAATTATTTTCCTGGTTGGTACGCTCCAGTCTAATACCCAAAATGTTTATGTTCGCTCCAAACTCCTTCATTTTGACACTATGCATTTACGCGTGCTTTAGTCCTTAGACCGAAACGTTGCTCGCAAAGTATTGAATACCCTTTTTTGTTTCGCAAAGGTTGGAAAATATTTCCTTCTGTTGTATTTCCAGCGATCCGTCCTTCCTTTGCAACGCCTAGTAGCACGTCCTATAATAATATTGGCGTTTATTTTTCGGACATTTCGCTTTACAGCCTGCCAAATTTTAATAATATGGCGGGAGCGACGACTGATCGGCATGTCAGCCCCTTATCACGGTGTTACCAGCGAAATAGGCGAGAGTACGCGTACGCGCATACGGCTATCTGCTGTATGAGTTGTCTGCTACGGTGTTTGCTTGTGAGTATGGTGCACCCCCTGCCACTGCATCTGAATGACTTTCTGCCCACGCTGCTTAGCTACCTTTGGCGGTAGCAAAACGGTCTTGCAAGATAAGAAATACACGGGGTTTGTTTCTCTGACAAGAACAACGGAGCAGACGACTCTCCCCCAACATATAGTTCTATTCGCGTGCGCGTACCCTCGCCTATTCTGCCGGTGAGCAACGTGATAAGCCGCTCACATACCGATCGGTTGTCGCTCCCGCTATATTGTTAAAAATTTGGGAGGCTGTACATTGGACTGTGGCTGTATTTAACCAGCTGACGTCTTAGTAGGCTAGCCTGGTAAGTAGTATATTCAATCACAAAAGTCGCCCAACCGGCTTTCTCAATAAAGGAGCACCTACCCCTATATAAAGCGTGCCAGCCAGGCGAGAGATTGCCCTGACGAAAGCAAGTCTCTTTGCTGAAACGTTGGTAACAATCGTACTTTTACCTTGTTCAAAGTTTTTCTTTTCTTGTGTTCTCTACCATCTTCAAAAGTTCAACTACTCCCTAAAAGTTATATATATATATATATATATATATATATAGATATTATATATATATATATATATATATTATATATATATATATATATATATATATTAATATATTATATATATATATATATATGTGTGTGTGTGTGTGTGTGTGTGGGGCGCATGCGCCCTCCGCAGAGCGCATGCGCCAAGCCTGTATTGGCGACGGCGCCGGTGGTGATCCCTACCCCAACCATGACGAAGAATCTGTGTAGGTTTTCTTTAAGAAATTGATCTTCACAAACACCAATTGATGAGAGGACTTTATATTTCCGTTAACTTGAAATAAACACTCAATGCAATTCGCTAAGTGTTGTTCGACTTTGTTCTGGGCTGCTGTTCGGTGGTAGTGGCAGTGTGTGTGGTTCTATTTGTGGCTACCCATCTTTTATCGAGTTTCTCCGGTATAGCGTCTAAGAAGGCAACCGAAGAGATGCTTTTGAGCAGAGTGATTGGTCGCTTCACAAAAAAAAAAAAAAAAGAAAACGTACCTTTAGGCTACGTTAAATGGTTTTACGGCTGCGCCTTAAATATCAGTTGAGATACAAGGGCCCTATTGTGAAATTGCTTGTATGGTTCCGAATTCGAGCGAGAAGTTTCTTCCTACACCGAGGTACTTTTGCCCATCTGCATTGCGCATGAAGATTTTCCCTCTCGGAGCAGAAATCTAAGTATGGCGCAACGCTTACTTAGCCTTGTTACCTTGAGGATATTTATGTGAGGCCTAACCATACCCAAGCATGGAAACTCTGCGCTCGTCGCCTAAAAAAGGAACATCGTGCTAATGACATTTAAATTACCGTTTTGTCTTCTCCAACCGGTGCTTATTTGTAGCAACGCTCGCAGCCTCGCCACTTTGTTTCTCGTTTTTCTTCGGCTCCCATCCTGTGGTTGATGCAGTGCAAAGATTTCAGCCGTACCTTCATATCCGCCTCGTTATATGTCCGGTTCTACGTGCAATCTTTGAAGCCGAGGAGGAATAGCTGAATTCGGTACTCGCGCTGATGTTGTCTCACATATTGCTTACTCTTAATTTTTGCACCGACCCCGTTATGGATCTTAAGTAATGGGGATAACAAAACTATTCTTGGCTGATACGACATCTGCGCCTGAAGTTTCCCGTATTTATTGTTTTTTTTTTACCGCAGCTCTAACTTACGCTTTTCTTCGAGCTTGACTCACTGATGACCCACGAACGTAAGACATGTCGCATTGCGTTCCTTTCAAACCTCCTGTGATTTTTTTTTACTTTTTAAAATGAATTTTAACACTACAATTTTTTATTTACGCTATTGCGTTGACTTTGCACTTCACTGGCTGCGTATCAGCATAGTAGATCCGTCCTTGCACAAAGCAAACAAAAGTTTCAGTCAACCGTCTCACTAACGATTATTTAATTCAACCATCAATAAGTAAATTAGCAGCTACTAATGTTTCAGTTATCAATCAGAACAACGTTACATAAATTATCATAAATTTAAATAACCAATTAAAATGAATCCGACCATTTCTTATCGACTCAGGAATACTAAAAACATTTTTTCCTAGCGAGCCTTAATCAGCGCCCAAAAGGCTTGTCACCAAAATCTTCGTCACACCTAGATTCTGAAGGCCACCTGGCGAAACGGAAGTAAGAATCATGTTTCTCATAGGCGCGTCGGCTTTTCGTTGTCTTCTCGTTGTCTTCCAGCGCGACAGCTTCGTGACGCTCCTCTGCCACCGCCACACATTTCTTAATTTTGTGCCCTTCATTTTAGTGCGACCCAGCACTGCATTTCTGAAACTCTACCCTCCCATTAGATACTTCTATAGCGATGCAAAAGTGGCTGAAGTTTTGCAACCGCAATCAGGCACAGCCTAAAAACTTGCCTGGACGCAGCAGCGCGCACGATATTTCTCACCAATAAGACCCCCTTTGTACCCAATTCGCGAATATTGAAATGGTGCAGAACTTCCTCCCCCGAAATCAGAAAGTTCAGAACCGAAAAATGAGAAAGACATAGATTATCTATAGATTCCTTTATCGATGTATGTGATTTTGGGACAGCTGGTGGAACAATAGACGCCAAACTTGTAAAACCACTCCTGTTCGATTCAATGGTCCAGAGCGCTTTTATACTCAACATCGTACATTAGCGTGCCATCTGCACATTACCAAGCCACAATCATCATCCAGTAAATTACAAGTTACCACGCGGCAATATAGCGGGGAAACAAAAAGACTTATGTGTGATCACATCACACGTGTACAAACACAGAAGCAAACCACAGCGCGTTCGCCATCAGTCATTTTCCCACAAAGTAAATTCAGTGTCTGATAACATGGCAGACGGTTTGACTTACACAGGTATTTCCTTCTTTCATAATACTTAACGCTTTCATGATCTCTCTCGTGACCCACTATTTGTGTTTGTCTGTGGAAACTCCGGACGGCGCGTGCAATCGTCGTGGTTGTGATTGGGCTTATCATCACTGGGCGTGTGCGCCCGCTCCGGACAACCCGTGCAGTCTGTGCAATGCATGGCTAAATGATAACAACGAGCTCTCATGTTCGCGAAGGCTAACGTTAAGGCAACAGCCAGTCTGCCCTATGTATTTCTTAGCACACTTAAGAGGAATGCTGTGAACAACGTCTTTATGGCACCGTGCAGATTTAGCGCTATGTTTCGATCCGCAGCCTTCCGTCCCTTTCTATTCTTTGTTCGCTAACCTTTGCACCGCTGGGCAAATCCTGGCCAATTTGTTTTGTGCTGAAAACATGACGCGCACCCCATACCTGGAAAGCAAAAACGCCCGTGTGTTTCAGATTCCGGCGCACGTTAAAGATCCCCAAGTAATCAAAATCCCCAGGTGGTCAAAATTACGGCGCGCCATATCACCTGTTCAGCGTCGGCGAGTTAAACCACACAATCAATCAATCAATCAATCAATCAATCAATCAATCAATCAATCAATCAATCAATCAATCAATCAATCAATCAATCAATCAATCAATCAATCAATCAATCAATCAATCAATCAATCAATCAATCAATCAATCAATCAAAACCCCATATTAGGATGCCACTTTATTCAGGGCATGTGAGATACCACGTAAGTATGGAATGACTGCTATTTTATTGGTGTTAAATTCTGCTACTTTTTCCCTGCACCCAGACGCGCTTTCAGACTTCTTTATTGAATCTCTCCACGATTGTTTTCACAGGTCAATAGAACCGATTCATCTGGGCTCTCGGCTGATCTTAACCTGTCTACCTGGAAGGCGACACTCCGTTCTACAAAATGTTCGCAGAATTTGTTCAAGGCTGATTTTACTGGAAGAAAAGGCCTCACCGTTCTTTACCAGCTTCGAATGGACCGATTCGTAGCTTTGAAACTCCTTGGCCGACCTAGGGTGGAACATCTGGCCCATTTTGGTGGGGAGAAGCCTAATTACGATAAACAAAAACTGGATTTCACGTTTCTTGGGTACTCAAAATGTATACTCAAGGTCCAAGCATTTTTTCTTGAAGGTCTTCATGACATCTACGAAAGTACTGCAACGTTGAGTTTCTTTTACTGGAACAAGGTAGTCTTCAGCATACCTCAACAACTTGAGATTTATGTCAGTCAACTCAATGTCAATAGTTCTGTCAACTTTGCTTAGGAATTAAGTTTCAAAAGATCGGGGCAGCACCAGAACCAAATGCAAATGCCTGCTTTCTCTACAAACACTTTTTCCCCCACCCCACCAGAGTAGACTTCAGACAGAGGGCAAGCAACTTTAAAAAGCTTCAACCAATACCCCACTGGCATTACAAAACGTCGCTTCATCATTATCTTCGAGGATGCCTTCCTTCACACTATGTCGCTAATGGGCATGTGGGATGGAGTAGTACAGATGAACTACGTCTATGCTGACAGCATCCCGAATCTTCGCACCATCGGTCCTCAGGTATGTACAACTTCCACGGAGTTAGAAACCAAATACGCGCTTTCCTCATCGTGAACCTTCGCCAACACGCCGAACTCGAAGTTCGTATTAACTCTATACAAAGTTAGCTTTAAAAATAAGTTGGCGTTTAGTAACTATTTTTACATCTCTAACCTACACTTTGTGAGCTGGGCTGGGTACCCTCCGTACACGAAGAGCAAGAATATCAAACCTCACTCAGGGTTGCCTGCGACTATGTCCCATTTGGAACCACGTTGCAAAGTGTTTTCACGCCGGTGGTGCGAACGCGGCAGCGTAATTGCGTAGGTCACCCCATCTCCCCGTGGATAGGCACCACGTGATCTCCCCGTGGATAGGCACCACGTGAGCCTTTGCAGTGGCCCTGACCTTTCATGTTCACGGCCAATCAATCACAGCTGGCTTAATCCACTGCCCAGCCAACACGGGCGTGCGCCTACCAGCGTAGCAGTCTCTCGTACTCAGACCATATGAGTCTATTGAATATTTTACGTCCTCATACGTGCAGCGAAGATTTGCAAGCCTTCAATCCGACACTTCCGGCTCATTCAGGCTGCCGTGAGCCTACTTCCGTGACTTCAAGCATGAGTGAACTTGCAGAGAAAAAATTCGCGGCACAATGATAGCACGCAAGGCTTGACTTATGAAGCGATCCATGTTATCCGCTGCCCGAAAATATACAGTCGACACGCTCAGTCTTCTATGTTCCGCCCAGGCGCAGTTATTAAATATTGACGCTTGGTGGGGATTGCGGTGATAAGGGGCATTTATCGGGCTCACCACGCAGCCACCGGCCTATTATTTTTGTAAACACATTTTATATCTCAGGAATACATCGGTTTTATTGCAAGTTGTCATGCATGCCTTGATGAGGAGAGACATTTTTTTTTTTTCATTTGAATGTCCTTAGGTGCTTAGAGGACGTGAGGCAAAGCACAAAAAAACTTGAAAGCTTTACAAATCTTCCCGCCCCCGCGTCACTCTGACACGGCGCTCTCATTTTTCATCTGCTGAGCATTGTTTTCCTTTTTTTTTTTGGTTATATCTTTCACGTTCGAGTCTTTCCACTAACACCTCTAGATTTCTACCACTATGAGCAAAGCAGACGGACAGAAACCTTGCCAGTTGGCGCTTCTTTTTTCAATCTCCAGTTTTTGATGTTGCCGGGCCTCACCCAGAAGTGAGAGGTCAAGCTGATTGAGATTCGTTTTACTGCGGCTGAGTAATGTTTCCAGGGAGCGCACTTTCCAAAGTACAAGAAGACACGAAAATGCATCCACGATTAATGAACCGTCGCGCTCAATAAGAACAGCTGCTTCACAGAGTTATGTTGTTTGGCGCCAAGAACGCGCGAACAAAGCAAACGTAGAATACACAAGCCTAATGCGATTATTCAGCATCGGCTCGACTTCCATGTTCTATCGTTGTAGTCATCAGCCGACGCAACTCAGCTTCGCTGTCTTCAGTGCACTTTCAATGTTTGCTGCAGAGAACCTTCGAAAGCCTAACCACATTACCCAGAATCATGATAGTCGCGCGGAGGTGAAACACCGAGATGATGAACAGCCGACGTCTTCCTTACAATGTGCCCTCGTAAAACACTTTCGCCGACCACAATACCGATTACAGAAAACGAAGCTCGTCAAAAGCGAGGCTTCACAATTCGGTGTGACGCCTGTTCTGCTACTGTTTCTGTAATATACAGACTCTGCATCCTCGTTAATCTACGCACGCGAGGAGATGTTTAGGGCTAATTAAAAAAAGTTTCGTATTCCATCTTTTCATTTCACAGAGTTGTTTTTGAATATTCTAAACTTAATTATCTTCTGAATTTTCATTATTTGCATCCGTACTTGCCTATTGCGCGCATTCGCCAACTCCAATATACAGTTTTTGCTTTACGCAGCACGCTCAAATTCGAGCACATAAGAGTTTCGAAAAGCTTGGAAACGAGGTGGGGCATTTCCAAACACTTTGCTGCACAGCGCCCCACGTGACATGTGTCTTTCCGCGACACGGAACGTCAATTAAACGTGGTCATAGGCTGCGCCCCGAACCTAAAGCGACATAAACCTTCCAAATCACAATTTATAGTGAAAACAACACGAAGAATTTATTTCTACCGCAGTAAAAAAAGACTTGAGTTTACAAAAAAAATATTTTGAAATAAAAAATAAAGTAAACTCGCTGAGGCTCGAAACCATACCATCACTGCAAGTACCCAAAACTCTACCTCGAGGCCTCAAAGCCGGAGTGGTACGATCGTTCTAGCAGCAGTTCGATAGAATGGCACGCGCAGTGACATCACACATGTCACATAGGGCGCTGTGCAGCCAAATGTTTGGAAACACGCAACCAGGTGCACTCTTTAGAAGGCTCTTAAACCAATTAAGACATATGGGGTTTACCTGCAACTACGTTGCAACAGAAATATGTCCGGCATTTCGTTAACAAAAACCCGCGATTTCGTAGTCGGCACAAGATCGCTTGCAGCACTGATGTCATGGCACCAAATTTAAGTAGTACACAGCCACTTCAACTGCTGTTGCGGCTGTTGCGGCCTCCTGTGTTGTGTTTGCATTTGAACAATAAACAATAAACGGCTCATGAAACTCAACAAAAGAAGGCTCAATTCACACCAATTCCTCCCCCAGTTGCTTTTATTTTGTTGCCATCATATTCGTGCCCCACAGCGAAATGACAGACCACCGCAAAAAAAAAAATCAAGAAATGGGAGGATGGGTGGTGATCTAAAAAGAAGTTTCTGGTTGGGCATGACCAAAAAATAAGCACACATGCCCACTCGCATACTGAGTAAGAATCCGCGGAATAAGCTAGAAAAAATAAATTTTACGCGAACAAACAGTCGCGGCAGTAAAGCGAAACACGCGTCGGCCTCGGTACAAAAAAAAAAAAAAAAAAAACGCGAGAGCACCGATATCTGTAGAGCGCGCTTAATGCAGGCATGTAAGACCCCAATGGCCTAGAGATGCTATTTCTGCCTTCGAAAGAGCAATCGAAGCTACAATCGCCAGAACTCTTGGTTTTTTTATCGGAGGTGTGTACGTCTGAGTTATTTCTACACTGGAGCTGAAGTTTGTAGTTCCTAAGTGTCGCCCAGCCGTCCGGAGCAAAAGTGCCAGACATATGTCAGCTTATATACGAAGTTTTTCTTGCAATAGGCAGCAGTATCTTTCTTAATTTATTATTTCTTTTTGCTGACCTTGTGGATTAGTGTGTCTTCGTTGTATTTTTCTTTTCGCTCACTGGAGCGTGCGCACTAGATATCCGCAAATATAACCCTGTTCGAAAAAAAAAAATGTGAATCGTAACTTCGGTGAGCGGCCGCTCATGGGTTTCTTGTTTCGTTTGCATTTTTGCGTTATGCCCTACAGGGAGAGAAAACTTGCACCAACCGGCACCGCTGCCACAGTTCCAACAAGCTGAGAAAAACTTTTAGCTCAAGACCAACTCTACCTGCTCTTCCCCTCACGTTCGTCTGCGATAAAGTCCGCTGCGATACGAATAACTGTCGATGCCCTTAAAGAATACGTTTGAACCCTGCTCAAAAGTTTGACTAAGGTTTTGCTGAACCCGCGCATTTTAGTAAAATTAACGGTACCAATAAATATAAAATTGCTATATTTTTAAGAGGATTTTCCGGTAGTTTTATTTTTAAACATAAAGTGAGACTACTTACAGTTCAGGTAAAGAGCAATCAACCGCGGCAAAATTAATACCGTAACGTGCGCTTCTCTTACGTTTGTAGTGGCGAGTACTTCGACAGCTTTGTAGGCACAGTAGCAGTTTCGCTGCCAAAACAAAGTAATTAAGTTATGAATTTAGCCAATTCTTGTTTGCAAGCGGAGAAAAATCGCGGTCACTGATGAGCTACTGCAGTTGTGAGATAATGCCGGCAATTTCGCGTTTGACGTGAATTTTTCTGCTCACATTTCGAGTAGCCACAAAGCACACTACAAATGATCGCTATTCGTCTATAATGCTAGACATTCTAGAACAACCATGGACTTCAATCTTTTTTCTTACAACGCAACCCTTTCAATTGGAATCGGATCGGCGGGTTACAGGTGACATTTCTTTTTGCTTTCTATGTATTTTCCTATTCGGTGACCTGTTAGGCTTTGGGCAATTCTATACGTAGTTCTCTTGAATCCTATATTTCTCTATATTGCGATGTATATAAAGAGTGCCTTATGTCTCCCTCCCCCCCCCTCCAACTTTTTTTTTTAACTGTTCATCTCCCCTTGTTCACCCCCACCTCATGTAGCAAGCCCTGTAATGAGTGGGGCTGACCTTTTTATTTTTCGTAAACGCTCTCCCCTCTCTCTCTCTCTTCTCTTCTTTCTCTATCTCTATGTCTTTCTTTTTCTGACTCTCTGTTTTTACTTTACTAAGGCTTAATGTCGTTCTATTTTAATGTAGGAGTTTAGTTCGTGACACAGTATTCTTCAATAGTTTGATCAAAATACACCCAGACGAGGATGCATGGGAACAAGCAAGTGACAGCTTCATGTTATTTTGCAATAAAACTTTGTCTAACAGTCATCCACTGTACGCGGTGATGTGAACCTTCTTCCAGTTGGGTATTGGTTCGAACAGTCGGTCGTCGCATAATTTGTTTCGGGATTGTCCCTACAAGAAAACCGGTCAAAGCCGTTTTTGTAACCGTACTCCTCCCATAGACAACATACTGGAATTTCAATTGTTTCCTAGAGTACACAAACCAATCAGGAGACGTAAACCAAACTCAGAGTGACGGAAAAGGTAGTCTAGAGGCCACTTGTAGTATAATATTTTTTAAATGCCTACAGTAAACTGAGTCTCCATTCAGTTCACTCGATCACTTCACAGGATCTGTCACGTGATAGAGAAGTGCGGGGAATACAATCAACCCCTATACATAGCCTTCATAAATTACGAGAAAGCATTTGACTTGGTCGAAACCTCAGCCTTCATTCAGAAATTGCGAAATCAGGGTGTAGAGACGCATTACGTTAGAATACTAGAGGATATCTACGATGGGTCCACAGCTACCATCGTCCTCCATAAGGAGAGCAGTGAAATACTTATAAGGAAGAGCACCAGACAAGGAGACAATCTCTCCAATGTTATTCACAGCATGTTTACAAGAGATATTGAGAACATCGGTTTGGGAACAGGTGGGCGTAATGGTTTCCTCAGATTTCCTCAGAAACCTCAGATTTTCTGATGCCGTTGTCTTGCTAAGTAACTCGGGGGACGAATTGCAAAGCATGCTTACCGCACTGGACAAGCAGAGTAGAACCGCGGGCCTGGAAATTAATATGCATAAAACTCAAGTAATGCTCAATATCCTCGGGACAGCACAGCGGTTTGAGATAGGTGGCGAGGCAGTGGAGGTGGTAAGCGAATATGTCTACTTAGGCCAAGTTGTGACCCCGAATCCCAACCGTGAGGCAGGGATAATTAGAAGGATATGAATGGAGTGGAGTGTATTCGGCTGGAATTCTCAGATAATGAATGGCAGCCTACCATTGTCCCTGAAGAAGAAGTTGTATGGCAGCTGCATCTTACCGATACTCACCTACGGGGCAGAAACTTGGAGGATCACTAGGAGGGTTCAACTTAAATTGAGGACGACTCAGCGAGCAATGGAACGGAAGATGATGGGTGTAACGTTAAGGGACAAGAAGAGAGCGGAGTTGGTCAGTGAACAAACACGTGTTAAGGACATGTTAGTAGAAATTAAGAAAAAGAAATGGGCGTGGGCAGGGCCTGTAATGCGAAGGCAAGATAACCGTTGGTCATTAAGGGTAACGGAAGGGATCCGTAGAGAAGGCAAGCGTGGCAAGGGGCGGCAGATAGATGGGCAGATGAGATCAAGAAGTTTGAGGGGATAAATTGGTCGCCGTTAGCACAGAAGTGGCATAATTGGAAAGGTATGGAAGAGGCATTTGCCTGGAATGGGCGTAGGTATGATTATGATGATGATGAAGGTCGATGATGACGACGACGACGACGACAGTAAAATGGGAGCTATACAGCATTCAGAAAAAATTTGGCTTTGCCGCAAAGCACTTCCTGTCGGCGTCTGCCAGACACTGTTGGTACACGAGCGAGATAGTACATTTTTGGCCGAATCGGTCGTTCTGATTGAGGTATTCGCCAGAGCAGAAAAACAGTTGCGCCCTCTCTACTTCTTGAGGTTCCGAAAAGGTCAACACGAATAGAAAATCTCAAGCCTTCCAAACAAGATTTCCTTAACCATGGTTCCTCTACCTCAGACTTCAGTCCAGGAAGTAAACGGACAGAAAAGAATAAAGGGCAAGCGGCTGAAAATTGCACCACGCTCTTACAGTCAGGAACACAAGCTTCGTCACAGGAAAAACGAGCGGAAACGTTTTGTAAGGCCCCCGAGGTCTCGGCGTGGCATGAAAGGCGCGGATTGTCTTCGCGAAAATTGCGGGCTGCCCTTCCCCACCAACTCTACGACCACTATGTCCTCGGCGAATGTTCCCTCGGGTTGTTATAGCCGGTACGAACGGCACAATTGGATGGAAAGCATCGATCGACCCCAAACTTGTAAACAGTTTTGTGCGTCTGTTAGAGGGTTGCCCTGCGGTCAGGTAAGAAAAGAAATAGTTAAAACACAAAGCCACAGAAGTAAACCCCATATTCGAGAGCAGTTTTTTACAGACAGTTTCAATTGTGTGCTTACCGCAATCTGAAGTTAAACAGATCTTACTGCAAGTTGAAATGAGGGAACCTGCTTAGTTATGTTCAAGAGTAAAAGTCCTTGCCTTTTAAAAAACATAAGCTTGGTAGAAGTTCCCGCACACACTCGTTTTGCTATTACGTGCTCATGCGCCACTGTTTGTTTCGGAACAAAGCACTCCGAGAAGCTTTACCAATATCGTTTTACCTTTAGAAACTTCTGGCGTCTCAATTCATTGTGCCGGAGACTGCACAGGTCAGCGATACTAGGTTTCACAATTTCCGTTTTGTTTGCGTTACTGACCAACTGCTGGCCCGAGTGCTAAGTTTGTATTCGCGACACTGGAATGTACAAATTCCGGCCGGATTTTTGTACACATTTGCACGCGCTGGTCACTCAATTTTATGCTGCCCAACTGGAACCGCTAACGAAGGTTGGTGGTGACAAGAAGTCGCTCTGTCGGGCCCCTCGTTTCCTAGCAACCCAGTTTCACGTTGGCTGCTCTAATGAAATTCCAAGTCACGGCCGTGTAGGGCGTAAGCTCTGAAACGTTAACGCACGTCCGTATCTTTGCGACCGCTCAAACATTCACGCTGTTGTTACACGCAGCACCCTAAATGAGACAGGTCCTCTTCGACGATAAACCCCTTAACCCTGCTATCCCGTAGTTCAATTCCAGACGAGTTTCTGGCGGATACAGTGATCACATTATCAAGTTTAGTCCGAAAGGCATCCGAAAGTGCCATATGGCGTAACTAGTGAATATACAGGAATCGAGAGGGTTGCAAAATAATCCTTTACTAACTACTTCCTGGAGACCAACCAAGATACGAAGTTTCGTCAGTCCTAATCCTCTTTTCACCATCATCCGACAAATACTTCGACTAAGTCACTCTACTTTCACTTCTATACAGAAATCGTCTTGCAAGTAATGCCTGCGGTAGAAGTTATGCGTCATGCTCAAGAGTTGGCACAAGACTCGCTATCCATGGCCCAAGGTTGCGTATACCGGTCGCGCGCGAAGAAATTCCCTTCGCACTTTCCGCTCGCAAAATGGCGGAGGACATTAAATGTTCTAAACGAAGCTTTACACGCACAGGTTGTGATGAGACGCTAAAGAAAAATTATAAGTACTAAGGGTTTTTTCAAAGTGTGCGCGAGTTTTGTACGCGTGGTGTTTTCGTTCCTTGCCCCCGCCCCCTCCACAAAAAAAAAAGTTCACCGCGACATGCGGTCAAAACACTCACATTGAGTTCAGTGGTAGGAAGCACAATACACTAGCCCCGCACCTCCCCCCTCCCCCGGTCACCACGAAGATTTTGAACGATATTGATTACTTTTTTTATTGCTTGGGCTGAAATGGCGCCCTGTGAAGTTTAGGCTGAATAACTAATCTCTTGGCCTTTTTTGCGCGCTGTCCGTGCTTTTAAAAGCAGCTTTGGAAGAGTTCAGTGTTCTTTGCTCCGCTCTCAACCGGCCATTGTTCTTTTTATGCCCTGTCTCTTTCATCTCTTGTGTCTTTGTTATGCGACTACACCACCCGCTCCTTTGTGATTTAATAAGGGCGCTAAGTAGCGGCGCAGTTAGAAGCGCACAATGGGAAGAAGGATAGAGGTCTTTTGTGCGGTTCGTGTGAAACAAAAATGCACACGCCGCAGGCCGTGACAGCTTCGAGCGATGGGGTCCCATGGGTCGCGAAGGTGATCGGAGTCAGGTGCGCAAAAAATCAATGCGCTCCGCAGTGGAGCGAACTGGTACGTGCGTGAGACGCTGAGACGCCGGTCTCATTAAGAACCACCTGAAGCTAGTGCAGGATTGTAACTTCGCCCACCGAGTGAAGTGTAATTTTTCATTCGGTATTCTGTATATGGCCGAGTCATTACGTCTGGCCCCTTCGTGGCTACGTGCGTTAACCATTCTGCAAGGCCGGGTTTAGGCTGTTGTCGCAATTGTCCTAATATGTTTAAATAATGACGTCATTTGACGTCTCAGCCAACCGAATTGCGTGAAACGCCGTTTTGTTACTTCCATAGCGCACGATATGGCTGTTACGTCGGTAGTCTGAACATAGCCTAAGAAGAAGTAGAAAGTTTGACATTTATTCCATCTAAGAGATAGCCGGTCATTAGGTCACGTTGTTGTAGTGACTGCCTCAATAAAACTTAACCACCTGGAGTTCAGAAAGCACCTTGAGATTTTTGACATGCGAGTTTGACTTGTTTGCGACCTGTGTCAATTAAAAGAAACACAAACCATGCGCAGGTGCCCAACGTCTAACTTGAAATTTGTACCCTTTCAGTTTATATTTAAAAAAATAAGGATGCTCACACTGACACGTAATACTTGAAGGTAGCGAAGCTGAACGCAACCTTAACGACCATCACGACGGCTTAAGTTCACGATTGCCTGCCGATTTGCTTCTTCTTCTCTGCCGCAACGATGTTTACTCCATCTTTGTTGCTATAACGGCGAAGAAGAAGCAAATCGAAGAAGGAGAACGAACGAACTGGAGCCCGCACACTTAAACTAGGCGCCCGCCGGTGCAACGTGTACCCTGTCACGCGTTCTGTGTCTAACAGGTGGCATGATTCCTCTCCCTAGAGTCACAACCGAGCGAGTAAACCTGGGAACGAAGGCATGCCAGGAAATGAGAGCGCACACGCTTTCGCCCGAGAGTTAAATCACCAGGACGCCTGAGCATGTAGTGCCACATTCAAGGGAACGTAGGACGCAACGACGACATCAAGAACCAGTTGACACCAGAGATATGCCACGGACAGCCCGCCAAAACAGACAGAAGCACCCAAACAACACATAAAGCACTCACGCGCCGGGAATCCGCTGTACTAAGGCAGATTCAGACAGACACGCTACCTACTATACACCGCACACACGGATTCCAGCGATTACCGGGCACCTCCATGTGTCGTAAGAACGGGGACTACCACAGCGTCTATCATACTCTCTGGACTTGCACACAGAACCCCGAACTTCCCCCCGTACCAAATCCTACCCACATTTCATCGGAAAGGAAGGTGGCCAACTCTAGCGCGGAAGTACAAAGGACACTGATTGAACGCGCACAGGTGGCCCTGTCGACTATCCCGGTAGCTCGGGACTAGGGCATCCTTCTAAAAATAAAGTTGCTTTCTTCTTCTTCACGGACGTAGTCGGGTGGGTAGGCCTTCTCACTTCGCTGACCTACTATAGACAGGTTCGAATGCTGCCGGTGCCGGTGATTTCTTTTCTGTATACTGTTGTACCGAGTTTTGTGAAACGCCGGAATCGACGAATTGCTTGACAGCTTTATTGTTAATTAAGCACACGTCTTCGAGAAAGGCGCCAAATGACCGCCAGTAACTGGTGTTGCTAAGTGGGCTGGCATACCTGAATGTTGTAGAAGAAGACTTTTTATACGTTGTGCTGTAAGGATATTTCGTTGAAAAAGGCGTTCCCAGCTGACACTGGAAAACTTTGCAAACAATAAATGTTAAGAAATTTTTAAATTCGCTTAGATAAAGAACATCCTATTTTTTCTCACGTGTATATTTTGATTACAGCATAAATCATAAGTCGCTCATTAATGAGATGACAGCACAATGCTGACCTTGTAAAAAAAATCTATGGCCGATAATTCCCATTGATGTAGTGGGATATGTGCTAGCAGTGCGATTTCTATTGGGACATATTTTTGCTAGCGATCTGAAATAACAAAAAAAAACACAACTTTGTCCCCTCTTACTAGGCTTCGTGACTTTGGGAAGAAATTGCAGCCTGATGTAGAGCCACTGTATAACATAAAAGAAAACGGAATCACCTGCGCCTTATGAACGGTCTTTTCATAAAATAACCTTGTGAAATTGCTCCATTATAAGCCAATCATACAGTTTATTTACTTCATTCGTTGTCCAAACAGCTGCTCGACCATCAAAACTGGCCTACTAAGCAAAACACGCGCAATGACCCAGAGTGATGGAAATTGCTAACGTGCTGGTTTTTATTAAGCCCGTTGGACCTCAAACCCACCTGCCTCTCAACTAAGATAAATTTTGAAAATATCATCGTTTACCTTTCTTATTACTTTTTATTCCGTCCGGGACCCAACCCCTCCTTTACCGTTTATGGCATTGAGCTGAGAGGTAACTAAAAACAAACAAACGTTTCACAGTACTAATACTCAAAATCACGATGCGCTCTTCATACAAAAAAAAAACATGGTGTTGTCAAAGCCACCCCAAATTCATAAGGTAGGGTAACCTAAGGGTCGCCACACACTTTTAACTTGGCAAAACGTAAAACGTTTTTAGGATGTTGTCAACGTCAACAGGTGCGTCCAGTGCCTCGGTTAACCGGGCCAAATATAACTGCGCTGTGCCCATCAGATTTCTTAATAAAAATTCAAAGTTCTTTTTTTCTTGGTAGGGGCACTAACTAAGTGGGGACTTTAGTGAAGTCATTTAATCCATACTGCAGCTGTTGTATGGTTTACTTTCAGCTGCAACAATTACCGCAATCTATGTCCACTTCAAAGAAAATATCAACAGAACAAAAAAAATTAGCAGAGGTATCTGTTGCGACGGCGAAATTGCGCAGCACATCTCTATGCGGGCAATAACTGCAGCTTTCGAAGTGTTTCCACTTACGAAGCAATGCGCGAAAGCGTTTATCGGTAGCGTGGCATTGGACCTCTAAAACACCGGGCAAACGAACGGCAATACAGCTGCACGGAAGGACTCTTTTGTAGTTGGAGGTGGGCGCGCCATCGTCGCTCCGTTTCCGCGGCCGCAATCGATGGAATCGATGCACCCTATGCTTTGTGGATGCACGCGATTGTCAGAGCCCAGGCGGTCGTTGATGGGTGCTTTGTTGTGTCTGGTGACCTCTCGTGAGAGCTTCCCACGAGGTTGGGAGAGGATTCCCCGAGCTTGCGTCCCGAAGAGCAACGAAATTTTAACGGAGACCAGTGCGGGAATGTAACTAGCCCTAGCCGTTAAACGATTTTGATTCCATGGGTACGCGGCCAGCGAGACATGAAGATCAATTTATGTACTAAAATATCTGAATATCTGAATAAAAAACAAGAAAAAAGAACGCGGTAGGGGAGGGGGGAGTATCATTGTGTGAAATACGTGGCTTTTTAAGGCAAGATAATTATATTACACCCAAGGACGGAATCAGGTGTTTCAAAAAGAAAACAGAAGCGTTATCGGTGAAAAAAAAAAAAAAATTGGCCGCGTATCTGCTCCTTTCGTTGCAAATGTCGTCAAAAGACGATAGTCTTTATCGACTTTTGCCAAATAAATGCCTCCCTTCGGTTTCCCGCTCACCTCTCATGTTGTTCCTGTTGCGTCGCGCTCCTCCCAAGGTAAAGACGCCGAAGGTTTGCTTAAATCATTTTAAATTTCCCGCGTTCCACTGCTCCAAACCGGTTGTCTCGATGCCAACGCTGCCGTACGGCGAAGACGCGTGTGAATCGAGGCGCCCTACTTCAACGTTTATAGAACCGCGTTTCCCTAGTCCACGTGTGTTCCAAGCAGAACGTGGAACCTATCTAGTGGAACCTTTCGTAACTCTTGCCACTTGATTTCTTTAAATGCCGCCAGAAGCTATATGGCGCGGGCGACAGCATGCAGGCGACGGCGGAGTGGTATTTTTTTCTTCCGTTGATGAAGTATTTAATCTTGCCAAAATCTAACATGTACGATTTTTTATAAAGGAACGCTGCAAATATCACTTCTGTATTAATTTGTTGTCTTATGTATGCGTAATGTCTTGTTGTTCTTCAAGAATATTGACAAGTATGAACATTACACCGGACTTAGACGGGCACATTTAGCTGTGACTATATAAGACTATCGCGCAGGCATTGTTTTACTTTGGCCGGATGGCTGAATCGAGTCACAGACAGACAGACGGACAGACAGACAGACAGACAGACAGACATACAGACAGACCAAAATTTCTGGGTTTAAGTAGCCCGAGAAAGACTATCGTCTTTTAAAGACGTATCTGCTGGCTTTGCTGCAAATGTCGCCGAAAGACGACAATCTTCTGCACCTCCGGCCGCGTAGAAGCCTCTCCTCTCTCCCCAGCCCACATCTCACGCTGCTTCCCTCCTATGTCGGTTCTCCCATGATAAACGCCCTAGAGGTTTGCTGAATTCAATTTAATTATGACGCGTTCGCACCAGTTCGCGCCCCATCTGTCGAGACATTTTGTTACTACTGCGCTTGTCGCTCCAACCAAGAGCCAGAGGTTTGGGCGGCAGCCATTTTTTGTATTGTCTTTAAAATAGTGTTTTGAAAGCATGTTTGTTAATTTGCTACCGCAAAAATTGCGCCCGCAAAATTTGTAATAAAAGAACACTGCTGGTATTAGTCATGTGTCGATTGTTTGCCTCAAATATCGTTAATACTTTCTTTTTGGTGAACAATGTTGACAAGTAGGTGTGTTCCCGATTTATTAGTTGGGAAATGTCTTTTTTTATATAAATGTATCGCTCCACAATTTTTTTATTTTTTGGTCGGATGGCTGAATCGAGAGACGGGCGGGCGCACAGACAGACAGACAGACAGACAGACAGACATACAGACAGACAGACAGACAGACAGGCAGGCAGGCAGGCAGGCAGGCAGGCAGGCAGGCAGGCAGGCAGGCAGGCAGGCAGGCAGACAGACCAAAATTTCTGCGTGCAAATAGCCCAAGAAAGACTATCGTCTTTAAAACGTTGATTGACTGTCGGGTTTAACGCCCGGACGCTGCACGGGCGATGAGGCATGCCGTATCGGAGGGCTCCCGAATACTTTTGGCCACCTGGGGATCTTTAACGCGCACCTAAATTTTCGCTTTTAAGTAGGCCAAAAAAAAATGTATCGTCATTAAAAGCAAAATACCGGAGTAAGCACTGCGACCTGCATTTACCGGCGCAAATGTGAGAGGGTGATTACCGGTGTCCGGTGATGACGGGCAGTGGCGGAGGAAAGAAGCTAGGAGGGATAGAGACGCTCAGCTGCGCATCGCCCGTGACGTCATTAGCTTTCCCGGAACAAGGAAAGTTTTGGCAAATGTTCTGTGGCTTTACCGAACTAGCTTAAAGGTAATGTTGAAACACGCGGTTAATTTGGTGAAACGTACATACTGGACAAAAGGAAGTAAAAAGCTGCTTACTTATACACCGTGGCTAGTTGTAGTTGTTACATGGAAAGTAAAGTGATTGGACTAAGACAATATTTTTAGTAGCCAATAAATGACATTCAAAAAGCGATGTTTAATACAGGCATGAGCTTAAATTCTCGACTTTCGTATCTTATCTCTGGGTTAGGGAGGAGTCTCCGGGGTATGTTTTTTTTTCCGTTATGCCTTCCTTCTCGCATTTTTTTTTACTTATTACTATTTAGAGAGTAGCGAGCTGCAGTCCCGCTTTTGTCTGATTTAAGTGGTGACCGGCACGGCTAGGGTCAGCCCACTTTCCTTTCGATTCTTTGTGTTTAAGGTCATCCTCCCGAAGAACGTTATGAATAAAGTAGAATGAATTCGTTCTTACGAGACGAAACAGCTTTTGTCAGATAAGTGCATTAGACCAAATGTTTTAAAAGGGAACGTCTTTGTGAGTTTAGTTTAAATTTGTTTCCTTTATATTAAAGAACATTCAATGTAGAGGGAATGAAACTTCGCAAGCCGTATTCCATGCTATCCTTCAGTCCCTTTTGCTGGTTCCTCAAGAAATGTTTTAATGATGTCTTGCTCAAAGTGCAGTTCACCCGCCGAAGAATTCTCTCCCAGTTTTTTTTTTTCCTGTTGCGGGAGGAGTTAGAGTCGTAACTTTATTTGAGTGTGCACAATTAATACCGCCCGGCAGCAAGGCGAAGTATAACAGTCCGAGCACATGGTGAAGTGCGGGCCTCACGGCCCCGCCGTCTTCTGTCGTCGTTGGAGGGTCGTCTGGCTACCATTGCTTCACCGTCGTCA
Organism: Haemaphysalis longicornis; assembly: GCA_013339765.2. Classification (NCBI taxonomy): domain Eukaryota; kingdom Metazoa; phylum Arthropoda; class Arachnida; order Ixodida; family Ixodidae; genus Haemaphysalis; species Haemaphysalis longicornis. The sequence goes on along the minus strand of CM023449.1, from coordinate 272,930,786 downwards.
GCACAGGCAGTTTTCCGGCGCCCTTTGCAACCGCCCATTGTGGATCCCGCTTAGAGGAATATGCTGTCAAATATCATTAGGCGCAGGCTCAAAGGACATGCACAGTCGGTATTACCTTCCAAGTGTTTTGTTTTTAGAGAATGCTGTTTGTGTGAAAAGCACTTATATTAGTTACAAAGTTTTAAAACTCGTGATATTTTGCTGCAGAAGCGGAGGTTCCGGTAAAGCGGCTTCCACTTATCTGGAATGCGTTACAGGCGCAACAACGACGAAGAAAGGCACGTTTAGAAGAAAAAAAAACACGTTACAGTACGTTGCACCAAGTAGTGAATAGTCTGTTTCATAATGAATCCTAGTCCTCTCGCACCCCACTTGTCCTAAACCAAACTGCCCTTCCCAACCAGCAGTACGTCTCAACTTTACTGAGAGCGCCATCCACCCGATGTACCGCCACACCTGCGTTCCTGCATCGCTTCCTGGGAGGAGTGGCTGAACCCAGTCATGACGTGTACGTGAAGTCGCCGCAAGAGCTCCTGGCGGCCCGCAGCCTTAGGGTTAGTGAGCGACTCTGGGGTACTACGGACCGACCTACTCCTAATATAGAGACACTATGGCCCGAAGGCACTGACTAAGGCAGTTTAGACAATGAAACATTTTCTCTTTCTCTCTCTTTTTCTTCCGGATGGTCGAGTTGGCCGACACCGAGCTCTCCTCACGAGGCGCACGCTCACGTGTTCTAGGTAGTTTTTCCTGGTAATTTTTGTTGTAAATCTCCTCAAGTATCCATCCCTCATTCTTATTAGGACTGCACCCCGCCATCTCTTGCCCCATCCCCCGCCTCCATCACCTCCTGGGAGCTCTGGCTGTCTCCCACGCCGACAGTAAACATCCAGGCTGCCCAGGAAGCTCTCTACAAACCCGTGCACCGGATTCCGCACGGGCATTCTGCAGTACTACGTGGATCCGGTGAATTGAACTTTCCACTTAGGACCTGGACTTAGGTCCTGCGGAAAATAAAAGTTTGTACTCTCTCTCTCTCCTCAAGTGGCGCAAGCCCGCGCGCAAGCTTTGCCGTTAAAATTATTTGATTCTCGTTTACCTCCTGAGAGAGGTGTACCAGTGAAAACCTATGAACCCTTCAATCATACGTAACTACTCCGGAATGTCACTATAGCAGAAAGCTCAAAATAACAATAAGCAGACAGTAATATTTGTTGTGAGTGTCAATGCTATGAAGGTGTTTCCAGGGAAACCATTGTTACGAATGCAAACCTGAAAACGGGCCGCCGTATCTGTTTGCTTCGCTGAAAATGTCGTTCGAAAGACGATAGTCTGCTGGCGCTACTGCTCCATGAGTCCTCGTCTCTCCCCACCCACCCGTGATACTCTTTTTTTACCATTTCCGTCCCGGCATGACAAGTGGAAAACATGTTTGTTTAAGGAGATCTAATTTTTTTCGTGGTATTGCTGCTTGCGTGCAGTGTGTCGGTGACTCCAGGCCATCAGCCCGTTTGACTCGCACGTGGTTCTGTATAGCACAGTAGTTTTCAAAGAAGAATTGTTTGTGAGATGGAAATGTATTTTATTATTGGGAAGGGTCACTTGCTGTACGCATGTGATGTGCCGAAGTACTCGCCTCAGAAGTTTCTTGGGCATGCTTGAGACGACGGGTCTCGGCACGCCGGCGCTTCTCCGCCTAAATGTCCTCCTTGTTCTTTTCCTTGTGTTTTCTGGGCATATGTTTTCGTCTAGACTTGACACTTCACGACCACTGGCATGGTGGCTTCAAGGGTGGAAAACCGTCGATTCACGCGTCGGGCGCGTGGTGTGTGTCGTGTCGCCGCGGGTGCGTCTCGGGTCACGGTCTTTTACTGGCCGCTCGGCACGTTTCCCGGACGACACTGGTGGCGTCACCTGACGGTGGCCTTGGAAAAAACACGGACGTGCGCACCCAGTTCCACTTACACGTGGCGCCTACCAATGCTTCGGCGGTGTCCGTTTTTTACAGTGGCTCTGGTATTTAATTTTACATCGCAAAAGTGAAGCGTCCATGTAATTCTTAATAAAAGAATACTTCAAATATTACTCATGTAGTGATGCTCCACCTCAGATATGCGTAACGTTTTGTTTTGCTAACAATGTTAACAAGTATGAATATTGCCACCAGATTTAGTTGTTTAGAGACGTCTTTGCGCATATAAACATCTCCGTGAATATCTGCGCTAACTTTGGCCGGTCGGCCAAATCGAATGATAGACGGGCAGACAAACAGACAGGCAGAGACACACCAAAATTTCCGCGTCCAGGTAGCCCAGAAAGAATATTTCCCTGTAAAAAAATGAAATTGGAACGCCGAACCACATGCATAATCAACGGTACGCAGAGCTTCCAGTGCATCTTCTGTGCTGTTTCGGCCACAGCGACGCATCGCTACGAAAGTACTTTCCAAGCTAGCAGGTTGTTGGACGTGTCTTTTAACAGAACGACACCTCCGTCTTACACCGTCTTACGCCGTCTTAGGGTACGTCGTACGCCCGCTGTTGACGCGGCAACCGTTTTCTCGTACGGAATTGGCGGATGACACGCGCTGCGTTCTGTTATGGCGTCTCTTAAGAGGCTCCCCTCATCACCCGAGTCACCTTGCAATCACGCTTTCTGCTGTTCTGGCAGCCATCCGTCTCTCAAGCGAAACATAAAATACGGCGACGAGGGCCATGCTTTGATCTTGTAAATGGCTTTCGCCATGACAAGTGAATACCGCAAAGGCTGTTTGCCATTATTCTAGTTTGTGTCTTCCCGGCAGATGCCAGTGTTGAGAAGGTGGCGGTATCTTTTTTTTTTTTGTCATTCAAGTGCAGTACAAGCCCCTACGTTACTCATCGTCAACCATCGCTAGGCTTTCCGCAATCGATGGCGATTCACCTCTTTTTCATTGTGCATAAGGACATGCTCACTTGCGAGCGGCATTTTCTATAGTTCGTACCACAAGCTAGGTGCAGCACTGTGGAGGCTACATTGCTGTCAACAGTGCGCCCACTGAGGGCGCCTAACTCGCCGTGAAGGGGGTCCTGAAAGGACATTCCCTTCTCTCCTCTCGGCAAGTGGAACCGCAAGGCCCCGGTGCCTTTTGTCGCTTCCTTCGCGGTGACTTAGGCGCCCTGAGGGGGCGGGCTGTTGACAACAATGTAGCCTCTACAGTGCTGCGCCTAGCTTGTGGTATGAACTACAGGCTAGATGCCGCCATTTTCGGACTAACTAACGTTTGGCAACCACGGCAAAGAAGCATTTTGTGCTGTCCGGGAGACTGGTCACGTAGTTGGGATAAAATAGAAGTGCACATTTGCGCACCATCAGGCCGCAAGGGGTGTTAATGACGCAGATTATGTATGAATTTTTATGATCCTCAAATGAAGGTGATGTGAAAATGTTGACGTAACTGTAATTAAGAAATGCGGAAGTGTTCAAAGAAGGAGACATCTATGCGCTTTATCCGAGCAGGAAGGTCCGATAATATCGTGCGGCCACCAGTCCCCATTCCTTTGACATTTTGCTCAAGCAAACTGTCATTTTAGAAAAAAATCTACGGGGTACTGGGGCAGTCTTTATCGATTGAATTAGGTTGAAAACAAATCTGTGCGGAACCATCTAGTTCTAATGCCTCCGAAATGTACTGCCTCGTTTGGGCGAAGCTTTTATGGAATCCTGAATTTGACCCGTTTTGTTGAGTTTCGTAATAATGAATTGGCACCAATATGATGGGAGTAATTTCCGGAGCGCTGAATTTCCATTAAGAAGTATTGATTCTTGTGACTTTCACCTTTTCTTAAATCAATTTGTTACTACGGGGTCAGAAGGGGCTTACCCCTGCTGCCGCGTGGGGATATACGAGCCAACCGGTGCGTTTGGCGCGCCTCTTCATGAATTTTCTTTAGGTTAGCAACATAAGTTTTTATGATTATTTATAATATTGATATTATTATCATTAGTAAATGGACAAGTAATAACAAAAAGAATAACGCAACTAACCCTGGTCTTTAACGTGTGGTTAAAGACCGGCCTGCCTTGTTTCCATTTTTATCTCTTTCTGGGAAGTAAACTTTAGTAAACAAAGCTACCTCATTCGTAGGTGGCTTGACCGCAATACCGCATCACAGAACTGTACGTGCGCTGTAGGCGCACAGTCAAAGCAGACGACTTCCGTCCGAAGTTACTAATCAAGTAAATGCCCTTCTTCTCTTTAGCTGCCACGAACGTCGAGAGAAAACACGTAAACGTACAGGCGCAAGCCCGATTGGTTTGCCCCTCCTACGTAGCAGGATAGCACGGAAAGGGTGCCGACATAACCGTTACGTGGGACGGCATTCCACTCTTTCAATTGGCAGAGGCAGAAGAAACGTCAGGCATATATGTTCAAAGTAACCAATCAACGGGCGAGGCAAAGTTGTGAAAAGAGAGATGCGGATGCCCTCCTCCTTCATTGACGCCTTTGGGCTAGCAGGCGCCTAATTTGAGCCTGGCTCCACCGGGCCTGCTGTCGCCGGTGCATCGCCTAATGGAATCGTACACTAGGGACCGCCACCGACGTGGCTAACATCAACACGTACGACGCTGGCAGTGTCTCGGAGCGTCTTGGGGGTTCCCGTCGAAGGAAAGATGTGGGACCCAGCTGAGGACAGCACGGGAGCAATTCACACCACGCTAGTTGCACCGCACTTGATGCGTTGACCGTCGTAGCAGACTGCTTAGCAAGTGTGCGTTCCGAAGGGCCACACTCAGTGAAAACAAAATAGGCTATTCGCGCATGCGGCCTGGCCTACGATTTTGCACAATACTGCAGAACGTATTTATTTATATTAATAGCACCCGTACGCTCTACGGTCCGCATTGATGCGGGCGAGCCCGTACTTGCAATTGTGATACACGATAAACTGGCGCAAGTAGGACAGGCAGAACAGTACACTGCTTCTGTCCCGTCTTTGCGCCGGTTAATTATGCTTGGCAGGCCTCTTAAAGCTGTCAACGTAAAGTTACACAAGTATATTGCAAGGCCCTGTTTGATATATTCTATTTATTATATACTGCGGACACCGCTCAGTCGCTTTCCCCTTGGACAGTTGCTAGACGTGAATGCGCCGCAATGCTTGTAGAATCTCAAACATTGTCAAAGCGTGGGGAGGTGTCATTGCAATTATATTCAGCTCACAAGACACAGAAAGGTGGGTGGGGTGCATACAGCTGCTACAGTTGTTGTTTTTGTGAATTATAGTTAGAGAACAGCAATAGATGCACAAGACGCAGAGCGAGTTCGGTTCATATAGCAAATTTTTGTCAAGAGGAACATGATCTGTTTGGTAGCTTCAAAAATAGAACTAGGGGAAGCTACGGCTGGGATCTGACGCTCACCCCGGGGAAGGACTATCGTGACAGTTTCTTTTGCTGTGGGTGCAAGTCTTCCACTTAACGTACGCACCCAGGGCCACCTACTGGTGCTCGTGGAACACTCCTCATGTTCTTTTGAACAAATGGCCTAGAGAACTCTGCGTCTGGATTTCAATATCCCAGCGGTTAGAGCCTCGGATTTTGAACTCAAAGCCTCTATTCGAGTCACAGTAATGATATTTTTTTGGAAGACCCCTGATTTCATTTTGAATGTTCTCTTGCCTCAATTCTACGCATTCTTTTCGAAAATGAGGTGGCTTGGTATGTGTTAGGCAACTTTGGAGCGGGGCGCAGCACATGAACACGTTTCATTCACGTTCTGAATTGCACCGGAAGCACCGAGATTCTGCCTAGCTCATAACAAAATATCGCAAGGATAATGAATAAAAACAAGGGCAGTTACCTGTCGAATGTGAGAACACAAATACGTGTAAAACTAAAACAGAAACGAAGGGGTCACTAAAAACACGCGAATAACTTCAAGGATTTCGTAATGATTCTAATATGTTAACTTTCGCGTTAAATGCACGGTAATGGAGATGGGAAACGTGATTCGGATTTGCTTCGGCTCTTTTTCTAGTCACAGCATATAAAGTGAAATTTGCTGAAGCTGGTTCCGTGATGTTCTTGCCAGTGTGGTAGCAGTAGGAATTTAAATGTTTAAATTTAAATTTTAAATGTTAAAATTTAAATGTTTTTCAATACCTGTTGTGTTTTCTCTGTGAAAAAGCTTCTTTTGTCGCTGGAATAGAGATTAGCGAGTTAGTTCTTTCAATCTGAACAAGGTTCCGTTTTGTCTTTATGGCCCCTTTAACAAAATGGCGACAAAAAATCATCACGAAGTTCATATAAACTTCAGGTCAGGCAAAGTTCAGGGATAAAAGTTCAGCCAATCATAAAGTTCTAGCAGAAGCAATCCCCGATGACTGTCGATGTGATTTCATTAGTATTCCTTCGGCTGTGGGTTAGAATGCATTGACGAGCTGCCCTCCTCCAACACCCCTCATTCCTTGTGCCCACCCCGTACTTCTAACAATACAGACAAAGTCAAAACTCGATTTAACGAAGTTGATAGGAGTCGCGAATTATTTCTCTAGATCAAGAACCTCGGTAAATCGAGTTAGGTCTTTTTGGTCACTTAATTATGTACACATTGGTCACATTGGATTATAAACTGTAGCGCCATTTATCAAGATTATGCGGTGTCGTATTTGCGAAGCGTAAATGCCCCGAAAATAAGATTGCGGCCCGCACGTATGAAAAGAGACCATGAGAATGGACCTTTTTCCAGTAGCGTAGCTCTCATGCGGCTGCCGCCCAAACCCCACTTGGTGGATTATATAAGAACACGCCACCTTTTTTTCCCGCCTGCCCTGCGCAGTTGAGGAAGCTGTCCCAGGCGTCACGCATGGTTTTGGTTGCAGATAAATTTCGATGGCAGCCGTAGCGCATACCTGTCGGCCGCTTTCAGGGCTAAGAAAACGGAGCAACACTTAGCTGGCTCGGCGTTCGCCACTGGCTAATTCAATATGGCGCCATTGTGTTAAGATTTTGCTCACCAAGAATGGCAGATTTGTCGCTGGGAGTGAGAGTAGCGCATGCGCAGAACGCTACTGAACAGAGGTACATTGTTACCTGAACAAGAATGGCCCCCGGGGGGCTACAAATGTATTTCCCATCAAAGAAATCAGTGATGTTTGCTTGCGTGCGCTTTGTGAGCAACTACCAGACGCATTTCTGGTAAGTTTGTTGTGCGTCCAGTGCGTCTTCCGTATCCTCGTGCGCTCTGGCAAACATCCGCAGCATATCAAGGGCAACCATCCCCTGACGAGAACTACCCGCAGAACAATGGCCAACGAACAACACTGCCGTAAAGTTTGGAGAGAATGCCCTCCCCCCAAAAATCACCCACACCCTAGAATTGGGCTAGCTTCGACGTCTTGGAAAGCCCGGGGAGCTCCCTCTGCGAAAACGTCCCTCGGCCACGAACACCCCCGGTGTCTCGATTTTGAACAAAAGAAACACACCCTGTCCGGCTTGACTAGCAAGAGGAGGAGGAAAGGGCAGTAGCAATCGCAGTAATGTCTAGAGAGTATTGGTAGTAGATGGGAAGAGCAGAAGAGTGGGAGATACCGTCTTGGCCTGCGGCATCTCGAAAGCCTTGACGGTTTTGAAGAACGCCCGTTCTACCAGCGCCTGGCCTTTGCGAGCACGGGACGGGGGAGGGGACCCGAACCTCGGGAGAACATGGGGGACGAAACGCTGAAACTCGTGTTCGACTACGACCGCGACGCATGGTTCGATGCCTTTACCGACGATGAGTGAACAAAATAAACGCGAATCATTTACCCAACTGTCGATGCGATAACTTATTGGTTTTTTCCGCATATGACCCAAAAGTTCGTCAATCCGGTATGTTTGACTCGTTGATATCTGCCCAGTTTGAGTGGGCGTTCTTTCGGAACTTTACGGTAAGCACGCCCCGAAAAATCCGGCCGTCGATGGACAAATTGAAACCGGGAGTGACACCGAATTGAACGTGTGAACTACACTTTCCTTACCATTGCCGCCATCTGGTGAATTTAACTCAAAATTACAACAACCGTTTTGATTGATTGTAGGGTTTAACGCGCCGACGCAACGCAGGTGATGAGGCGCGCCGTAGTGGAGGGCTCCGGCTTAATTTTGACCACCTGGGGATCTTTAACGTGCACCGAAATCTCGTCCACGCGGGCGTTTTTGCTTTTCGCCTCCATCAGAAAAGTGGCCGCCGCGGCCGGGAATCGAACCCGTGACCTCGTGCTCAGCAGCGCAACGCTTTAGTCGTTGAGCCACCGCGGCGTATGCAACAACCGTTTTGCGCCGCGCAGTTTCGTAAAAGTGGGGCGAAGGTAATTCGTGGTGTTAACTTTGGCGTGTCATGAATGAATTTTGAGGCGTTCTGTACAAAGTAGAACAAAAAGTAACCTTTTTGAGCTGCGTTTTTTGAGGAAAGATTTGTTAATTTGGAACAAACTAATATATTGGTTTCGTAATTTCGAATTAGTTAAAGTATTGGGCTGTAAGGGAGTTTGATGGGGTATCGGGATATCCTCGCCAAATGGAGACTTTTGTTAAATTGTGTTTCGTTCAACCATGTTCTTAGTTTAAAAGTAAAATTGACATTATATTTTTGAAAAACGGTTAGAAAGAATATAAAATGGCTGGCGATATGCAGCAGAACGGACGACTACGTGAAGATGGGGTCAATGATGTAATAATTTTTAAGCAATAAACATTACGAAAGAAAGACACCAAAACTACGCGAGGGATCTACGCTCCTATTGAGCCAACTTTGCAGGACCTCAGTGAAAGGCGAGGACTACACAGGAAAGTGGGCCCCAAACGTGTTCCATGCCGTCAGTTCGGTGTTGAGTTATTCCCCAGCGATGGGGGCTCGAAGAGCAACACCGGTCAGTCTTTTGGGAGCACACGCGCACGAAATTGCTGCTTTCGGAACCTTTTGGCGCCGTTGTTTTGTAACTCACCCTTTCTTATTTTTATCGCTTTCGTCGTTGAGAGATCGCACAAATGATAAAGCGATTGGCCTTGACTCTCGGGGGATGTGCAGCCCGTGGCTCTGCCGATCTGTGCGGGTAATCTTCAAACGCTGCTTCGTCGCAAGGCTGCATTTGGTTGGTGATCAAGTGGTTGTGATCAGGATGTGTTAATCTTTGTTTGTTTACAGGCCCCCAACGTCCCAAACTGTTCTGGGAAAAAAGTTGTAAATGCTGCTCCCGGGAATCCGCTTCGGGGAAGGGAAGTTTCGTGAGATCCTATCCCTTTGCTTGGATCTTTCATACGCGCCCCAAGGGGTCTCAATTTTCCTCTAGCCAAGAAGCTGATGCGCGCGGGTGCGTTAACGCATTTGGGACATTCAGGAATAAATATCGGGATGCCATGTGCACCTGAAATTAGCGATTCGCCGGACTTTTAATTTTCTGCTTTTCTCTTGACAGCATTGAAACTCTATGACTAGAGATAAAGAGAGAAAGTGTAAACTTTCATTTCCATCACTACCTTCTACGGTGCCAGTTTTTTTTTTAACTAAAGTACTTTGTGTCCATTCTCTTTGCGTCGTTGCCCAACTTGTTGCCGTCTCTCCGACCCGACGCCTACGACTCCCAGGATTGTCGACCTTCCGAATGAATTAATTAATGGTTTTGCATTGAAACTAAGATAACCAAGCATAACCATGCAAAACTCTGCCAGCCCGAGCGCGACCACTTTTATTCACCTGCAAGTGTTGTTAAACAAAGGAAAACGTGCGAAAAAAATCACATGTAGCTGAATGCTCACTTTGGCTGAACCACACGGCAATTTTAGTCATTGGCCCGGAGTGTAATAAGAGCCCAGCGTATGCAAATGAAAAGAAAACGTTCCCCGGGACGCGAAATCCCAGAATAAACAGAAAAATTGCTGAGACAATCTGTTTGTCGAAAGTCGGAGTAGACGGCGCCCGTTTGTTTAGACGAGGGCTTCCGCGATTTGCGTGGTTGACACAAAAAACCAAACTCAGGGATGGAACCGACGCGGCTCTGTTCTTTATGATCCTTCCTTAGTATACTAGGAGTCGGCGAGCTCTATTTCTGGCAGCAAACGAAACGCCTTCTTAGGAATACATCGGATCCGAGAATCCAATACCAGAGTTACCCTGCGATCAAGGAAGCGACCTCGCCAGCAATTCGTGCCGCTACAATCGTGAGCGGCGATACTTTTTTTTTGTACATTTACCCAAAAGCCATACTGAACAAGCAGTAACGCTAAGAAAAAGCCCTCTAAATTAAAAAAAAAGAACAAAGGAAGGAACACTGACAAAGGGCAAGACAAGATCCTTCCAAAACTATCTGCGTCACAAGGTCGCGGATTTTCCCAGGAAACAGATGCTGAGTACTTGCTGGCCTGCATAAGGGAAACATTAAAGCAACAAAAAAACACAACTAGAAACCTTAGTTACTTATGTGCCGTAAAACGCAACCCAACACAGTACAACACAAGTAACCGGAAAGAAAAAAAATGTATGCTAAGCCTGAAGGTCTTTCCTGCATATGTCTTGTTTTCTTTTAATCACATTCTATCTTGCTTTCAGCGCAGATACAAACGTCCTACTCTCAGTTCAGTTTAAATTTGCCCCTGATTCGGTAGCGACATGAAAAATATTATCCCAAGTGTTTACAAATGTTTTTTCGTGGTACTTTAAAATTTTAATCGTAAAAAAAAACCTCGGGCCCCGCTAGAAAATTGAGCGATTACTACAGTTTTAGATGACACTCGCACAGCACCACACCGGAGGAATGGTTCCATTCTGTAATATCAGAAAAATAAATGGAAGCCATCCCACCCTGCCAAAGTAAATATCCAGCGCAGCTGTTCTAAACCACTACATATGTCTGATAAGGGAGGGTATGAAATGTTCCTCGTTGTGTCGGCGGGATTGTCGCTTGCACTCGGCTTCTCCTGTGGCAAATGCTGGGTTCTGACGTATGCGCTCGGCGTATTCGGCGAGAACCTCTGGGTCCTGCCTAGCCCGATACATGCGCTACCCCTCGAATAGCGCCAAGCCCCCTCCTCTTTCGAGAGCACGTGGAAACCCAATCTTTACCAGAGCACATGGGGGGTTCCCATTGTTCATGGGCGCATTATCATCCATCATAAGGTTTCGATGCTTGTTTTGTGGTTTTCTTTCTTTGCACTATTACTCAGCGCTATCCTGCACGTCATATTATCCTGACGCATGCGATCGGCGTCTTAGGCGATATACTGGTGGGTCCTGTCAGGTTTTTTTTGTTGTCTACATGAAATCTTGCGACTAACGAGAGGCTAACCGCTTAGCTGTAAAAGCATCTACTCATTTCCCACTTCAGCAGTAATTAGGGCGTTGCGTGAAGACGGAGCCGACAAGCCACATATCGTGCTCTTCAAATATATGTACGACGAAAGCACGGGAACTATACGGGTCTATCAAAGATCTTTTGAATTTCCTATACGAAAGGGTGTCCGGCAAGGGGACATAATATCCGCGCAATTATTTACAACCTGCCTGGAAGGTGTGTGCTAAAAGATTAAGTGGAAAAAAACAGGTTGCGAATCAATGGTAAATATCTAGGCCCCCAAGTTTTGCAGACGACATTGTATTGTTCAGTCAACAGTCGGAAATTGCAGCGTATGCATTGCCAATTGTGCTCGGTAAGGAAGGCCTGCAGGATTAAAAATAAACACAAACAAATCCACGTTAATGTCAAAGCCGCATGCCAAGAAACGTGACTTTAAGCTAAATATAACGAAGTCTTCGAAACAGTAAGCGATTACGTATATATCTAGGACAAGTCACAGGGGCTGATCCGAACCTTGAAAAGGAAATTACCAGCTGAATAAGCACGGGGTGAACTGCTTTTGGTAAAACCTCTGGTATTCCGATTATTAAGCTTCCTCTGTAACTCAGAAAGCTGCCATTTAACCAATGCATTCTTTCAGTAATGACGTACAGGGAAGAGACTTGGGGTCTCACTAAACGGCTTGAAAAAAACTTACACCGGCCCAAAGGGCTAGGAAATAATACTGGGGTCACTATGAGGGATAAGAAACAGCTTCATGGATTAGAGAACAGACTGAGGTGGAAGACATTCTAGCTCAAATTAAGCGAATAAAATGTGCCTGGGCGGGTGACGTATTGCTCATGAGGGACCACAGGTGGACCGTCCTTTTAACGGAGTGGCTGCCACTAGACCGAACACGGAATGGGGGAGGCCGAGGACTGGATGGAGAGATGAGGTAAGAAAATTTGGGGGCAAAGGATGGACTCAGCTATCACTCGGAAAACGTGGCTGGAGATCTTTGTGGGAGGCCTCGTCCTGCAGTGGGCACAACCAGGCTGCTGATGATGATGATTAATATAAAATCAGAAAAAAAAATTATGGATTAACACACTATTTCCCCCAAATAATTGGAAACCCAACACAGTGCCTCTTTATAAGCCTTTTCAATGGCTGCGGTGCCCTCGCTTGACTATTTTCGATTTCAACGCCCAGGCTGATGCTGAAACTAGTTAAGGGAGGGTGCGAAAGCCACTCTGGCGAATCACTGCTCCGCACTTGATAGCTTTCACGTTGAGTAGAACTGTTATCATGTTTTGTAAACTTAGTTTTTATTTTCCTTGTTTTCATAAATATTGCTACGGTGATCATCGTTGGACTAAGTGGTGAATTATAGTATGGTATATTCACAGGCCTGGCCGGGGTTCAGCGCAGAGTGTGGAATGCCAATTTCCGATCCGTCAAAAAGCGCGTCGTTCTCGTCCTCGTCGTCGAGCTGGTGTCGGGGAAGATTTGTCTATCAAAGACATAATAACATCTACAGCGCCGCAACACTGCTGAAGTAGTCCTGTCGTTTAACAATATTAACCACACGAGCACTGGCTTCAATTAAGAGAACAATGTTACACCCGCTTTTGAGCTGCGGCTTTGACTGAAATGTGCCAAACATTTCCTCTGCCCTAAATACTGATGGCATGCACCAAACGTGCAGCAGCAGACGCCACATGAAAATTTCAGGGCGCATTTCTATACGTCGTGATTGTATTTATGAGCTGAAGTCGGGCTGATATTTAGTCGAGGCTGATGAACTCGAGCTGATATTTATGATCTGAGGTCGGCTTCGGAAAACTGTCATTTAGAAACGAACGCCAAAACAGTACACCCCCCCCCCCCCCTTGAAGAAAAAAAAAAAAACACGACGTCAAACGTTTCACCAGGGTTTGTAAAGATATGCTTCACCCATAAAATAAATATTTGATATCCAATTATACCAATAACCTTTACTAACAAGGAAGGAAGGCAAGTACACGTTTGCTTTGCTTTGTTTTTCTTAGTTACCCGTCGCCTAGCCCCTGGCATTGTTTTTTGTTGTTTTTGTTTCGGCTGGACATGTTCCGAGTGCACAAACACGTGGAATTCATCAGAAGTCTTAAGCGGAGGGTTCATAGCAGCCCCCCCCGCACGAAGTGTTGATGCATGCAGATGTACTACAAGAAAAGTGCAGTGAACACATTTGCTTGACTTAAGATATTAGCGCTGGAGCAGTAAACACTCGCTAACTTGTTGGAGAAACAGCTCTACGATATTACATTTATCTCTGAGTGTTATGTCGGTCCTGCTCTTGAAAAGCAGAGCATCTAGGCCTCGCTCGGATACCCCTTTTCCCGCAGCATTCTAACAACCTTTGTAAACATTTACTGTACCGTTTCACGTAAAAACTGTCGCACGTTCGAGCCGTTAGATGATGCTTGCCCTGCCCGGTCAAAATATTGTTCCTTTTCTTGCGCACACCTGCTAATTCTCCTGGAGTTGAATGCCCGTTTTATTTTGGATTCTGTAACAGCTGTCGCATTGCTCCAATTAGGTGATTTTGTTATTCATGACCCGATGAAGATGCTGTGAACTGTTACGAGGGGTAACGCAATAAAAACAAGGGAGACCTTGTGTAGCTTTTAAGAGGCAGACAGTGAATTGTAAAGAACTTTGCGCAGGTCAGTTCGTATAGATTTCCCTCCAATTTCAAGCGCATAGGGAAAAAGATATCGTTTTGGGTTTTTTTTAAATCCGTTTTTCTTCACGCGTTTTCGACAGCGTGCGCCCAAAATTTTTTCTTTGGTTCCGTGCCGATAAAAGAGGAAGAGTTCGTAGGTGAGCTCAGAATTGCCAAAAGTACTAATACCTACTTTTCCATTAACCGCTTATAAGTTCTCGTAATGAAATTCGAACTGATGCATTTTAACTGATGCACTCAAACTTATTCCCACTGCATGCGGCTTTCCAGAGAGAAGTCTAAAGTGAAGTAACCAGGAAAACAGGTTTGAAAGCATCATTACTTCGTTAAAATGTAAATCTTTCCGGTAATGACAAGGTTTTTATGCTGAATGTTTTTCATGTGCCATAGGTATGGGCGACTGTAGAATGTTTTTAATTGAAGTCGCATTATGTAGGGTAACCGGTGTAGTGACTGACAAGACCGGAAACCAAATCTGTATATTTTAAACATAAAGAAACATAAACGTACAAGCGGACTTCAGGTATTTTCGAACAAAAGAAAGGAAATACGGAATTATTTTTTCCTTTTACCGAATCTTCCGAGTGGACAAAAATGAGGCACGATAAACAGTTCCCGAATTAGCTGCCATTACGGACGCATGCCTGCATGACGTGCATAGCAATGCATTAAGCAGTAAGTCATTGCGACGTGTATGGCGGAGTCGCGGGAATAATAAGGCGCGCAAGTTATCCCATAATCGCAACTACCGTCGACTACCCTTAATTCATTGTTGTTCAATCCAACTTTTCGCTTACTCAGTCCGCAGTGAAAGGTCGCGCCAGACTCCCATATTTCGCTAAGGAAGGAAAATCTGTTCTTCGAAAGCGGTGACATCCGAGTAACCGGCGTGTGGAGCACATTCGACTGTCCACACTCCGCATTTAAAGCCGCCATCTTGAGACCCTAAGGTATTTATAAGGCATTCCCAATGCTTAGGATTGCATAGATTTTATGTTCTGCTGTCCAACCGTCCGCGCACCGACTCCACCGGTGTGAGGCACGCGTAAAAGCCAAGAAAGAAACAACTTCAATACGTTATTGCCTGCGATAAAACGAATTTCAACGATTCGTTTTTTTTTTCGTGGCTTGTAAATTTGTACATGCGGATAATTCGACCAGATTTTCTATTTCTGTAAAGGTGGAGCTGCGGGAGTTGCCTCTTCCGCAGCTTCTATGGAAAATATACTCATCTCATCCCGCTCGAGGCTCAGACGCATTCAGTTTTAGTTGTGTAATATAGAAATATGCATGACCACATAGTGTTACCCTTAAAGGGGCCCTGAAAGGCGTTTTGAGCACACTAAATGAACTAGCGCAATCGTTAGATTGGGTCGTCAACGTCATCTGTGCCAAGTATTACTCTTTTACGCGCAGCGGAAAGCTCACACTTTTGTTGCAAAGTTTGTCGCTTTTTTCTCACCCTTTCCTTCGTGTTTTTGGACGCCGCCATCTTCACATGTCTACATCATCGATTCCCAGATGTTCGTCATGAGCTAGACATCCTGCTATTGGGCGGCTTTTTCACGCACTTCCGGCAAAGAGATGAGTCGTCTGCTCAGCGTCGGCTCGCCGGCTGATCTGCCGGCGGAGTGCCGGAGTGCTTGGACATTTTACGACAAACGAAACAAGTGTAAACAAACGTTTAACCGTTTGTATTAAATGCAGCACGGCCATAACACGACATGGATATTCCCTTACCTGAGTACGTTCCGTAAAGAAAGCGTTGAAGCCCCGTGGCACTTCTTTCGTGCAATCGCAGAGAACGCCCTGAGCCGAATGCCCGGGTTTGACGCATACATTTTATTCTACTTCAAAACAATCCAGAGATGGGTTTCGAACGAACACAACGTCACAACATGCGTTGCAAGTCTGAACCGCGATTGAAAGACGATGGGTTGCCTCCTCCTGCCCGTCGTAACTTCGGCACTCACCTCGCGCGCGGTTTGCGGGGACGAACAGCAAGTCACTTAACTCCGGCGCACAAGCCGAGATGGCTTTTAGCCACGCACACTGCACATACCCCATGCGAAGTTGAGTCGTACGTCGCTCGAGAAAGATAACCCAGACCATGGGAAGCACTATCCACCCGCAGAAGCACAACGTCGCATTGCATCGCGAAACAAAGACGTCCACAACACACACACACCATCGCCTCCTGTAATGTCAAACGCATCTCGCACTTCCCAATGGGAGTGGGTGGTACGCCTGCAGTGCCCACATGTCGTGAGGTGGGGCCCCGAGCTGAACCGGGAACACGCAACTGTAACTGAGTTCTACAGTGGTTTGTGCCTTGTTGTCAAGGCAACCGATGTTTGAGATTCTCAAAGAAGTGGCGCTCGCTCCAGCGCTAGAAAGCTCAGAGCCGCGGTGGAGCATGCTTTGCCAACGTTGCCGCTCTCCACCACGCGTCGCCCCAAGCTGAACTGGTCACATGATTGAAGGGTTTTGTGCACGGGTTCTGTATCGATTTAAAATGTCTTTTTCACATGCCGCCGGCAGGAATTACGACCGCCGCAAAATAAGACCCGGCACCAGCGGGGCCACATCTGATACGGCACTTTTTGGATAAACAGTGTCGGTGCATCAAAGGGAACGAGCGCACGATCTTCCCCGTACGGCTGCGAGTTCGCCGCCGATAAAAAGTCACGTGCCACCGATAGCAACTGCACCAACGAACACCGCGAAAGGGCAAGGCCAGGCCGCCGCACACATGCGGCCAGATTTTTCGTTCGATTTTCCAGCTTTGAGCGAAGTGCGGGATTCATGGTGTCAACAAAGCTTGCCCGTAGCAGACGACGTAGCAGCGCAATAGCGGAAGTACGTCACCGCTGCGGAGCGCAGCATCATGGGAGGCAAAGCTCGCTCGCCGTCAACAGCGGAGAGTAAGTCGAAAGGAGGAGGAAACACGGAGCGACGATAATGCGCGGTTTTTGATTTACGATTTCTCAGCTAATACTGATCGCTTTAACAAAATTCTTGCGGGAGGAGATTGCAAATACATTGCTTTATTTGGGTACATGTACATCCATGCATCGGCGGAAGGTATTTCAGGACCCCTTTAATGCAGAACTATTTAGGCCCCGTTCAGTGCAACCATAATTTTATGACTGAAAAAAGACTCCTGCAACGCTAGAGAGAGGGGGAGAGAGAGATGGAGAGAGAGAGAGAGAGAGAGAGAGAGAAAGAAGAAGAAGAAGAAGAAGGAGAAGGAGGAGGAGGAGGAGGAGGAGGAGGAGGAGGAGGAGGGGAGAGAACAAGACAATATGCTTTGAACCCTATACTTAGTGTAACCTTCAAACGTAAGCAAATAAAACCTCTTCAGGCTTAGACTTTAAAGAACACAGCAAATAAAAGGAGGGACAGCGAGAATGTTAAGAAAAAAGAAGAATGAATGCATTTATGAACGAAAAAGCCTCGCTCGCACCTGGCTATGGAGTCGCCAAACAGGGAGTTTAGTTTTGGTTGATTTTTCATAGTGACGAACTTGGTAAAAGCACACTAAAAACCTAGAGTGACATCTTCATCTCTTCCGACATCTCTAAGAGTGTAATAAAAAAAAACTGTGAGAAAAAACTCAACTCAATTTGTAAGAAATAAAAGCTTGCCACCGGAAATATTCACGAGATTCACAATAACGAAATAATTGAAATATTCTAACGTTTGTCAATGGTTTTACGGCCTAACAACATTTTTACAACAACTAATTATGAATATTAACCTTCAGTGTTACACGTTCATAGAGGCGTAGGTGAAACGAAGAGAGGTAGATTTACGCATTCCACCAGCAGCTGTGAAAGCAGGTACATCCATCATAAAAAGAACAGAGCACGAGCTAGGCAGGACGGGAATACACAGGAGATACAACAAGCGGTGTGTTGTGTCCTCGAGAGTGTTTTTGCTGACCTATCTGAAATACTCACGTTCTAAAAATAAAATGACTAATGACTACCGCGAAATATTCGCTCAAATAGAAGTG
Source organism: Haemaphysalis longicornis (assembly GCA_013339765.2). Lineage (NCBI taxonomy): Eukaryota > Metazoa > Arthropoda > Arachnida > Ixodida > Ixodidae > Haemaphysalis > Haemaphysalis longicornis. The sequence continues at coordinate 272,912,746 of CM023449.1, read as the reverse complement.
CGCAGGGACGCAAAGCCGCCGGGTCTGGGGCTATGGGCTTCTCTTGAACTGTGACCAAAGTTAGTGTAACCGTCTGGTGCCACAGCACGTTCCGAAGAAACGTTTGTATGCGGAAAAGCGAGAGCCCAAATTATCAGGGTAAAAACGGCCGGCTACTTTGGGCATGGAAATGAGAAGAATGTTTTGAGCATTCGTTGTCATGGTGACCCACAATTTTTACCCTCATTACTCCTGGGTATACAAAATATGCATGCCTGCGGCCCGCAGACATGCCTTAAGAGTAAGGAAAACAAGGTACAGCGCAAATATAACATTTATTTTTCTCGGTTGCTACTTATTTTGAGAACGTTCATAGATGAACGCCAGGATCCTCTGGCAGTGCCTTGCGTCTCTTACGCGCAATCTCCAGGTTTGCCTCTGGACTCTCCTCCCGTCGGAAAACAGTGGCACTGAGAAAACAAACACGGTCCTGAGGGTCTAGATAGGCCAAAAATGCGGAGTTAGCTCGGGAAAAATATTAACTTTAACTCTGGGCTTCCATTAGCTTTCGCAGAAGCAGCCAATCCCAGTTTTTGTGTAGCCATATTGATCGAAAGAGAGCGCCTGGATACGTGGAACGAATTATAACTCAGGCCTAGCACCCCTACGTTCTCCCCATCTTTTACTTGTTACCCCAGAACGGACTCACAGGGCCCCCGATTTTTTTGCTGGTGCCGTAGCCTGGCGATGTTGCAGAGGATGCGTTCTGGATGCGAAGGACCTGGGTTTGAATCTCAAAACCGTTTAATTTTCTTTTCTTCGCGTTCGTTCTGCTCGCTCTGTTGGCCATTTTTTTGGACCATATTAAGGTCGCATCGACGTAAAACGCCGCGTTTCCTCCCAATGAGACATTTATTGTTTTCATATTAATATGACATAAAATGAATGAACTTAGTTATGCCACAAGTGCCAGTGCAGTCATCATTTTCATGCGTAAAGTTAAGTGAGATTAAGTTTATAGTAATCAGCGGGAGGGCGGGCAATCGGGCTTGAAGTAGCAGCTTTCGTGAATTTACTGTGTTGAACAAAGTGTACTGTTGGGTGAGTTGGTAGTTCATATTAAAAAATGCTACAGCGCGAAATAAAACACCCTCGTCCCGTCGTCTTTCTTTGTCCGTGTTTTATTTCGCGCTGTAGCATCTTTTACTGTGTTGAGAAGAGACAAGGAATGCAAGGCACCACGGACTCGGGTTTGCTTTTGCGTTTGTCTTCCCATCCGCTCTCCTTTACAAGAGATGCTGACAATGTTCAAGTTTAGTGCGAACAAGCTGACCCAACTTTTTTTTTTCGAACGTGTGAAACATTTGTGGTTCAGAACTACGCTGCCCAGCACGCCTTTTTCTGCGTCTCCGAACTTCGGTTCAGGTGCACGTTGTGCAGTGACCTTTCGTTGATACGGTCAATGCAGTAAGCGGAGGATGCGCGCATTCAACTCGACAGGTGGGTTTCCTCTTTTTCTAAAGTGGCACACATGACAGCGAAATCCTTTCTCTTTGCGGAGCACATGAGCATAGGCAATCGTAGAAAAATACTTTGCTGCAAGTCGTCAAGGTTTGAACACGCACAAAGATTCCTCGAAGGGAGGAGGATGCTTCGAACTCGCACAGTATGACACAAGTCAGAGAGACAAGTGATGTCCGAAATGTTGGACAACAAAAGATAACGAAAGTTTCTTGTAAGACGGAAGTATTTAAAAGAGTTACCTGAACCTACAACGAAAAACGACTCTTCATAAGTACTTGTAAAAAATAAGCAACCAAACAAACATACACGCTAACCTCATTTTGCCTGTTTACTACTACACAGCGGTTGTCTTCTTATTTTTTCTTCTAATATTGAAAAACCCGTTACAGCAGCATCGCGACTACGCCACTAGTAGGAAAATTGCTTATCTCTTGTTACGTTTTTAATGCCTGGCTTATATTTGTTGATAAAGCCTTGTAATGGAATCTTCATGCAAAGAATAAATACCCAGATCCTATCTTAGCTCATCCCGTTTGCAGCTTTTCGATTCAGCCGAAGAAAGCAACGTCGTCTCTATTATTTCGTTTCCCACGTTCGGTTGGGGAATGCGGATAGCCTGTTGGCAGTGAAGGCTGAGCGGGGCGCTCGAATGAAGGCGGGTAACGGCGAGGACAATCAGTCAAAGTCCGTGGAGCGCGCTTCACGAGCACGCGCCTTCACTGGACAGATTTGTACCGCCTCCTCCAAAGGCAGAGGGGAAATGTCACCGGGGTCAAGGGCTGCTGTCACAGGACTGTGAGTAGCCTGATGCTTGGTCTCTGCTGATGATACTCTGGTGCGAGGATCGAGAGATAAAGAAAGACAAAAAATTAGTGCCCTTCCACTCTGTGAAGAAGGATGACCTGCAAAGCGGGACGCAGTCCACGGAGTGCACGAAACAAAGCACGTCTTTTTTTTTTTTTTTTTTGCGATGGAGCACACTTCTTAGCTACTTCCGATGGAGCACACTTCCCATTAGCTGAATGAACCTCTGAAGGATCCAAGCTTTGTTCTTACAGACCTGTGCACCTGTTGTTGAGAGCGAGGAGGGTACGGGGGAGAGACGCGCACCTGCGCCTCGCCGCGACGCGCATGCGCAGTGAGCGTGTGGACGCCGTCGCCGACGGTCGAGGGACTTCGTGCGACTAAGAAACGCTCCGCGTTTAAAAACCAAATCGCAAACGAAGAGCGAACCCATTCACTAAGTATATATAAACGCATGCATGAACGCTCAAAACGCATACCGCTACGTGGTTTATGAGATATATTGTACTCCTTCTTCATGATCGATGCTTGTATTGTCTCATTTACAATCATTCCTTTTTCACGATTCCCAAGTAATATTTTCAGCACAATGGAAGCCCGTTTCGACGCACGCGTCGTGTGTCCAGACATCGCAGCAGAGCTTTTAGGTCAACCAACCAGTCTATGGGGAAACGGATTAATCTTTTGACAGGACGCCATATGCCTCACTGAAAAAGCTTTCGCTTTAAAACCGCGAGCTTGTGACTGACTAACAAAACAGCGCGAAGTTAAGTAGGATAGTGAAGTTAACTGTAAGGGGCTGCGGCTGCTGCACAGGGCACCTCCTTTTATTTAAACGAGTTTTGTCACCATCCTGAAAACTAACGTTTTAAACATGTTGCCCGAAAAACCGATTACCCAAGAGCCACATTTATTAGTCACCATCTTGCTGGAATTCTACCAGTTTAAGAAGCTTCATAGGTTCACCGACAAGGCAAGGAGAAATATAATGCCCTGCTATTCTTACGCACCAAGGTTTTGAACAAAACACAGTGAACAGATGCGGTAATTCACGCAGGAGGACAGTGGTCGCGCCTACCATGGTTACCAATTCGAACATTTTATGCACTTCGGGGTGGTCCGTTGGGTTGAACAGTGGTACGCGAGTCGCCTCACGGTATACCTTATCCCGTCGGGAATTCTACTGGAGCCCGTTTTCTTGTTTTGCAAAGTGACGTGCGCAACAACCCTGCAAGGTAGCCCACAGTGAAGAAGGCAGGCTCTCAGGTAGTGGCATATGCTCGTGCTGCATGTACTAGTGGCCACACTAATGGGAGCAATAATCCCTCATTACGGTGCTGAGTTATGTTTTGTTATTTCGAACGGATTTACGCGCCAAGATTTTCTATTCGTTTGTCCATGATAGAACTAGCAGTGGGGCCACATATCACACACAGGTAACTTGAAGTCGTTATATAATCCCAATGCGGAATTCAGCGCGATAGCCCTCGGTGCACCAAGTCGTATAGTCGCGCCTGTCTGTGTGAAGCCTTATTATCAAGGCCACAGAGAGAAAGAACGGCGCACGTCCAAGGAGTAGGAGGAATATTTTTTTCTTAAATAGCAGGATGCTTGTGTCAGGGGCACCCGCCCGGTGAGAGGAGCCCACAGTCCAGGACATGTTGTGGTCTACCGGCCTTCTTCGCTCTCTCCAACAACGTTTGCTGGGTGGAAAGGTCAGGGCTGGCCAGAAGCTCCCCACTGCTGAAACGAGGAATTGGGTTGGCGTGTGGGAGCCCTTCCAAACGATCGGGCATAGGGCACCTGTCTACTGGTAGTATTGGCAGTTTTCATTGTATTGTGCAGGGTACATGGCGTGAAGTATGCTGTTGTGCGGATATTGGTTGGTTAGAAGTCTCTATAGCGGGGTGGCGTCTTTTTTGGACAGGCGCTAGGTGTTTACGACAAACCTGTCAGTGACGTCACAATGTTTTTGAATATATGTGAAGTGGCATAGATTTAGGGTATGAATGTATCTGTTGGTTGGGCTCCTGCTTGAAGACGGCCCAGTGTGAATGATCTGGGGCTGCGGCGCGGCCACCTCGTTTCCTTAGAGGGCGCAGTAAAAAAAATATTGTTGCTAGCAAGAATTCCAAGCGCGTCATGTGCTATCGTTTTTCACTTCGCCATTTCCCCCCTCTACCCACTAAGAGCAGGTGAATTAGAGAGAGAGGAGGAACAGATGAGGGCTTTTTGATGTCACACCAAGGAGAGTTCGATGGTGAGGTATCTGTGTGATCGTTTTCCTCCCGTCAATTCCTTCAAAGCGGGGAGGGTGTGGGGAGAGGAGTGTTGATGGGACGCATTGGAAGGAGGTGATTGGCGAGGAAGAAAGGTCGAGGAAGAGGAAAAGACAAGAGGGGAAATTGGCGTTAAAAATGAGGAGTAGGAATAAACGGTGATGACGGAGAGGGAAGGGAAATAAGAAGTATAAACGGATCAAAATGTGCGGGGATTGAAACGAGTTTGCCGACACTTAACTGTTACACCACTAAAGGAAGGCCACAAGCTTCACATTGACAGTAATTTAACACGAGTTCTGCTTGATTTTATTCCCCCGGGCGTTATCTGCTATTTGTTGCAACCAACCACTCGATTCTTGTTGTTCCAGAGAAGCACGGTGAACGAAGAAGGATCTACCAGTTTAGACGAAAGCTTGACTAAACATAGGAGCCACATTTCTCTCAGGACTCTGGACTTTCCATCAACCTATAACAAGCCGTACGGTCTGCAGGCGTGCCTGTACTACGGCGCAATTTTCCGAATAATTGTTTCGACATCGAAACTACAGTTGTTCATTGAAGTTTCATTGCCGATAGCTATAGGAGCCAGCCTACCAAAATGACTATGGCTGGTTAACCATGGTTGAGTTAGGCTTAGCGGAATCCAAATATTTACTTTAAGCGATGGATGTCACATTAAAAATAGGGTAAAAATCAACGCGACAAGAAAGCCATGCAGTACAAGCGAAGGGAAAGGCAATCAATCGCACGTAAGGAGAAGATAAAGCCGAAAAAAAAAAAACAGCGTTCTTGCAACGAGAAAACACTGGCCGACGAAAAACAGAATAACAATACGACATTTCCTTGCTATTTTTAATACTAATATCGAGTCCGAGAGCCTGTATTTGAAGAATTGGCGCAGGGGATTTCATGGTTTAACCTGAGTAAGGCAGGGTCCCGACATAACGCATTTATAGGTACCCAAGCCACGTAGGCGATTCGAGCCGCGCAACTCCCCGGAACGTGCACACCCCTTTGTTTGCTTGTTTCGCCTTCGTTAAAAGCATCTGGCAGAAATGGCTTCCTTTTTCTAATCTGCGGAAGTACCTAAAAATCATACTACTCAAAAAAATAAAAAAAGCTGCAGTAATACATTCCTACCGAGCGCTGATGTTCTGCTGCAGGAGTCACCGAGTAAGAAAGGTTTCGGGATGAAATGAAAACAGGTTTTGTACATGGCCAGGGCACAACAATTTTGAGAAGAACGATCTCCGGTGAAATCGCGTGCTGCCCCTCTCCCCTTCCGCCTACCCCATTGAGGCCACAGGAACAATCTCGACGTCACTTACTGGTTCGCATTGTTCTCTCCTTTGATGCTGTATTTTCTGGGACATTCTCAAACGTACTCTCAAAAGGGGCGCGGAAATTACTTCGTATCGCGGTACAATTCTCTTCTTTCCCCTCCGGAATGTTGATCGGGTTCTAAAGCGCACATGGACGTCTGTGCACACACACGCCCGTAGGCCCGCAATTATGCAAACTCCACCCCCCCCCCCCCCCACCACCACACACACACCCACCCACAAACACTCACGCTTGCAAATGAGCACACGTGCACACATAAATATTAGACGAGTCCGCTGGAGAGGGCCAGTACGTGTTCACGGTCTTGCCTTAAAAAGAGAGTTTTTTTTTATTATTAGAGAGGCATATTTACATGTTTTACTCTTCACGAATCCTCGTTTCGTATAGCTTCGAGAAGTGATCAAAGGTTTTTAAAATGTTACCTAAAACACTTCTACAGTCGCAAAGATGATGAACAACAAAATACTGCTAATAAACGGGCCAAGGCCCGGGAATCTAAGGACCCCATATTTGATAAAGTGGAAGTTAGCATCCGAAAGGGAAATACCGCCTTGACGCGACGTGCGAATAAACCCAAAAGTTCATCGCGTTGCGTACTAACCACCACGCCCTCTCCTATCCAGCGTGAACTTTGTCGTGAAAAGTGCGGTAGTTTGGAATTTCAGGAAAGGGGATTGGAAACAGAGCTCTGCGTTTGAGCCTGAGTGGAAGCGTAGTCTTCAGAGTGAGCAAACGAGAGCAAGGAGTTTGAGTGGACGTCGTTAGAACAAGAGCGAGCGACCAGAAAGGCCGAAAAGAGGGGTGGTAAGGGAAGCTGGAGGGAAAGAGGGAGGCTGTTCTTGACCGCAGAAGATGCAGGAGCGTGCCCCGCTAGAGGTGGATGGGGAAGAGGCACCATCGATCGGCTCCCCTGCATTCAACTCTCTGGAGATGTCTATGGTGGGCCCCGGACTCTTGAGATGCGGAAGCAAGCTCGTTTATTCCAGGCAGCCGTGAAGGGTTGAGCCCACTTATGCAAAGCAAATGCAACTGTTAATTTATTTCATTTTTGTGTGGTCTGCTCAGCCCTCGGCTCGAGGCTCACTAACACCTGATCTGCTGGCTAGAGCAGGTGCGTTTGCCCGCGAGTTTCTGGACGAAGAGCAGCCCACACACTCTTATTTTATTTTATTTATGTATTGTTTGATATTATTTTTATGGGCTCCAATAATTGTTCCTACTGCTACAACAACAATCTCAAATCCATTCTTGTCGCGCTGGAACAAGAAATGAGTCAAAAAGAGCAGTTCAAATAATGAACTTTTCTGAACAGGTACGCTGGTGGTGCTTTTTCATCAAATTATCAAGAGAAGTCGCGTAACTCAATTTATTCAGAACCAGATCACGGGAAATTGGATTTAAAACAAATCCCCGTGCTTTTCCCAAATATGTACTTCAAGCTAAAACTGAAAAAAAAAAGCTGTCATCGCATTATCTTTTTCCGCTTTGATGAACAAGGTCGATTAATTTTCATTTTCTTTAAATTACATTGCCTCACGAGATTTTTTTAATTGCTACAGCTTGGACGGTTGATAATCCGGCCATGGTGGTTATTTTTATGTTAGAGGTGAGTAACAACAACGACCAGGTGTAAATTCTTGCACGTACGTTAAGACAACTAAGTTTTCTTAAATTAGGCCGAGGCCATGTGATATTGCTCGACCAGTGGTACGTTTAGAGCAAAAAAAAAAAAAAGACCGATATGTGACTCATAACGAAAATTAAGTCGTTTATCTCTTAAAAAACGACTTAATTCTTTTTTTTTTTTTTGAATGCAGAAGATCCCGCAGGGAAAGATGAAATTTGAAGCGAGTTGACCGTCAGAAACCAAGAATAGCCCTTCTTTCCGGCAGCAAGTTAGCTTTAAATGCCTCCAGCAATACAGAAATGTGAACTTACCTCGGTTTTATATTTTATGACGATGTATTATAGCTTTTCCTCGTTCAAAAAAGCGTATAAACTCACTTTGTCCTCATATTTTAACAAAATAACACAGTCTGTACGAGAAGAATTTAGGACAGCAACAAAGGATCACGCGTCAAATGAGCTAATTTGCACAGCAACGTCAAACAACGCCTTTTTTTCTGCTTCCACTCGTCGCACTCGCCGGTAAGAGGACTAAATTGACAAAACTATTTGTACACCTTCAAAGAAGGTGCCGCAAAAGCAGCGAGGTGGTCTTGTGAAAAACTTCCGGCCGTTTGGGACCCCCACCGGCGCCAGTTAAGTCTTTACAAGCGCGGTAGAAGAGACGTATTTTGTTTACTTGGACGATTATAAAAATACTCAATTATTATGCCTTTGACGGGCTGTGTGATGGTTGGTGAGTTATACAGTGGATTGAGAAAAAGCCAGAACTTGGCGGCGACTCCAGACGAATACGTATCCCCATCTCAACAGCCTCCACTTCATAGTCCCTGGCCTGGCACCATATACCATATAGTACGGGCATTCCAACGCACCCCAGATCTGTCCTTTACTTCCTAACCCCCCCCCCCCTCCAGCAGTGGAGGTCTTCCCTGGCCAGCCCGGACCCGCATACTCAGGTCAACCTGGGGACCGGAGCGGTGACACCCACTCAAACTCAAAGTCAAGCAATCCCGGACTAAGGATGACTTTCGCTAGGTGCGGCCTAAAACGTCTCTCTCTCTCTCTCTCTCTCTCTCTCTCTCTCTCTCTCTCTCTCTCTCTCTCTCTCTCTCTCTCTCTCTCTCTCTCTCTCTCTCTCTCTCTCTCTCTCGGCACCCCTTTACTCGTTACGCTGTACCGTTGCCTTTGTTTTCTCCGCAGCACAGCAGAGCGTGCCGTGGAGCACCCTTTAAAGGCAAACATTGAGTTTACAAGGTCCTTAAGTTTCTAAAACAGCCTTGCTTGACAGCCGTTCTCATTAGTCATTTCAAGTACCAACCAAGTGTATCTCGTTTCTTCGATGTATATGTAAATTTTGCTTGTTTCAGCTGAAACTAGCACCGCATCTTAAGTGCATTGAAAACGATTATCAGGATACCACGAAAAGGGCCTCGAGTGAGGATAACTGAACTTTACCAAGAGATACACACAACCACAATGTGGAACGGCAGCTGGATACGCAGGAAAAAAGAACACTTGCTAACTTCAAAGAGTACGTTCGGTCACTCGGCTCTAGGAAGGAAACTGAAATTAAGGTATTATAATCGGACATTCACAAGTATTTTGTGAACAACGAGCATATTGCATGACAAAAACACTTAACAAATTCCGACATTTTGCTTACATTAAAAATCGGAGGACACACAGGACTAATGCGAAACATATTTCATCAATTCACGGCAAATCTCTTCATTTTTGTAGAATTTGTCCAATCTTCTCCTTAGTGCTCATCAATAGCAGGTTGCTTACGAGACAGCGTACCCCGTAGCCGTGGGCCCAATCTTATCCTGCCTTCCTTGTGTTCTTTCATCGCTTTGTTGAATTAATTTCAGCTCACAGCTCCAAGATTTAACCGCATGGTGCCCTCCTGCTCAAACTCGGCTGTGCTGTCGCATGATTTGCTCCTCTCTCCTCTCAATTCTCTTAAGCCTGACTGTTTTCACTTTCATCTAACATCCTTCAACATTGAAGCGAAAATCTCGTCTCTCGTTGGTCCTCCTTCCCTGCGCACTGATACTTATCTCCATTCGTTTCCTTCGGAAGCATTGTTTCCATCCACGCAATATGTCGCTCCCGTACGGACACCATCTGGTATCCCTATTCGACGTAGCTACTCAGTGGTTGGGATTGCTTTTCGCCAATACCTCAGCTCTTCAGGCCAAATCTGTACCTCGCTTGTCCCGCCTGGCCGACCGTCATCCTCAAGGGCGGTGATTCGGTTCAAGGGCCCCATCGGCTACTCAGCTTCGCTGTGTTCGCCGCGCTGCACTCCCATGACCCAATTCTTCCTTAGTTCGGCGGATTGCCTCTCTCGGCAAAGCAGAGCGCCAGGGCGAACTAATGTCCCTGAGAGAATGTGGAACGGGTTACAGTAGATAATTCCCTTTCTGATGATACTGTATTTGTCTTCCGACGTATTGTGTTTCCCAGGGCGAAGCCGAATATGTTCTTCTTTTATCTGGGCTGAAGGTCATTTCATCGTTCTATATATCTGTCTCAATCAATGAATGTAATCAGCCACAAGAAGAGCACAAGAGGTTCGGTCTTAAGGAAGATGATTCATGAAATGCAACTCGTAGTTTTTACAAGCACTCACCTATTCTTGAGATGATCAAGAAAGTATTTTTTCTAGCAGTGTACATTCGACAGCATGGGAAAATAAAATGGTTTTGCAAATGGCACTATGTGGCTTTTGTTCAGCGGCACTTTCGATGAAATCTGGGGTTATAGAATTGCCATACATGGTTGTGCGGGTTTTTTCAATATGGCTGCTTTAACACAGAAATAGTCCTTGCAACATATCATCACGGCATTAAAATTCAGCCATTCCAATTTAATGCTATTAGATTAGGGTGAAGTAAATATCATCGCTAAAGAGTGCAATAACAACAAAAATTTTAACATATATTATTGTAAAAACAATGCAATGATAGTGCAGCCGGGATGAGTTTTACATTAACCATGATGTAAATATTTTTTCCTAAGGGGCTGGTGCGCAGATTGTCAGCACAACATTGTCACCCGGTATTTTTAGCCGTTATAATTCTTGTATCATATCATATTTCCTTTCAGTAATGTACACAAGACGTCTCTACGCATTGAAAGCACAGGCGTCGGTTCAGCGACAACTTTGTGACCCTGTGTACGTGTGCGCGCTTTACTTTCCCAGGAACTTTCGACAACAGGCGAGTCCAAAAATGAGCAGACGTGCTATCTTGGGCTTGATTACGATTTCCGGGGTCTACATATCAGTTATTTTGCCTTTTTGTTTACCCTTTAAAAGCGAATACATTCTTTCCGATTTTTGTTAACGTTGTATGGTGACGTGCTCACTGATACAATCTATGGCACATGATAGAACCATCTGCTGCAAATGTTTTAAACTGATTAATTAGGACTCTGCCGAAAATTTAAAAGCTGGCCAGCAAAATTCTTGATAGAAGCCCAGCACAGTCATTAACTTTTGTCCTATTACGTTTTCTAGTAATTCTGGACGCGTACTCAGTCGCTCACTGACCATTATGCGCAGTGTGCACAAAGCCAGGATTAGAACTCCTCTTTTGTGTCGAAGTGGATGCGTACGTTCATAAATAAGCCGCGCAGTGACTCAACCGCTTTCAGGGAACTCACCATATGTCATGGTTGCTTGCGAAAGGCAGATAAAAGCGAAGGTAGGCTTACCTGCAAAAGAAGAAATCAGCACGTTATACATAGATGCACGTAAACCAGGTCGTATGGATGATTTTACATAATGATCGGTAGAAAATGTGTGTACGTTTTGAAAGTTCTGAAGGTTTTTTTCTACGTGTAAACGAAAATTTGTTCACACAGCAGATACTTTTTGTCGACAATTTGCAACCCTTTCGGCGCAAAAAAGTCAATGCTACCATACCTAGGCTTCTTTACTGTGATGCGGTATTTTATTTATTATTTTATTACTCGTGACACTGCAACAGTCGGAAAGATTGCATGACACATCTCTCAGCGGCTTATTGTTTGGCTTAAATTGCGTATTCATGGCTAGATTTGATCCAGTTATAACACCAGCGATGAAAGGGAAGACTATCCTCTTCAAAATGTCTATGTGCATATTTCTCTATTTCATATTTTTTCTTACCGGGCTTAACATGCGTTCAATATTATTAATACCACCTGCGCAGCTTCAAGCCTGATGTTTTTTGGGAAAGCAATGAAGCTAGAGTAACTTAGAGTTTCCTGATGTTTAGATGTCTATACCTGAACCGCTGGCCTTTGCAGTGCACATTTGTTGAATTTTTAGAGTGTGTACGCTAGTGCGCTTATTTAACTCAATGGACGCATTCGCGAGCGCCCCTTACAATACAATTTTGGTGGTTATAGTCTTCTTGGGGCTTCTAAAACGCAAAAAGATTTGCGCAGCTTGTACAAGTGGTACAAGGCTGGAGAAACAGCGGAGCTGAGGGTAGATCTAGCGTTTTCCCCTAAAATCCTTTGTCAGCGTGGGGGATCGACCAAGACGGTGTTTTAAAATCCGGCTAAACTTGGCCTCACCTCTCAACACTTAGCCTAGCCTAGCAAGAACATCACAAACGCTAACAGAACTTCGCAAAGCCTGGAAAAACAGTAAAACCGGAAGAGGCAAGGTTGACCCCCAAGATCGACTCCTTCTCCAGCCTTCTCCAGGCACAACTAGTGCAAGCTGCGCCATATTTTTCTTCCTCAAGAGTTTTCTTATTGCAGATGGCGATTACTTGAACGATAGTTCCGAAAATTCTAGTGCCGCGCACAGCAGCCTGGTTTGTTGGTGACTGTAGCGCCGCTAGCTTATTCTTCCACCACTGCGCCTGCTTGATGACGCGTCGCTTCCGCCGGGAACCCAAAGGCGGTCGCAGCCATTCCGCACTCCCTGGTTTCCACGTGGATCTTCGCTTATCCAGTCGTTGCATAGAAGCGCGGTCTGGTGGCGCCTCAACTGTCTTATCTCCCAACGCCATTCCTCCATATAGATCATCTTTATGAAATTAAATGTATACATTCGTTAAGGCGAAGCACGCGCTATCGTACGCTTCGCAGTCACGTGGGTTCAGAAGCCGTTTCGCTACCACAGACGCCTCCAACACCGGCTTTTTCTGCCAATAGCCATTTAATGTGTTATCAATAATATCGACCAATACCTATTTCAAATAACCGTTACAAACCCACGGAACGCTGGCACGCAACCCGGGTATGCTCTTTCGAAGGAACGCTGGTTGTGGGCGCACTTGTGAAAAGATCAAACTTTCCTTTTTATCGCAGCCGCCACAAAAATTGAGCATAATAAATACACGAATGTAACAATAAATTATTTAGTTGAACGGATACCCGAAAAAGGCATCAGATATCCTGAATATTAAAAGAAGAAGAGAATCCTGGTCACCTTAAATCCGACGCAGCTAACAACAGACTTTGGTATCTTGCAGATTGTAATAAAAGGCTTCCCAGCGATTCTACGTGAGTGCGTCCTAAATAACAGCCGTCAAGTTTCTCACTGGCGGCATATTCTGGCATACGTGCGGCATATTCTGGATAAAATGAAAAGTTAGAGACACGCCTTATACAATAATACCTGTCAATCAGTTTTTCCAAGCCTGCCCTCCACCCTTACCCTCTCTTGGAAATAAAAACGCGGATGAAGTGAAAGTAGGACCACAAACACTAGATTTGATATTAAAGAGAAGCTTTAGGGTCCTCACTGATGCCGCTGTACGCCAGTGCGGCTGGAAGGAAAGCAAACTTTCTCTGACGATGATGATGAATGACCGTGAGTGAAGTGAAGGACAAAAAAAAAAAAAAACGCTTCCCGTGGCCGGAATCAAATCTGGGTCACTCGCGTTGTGAAGCCACCGTTTATCCGATCGCTCCATTTTGACATGGTCGAAGCGAGCGCCAAGCAGCAGCTACCGATTCGCGCCATACACCCCAAATCCAAACGTTAGGCCTGCGGAGTGCACATCCGAGAGTTGCTGCGAATATTCTAGAAAAGCGGTGCGTACCCCCAAAGTAGCAAATACTCGCAATGTGGGATGGGCCAAGCAAACAATCCATCACGCAGAAGCTGCGAGTTCAACCATCGTCGTCGTTAGACGGAAGGGTGCATGATTTTTTTCATTTTCTTTACTTGGAGAAGCAGAACCACTCGAATTGAGAAAAAAGAAGGCGGTACGCGTTCCTGCAAGGAAAGTACGTGCGCTCTTGACTTATTCCAATTTACTGTCAGTGTTTGATATTGTTTTATCCACACTACGCCTATGTCGCTATCTCGGAAACCAAAACCAATAAAAACGTCACGAAATTCGATGCCCTTTAACCCGTCTGGGTAAATCGATTGTTATAATGCCGTCACATCAAGCGCGAAAATCCCGGGCTCGCATATCGGTTGTTCATTCCCTGGAGGCAGCCAGTGCCTACCGGAAGACAGGGCCTAGCATGAGCGCCATTAGCGTGGGATTAATTAAGGGATAGCGCGCAGCTGAGGTGCATAGAGTAAAAGCTTTGTTTACTCAATTACGCGCAGCTAGGCTCCTGACAAGAAATAATCAGGGCTGCTAGACGGCTTCCGAAATCCTTCTTCGTTTAGGCAGTTTTGCTGCTGGCAGCGTTGCTTGCCTGAGTCTTGTAGAGTTTCCGTCGAATATCTGATTTGTCCGTGTGAGGTGCCGTTTCGTGACCAGACCTCTACGTCAACTAACTAACTAATTGAACTCCCCGATTTCCTTTTTTGTCTCACCGCAGACGCATCAAGCGCGAAAGGAAAATTGTGTTTCTACGCTTGCAAAAAAATAAAAACGACTTGTTTACTTAACTGATGAGATTTACCTCAACGTGCTTCCACTGTGCGGCTTTGATTTTTCTCATTTCGGATGGAGGAAACATGAGTCGATATTCGCCTCGCTTACGTAAACATCCAAAGCGTAAAAAATGTAATATTATGGTCATCTTTGTCACCGAACCTCAGGAGCTGAAGAAGGTGCAATCTCATACGCCACATTAATCTATTCACGGTGATAATAAAATAGAAAATGATTCCTCAAGCGAGAAGGGCTGGGAGGACTCTAGTCCGGTTTCAAATTTCATCGATCCCTGCGTTGGGAAGGTTGGATAAAGTTCCTTAAACCGACTATCGCACCTCAAAGAGGACTGCCCTAGATAACGTTTAAAAGCACCAACAATCCAACATACACTCAGCGAAATGGTGTACTTTCCCTAATAACAGACTACCAGGTCGCGGGTTCGATTCCCGGCCACGGCGGTCGCTTTTCTGGTGGAGGCGAAAAGCAATAACGCCCGTGTGTACGAGATTTCGGCGCACGTTAAAGATCCCAAGGTGGTCAAAATTAATCCGGAGCCCTTCACTACGGGGCGCCTCATCGCCTGCGTTGCGTCGGCGCGTTAAACCCTATACAATCAATCAATAATAACACACTACCGAAATAAAGAGAGCCTACTGTCCTTTATCTTGGAACTAAAGTCTGCCCTTTTTTATATTGGAAGTCGCCGGTTATACTTACGCAAGGGAGGCCGAGGGATCTATTTCTTTCGTTGTTAAAGCCCAATACTTTAGCTTCTTCGGTGTTTTTTTTTTAATTCCCACAAGCAAAATTGGTAACCGTTATTACATCGGTAGGGCAGCCAACCGTGTTACACTAGTTATCTTTCCTACCTTTTATATAGTTTTGTCATTACAGCGCATTAGGAAAAAGTAAAGGCTACTCATGAATAAATTTCCCAACGCCTTGTAGAGCGTTCGGGGCAGCGTCAATGTCTGAAGGCCAAAGCGATATGCTGGTGGTGCACAAGTTTGGAGGTCCCACCCTAATATACTTCTTTTTTTTGTTCTTAAAAAACTGGAATAAGAGTAAGATCCTGGGGAATATTCCAGAAACCTACGTGGTTAATTAAATTGAACCCGAATACTTTTGTTACTGTGCCGCTGATGCCCGTGCGGGCGGGGAGAGTTTGACGGAAACTTTGCAAAAAAAATGAGACCTGTCGGAAGGTTTCAAAGGCAACAGACGTTAGGCACATAAATTTTGATTGTGAC
The DNA here is from genome assembly GCA_013339765.2 of Haemaphysalis longicornis. NCBI lineage: Eukaryota > Metazoa > Arthropoda > Arachnida > Ixodida > Ixodidae > Haemaphysalis > Haemaphysalis longicornis. Next base: position 272,897,086 of record CM023449.1, on the reverse strand, counting down.
CCGCCGCGGTGGCTCAGTGGCTAAGGCGTTGCGCTGCTGAGCACGAGGTCGCGGGTTCGATTCCCGGCCGCGGTGGCCGCTTTTCTGATGGAGGCGAAAAGCAAACCCGTGTGTTTCGAGATTTCGGCGCACGTTAAGATCCAGCTGGTCAAAATTAATCCGGAGCCCTCCACTACGGCGCGCCTCATCGACTGCGTTGCGTCGGCGCGTTAAACCCTACAATCAAATCAATCAATCAAATCAATCAAATTTTGATTGTGGCATTATATTTCTCTCTCGTTTTTCAGTTCGCTGTCCAACGGCCTCCCGGCGGCCCTTACGAAGCATTTTTAGCTCAGTAGTATTTCTGTGTGATCTACATGATCTTATCGCAGGTCAGCCCTCACCGAGGAGAGAATGGAAAACCCATTTAATGGATTTTCAATTACGGCGCTGTCGTTGCCACGTGGTCGCCTGCTGTGAGTAACTGCCTCGCTCTCTGGTTTCCTTTACTTTTGTCACCGCCCCCCTTTTAGGCTACTGCGTTACGCCGCTGTTCTGCTTCGCCGTCGCCAGTGTCATTTTCTGAGTCGCAGGATAGGTCGCACAATTGTTATTAAACGTATACGCTCACGTTCGCAACGTCAGACGGGTTACGTACGGAACTTTAAGCGTTTCTAATGCTCAGGTTACTAAGGAGTGCGACATTTTTTTCGTTTATGCGTTCGCGTTTAATGTCCTCGCGTGCTTTTGTCGCACTATTTGTCGGGAGAAAAATCCAGCCTTTTGGCATTATTTCACGATTAAATCTTGTAAGGAAGTCACGGGTATACCAGTGGGAATTATATTATACTCAAACCACACTCCGCCCTCACGGTCTGATTGCATCATTACATTCCATAAAATATCCGAATTTCGAGGCAGTTGCTCACTCCCTGCGCCTCACACTTAGGGGCCCGGTTGAAAGTGGGTCACTTCAACCGTAAAAGCAAATGAGCGTATCAAATAAATAAATAAATAAATAAATAAATAAATAAAATAAATAAATAAATAAATACAATAATAAATCAAATAAATATTTAATAATAATCGATCATAATGTGATATACTATTTTTTTAACTAATTCAATTACTTGGAACTGCTACGATTCCAATTATTTTACCCTTATTGCTGCCCTCCATAACTGTGCTTCGGTTTTTTTTTACCACTCAATCTCATACTTGGACATTTGTTACGATGCCAGTTACTACCTTAGCTTGTTACACGGTACAAGCTCTGACAATTGTCTGCCTCGTTTCGTGCTCCATGGTATTGCTTGCAATAAAAGACTGGACGGCAAGATTACACCACTAGGCAAAAGTTATTTTATTCGCTGTTTCGCGCGTACTCTTATGCGCTTTTTCGCGTAGTTCCAATAGCACAAAAGAAACAATGAACTCCAGAAAGTAATCTAGTTCCAAGGAGTGTTGTCTTCTTCCTCTATTTATCCCTTCGCCCCGAGAATTTTCTTTATTCCTCACGCGATCTTACTTCCCAACATAACCTTAAGCCGATCGACCAGCAAACCCCTGCGTCATTACATCCTGACTCCCTTGTTTTGTTGACGGTACAGCTACTCTCTTTATACCTATTTCGATCTACGCTTATGGTTGCAGGCGCTAGGAATTAGTGCGCTTCCTTTTTCCTACTTTGCACTTATTTTTTCTCTTGGTGAAAACGTCGTTCGAGGTCTGTTTCCGGCCGATAGTGCGGGATACCAGGATGGTGTTCGAGCTCCTCTACTGCCCACACCCACAGTAGGCTGCATCTTTATCGGTCTCTTTGCAAGCCGTTAACTCGAAAGCATTACGCCCAGCTCACTATTATTGCAGTGGACTACTTCAGAAGCAATTTATTTCTTAAAATTCGAGACCTATTTAAAAGTCAAGTCGCAACAAGCTCTCTGATCGTTGGTGAGCGTTACGGGAACAGCCTAAAGAAGAAAACTTTTCGGTAGTGTTCATGTTTTATTTTTATGTTGCCTTCATAAAAGCGCAAGGAAATATATATGGCCATAGGCCTTGTTGTAAACGCGAAGGTGCTGCCATTTTCCCTCTCCCTCAAATAAAGATAAACATTCTCAGAGCAAAGACAGCAGAAATGGAGACTTTCTGTCAACGTCACTTGGAGGCCGCATTGTTTCTGCAAAATTCCTGAATGTGATTTAGGTTAGCGGGCACCAAAGCACTTTGCTTGCCGCGTTCTTTCTCTTGTAGTGCCAGGAAAAAAACAAAATTATATTGCCGTGATATGTAACAATCATGAAGAGCCCTCGTGACTTTGTTTAGCCCATGTGTTCCGGGCGTTTTACTTAAAGACCATAGGAAACCAAACAGGCCAGAGCATCTAGGCACGCATCAAGAGTGACCTGATGTGTATATGCGTCGATGTCAAAGATTCATTGATTATGACGTTTAACGCGCCGACGACCACAGGTGATGAGGCGCGCCGTAGTGGAGGGCTCCAGATTAATTTTGTCCTCCTAGGTATCTTTAACGGACGCTGAAATCTTGGACACACGGGTGTTTTTTTTTTCTTTTCAATCCATCTGAAAAGGCGGCCGGGAATCGAGCCCGCATCCTCGTGCTCAGCAGCACAACGCCTTAGCCACTGAGCCACCGCGGCGGGTTCCATGTCAGAGAACGAGGTGGTCTCTCAATAAAGGGGGCACAAAGACGCAGCTGTCAAGGCCAAAGCGAGCGGCTATTACTCTGCTCACAGGGGGCTCCTAAAAGTGTGGACGGTGGGAGATGGTTGTTCATGGCAACCGACGCGTTCCCGAAATAGTACAGCCGAGGCACCGCAGGGGTTCGACCTCAGTGTTCGGACCTTCGGCGCCAGCTCGCGAGCAAAAAGCGTTCGCACAGAGATATTGCCCCAGGGTGGCGTCGTCGCGCTGACTAAAGGATTGGTACCGAGCCTGTATAAAATGAGTGCTCGATCTATGGCGATGACGGATACCATGTTACGAATTACAAGTAGCCGAGTACAAGTATCCTAGCATGCACGTGCCTTCCGGAACACGCTCTGGGTAAATTCCAACATTGCTGAGGCTGTGTATTCCAGGAGGCTTAATTGCTATTTTCCTTTAAATTTCAGTTTTCTTGGGGTTTACAAATCGTTCTTGAATGAAACATCGAACAAAGCTATATCAGAACACGCTCTCTGGACTCCAAAGTAATTGGTTTGGGATATTTTCACGGTAAACTTCGGCTCGCGGTAAACTCGACACTTAAAATTACCCTGGTGGAGTATTAGGGACTCCTACATAGTTACACCATGCATCACTGCGCATTTGCAAGTGCTCGCAGTTTAAGTACCAACAACATTAGCACAATGCTCTCAGAGATGCTCGGTAATGTAGATAACACGCTCCGACAGACGAAAAATGTGCTAGACCAGCGATTTAGCCGCATGGGCATGATGCTCTCATGATGATTAAGTCAGCATCAGCGGGTTCAGGCTTCAGAGGTCTACAGGAGGGACATCTGGAGGGCAACCCGTCCGCGGTGGGTCATTGGCTAAGCCGTTGTGCTCCGTATCCCAAAAACGTGGGCTGCCTAAAACGGGCACTTTAACCGTTTTTCTGTTGAAAGCAGAAAATGAACATGGGGTGTATTGAGCTTTCGGCGCACGCAAAATATCCCCAGGTGGTCTCAATTATTCCGTAGCACTCCACTACGTCGCGCATCATCCTCCGGGTGTAGCTCAGGCGCATAAAACCCCGGTTTTATGCTCTGGGGATGTTCGCCTGGGAATGTCCGGGGGGATGTCCACCTGGAATGTCTACCTGGGGATGTCCACCTGTCGGCTTCTTCGGCAGGTGGATATCCCCACGGAAATAATGTGGGTCGTACTCGACATTGCATCCGTTACTCTGAATTTTGAATCGTGAAGCAAAAGAACGCACCGATGCTCATCGCCACCGTCTAGGTAGTGTAAATGGAGGCAACGCTCACTACACTGGTTAACTAGTAATACCAGACCGACGCTCGCGAATTAAGCTTACAAATAGCTAAATTATTTAGAAGCATTGGGAAACATAATATTGCGCGTACCAGAGGTTGTTCTTGCAAGACAAACTGCCTGCAGTGCCCATTTCCGTTCGCAATGAGACCAGAATGGCTCTCAAAGCTGCGCTACCTTGAGACAGCGCCAAAGTCAATGACATGCGCCAGTGAACGCAGGAAGGTTATTCGCTTGAAGGACTCAGTTAGTTTTTGCTAAAGTGGGTCGCTTGAACGGAGGGCACGTACACGGGACACGTTTTAAAACACCTCTTTAGTTATTGTTCCCAGAAGTTCGACCAGTAAGAAAACAAACGAAGGGTAACAATGACAAACATACCGAAAAAGTGACGAGCCAAAACAAAAATAATTCTTATTGCGTCGTTTGATAACACGCAAGTAATGCAGAAGGCCAAGAAACACAAAACATTCATACCAGCTGGCGCCACCTGCCGTGCTTACAAGCGATTGCCATCATTTCACTCGCCTTCATTTGTCACAAAAGGGAAAACCCGCCTTGAAATTTCGTTTGAATTGGAACGCTAATCAATAAAAGCCCGAATGATCGATGTTCCCCGGAGCCAGCGTAGCGGACGTGAACTTCGCGTCATGCACAAACTGTAACTAAGCGACCACGCAATGAGCAGAGAATTTCACCCGGCTACGAAGGCCACTTCAATCTGCAGCTGTCTATCCTTAAATCTTCGTTTTATTCGCTTTCACTCGCACGCAAACAGTCATTCTATGGCAGCTGTTCGGCCGACGAGTCTTGAATCTTTCAAGCTTTTTGCTTCTAACGTGGAGCACAGAAGATGCCGATATGTCAGCCGCGACAAGTATTTCGCTAAGAAGATGTCCGCCAAATTTTCCCTATTAGGAACTCCGATCTACCCGCAAGATCAACTTTAAGCAAAAAATTCCTCTGCAGAACAGTGTCAGAAAGCATTGTGTTCAAAAGGATCGCCCAAAAAGAAGTTCTTAAACGAAATATTTGACGGAAAAGGATTACATATGCCAAAATTAAACTAAAAAAAGACGAACAATCACTCGGAAATGGTCGCAGACATAGTTGAGCTGAGAAGGAATGGGCACAAAATGACTGTACCATGCAAAAATATATTGCGCAGAGGAAGGTTCTTAGAGGACTGTTGATGCCAAGAAAGTTTGGGCAGAAGAAAAAATTAAGAAAACAATTTTGCGAGAAGGACACTCAAAGGAACAATTCCAATGAGATTGTACGCGATAATGGTTCCGAGAAAAGGGGCTATACTCACACGGAAAACGATTGTATGTAAAATAATTGCAGACTTAATCATTGGACAAAGAAGAAAAATTTTGTGAATACTGCGTTTTAGGAGACAAGCACTTCTGACGCGTCAAAAGCACGGGATAACGGATATGGCTGCTTTTTTAGCTCCTATTGTCACAATATTATCTTGACAGTAAAGATCACAGTTGACATATCCCTTAGAAGGCGTTCGAGCACATAACATTCGGAAATGAAGCAGGTAACTGAACAGTCAAGGAAGCGAGCAAGTGCGAATTCCGAAATCTGGCTTCGCTAAGGTGTACGAAGCCTTTCTTAATTCTTGATCTATCCACCAAGTGGGTATATCCAGGTGTTTGTGCAGAGGTTTCTGTTTTATTTTCCATGGATGATCTGGAGCAGCTTTCTCTAATTGATACCACATGATCCACAAAGTCTGTCTGTCAGATGTCTTGCCAGAGGTCTGCAAGGGTATGATTCATCGGTATGCGCCCTGAACAGCTTTCCATGTGAGAGTGAAACCATTGAACGTGTTTTGAGCAAAAAGGCTGCCTTCCGGCCTGTGTATCGCCCCTCGTCACGTTTTTTAGGGGGCGGGAGACAGGGCATTGTTACTCTAGAGGAAGGGGGGGGGGGTGCTGGTTCCTCATTTCAAGAAAAGAGTAGGAATGACGTTAGGGACGAGATAGATGACTACCTTGCACCAATGTGGCAGGCTCGGCACACAATGTGCACAGTGGTGCGAACAGCGTCGGTGTCAGACAATAACGTTTTCGCATTCACAACTCATTAAAAATGGTTAGGTGTCTTCCCAGTTGTTTTTATGGAGTAGAGGGGTAATCAGTCATCAGTCACTTCATGCGCAGTGCCAGCCGCCGCTGTCACCTTCCCTGGAGCTGATCTCTATTCATACCCCCCACCCAAACGATCAATCTGTATTCGTCGTATGTAAGCAGGTGCTCCGTCGGTGTATTTGTTTGGTATGCCATGCCAAAAATGTTGTGGCGGCGGGTCAGTAGACATGAACCCTGATAAATAATAGGTTTATTCGGCGGCCTTGACCGCCCGAATGCCGGGACTGTCCCACACTCGGTTTGTCGTCTTCTTCAGAGTCGGGTTAGCACGGCGCAGTGAGCCACTGCCCCCTTCTTCATCCTCGTAGCACATCCACGCGTCCACATCCAGTTACTACATGCCTGGTTCCTGTAGCGGCAAATTATACGAACCATGATAAATAATATTCCGCCTCCTGCACCTTACAACCGCGTAAACGCTCTGTAGAAAACACCGAAATTTCATTGTCACCAAGAAATTCGAAGTGAGTTTTTAATGATTATCGCATCAAATCTTCGGTCGCCTCGGTTCGATCCCTAGTGCTGTCAATTGTGTTTTATTTCTAAAATATGTGACGAAAGTGACCGTCCATGCAGGCACGCATGCCCGCACAAAATATTTTGCGATGGTTGGGTACTCTCAAATGGATGGCCGGGCCAACCATGCGATAAAAGCACAGTGCCATTTGTATTGTCCACACCGCCTAATGAACAGCCTGGTAGTTTCCACAGGGATTGTAGTCTCACAGGAGCGGGGATGGAAAAAAACCGAATGCCCATTATAACAACACGTATCTTTTTTACCATCAGAAGGCAATTATGTTGTGTTTCCTGATAGACCTTGGGAACTATGGGAAAAACAACACGAAAACCGGTTTGATGTACCCGAACACAGCCGAGACGTGACCAGAGCACCACAAACCCACGTTCAATGTAAAAAGGCGGTGCCAGTAGTACTTAATGTTGGCGTACTCACACACCTTAAAACTAGCGCATTCCAAAGTTCAAACAAACATTCCTTCTTTATTATTTAAGCCCTTTTTCAATACAAATGATGCAGTCCAGTAAACTTGCTGCACCCACGATATGAGTTCCTTTGTGCGCTCACGTGTTGCGGATGCGAAGCGAAGACAGAGCATCAAGAGACGAACATGGTACCTATACTCACTAGCGAACCGCTCTCCTACACTACATGCTCTCCTTTCTTTACGTGAAACCTCGAGCGCTTCTTCTTAAAGAATCAATCCAAACTTCAGGTGCTACGTGAATGAAGCTTAGCTCGGCACCTGTTGCAGAGGAAGGAAGCAAGTCCACTTTAACAACCACCTAAAAGCAAGCTCCATGCGACGAGAGATCTCTTTGCCCCAACAACGTCTCGCTGCACACGCAACCCCCGCACGCACCCCCGATCGAAAAATACCGGCGGGAAGGGCGTCACGCATACGGCCTCTGCCACGAAACGGCCGTTCGCACGGGAGTTACTTGAGTGGTGAGCAGGCAACTGGAGGAGGCATATTATTCGTCCTCTTCTCGGGTTAGAAGCGAACATGCCGCAGTTCAGCATCGATTAAAACAGTCATTCAAATCAAATTTGGGCAGGTGCTACGCAGTGGCTGTGATGTCGGCCGTAAACCAGAATTGCGTAGTTTTTAAAGAATTTGGTTATTTACCTCGTGCACAAATCTGCAACAAAACGACCTATTGGAATCTCAATTTTACCATAAATTCAGCCTCCAGATGCACAACAACGGCCCTCTGTGCAGTTGCACAACGTCTTAGCCACTATATCTGTAAAGAGACAATTGAACAAATCGTACAGTTGGACTCTGCATCATTCATCTAACTTCTTTCAAGCCACATTCGTTTTTATCCATGTTTTACATTTTATGCTCGGGGACATTCTGATTACTCGAGACTTCAGTGTTTTGAAGCTTTACTTCTTAGGTTTAAGGGTGGTTTGTGGGTATTACTCTCAATCGATGGGCATGCGCGGGGTTTTGCTAATTAGTGCTTTAGATTCAGCAATAAGCCATTTGCGGGCAGTGAAAGTGGCGCCGATTCAACAATTGAAGCAAAACACTTGGAACGAGTAAGTTAAATGCGACCAATGAACCAATCAGGAAGGCCAGAGTAACGATCTCAAAATACGAGGAGAGGGTTCCGCAATTTTAGCCCTGCATTGTGGTATACGTTTTTCGATCACTGAGACAGCAGAACAGTATGTGCCTAGCAGGAAACATGACCTGGTTTTCTTGAGACTGGGTCCTTCCACTATATTTTCAAAATGTCGCTCACGCAGGAATAATATTAAATATGCATGCTCTCACCACACGGCGTTCGGGGCCGAAGGGCTCCACCCAGGAAAGGGACTGGTTCACCAGCAAATCGCATAGAGTTAGCGTGACCAAACCATCGAAAATGGGGTATCGAACGGTTACTCATAGCGAAACCAATGCAGCCACATTTGCCAGTTCGGAAAATGGTCCAGTCAATTCTCAATAGACTCTTGTGATCACCACAACCTTCGTGATGTAGGTATCGTGAGAACGGCTACGCAGTATGATATCAAACGGCGACGTATCACGTAGCCAAAGACTAGTGTCCCGAAACTGTAATTGGGCTTTCACGAAAATGAGCCGTCCTAACACCTTGTTAGATGAAGCATGTAGTTTAGCACATATAAGCGAAATAAAAAAAAAAAACATGCCGCCATTGCAACCAAAGGTCACTAGGAATATGCACTCGGGCATTTAGCTGATCCTTGCAATGGGTGCAAAACTATTCAAGTAAAAACCGTGACAAGTTTCCATTTCTCTCTCTATATCTTTCTCTCTACATTCCGTGGTGCACCAATAATTTCCCGTCTCGTACGTGTGGGCGTTGTGGAGATTCTAGAACCATTCTAGATGCATCGATAGAAATGTACGTGGGGCAGCGCGCACTGATTCGGGTAACCTGCAATGGTGTGGTTTGTGGCGCCTTTTGTTTTTTGGTATTTTTGCTTGATTGCGAGCTCTGTACTGTTCTTGGAGGTGTCGCACTGACAGGATGCTGTATAAATTTGGCTGGCACACCTAAGTTCAGCTGGCGTCGAACCTGTGTCCTCGTTTTCGTTTTTTTTTTATGTTTTTGCCTTTCAGCGCTTGTTTTGCCTCTCAGAATTCCTAATAGATGCCAAGCAGATAGCGTCAAATCAGGGAACGTGTCCGCGTATAAATATCATAATAAGATGTGTTCGCACACTCGTGAGCTAAACGCATGTGGCATGCGTTTGTTCTCATTTCGCGGTATGTGGCACAAGCGCAGACACAAAACGTGGGAAGTTTAAATTAGGGGGCCGCAATACGGGAACAAAGACTGCTCTATTTGCACTCTGAAGAGACAAAAAACTGGAAATAAGAGGCCCATCACTAAGCACATATGGCAATAGCGGCACAATGCGATCTCCAACTTTCAAGAACTCTGCCACGCCAAGTTTCGTGTGCGAACCGCACAATTCACTCGGAACTTCGAAGCACCCTGCGGTATTAGCGCCCTTTCGTGCGGTTCCTCTACCCGAGTTGCTTTGCTCATAGCACGCGTGACTCACCTTTGTAAGTTGCCGCCGACGCGCACAAAGTATTGTATACATAAACAGATTTGCATGCAGGAAGGTACGGGCACATATGCGAAAGCTGTAAACGAACAGTCATGCGAAGCCGCTGATCTGCTTGTTCGCAGATAGAAGAGAGCGCGGAAGTTCAAGGGGAGAAATGAGAAGAATAAACCCGAAGGAAGGGAATCGGAGCCAGGCGCGATTGCTTGCGCATCATCGGCCACTTTATTTCGTTTTAGAAATCTCTGGCGTGACACCGTGCCTCTGGTGGCATTTAGGAAACGACCAGCTTCACAGCCTGTTGTTGCAACGTCACAAGGGAAATCTAGAGCGGGGTTTCCAACGGGCAGCGAAACTTCTGAGTCGGACGTTTCTTCGCTACTCCTTCATGTCCAGTCTCAGGAGCTTAGCGCCGCGACGGGGTGCCAAGCCACACGACCGTATTCATCGCCGCGCTGGTCATATCTTACTCCGTGGTCGTATGTTCGACTGGCTTCCCATTCCTGGGCTTGAGTGTTTTCTACGTCTTTCTTTCTTTGGTATCCTTTGTACTTTTTTTCTCTTCTTCCTACGTTCAGTTACTCACATCGATACGAGGGACTGTTGTCACCAGGGGTCGAACGCCGCTGAGATGCTCAATGAGACATCTGCTGCCAATGTAGCAGCCTATCAGTGGGGACAGTATTGACAGACAATAGCTCTATCACGGTGTCGTGGTGAGCGTGTGTAGCCTCGGATTTCGAAGTTGTCTGTATTTTTTTCAAGATGGATTTAAAACATGATCTGAAAAATCTATTACAGCAGGAAAACACTGCTTAGTGCGTGATACTCGAAATTAGTCCAAATGGCTGGTCGTCTGATAAGGGTGGACACTCGCCATCTTGACGCGGATTTGCTCTGGGCCAGAGAAGATCCGTGAGCGGGTACACAGCTGGGGATCAAGCGACCAATAATTGCCGGTTCAAAAAAGAATATTTAACTTGTTTAACACTACATGCTATAATAGTTTACTGCGGGATGTGCCCGAAGAGAGACAGCAAGCAGTACCCTAACCACCTCGCTGTCCCAGGCCGCGCAGGAAATCTGGAGAAAAAAATAATTAAAGACTCAGAAAGTGCCCAATTACACGAACTTCAGTTTCATCTTATATTTATTCATATGCTGTACTGCAACTCATCTACTTCGAGAGATACTAACACCCTGGTTCATTGCATGTCTTATCGTTAGAATAATCAGCCACTAAGGTGGATACAGTCGTCCGCCTCCAACTTCTATTCCAGGACTAGGCGAATACTGAGGAGTCGAACTCACTGCACAAGCGCTCCCTTGGCTTTGACAGCGTCTATGCAGTATGCTTCTCCCTCGTGTGCTCCTTCAGTTCCGCTGTTCCATTGACGCACATGCTCCAACTTTGCCAACTTTCATTATTTGTCACATTAGGCTTAATCAAGTATTCTCTATTCCAAGTTTGCGCGCATTTTACTCCTTTAATGGGCGATCGATGTTTCGAAGGGGAAGTTGCTACCTGCTATAACGAATAGCCACCCGAAGAAGCTAATATCGGATTTGGAAACGTGATAAGATACATCTCATCCATATATCCACAGACAAAAACGGCGTTTTTATACTCCTTCTCTTAGTAACGTGTTCATCCTAGCCCATACCGAGCTTGCATTTCCCTGTCCGTAGTTAGCGTTAGTCTAGCACCATAACTGACAGATGTTCGGTTCCATGGAAGACCCAGCTTACCCTTAAAGGACTCTGATGCGGCAGGTTGCCGGCTGTCTTCCTGTGCCAGTCCCGGATGTAGCTCGACGTGCGCCGTGCGTGTTGCGAAGCCCGATCTTTCACCGCATTGGTTCTGACCCTTCTCTAGTAGATTCCCAACGACTTCTTCCCGTCTTTAGTTCCGGCAAATAGCGAGTTTCAGACGCACACAAGCATTTCTTACAGTGTGGGTCTTCCTTAGGCAGTTTCCCGGTTTTCTGGGCCGCATGATAACACGAACATACAACTCGGCGTGCCCTTCACCTCTATCAGTCTTCAGTTTTAGTCCTCTTTTCATGACCAGCTCTAGAAGCTTCTATTCACGTCTTTTTTATCCCGGACTAATATAGAGATTCGCCATATTAAGTACCCAGTCGCCTGCCAAAGATTACTCCTTCGTTGGTCCGCCTATAGATTGCCAGCGAAGTTTCCAGTCGCTGACACGCACTTATGCGTTTTCCCTTGGCAGTTTCCTCGTCAACTTCTTTTCTTTGTTTTTTTTGGGGAACTCAATGATGGGAGCTTCTTTGGAAGCTATAAAGCGCTGTAGTTAGGCCGATATTTGGTTATGCGTTCGCGAAATAACGAAATCTAAAAGGGGTCACTTGATAATCAATTGATGCATCTAAATGCTGTGTTCGCAATCCCATATAACACGCTATGTGACAGTAACTTTGAATTCTGTGAGTTTGCGGCTCACAGAATTCTGCGGCTTTACTTTGTGGCGTATAAGGTTTAGTTAGCAACGCACACTGCACCCGTTACAAAAAAGTCAAAGCTGCATTCATCTAACGAGAAAGATGGTTGAAACGTGAAGTTTTCTCTCATGCAACCTGATTCAACATAAGAGTCCAAAGTGTAAGCTGCTTCGACCGTGCCGAATGTGGCAGTCGTCGGCTTCACAGCGCGAAGGAGCCAGGTTCGATTCAGACTACGGAAAACGTTTTTCTTTCTGGACGCGCTTCTTCTGCATTCGCTTATAACCACCATCGTTTTGTAGAACTCATTCTGTAAAGTTGTCTTTCCTGCAGTGCGTTCTGGTATCCGAAATACGACTCACAAGTACAAATAATACGATTCAAATAATAATAGATACGCATTCATTCGCGTGTAGCTCCTGACAATGCGGCCGGAAAGCGCCGCTTACCGTGCGCAGTCAAAACCGTGCGTAGTCAAAATCGGAAAAAAAAAAATTGAAGGACTTCGTTCGCCAAATTTTGTCACCAACACGTTGAGAGTTCATTTGGGTTTCTGTGATTTTCCTAAAACATAGATGTGAACTTGATGCTGATCATCTCAATAGAGCATGGAACCGGCGGTCACGCCGTTACAGAGGTGAAACGCTCTACTGAGTTTTGCTATACCCAGGTTCAAGCTAAGAACGGTAATACCTCATGTAGTGCATCACTCCGCCAAAGCGACCGGACTCGGATGGCCAACCCGAACGATCGTTCTAAAAAGGACCGCGCTTATTGCGTGACGGCGTGTGCTTTTTCTCACGTAGTTTCTTTGTTTTCTCTTTTTATGGCAACTGGTAGTAGTTTTATATAAGCAAGATTAGGTAAGAAAAATCACGGGAACGACTCCTATCACGTTCAAAATATTCGAAGTAGCGCACTCCTCGCGCCGCCCGGAGGAATAGGTGATTGCGGTGATGAGATGCAATTGCAACTTCCGTGTCGTTCTTAAGTTGTCCCACAACAAATTTTGAACCCCCCTGCCGAATTTTGGTTCATTATAACGATTACAGGTAAAACTTACGCGAAATTTTAAATATGGTGGAAATGCCATGCGTTATGCGTTTTACCATTTTCCGTAATTCTTCATATTTTTCTTAATTTTTAGTTTTTCAAAATTTCGACCGACCAATAATCTCCATTTACGTTATTCCAACGATTACATTTGGAACTTTCGCTAAATCTCCAATATTGTAGAAATGCAGGGCGTTACACGGTTCGCTATTTTCCGTAATTATTTTAAATTTTCGTATTTTTTAAGTTTTTCCGAATTTCGTTGAACCAATTATCTCCATTTACGCAATTATAATGATTACAGATGAAACTTTCGCGAAATATGCATTATTGTGGAAATGCCATGCGGTAAATGTTTTGACATTTTCCGTTTATTTTTGTTATTTTTTAGTTTCTCGAAATTTTGTTCGACCAATTATCTCCTTACGTTATTCTAACGATTTCATGTGGAAATTTTGCGAAATATGCATTTTTGAAGAAATGCTGGGCGTTACAAGCTCCTGGCTGTGCGGGTACTCGGAAAAGAATGCTACGCATTAAAACACGCCCGCCGAGTGGGATCCGATTCGGATCCCACCCAAAGGGCATGTTTTTTCCACTTTCTTTCTTTCTTTCAGAAATATTTGTCTATTTCAAGCATAATAAATGCCCTACCACATTCTTCCCTTTCCTTTTCTTGGCCTTATGGACTGCCTACCCCTATTTCTGTCTTAATTCCACGAGCCCCTGATTTCCCATTATGATTCGCTACATGCATTGCGAGGGCCTCTGCGCCGGCAGTCTTGGTGCCATGGGTAGCGTTGAGAGGGTTCAACTCTGGTCGACCATTCTCGACATGTCGAAGACGCTCGCCCCTATCACGCCCTGGTCACGCCCCGGGGGTTAAAAAGAAGGTTCCCTTTACTCCGAGTAGTCGAGATGCCGCTGGCTACCACCCGCAAGCGCATGAAACACCATAAATACCTGAGAAAGTGGAGGGGAGCACAGTCCCGCCGGTAGCATGGTGGTCATCGTACCAGACGCGTGTTCTGGAGGTGGTGGGTTCAGATCCCACCCGGCGGGCATTTTTTTCTCCGCTTTCTTTCTTTCTCTTTCTTTCTTTCTTTCTTTCTTTCTTTCTTTCTTTCTTTCTTTCTTTTTTCTTTCGTTTCTATGTCTTTCTTTCTTTCTTTCTTTACTTTTTTTTTCTTTCTTTCTGTCTTTCAAAAATCGTGTATCTGTTTCAAGAATAATAAATTACCTGCCACAATCTACCATTTGCTTTCCTTGGCTTTCTGGACTGTCTACGCCTATTTCTGCCTTAATTAAACGAGCCCCTCTTTTCCCCGAATCAATATATTCGTATGGCTGTAGAGCAGACATCTAATTTTGCAGCCGCACACATTACGTACGTCAACGACAATTGGCGGAATAAAAAAGCCGGCGGGAGTGCGCAGTTAAGTCCGCACTCCCTTTGAGCACCCTAACGGCGCAAATACATTTAACGAGAGAGACGTGTACCCCGCGTGCACGTCCTAAGGTTATGGCGTGCCGAACAACGCGTCAGCGAATGTGTTTCCAAGGCTTTCTATCATGTTCGAAGTGAGTTACGGCAGAACGCAGACGTTCGGGTGCGCAAGGAAGCAGGCGAGCCCTTGGGTGGGTGCCGCATCTTTCTAACAAAACCCACCCGGCTCGGTAAATAGGGAGGTGGAGAGAGCAGAAGCTCCGGTAATACGTTGCTCTGGCCTGTGCGGTATATAGGGCACAGAAGGCGATAACGCTTTCGCTGAAGCTGGATAACTGGGAATAGTGCTGGGAGACATGTACTCAGGAAACAAATTCGGCCATTTCACGCTGTGAGGGTGGATGACCAAGTAGAGGTGACATAAAATTTAGGCGAAAGGTATGAGCAAATTGTATTTCTCTCGCGCGTTGACGGCGGGCATCCCTAAGTCAAGGATTTGCCTTTCTACCCGATACATATATTGAACCGTAGTTATGACTTTTCGCCGTGGGTGAACGCAGTTGAACCGAAGTTAGTCGAGCGATAGCTCGGTTGTTGCGCCGACAGCGCGTAGTGCACGCGCACACAGCTGCACCACAGGACAAAGCACAGACGCTGCTCGGTGCAGCCGGCGCTGAAGGCGCGAATGCGCAAAAAACTTAAATGCAGCCACTGCCTTTTTGTATTATCTTCTGATGCCACTAGCCGTTACACTTTACCCCTATTCTCTCCCCGCACTCGTGCTCTTCGAACGACCGACACCGCTGAGGCATACACGTATTCCCTTTCCCCTGCGGGAGCCTCTTGAATACCTGGAGCCCAACCTGAGAGCCACGAAGTTAGCGCCTTCAGAGGTGGAAATAACCAGGTAATGCGACTGGCATGAGCCCATTTTCCGAAAATTAAACATGCGCGAGCGAGCACAGCACACACAGTGTCTTTTGTGCACGTATGATCGCACACAAGGCTTTAGGAATAAACAGAGCTGTTTAGTCGGTCAAAGTTTTAAGCCCGTCCTATTTCTGACACTGTGGATGAAGATAAAGGAACCAGAAGCAGTACGCGCCGCACCAATACGGGGGCGTACTGCCACGTAAGCCTAAACCCGGCTGTACATATGGTAAACTCCTCTCCATATCACCATTGTATCTGCATTCCGTGCAGCTATCGCACTTTCTGTTGGTGCATACAGCAGCCGCTCTGCCTATCATGCCGTCGCGCGGCAAGCACTCTCTCATGCTCTCGCGGTAGTCTTTGGGCATGTGACCATGATTGGCAGTATTCGTACTCCGACAGAGTGACGGAAGTGACTTTGCGAGTTGAGGCACCTAACGTAGTCCCGCTCAAAACGATGAGGATTGCAGATCGTGCTCTCATTACGAGAGATTGCGCCGCATATACGCAGTCAACCACACGAATGCGAAAAGGGCATTACAAGATCGGGTGAAGAAAGCTCCTGAACCCTCTCAGCTGGACGAAGAGGTAGCGTGCACTGTCCACGATGATTGAGCGTTTTATGGTTCGGCGATGCTCTCGATTTCTTCCTCTTTGGCTGGTCCAGCCGCGGGCTGTTGTGGCCGGTCCGAACGCGGAAATTGGATGGGGAAAAATCGATCTGCTCCAAAAATTGTAAACATCTATACCCGCGTGCAGGTAGCTTTTATCCCGGCGACAAGAGGGCCAAAGGCGAAGAACGGAATCTTTGAGGTGACCGCGGCCTCTTGTTGACTCTTGCCTTTTTTGTCCACGAGAAGTCGTCCGCATTGTCTTTTACAATTGGGAAATGCGCACCACGCGTGAAGTACTTTTTGCTTTTGCACAGTGTTCTTGTAGCTGTCGAGGATTTTTTTCTTTAATGACACCAGGGCACTGGCCAGATTTATGGCGGGTTTCACCGTTTCCAATGGAAAATGGCGCTTGCAGGCAGGGGAAAAGTCTGCGTACTAATACAGATTTATTGATTGTAGGGTTTCACGCGCCGACGCAACCCACGCGATGAGGCGCGCCGTAGTGGAGGGCTCCGGATTAATTTTGACCATTTGGAATCTTCAACGTGCGACGTTATCTCATACACACGGGCGTTTTCGCTTTTCTGCGTACAAATACTGAATTAGCATTACGAACTCCTAGACATTTCAGGAGCCGGCACCAAACTTGACTATGAAACACCGCAGTCGTACTTCCAGGGTAAAGAAAGTTACTCTTCCACCTCGCAGTACTAAGAGCTAATGACTTATTTTTAACACCTGCGCTGAAAATGTCGCTGCAGACAATAAGACATGTAAACAGGCAAAAAATAGCGAGACATTACACTCTGTGTAGGTAGATGACCAGTGTAGATCGTTTCCCGACTATACGCGGTGTCTGCGTTACGACGGCAGAAGAGAAGTGATATTCAAAATAAAGAACGGCAACTTGACTTGAGGTCGGGACCACCGACCCGTGAAGACGGAGGAAACTAGACAGGCAAACACTGAGATCGCCGACGACGAGATGGCCATGCGTAGGCATGGCCGACGCAGTTTGCACAGGGGAGAGCAATTGCGAAATCATTACTACAACGTTAGATTGTGGTGATTTGAAAATAGCGCCTGTGGATAATTGATCTACTAAACATTCCTATCCCAGTAATGCGACATATGGGTTTGAGGTCGAAATCAACGTTGGGAATATTACGCGACTTTGATGGTGACCGCGTGCCACCAGCATTACCCACACACCGGGACACACGCACCGGGAACAAACAGACACGCGGCTGTTGCTCGCAGACATGAAAAAATTCAATGAAATCCTAGAACTATAAGCTGCGCTTAAAAAAGCAACGGCTCCCCATTGCACCTTCTGCATTCGTTCCTAAAGTTGACCCTGGGGCCCTGTAAGCATTGCTGACGCTCTCAACAAGCTGCACACGACCGTAGGCTACCGAACGCGTGCCAGTAATGAGGGACGCCTGCAACAGGAAGTCGCTCTGTTGGGGCATTTGCTCCACGGCGAACACAGTTTCACGTTGGTTGCGGCTAATGGAATGCGAAACCACAGCGAACAGCCCGCGAGAGCCCCAACGACCACCCACTCTGTCCATGGAACCGGCTAAATATTCACGCGCGTTACGGCTGCTGACTGAACTTGGCAGCGTCGAAGTAAGAAAGCCCATTTTCGGCAAGACGAAACGCGGCGAGATAACTGGCAACGATTTTATTTCCACACACGTCGCGCTCCCGTTGCACATACATCGATCGCATTGAAATTTTAATAACGCGCCAGCGAACATCGAAAAAGCATAAATTATTCAAGAGGCTTGTGCCGCATAACACCATAAATAATTGTGGTAGCGGGGCGGGCTGTCCCAGGCAATAAACCTCCGAATCAGGTATAATTTTAATGTAATAGACAGTGGCATTCTGGCTCTAAACACAGCTAATGGAATCTGCAATTGTGCGGCTCCTGGGTGGATACAACTTGCAACATGAACTGCTGCAGTGTCAACGTTTTAGCATATGATCGATTTAGGACTGCAGGCATTAATATTGCCGAGCCGATGCTATGTTGCTTCTGTAAAAGCACCCGGCTGCACCTGACAGGGTAAAATCACCTCTTCATGATGTTGTTGTGGTAAAAGAATCCTAAAAACAACAATGAATGGCCTATATCGGCATCAGCAGGGCGCAATATTCGTTGTTTCTTACAAGCTTCTCAAAAGGGGTCAAAAAGAACTCCATAAATTAGATAAAAAAGCTTCGCGCGGATCGTTTCATTTTGTTAGGATATTTAGCGTGTCTCCAAGCGTGAGAAATCCTGAAAAAAGGCAGGTTACCGACATTTTTGGGGTTTATTTTACCGGCGAGGGCCATCGATCTCTTCGGAGCCCCTTTTTTATCTCATACTGTCACTTGAGGTTGCTTCTCAGTAATATTCAGTTGACAAGCTCTTCCTCTTCCCCTAGCCTCCTTTTTCTGGCTTTAGCTTTTGATATAGATGACTCAGGTAAGTTGAAACTTTCGTAGGCCCAACGCGTCTTCTTTAATTTCCACGTCCTTCGAACGGGCGAACATTGTGTTGTGTTGCTAGTGGCACTTCGACGCTCAGCCTCCTCGTGCCATTGGAACATGCAAGCCTATCTTCCCCAGCTCCGCTGTCCTGCGTAACCGGTCCAGCCAGTGGGCTTAAATTTAAATAAAAGGAAATTACTCGCTAGGCAGGGGTCAAAGATTTTTCGCAAAGCTAAAGAAGTCTTTCCGCGTTATCGAACACTAAGGTACGAATGGCAAAAAAAAAAAAAACTAAATAAGTTCAGCACTACGTTCAGCCCATACCGGGCTACAGACGTCGTGTTGGTGTAGCCCTCTCTCCCGCTGTTACTTGGGAGTGGCCACCACGCAACCATGCCCCGTTGGCACAGAACTGCCCCTTTCGCACGGCTTCTGCCGAACAAGCTGATGCGGATTATCTAATATGGGCGTGTCCTTCACTGGACCCAGCCAGAACACGACACCCGAGAGGCACAAGCCTCCATCCTGGCAGACCACCTGACCTTTAATATGGGGACCCCATCATCGCTCCCTCCTTGCGCTTCTTCGCGAAACGGGAGTTAATCTATACTCGCGACATAGTATTTATGCCAACGGGCATACTATCGCAATAAAAAAAAAGAATAGGACGACGGCTCAAGATGACGGAGGTTGAAACGCCAAAATTTGAATAACTTGACAACCCCTTGGCCGCACAGAAAAGTACAACCACTTGCCGTAACCGCCCTAGCAAAGGCACCAAGATACGTACCCGGTTTTTATGTAGAAATTACGGAAATAGGGTATTTGCACCCTTGTCGTCGCCCCATTGTTTCCAGACTTTAGAGAGCAAGGGTTGCCTAACTTTTGCTCATCCCACCCAAAAGGTCACCGTTGCAGGCGAAGTGCACGATAAACAGTTCTTCGGCAGTTTTTTTCTCTATCAAGCCTTGCGCGTGAGTGCAAGCTTCCCTAAATTTTTTTCCCGCTGTTTAGGTCCTTGCGCCATAAACACACACTTTTAAAAAGTCGGGAAAAGAGAACAAGAGAGAAATGACCGGGCGTAGATTGTTTTTCAAGCTGCTTTGTTCTGATTTATGACGTCTACATCTGTTTCTACATACTCCCGTTGTCGGCACCAAGATCTCAGTAGGTGACAAGACGAGATGGTGAAAGTATATGATTCTCCCAAGAATGAAAACACATTTGATGCTGCCATGTCAGCGAAGCTCGTCAGACGGAGACAAGAGATCAGACGACAAGGAGGCATCATGCGTATTTTGAAAGACACTGTTAAGTCGTGGAGAGGGCTTGGCACACCATGGGAGTTTTATAATGGCTGGGACAATGACAGCGCACCATGTAGCACCAAGTGGTTTCATTCAAGTAAGCAAACGTTAGTCAAGTCCCCAAACAGCATCACGACGCTCGCTTTAAAAACATGCGTCGGTAGAGATGGACTGTTCAGGCATTTGCTCGCTCAGTGAGGGGGCAGTTCGAGCCCATCTATAAGCGTTATGGCTGCTAAACACCAAGGCGAGAATGATAGTCAAGTGATTGAAGGGATTTAACGTTTAACCGTGATATATTCTCAATCATTCTGTTGCTCCATGTCCCTCGCCTTCACTACCGGGAAATTGCGTGCCTCTTCCGAAAGTAAGGCTATTCTCTCTCTCACACACAGACTGGCGGATGACGACCACTTTTCCCCCAGTACTACTGCAAAGCAGGCAGGGGGATGATCCCGTGGGTTCAGAAATACGGTACTTTGAACGTTCTACCCGCCGCGGTGGCTCAGTGGCTAAGGCGTTGCGCTGCTGAGCACGAGGTCGCGGGTTCGATTCCCGGCCGCGGCGGCCGCTTTTCTGATGGAGGCGAAAAGCAAAAACGCCCGTGTGTACGAGATTTCGGCGCACGATAAAGATCCCCAGGTGGTCAAAATTAATCCGGAGCCCTCCACTACGGCGCGCCTCATCGCCTGCGTTGCGTCGGCGCGTTAAACCCCACAATCAATCAATTACTTTGAACGTTCTCTAATGAAATGCAAAAAATGAGATGGAGAACAGAAGCTACTGAAGGGGCTTCACCTTCTCGGCAAGACAGTCAAGACAACATGTTCGGTTTCTGAGAGTTTTCTGACACGACGGAATCCTCAAAGTACTACAATAAGTGCCATCATGCAAATTTGGTGAGGAAAGCAAGACCTGTTCGAAAACTGCTGTCTTCAGGGAGGCGCTCCACAAAGGAAGAGCTAAAGCAAGCCTTGAGAAATATCAACCGACGCCCCTGCCCCTATTACAAAGACAAAAACTTTTGAAGGAACTGCTCAAGAGGGTATGCAAACTTCGTACTAGCTGGCCTCAGAGAGAGAGAGAGAGAGAGTATGGCTTTTCTACCTAGCGCAACACACAACCTATCAGAACCGAACGCGAGACAGCTTCGCTGTGAAACCGCGGCTGATCCAAAAACCATGGCTGCTCCGGTATTCATGAAACCGCCATGTGTATCCAAGATAGGAAGCCAGACAACAGGAGCGCGTGGCTGAGTTGAGCCCGTCGTCGAGCGTTACCTGATCAGAAACAGATTGTCGAATCTTAGGAGTGGCATTAAAAGAATGACAGTTGAAACCGTTACGCAAGAGCGAACCAACAGGGGCCGACAAAACTTCACATTGCACACATTATAAAAAAAGCAAAAACAAACCAACACAATTATTCGAGGCAAGCAAACAACAAAAACACAAAGAATACAACAGCGTTTTGCTTACTTGCAAAGGCCCGGAGCACGTCCTTGAAGAATGCAGTAGGGGCTCCCAGATGAGGTTGAGTACGGGAAGGCTTGAAGCACGCGTTTATTCGTTGCCAAGCCAGACACGCTACTTGAGCGATGCTGCAGGCGAGTGCGTGCCTGGCGTCTTATTCGTTGGAACTTCACGTTATTTAGAGGCCGAAACTCGGTGCCGAGAAAGCTTGTCGTCTAGCTTTCGTAGCAGCTGAAAAGGGTGGAGAAAAAAAAGTTGCTGGAAATTTGTACGCGGGACGCAATGTTTCGAGAGCGGTTCAGTGAGTCCGTATAAACGAAGCCGAGCCTCCAAGCAGCAACGTTGTGCCTGATGGAGCAGGAAAGGATACTTGGTCGCGAGCTATCTTAAAGGAGCCATGAAGACAAAACACAAGCTTGGTTCATTCAAAAGATTGCCTTGTCAGAATCATACTGACACCACTTTTAACGTAAACTTCGCTCAAATAATCTACATAATTAGGAGAAAAGGGAATGGCCATGCGACACACTAGCTCATTTCCCGCTACAAAACCTATGATGTCATACCAGACAGCCCTGCGATTGGCGGAGGGCGGCAAAAGCAAACGCAAATTTGGCAGAGCTTGTAAGCTTGTCGAACGAGCTGTTTGCGCTTAAATTTAGGGCGCATTATTTTTAAAGCCCTAAGAATGGTGGGACAAACAGTGGAAGTTACGAAAGCACACGTAAACATAGAAGTACCGATGCGTATGCTGCTGTTGATATTGCGCGCACTATGCTTGGTTTAGCTGCACAGGACTGCGGGCTTTGGGGTTGTTTCAGACGACACTGGCCGATTGACGCAAGCGACGATGTCTTACGTGACCGTATTTGTCAAGCGAGCACCATGTTTCACGAAACGATTGTCTCCATGAACAAAACAAGCCAGGTACAAATATGTCCACAAACAAACCAAAAACAGAAAACGGCTTGCCGCGGTGTAGTTGCGCCATCTAGGTTCCCTAACGGTAAACAAGGCCCTTTGATGTCATTGCAGACCACGAAAACGCATGTTTTAGCGGGAAAATCAAAATTGTAACTTAAATTAATTAATTTCTCAGTGAATAAAGCATCGTTTGCATTCGGACAAGCGCTGGGGGCACTATAAAACACGAAATCTTTCGAATAACACAAACTTGTGTTTTGTCTTCATGGCTCCTTTAAGGGCATGCGCAGGCTGCGCATAGGAGTCTCGGTGTGCGAAAGATCTGACGCCATGATTGGTTCGTGCTGAGACTAGCGCAGCGCGGTAAGCCTCTTGTTTTGATAGTAAACTTTGTGCTAAGAACTCATAGTTTGGGTTGCGTGGCAGGGTGTAATAATATTGTCAGCGCTGGCCTCCCTGTGGCCTTGGTGAGACCAAGACTTCGTTATAAAAAAACTAATGTTAAAGTTCATAATAGGCAAACGCTGCGGAAATCATATAAATTCTCAGTAACAAAAATATCGACTAAACTTGTGGTAAGCGGCCAGTCAGTTTACCGTATTTTTTTTTGTGCGTTTCTTCTGGGTTTTTTAGACGCAGGAAAGCCTACAGGGGTAGCCGCAGCGACGATAACTCTTGCATAATTATGCTGACATTACTAACGACGATTCCAATTTGTGCGTGTGTGCTACGCGTATACAAAAATTGACAGCGACACTTTATTGGGAGGTCAAGTGCCAAAAAGTACGGCCGCCCGTTGTGGAACCGACTTTAACCGCTAACACAGAAAACTAGGCCATCTCCACTAACGTGAAACTTGAGGAGGGGCAAAGCATGCTGCGTATAAGTGTATTAGAAGATTGTAAGTCTCTCTCTTGGCACACGGCGTGGGCTGATTGGGCACCCGAGAAGCGCCGGTGGGAGGAGCAAAGCGCGCTTGCTGAGGAAGTGGCGCCCTCTCTCGCGTTGAACCGGATTTCAGCAGTTAAATTAAAGACGGGCTGTCCGTAAGTATTTTTCATGTCACACGCCGCAGGATGCGGTCTAGCGCGGGGCTTTGGAAAACGAGTGTTCTTGTGTTTTAGTGCCGTGACTACACGAGACGACCAGAGACGTCGACAGCGTGGGCCCCGAATGTGCTTCGCCCCTAAAAATCCGTTATTGTTCGCACCACGCAGATCTGAATTTGTCATACATTTATGCGGGAAGCTGGAGAACCATCGTCGGCAGATCATCGGATCTGCAGTTTTCAGTGAATCATTTGTCGTTCGAAATACAGCGAAACCTGTCACTGCACTTGGGACATTTGCTGCATCCACTCAAGGGTCCGGTGACACGCTTATTTTGCGGGCTGCTAAATGAATTGCGAGCAGGTTCCGGGTTGCCCGGGAGGGGAGGCGTTGCGACATGGACGATGCGTACCAAAATCCTGTAATTAATTTTGGCGCTTTGTTGAATGAACCCAGTCATGAGTCAACATCAGCCACTACCATTTTTTCCACGTAAACGCTTTCAGGATCGCATGTGCTTTCAATATAGTATCGCATATTTCGTAGCTCACGATATCCTGTTTACCCACGAGCTGTGTACTTCGCAACAGGAATATCGTTATCGTGGGTTTCCATTCCACCAGTATTACAAGCCTTGTTGCACAATCGGGATCACGGTGGCGGAATTACTGAACGAGACATCGACCCTGCATAGGAGACATATTTCGACATTGCACATGCTTGCGGATCAGCGTTTTGATCCCATTCAGGAGTTAATGCGTTGCGCCTTTTCTCATGCTCTGGAAATTTGCACTTTCCTCAAAGTCGGTGTCATATGAGAGTCGCGGCATCAGTCTATATCACACTCACTGCCCCGGCATAACAGAGAAATTGTTCTATTTTTATCACTGAAGTGAAACAGCTCTTTGGGCGAGCTGATAGAAGATCATGGTTAAAGAAGACGAAAGCAAGCGAGAGCATGGGAGCAGAGGTGAGAATCCAGCCGTCGCACTCGCAACTCATGATTTATTGAATAAACCGAATATAAATACTATACGAGGGTCAAAAGAAAGAAATGCAGACGCAGTGAACCTAACAGCAAACTCCAGACCATATGCTTATCATCTCCTGTCTTGTAATCTCTTTTTTCTGTGTTCCCGTTTGTTTTCGCACTTCTTCCAAACCGATAGAGAGCGAGAGAGAAATCTTGAATGAAAGCTGAGGAGGATTAGCGTCACTAACCGCATTGCTTGCCCCTCCAGATAGGGGTGGAGCCCCTATGTGACCAACTAATCATACTAAGTGGTACACCCGTCTTCCCCGCTCGCGCATAGCGTACGCTTCGTAACTACATATTCCGCATCCTCGAGTATTATGATACTCCACTTTCCGATTATTCCTGTAACTTTTGTCTAAACCCTTCAATGTTTTTTTTTCCTTTTCTTTATAAAAGCACTAGTCAAGAAAGAAGCAGAACGAGATAAGACTGAAACCTCCAGAAATACGACGAACCGCTGCTCTGCGTCCGGGTGCTTCGCTTTTGAATTCATTTAATTTTGAGGAATAACTCAATAAAGATTGTCGGAGGGCATCGCTAGCTCGCACGTGACCCGCCGCGGTAGGCTCAGTGGCTAAGGCGTTGCGCTGCTGAGCACGAGGTCGCGGGTTCGATTACCGGCCGCGGCAGCCGCTTTTCTGCTGGAGGCGAAAAGCAAAAACGCCCGTCTGTACGAGATTTCGGCGCAGGTTAAAGATCCACAGGGGGTCAAAATTAATCCGGAGCCCTCCACTACAGCGCGCCTCATCGCCTGCGTTGCGTAGGCGCGTTAAACCCTACAATCAATCAATTAGCTCGCACGTGACCTTGTAAGCTTGGGAGTCTCTGCTTAGAAGCCTCGGAGATATTTGTCATGTCTTCAGTTAGCACTTTCCTAATTTCTCATCTGAATTGCACATCTTAGAAGTTCTCTCGACCCGTGTTAGCTCGTGCGGCGCGTCGGCCTAAAATAACAGGGCGGACCCTCTGCGTTGTTCGTTCGAAGTTCGGTTTGTTTATCAACAGCGAGAAGGCTTCCGCTGGGGCAATTGCCCCGGCATGATGCTTTCCCGCAGGAGTTTCGAAAGATAAAGAAGAAATCTCTGGTTTTTGAGACGTAACTTTATGACAATTAAATCTTGCCTTCAAGTTCATTTTTTTGTATGTGTAGTATATGTCGTAGAACCATAGCTTTTCGTGTCACTTGTTTTTCTTCTTTTGGCAGCAGGAGACAGTTTATGCAGAATGTATGGTTGCGGGACTGCTTTCAGCGGCTCAGTTGCCGCCTGCTAGTGAAAATGATGCCGAAGCTGAAAGAGACACTAAAGGGTGGAAACAAGTTAGCCTGTATCGAAGGATCATGGTGCCGAGAATTTAAATATACCATTCTCGCATCTAGCTTTGTTTAATTTCGGCAGGGAACACCAGAAACGTGAAAACAGGGGACGAACGCCCCGTCCGATTGGGGTACAAAAGAACGGTTTGTGGTACGTCAACAGAAGTGGTAGAAGCGGCGGTGAGATCATTGGGAGAAGCAGCTATGATCTAAGGGTGGCGGTTCGCTAGTGTCGAAACTTGACACTACAATGTGTGTCCCTGTCACGTGACTGCAACCCTAGCAGCTACTGAACAACTGGAACGTTTATTTAAGTATTGAAAAATTTTAATACAAGTATTCGTACAAGGTTAATAAATTGCATATGTATTTCTAAACAATTTTTTGAAAATTTTAAAAACCCCGCCGCTCACCGTTCCGCTGGGGTGCTCTCAGTGTGGCTAACTGAGGCCTCCATGCCCAGAATCAACGGCCAGCGTTCAGTAAACAGACCCAGTGAGGAGCTTAACGATTCTGCCTGAGTCAGGGGCGTTTGTTCTGCCAACAATATTGATTTTAGTTTCCAAATACGACAATGGCAGGTTTATAAAAAAAAAAAAAACGTCAGCGCCGGGGAGAATCGAACTTCCCACCTCCACAACGTGAAGCCAGATTCTACCTATCGTCTTCCTCACAGATGGCGCATTCGTGCAAAATAGCCGTTGCATTAAAAAACACATAAAGGAACAGGGGAAAACCTGCGATTCAGACTTTTTTAGCTGGGGACAAAAAAGCTACTCTAGCTACTCTACTCTAGCTACTTTAGCTACTCTATGTCATGGTTGCCAGCATTATTTTTGTGAGGGACACATGCGGCTCGTAGATCTAAAAATTTGGATTTAAAAAGTTCTAGGGCGTTATCAGCAAAACCGTTTCTGTTCAAGGTCCTTTAAGTAATCCCTTTCATTTGGGATAGAGAAATATACTCGACAAAATCGGTTGTCTGTCCCTTTAAAAAAATGGTGCCTATGTGGTTGAGTGCGGGAAATAAACGCAAATCAAAGCTTTCAGTGAGGTGATCGCACCTAAAGAAAACACAGAGTACAGCTTTTATACACTGCAGGCAGGCTGCCTCCGTCACTATTTGGTCAGCCATATTGCTTTCAGTTTCGTTTTCCAAGAGCAATGGTCCACATGAGTGAAGACGATCACCTACGACGGCAAGCGATACACCTGGTAGGAAGCAGCTAAAGTGCTCTTCATTAGAACCGGTAAAACGTACAAGATGCACTGCAGGTGGTTAAGCGAGTCGCCCGAGCATTTAACCTCCTGTTTCTATCCGTTAAAGCGCGCCCGGTTCGAACATAATCGCCTGTGAAATGAACTTACTGCGACTGGTTAGCCTACCGATCCGGCCGCTCGCCTCGAGTCACCGTTGATAAATCGTAAAGCGTGCATCGCTCTGCCCTTGTTATGTTTGAGACAGGGGTAACGCGGGCTACAACGACGGCCGACACGGCTGCTGTGAAGAAATGTAATTATTTCACGCTGGGTTCGCACCGCACGCGAGAAGATAATAGAGTTTTATCAGTCCGTTGTCCCGTCGTTTACGTAGTTACCGTGTTGACCGGGACCCGACTGCGCCTGCGCGCGCGGGAGGGGCGAGAAGGCGCACCCCACCGTGACGAATGCACGGGTAGGGCGAGAGCCGGCCCGCGGAACTAATCCCCCACCACGGCGAATGCGCAAGTGCCCAGACAGGTCCCGGTCAACACGGTAACCACGTACAACGCGGAGAATACGGTGTGCTAAAGCTCTCTATTAGAGAGTTTAGCAGTCCGTCTGTTCCGTCGTTTACGTAGTTACCGTGTTAACCGGGACTCGAGTGCGCCTGCGCGCGCGGAAGGGCGAGGAGGAAGAGCGAGGAGGCGCACCCCACCATGACGAATGCCCGGCATGGCGATGGCCGGCCCTCTGAACTGATCCACCTACCGCGACGAATGCCCAAGGGCCCAGACGGGTCCCGGTCAACACGATAACTACGTACAACACGGAACATACGGAGTGCTAAAACTCTCTATCATGAGATGGCTGTGATCGCCAGACGAGGTGAAATGAAGGCGCCGTCCTGACGGCGCCAGCCGGGAGCTCGGGACGCCGCACTTGATATTCGAAATAGCGCTTGCTTCAAAAGAGGCTTCACTCGCAGTCGGCTGGATGATGTCTGGGAATCCGGAGTAGGCGGGAACGCCGGCCGCTCGAGAATTCAAATGCGTTTCTCATTGCGTCGGTGAAAAAATATAAACGCCGAATCCTGGGCCAGCGAAATGGATCGTAGTACGCGATGGCTCGAAGGCGTAAAAGTTACCATTGCCAGCGTTTAAGCTCTAGACCGCACCGGTGCTTCGCTCCTAGCTTATGACGCAGTGGCTACGTCATGAAAAAATGAAAGGGTAGCAGGTGAGAGAAATGCCAGCTTTGTTTGCTTATTTCTCAGCAGAGAACGCATCGTTTCTCTTCGAACAAAAGCCGAGAGAGCTTAAAAAAGGTTTGATCATTCAGTGAAAACAAAATTTCATTCAGCCTTTAGTGTCCCTTTAAGGGGGACTCACCTATTAACATTCCTATGGGAGGTACCACATCATGACCCACGGGCTTAAAAACCAACGTACACGAATACGAAGACATAGAAACGTCCCCAACGGCCTAGTTTGCTTATTTTAGAAATGTGTCACTTCTCTGCTGAAATAAATACACAGAACTCCCACTTGCTAGACAGCTAGCACCACCTAGTGAAAACTAGATAAACCAAAACGCGTTTTTTTATATTTTATTTCGGTAAGGAAGTGACATATTCCTAAAAGAATCAAACTAGGCTATTAGGAACATTTCTCTGCAATTGCAAAGCTTTTCGTATTGGCACACGATACTTTTTGAACCCGTGGGTCATTAATTGATATCAAGCAACAACGAGGATGCTCATACATGCCAATATTTCTGATCATAAAAAAAAAACTCAAACCAAATGCTCGTTAAAGGCAATTAATCAGAGCAAAATGAAGGGGTGCAACATCTGGTAATTAAGATTACACTTGCACTATAACGGGAAAAAAGATTAGACGAGATCCCTCCCGGAGTGTTTCAGAAGATGTAAGACATATAATTATTATCAAACGGCTCCTAGACTCCACTGCAATTTCCGGGTCACCAATTGTCGCGATTGCAGACCAGAGAACAAGGTGGGACACGTCCGAACGCTATCGCCCGTGAGCCCAAACTAGGGTCCCCCGTTTATTTCTGGTTTGTGGCGCGGACCCCACTAGCGGCTCGCGGCCAGCCCTCGTGCATGGTGGCGCAGCCTCAGTACCATTGCTTTTGGGGATTGCCCGGAGCCACCACAAGTGTCTCGTTCGCTCGCTGGGTTACGCGGACATCGCCTTCGCCTTCGCCACCGCCACCGCCAAATCCCTGTAGCGGGAGCCAAAGTGCTGCGCACGTAAACGCAGTCGCGTGAGCCAACAGACACGCAGGGAAATCCACCATTGTCGTCAACCCCTTCAACACGTGTCGGCAGGAACGAGCTGTGGCGCTACGCATAGGTGACAGATAGAGGCTATTCAAAATCGTTAGGCGAAGCGGATCGCGAAGCCAATCGTGCCAAGCGAAAATGGGGCGAAGCCCTTCGGGAACGTGGAGGCGCTGCGGTCGCCGAGGTGAGCGAACGCACCTCACATCGGCTCCGACGATTATACTACTTTTCGGAGGACCATCCCGCCTCAGCTGTCCCAAACCTGTACGTACGCGTTCCTTTTAACGTCCGGAGCACGTCGATACCAGATTTGGGCATTTTCGCCCATCTCTGGCCGATTTACGAGTGTTTTTCTCGAGTGAGGCGAGGCCGCCGGGCTAAGCCTAACGAGGGATACGACGACTCCGAGCATGGCGCCGGCCACGTCGACGGCCGCCGCCACGAGCGACGCCTCGGGCCCCGCCCCGACAGGGGCCGCGGGCCACCACGTCGCAGAAGACGCCTACGAAAATTCCACGGAAATGGATACGACACCTGCCGACTCTCCTCGCCGACGACGGCCCAGCCTGGATCGCAGCTCGGGGAGGACGGCCATTACGGTTCCCGGCACCGACGACGACGCCGACGCGGGTCCGCGCGCCGACGAAGACGCCGCCCCGGGCAACAGGGACCGCGCCGGGTGGATTCAAGTTGTCCCCCTGCGCCGCCGCAAGAACCAAGCGGGCAAGCAAGGGACCCATCCGCAGCAGGCCCCTTCGCCCACCGGTAAGCCGAGCCCCGACTCCGCTTCACAACCCCGCACGCCCCGGCAGCCCACGCGGGCGCAGTTCGCTAACAAAGTCAACGCGGTCATGACGAAGACAGCCAGGATGCCCAATTTCGCTTCCCGTGACGAGAACAGGGTGGTCGTTCGACCACGTGGCGGCCTCGTGGTAGGCAAGGTGCTACTGACCGACCTGCGGAGAGCCGTTTTCGCGGCGGCAGGCGTGGACGCGGCGGCCATGGAGGAGGACTCCGTGTCGCCCAACGCGGCCCAGAACATTTTGGTGATTAGCACGCCCAGCGAGGAGCGCACCTTGCAGTACGAGCTGATCCAGGAAATCGCGATCGGAGGCGCGACATACGAGGCCTACGCGTACCGGGCGGCGCCGGAGGACTCGTCCCGGGGCGTCATCCGCGGCGTCGGGCTCGAAGACACGGCGGAAGATATCCACCGCTTCGTGGTCAACAGACACAACCCCACGGCGATGGACGCCCACCGCCTCGGCAAGTCCACGGCCGTCGTCATTCTCTTCGACGGCGGGAAGGTACCGTCCTATGTCAGGTACGGCGGAATGATTACGAGGTGCTACCTCTACCGGCAACACAGAGAGGTGTGCAAGACGTGCGGCCAAGTCGGCCATCGAAAGGACGTGTGTCCCACCCCCACCGCCCGGGTCTGTTTCGCCTGCGGCCAGCGGAACCCGGGGCCAGGCCACGAGCAACGCTGCAAGCCCAACTGCAAGCTCTGCGGCGGCCCGCACGCCACGGGCACCAAGAGCTGCAAGAATAAGTTCAAGACCCCGTTTCAAGTCAAGAAGCGACAGTGGCAACGCAAGCTCGACGAGGAGCAAGCGAAGTCGGCACCGCCGCCGCCGGCGCTGAAGGTCAGGATTTCTAGAAGAGACGATTTCCCGGAGCTCGACCAGCGCGCGGCGCGCGGCGGCAGCCGGGAGAAGAGCCGCGACAGGAGCGCGTCCGGCGTGGCGCGCGGAGATAGGCGCAGAGACCTGTCACGTGGCCCCACATGGGCGACGGTCGCCGTCGGCGGCGCAACTGCGTCGTCGCGGCTAAGGTCGCGGCGGCGGTCCAAGTCCGCGCGGCGCGAGAGATCGGCGTCCAGGGGAAGGCGAGCGAGCCGCTCCGGTTCGCGCCACAACAGCACGAGGCGGCCGGCCGCGAAGCCTAACGGATCGGAGAACGCGGAGCTACGCGAGATGGTGAAGGAAATGCGTGCGACGATCCACGAACAGCGCATCACGATCGAGCGGCTCTCCAAGCAGCTAGAAGAGCTATGGGGACTGCCGAAGAAGGGGTGGGAGAAGGCGAAGGCCGCTCCCGCCTCCGAGGCCCCGAAGCCTACTTCGACCACGGCGGCGCGCCCCGCGCAGGGGCAGGCTCCGCGGCCGCAACCCCAGCGACAACAGGCGGCACGGGAACCCACCCCCGGGCAGCGACAGGAACCGCAGCAGCCGTCTCCGGCGGCAAGCCAGACCTCCCCGACCCCTCTCAAGAGACGGGTGCAGGAGTGCGAAGAGCGCGAAGAATCCGAAGAAGAGATCGATGCGGACGAGGACGACGCGGAGTCAGTCGTCTCGTCGGCGTCGGCGAAGGCGACCGGCGCCGCGAAGACACCGGGCTACGCGGGTCTGAGTAACCGCTGCCGTCGGCTGGAGAACCAGATGAACCGCTGGGGCAAGGATCTGGAGAACATGGAGAAGCGGCTCACCAACAGGATCGACCGAGCCCTCAACCAAATGATGCAGCAAGTCAACCAGGCCGTCGGCCAGATGACCCAGCTACAGCAGCAGCTGCAGCAACAATTCAGTCCCGAAAACATGAAGACGCTCGAGATGAACGCCATACAAGAACACTTCGACAACGGAGCCTCTCAGCAACATTCGCCATGACGAGCCGCGACCGCACGACCCTGAAGATCTGGCACTGGAACGCCAACGGCTTCCGGTGCCGGAAGGCAGTCCTGCAACAGCACCTGCGCTCCCTGACCGCGCCGGACCTCCCCGACGTGATCATGGTGCAAGAAACGCACGCCGAAGACGCGAACGCGACGTCCCTGCCGGGTTACAGAGCGCACGCCAGCCCGCCGAGCGCCCGCGCCTGCGGGAAGGGCGCGGCGCAAGGAGTGTGCACGTTCGTCCGCAAGGGCATCGCCTTCGTCAAACACGAGAATTTCCTGGGCGGCCGCGGCAGTTCCATCGAGCACTGTGTGACCGAACTGGCAATAGTCACGGGCAGACGGAAGAAGCGGGCGACGGGCACCGCCGTCCTCGTCGTGAACGTATACAGCAACCCGCAGCACCGCCAGCAAAAGTTCCGGGCGCTGCTGCACAAGGCTCGCAACGCGGTCTCCGGGCAGAGGGACGCGGCGGTCGTCGTGTGCGGCGACTTCAACGCCCAGCACCGGGAGCTCGGGTACACGGCGACGTCGGCCAAGGGCAGAAGCCTGCTGGAAGATGCCGCCGAGGCCGGTTACGTGCTGCTCACGGACCCGTCGCACCCGACGCGCATCGGCACGTCGACGGCCCGGGACACCAACCCGGACCTTTCCTTCGCGCTCCTGCCGGGCGGCAGGACGGCGCGGTGGAGGAACACGGGCCACAACCTGGGAAGCGACCACTACATCGTCGAGGTGACGGTGCCGCTCCGCTCCGGCGACGACGGGGACGGCGGCGGCGCCGGCCGTGTCCAGCACCGCCTGACCGACTGGCACCGGTTCCGGAAAGCGGAGCTGGGCGAGATCGAGAACATCGAGGAGTGGACGGAGGGTCTCGTGGCCGCAGCCGAGGGGGCGACGGCGACGATCGAGACGACGGAGGACACGCCGCGCATGGATCCCCGCCTCGCGCACCTGCTCGAGGCGCGGCGGTCGCTGCAGCTGCGCTGGAAGCGCCAACGTCACAATCGCGCGCTGCGCAAGCGCGTGGCGGTGCTCGGCCGGGAGATCGAGAAATACAGCCGCCAGCTGTGCGCGCAGCAGTGGTACGAGCTTTGCGGCGAGGCAGACGGGCAGCTCCACCGGGGCGGCACCTGGAAGCTGCTGCGGCACCTGATGGACGAGAGCAAGAGCAAGGAGTATCACCGTCACCGCATGGCGCAGATCCTGTACACCGCGACCAAGAAGCTGGGGGAAGAGGAGGTGCACAAGCGTCTGAACGAGCAGTACCTCCCGGCCACCCCTCACGAAACGCATGCCGACTACGCCGGGCCGCCGAACGCCGCCCTCGACCGGGACATCGAGGAGTGGGAGGTCCGCCAGGCGACCCGCTCCCTGAACTGCCGCTCGGCCGCGGGCCCGGATCGCGCGACCAACAAGGCGCTGCGCAACCTGAATGACGCGGCGGTGGTGACGCTGACCAAGTACTTCAACGAGTGCTGGAGATCGGGCAGCCTTCCCAAGCAGTGGAAGAAGGCCAAGACCATCCTGCTTCCCAAACCGAACAAGCCGCCGGGCATCGAGAACCTGCGCCCCATCTCGCTCACGTCGTGCGTGGGCAAGGTGCTGGAGCACGTCTTGAACGCCCGGTGGCAGCGGTTCCTGGAGGACAACGAGCTGTATCCCGACGCGATGCTGGGCTTCCGCGCGAGGCTCGGCACGCAGGACGCCATGCTGCTGCTGCAACACGAGGTGCTGGCGCTCCCGGAGGGGCCCACGGCGGACAACCGAGCGATCCTGAGCCTGGACTTGCAGAGCGCCTTCGATAAGGTGCGGCACTCTGCGATCCTGGCCCAGGTGTCGCGCCTCGGCCTGGGGCGCAGGTCCTACGACTACATCCGAGCCTTCCTGTCCCGGCGCACGGCGCGGCTGGAGGTCGGGGGCACGCAACTGGAGGAGCGCGAGCTCGGAAGCACCGGCACTCCGCAGGGCTCGGTCATCTCGCCGCTCCTGTTCAACCTGGTGACGATCGGCGTGGCCCGGCGCCTGGACGAGCTCCCGGACGTCCGGTACTCGATCTACGCCGACGACATCACCCTGTGGGTCACGGGAGGCAGTGACGGCCACATCGAGTCGACGCTGCAGGAGGCGGTACGCACCATCGAGGCCGGCCTGGCGGGCACGGGTCTGCGGTGCTCGCCGCAAAAATCGCAGCTGCTGATCCTGCCCCCACCGGGCCGGTATCGAAAGCGCGCCGCCGCGGAGGCGGAGCGCAACATCGTCGTACGAGCGGCAGACGGCACGGCCATCCCGACGGTCCCCAGCGTTCGAGTCCTGGGCATGCACGTGGACGCGAACCGCGGCAACGGCACCACGATCGAGAAGATGATCACGAAGATGGGCATAGCCACGCGCCTCGTGAAGCGGATCTCCACGCGTTCGAGGGGGATGCGCGAGGCCAGCCTCCTCCGACTGCTGCAGGCCTTCGTGGTGAGCCACGTGGCCTACGTGGGCGCCTTTCACCAGTGGAAGGCGCAAGAACGGGAGCGCATCGACGCTGCCATCCGCAAGTCCTACCGGGCGGCCCTGGGCCTCCTGAACGGCACGAGCAACGCCGCCCTCCTGTCCCTGGGGGTCCACAACACCCTGGCGGAGATCAGCGAAGCGCAGCGTGTATCGCAGCTGGAGCGCCTGGGCAGCACCACGTCCGGGCGCAAAATCCTGCAACGGGTGGGCCTCCGCCCGCCCCTCGGTCCCGCGGCGGAAGACGAGCTGGTCCCGCTGCGAGACGACATAGCACGCCGTATCGTAGTGCCTCCGCTCCCGAGGAACGTGGACCCGGAGCGAAACGTCGAACGCCGGTCGGCGCGGGCGCGCGCGCTCGCCAGAACGTACAACGAGGACGAGGGAGCGGTGTTCGTGGACGCGGCCAAGCACCGCGAGCGGGCCGACACCTTCGTGGCGGTGGTCCTGAAGGCCACCTCGGGAGACCTGCTCAACGCCGGGAGCGTGCGGGCCGCGACCGCCCGGCAGGCCGAGGAGGCGGCGATCGCCTTAGCCCTAACCCTGCCCGGCACGCGGACCGTCCTCAGCGACTCCAAGTCGGCGATCTCCAACTTCGCGAGGGGCACGGTGTGCAGGAGCACCGCGCGGCTCCTCTCTCGGATCCGGGAGGGGGCCGCCAACAGCACGAGCATCCGGTGGTTCCCGGCCCACGCGGGCCGGGAGCTGCCCAACGGCCACCACAACCGCAACGAAGAGGCGGACGCCGCGGCCCGAGTCCTCGCCACGTGCCGGACCGCGCCCCCCCGCCTCGACCGAACCCCGGAAGACTCCGGGGAGGAAGCAGACGACGACCACGACGAAGACGCAGGGGAGCCCCTCGTCGCCTACGGCGAAGTGCTCCGGTGGTACAGACGCGAAAGAGGGACTTTTCCGCCTCCACACCCCGGCCTGTCCCGGGAGGAGGCGGTGCTCCTGCGGCAGTTACAGACCGAGACCGTGCTCACGCCGGCGCTGGCGCGCCACGTGTACCCGGAACTCTACGAGCGGACCGAGTGCTGTGTGTGTGCGCGAGTGCCCGCGGACCTGGCCCACATCATGTGGGGCTGCGACGAACAGTGCGCGCGCGACGGAGGCGACCGCCTCCCGCCGGACATTCGCGAGTTGATCGGCTCCCCGGAGCACGGCAACCAGCTCAGGGCCGTCCAGCGGCTCGAGGAAGCTCTGGCGCTGCAACGGCGAAAGGAAAGCCAGCGCCCCTCGCCTCCCGGCCCCCGCGGGGGTCGAGCGGACGGCGACGGCGCGGGCGATCCGAGTAACCCGCGCGGCCGGCCGGGCACGACGCCTCGGGCTCCGCCCGCTACCTAGCGCAGGTAGTTAGACGAGGTGCGGCGAAGCCCTGCGTGGCCTGACCCGCACCTTTCTCGCAGGACGAATCAATACAGGTCATTTCTCTCTCTCTCTCTCTCTTCGGAACGTAGGGCAGAAGCAAAGCGCCTTAGCACATTAATACTTTCGCATTCAGTAAAACACTGAAGAAGTGTTTAGACGCGTCTAAACACTTCTTCAGTGTTTTACTGAATGCGAAAGTATTCTAAACACTTCTTCAGTGTTTTACTGAATGCGAAAGTGTTCTTCAGACTTATTTCATCCTCTTCATGGAAGAGCTTCGCACTCGTTAGGTCCGAGTGTTTAAGGTAGTGTCCCGAAATGCGCGGTCATAAATGAAGATATTTGGTGTGCATCATTATCTAGATAATCAACGTCATTATCAGCGTTATTATCTCTAAGAAGAAGTCATCTAAGAAAAATGTATGAACTCAGGAGTGATGCATTCATCAAATGTACTCTTTGAAACGACAATACTAAACGCACTAGAGACAACAGGGATTCTGTGTGTTTTTTTTAGACAAGCTCGCACATTTTTCTTATAGAAGAACTCCGGCTGAACTTTTTGTATTCAAATTAGAGACACGATTCGGGGAAGTGTTGCGTTTAAATTCTTATTTAATGCGCATTTCCTAGGACTGCTTCAATGCGTGCTCAGTTTTAAGCGTAAAAATTGCGCACGTACAGCAACATGCGGCTGTGTGCGATCGGGAAGCTTGCAGCGATCGATATTCGCTGGACTTAAAATGTTGCCATGGCCAACAACAGCACGGCAACACAAACCTAAAACAAAGCGGCTGCTTGGACACGGCGACTCGTAAAATGTTTCGTCCGCAAGAGCGTGACGAAGAGTGAAATCGATAAAAATGCGGCATCGTTCTTTCTGCCGGAATGTTTCTCAGAGGTGCATGGTCTCTTTTTCTTTTTGCATACCCTCTCACACACTTGCTACGGCCGCAGTTTGTTCATAAGCGTAACGTGGTAAAAAAAAAAACGGTAAATGTAGAACTGAAAGTACGAGCAAAACCTCAAGACAACTGCGAGCTCTGACGGATGCCTAACAATCCACTCCTTCGCGCCATTTCTGTGCTGTTCGTAAAATCAAGGTTGTGAACTTGCGTAAGACTGGTGGAGAGGCCGGTTGGCGAGCGCCTGCTGCCATTATGGTGGCAGAATTCGATGAGAGCCTCAAAAGCACTGAACTTGCACTGATGAAGTTCATCTCTCGCCATTCAGTAAACCAGTTAAGTTTGCTCTCGGCTCTGTCGACTATACCGAGGCAGCTGCTTCGGCTCGCCGCTCATCCACTACGCTACCACAATATGACGGAGGCGACGCAGCCCGATTCGGGGCGCCTTCGCCAATGTGACAGGCCCTCACAGTGCTACGTATGTTGTTTAGACCTGCGTTCGTAACTCATTACCCAAAATGGATCATCCCCTTATCAGCCATATCAGCCGTGCTTACTTGTACTGTTACACAGACTGTCGCTGGTGTTGCATAAAAGTTGCGCAACTTCTTTGACTGAAGCCATTCACCCGTCGCTCTTGCTCGCGCTAATATCCGGCCGCACTGGCAACACCCATTCAACTTCGACATTAAAAAGGAGAGCGACGAGCCAGCCTCATCGCGCTTATTTGTTTTTATCTTATGAGGAGAACTATTGCAGGGCGATAAAAAGGAACCGCGGACTTCATGACGAACAATACGGGGTTATAACACGAAAGTGTTTTATGACCGGGTACACAAAGGTTTCGGTGACGTGATATCCGTCACGGAAATGACGTCGCCACAAAAAGTGCCTTTGACGCGGCGGTGCCCGGTTTCGAGCCCACGATTCTATGGCCGCAACGGGAAGTACGTGGTGCTCTTCCCACTGCGCTACGAACCGGAGACGCGAGCAACTGTAGGAACGCGCCTTATGTCCTTTCCTATGACTCACTCAGATGGTGCGCGCCGTCTAAAAGAGGCGAAGCTAAGCAGCGCATCATGACGCTAATGAGTGCCGACAGTTGGCGCCTCGATGCCAGCGCCTTCGTGTACGGGGGACGCGCGTGAATTGAGGCACCCTCCCCTGTTTCTTGCTTCTTGCGTGTCGGTGTCACTTCGTCTTGAGGGGTCAGGCTCGCGAACCCTTCGCGCAAGAAGGAGGTTCCTTTAACATCAACTGCTCCTGTGAAGGCCCCTCTGACTTTCGTGTTTTGCCAATTCCTATGAGAAGAGGGATCAACCACATTTTTTTTCTTAAAAAATCCATTGCCTTTTCACAAATACCGCTAAAAAAAGTTTCGTCTAGCCATCAGCTTTTTTAGCTTGTTCCTTACTGTCACTTGCCTCCCGCTTTACGAGGATCGGAGATTTGTGTTTTCAACAAACGCTCACAAAGCGCCACTTTACCATGGTGAACATTTTTTTAACAGCTGCAGCAGTTTTAACTGGCCGTAATGTGTGGCGAGTAATGCGTACCGCGATCAAAATGCCGCAAAACTGCCGAGCAGTCCACTGGCCTTCCGGAGCACTGGCTTCAGCCAAACAGAAAAAAAAAACACTGGTGAAAACCCCGAGGAACCCCTCCCTCGTTGCTTAGCAACAAAAAAGCTACAGCTAGAGCCATCGTGCCTCGAAGACAAAACACTTGACTCCGCAGTTCTCTAGAAAAGCTTCATCACATGTACTGTCATCGCCAGCTTACCTATCTTACCATCAATTGATATGGTTACTTTCGTATATGGGGATTCCAGAAATGTGCGACTATTTCGGCGTGGCACTTTAATGGTACGCAGAAAGGCTTGACAGAGTAGGGTAAGTTGCTTAGTGCGAAACACTATGATAAAGAAAGACACTCGGGCGAGTTTAGTTCTAAGAAGCAAAAGATGGCGCTAAAGAGAACTGTGTATGGAAACAAACACACCGGCGACAGCATTCCGCTATCTGTGCGCACCTCTAGCGCCACGTTAATAGCGCTGTTATTAATTTTTTCAAACTTAACTTCCCCCGACTTGACCAATCTTCGGTTTTCCTTCGAGTCTATTCAGTTTCGGTGAACACATATTCGTTGCTTAAACCGTTTATGTAGTTTATTAAAGAACCCAGCTTCTCTTCCCTCCTGAAAAAAAAAATGTGTTTACTGAAGTAAAACGCGTCGCGTTCTGCATGGGCCTGAATGTTCATGAGTGTGCATTTGTGTTCATGTTTCGGGAAATGGAGGACATTTTCATGGCTTATTTAATGGTATAAGTATACGGCAGAGCGTATGCGAGTGGGGAGCGCAGTGGGAAACGATTGTTGCTCGTGTTTGGAAGGTTACAAGTCGTCGACAAAAGCACCACACGCAAATATGTTGACGGTGATACCGTCAACTTATCTGACAGTGATACCAACATATTTGACAATGGTAACGTATGTTGACGGTGGTACTACCGTCAACATGCGGTGGTGCAGGTGGGCGATACCGTAAGCGTTAAAAAAAGACATGAAAGCAAGATGAAGGATATACACTTTCCATTCCCTCGCATCACATCAAAACTTATTTCCGTGATATGCAAACACCTGTTTGAGAATATCAGATAAAAACAAATAGCAAGATGCGTCGGAGCTGTAATCCCGAAACAGCTGTGTCCGTTTTTTTCGTAGCAGTGGATTGCCGGCCTTTCCATTCGGCGTCCTTCATTACGTCCTCCACAGCTGGTAGCCTGATGTGTCGCAATCTCTCTTGCCATTAAGGTACAATTTTATCTCCCTTCCCTGGCTCCCAACCTGCTTCATTTCGTCCCTATTTCCGACTCACAGCGCTAATCGGGAACAGCTGGGTCGAGCCTTCGTCAGGCGGTTCCCTTCTCTTCTGGCCATATATATCGCTTATCGCCTGGTTCTTGACTCCTCCGCACTGAAGATATCTGTTTTTTTTCCTATCCCTCCCATTCTTATCAGAGTGGCCACCATTTTACCCAGCCCCTGTACCCTTGGGTTTTCTACCGCACACGTCCCTTTTTTGTTCCATTTCCAAATAGCTTTTTGCTTGCCAGACTTTTGCTCACCATTCTTGAGCTTTCAGGATATCACTCGAAGAAGCAGGGGAGCTGACCTAGACCAGACCTCCTAGATAAGGGCGAAGCCTGCTTGCGCTGTCTTCCCTGGAAGACGATTGTACTTGCGCGAGTGGGCAAAAAAAAAAAACAGCGATTGGAGATTTCCCCTTGCGCAGGTCGATTTAAGGTGGGTGAGGCCGATCGCATTGATGGGGTAACGTGTCTGGCGTAAAGTCTATGGCCTTTTATCAATGTGGTGTTGCTTACCCGTTTGCTGCCCATTCTTGTTCTTTCTCGTTCCCTTTTTAAGCTCACTTTCCGAGCATGGCGGCTGCCATCAGCGGTGGCGGCGACTTGGACCTGCGGTCCATCAGCTACTTAGCGTCGACGGGCTCCCAAATCGTGCTCGCGTCGTCTACTTACTTCCTTTCTGTGGCCAATTTATTTGTGCTCTCGCAACAAAGAACCACAGGGGGTAATGTTTTAAAGAGACACAAAGGCGACGAGGGGGATTTTGGTCTCTCTTGAAGCACACTTTCTTCCTCAAGGGGCGCGCTTCGCTGTTTACTTGAGGCGCAGAATAATGCCTCGGATAACCGCTGTACAAGCTTTGCCCTTTTCTTAAACCCCCTCTCCAAATTAATTTTTTTTTGTCGCTGTTCTCCAAGTGTTTTGTCTGGAACGTTGAAAATGTCTGCAGTGCGAAAGCCCGCAGGTGCATGACCTTAAACAATGTTCTGCACCCAGCAACAATAATTTCATTTAGCACAGCTGAACTACCGTATTTACTCGATTATAAGCACCCCCTTTTTTCCACGATCGCGATGCCCAAACTAAGAGGGGTGCTTAGATTCGAAAAGCATGAACTACCCCCTCCCCGCCACTTGTTTTCATGGCTGTATCTCGACGATACGGGCGCAAGACAAAATGCTTTATTTGGCAAACATTCAGAAGAAAAATAGGCACAGACAGTCAACCCCCAGCTTATGTATGATATTCAGTCACCCTACCTACCATTCGAGTCTGTTGCGCCACTTGAGCCGCCGCTCTCAGTATAGCCCAGCAGGCCGTCTTCTATTCCGTTGACGTGGTTTGTAATTGAAAACTTCATAAATGACTTGGGCACAACGTCAACTCGGGTCCGCTTCCACGAGCCTCAAATGCAACTTGCGATCGTTGCTTAGTAAAGGGTGTGCTTAGATTTGCTTGGAAACTTTTTTTCCATTTTTTTTTCCGAAAGTACGGGAGGGTACTTAGAATCGGGGAGTGATTAGAATCGCAAAAATACCGTATATTTGCTTTTACGAGCCTCCAAGAAAAGGCAGCTCTTCAAGAAACGTTTTCTTGGAATCCACAGACATCATTGTAGTTATTCGCTGCTCAACTATTACTGCGGTACATAATTGTTGTTAGCTTTTAATAAAAGTGCGATCAATAACCCAATTCCTGCTCGTTTGCGCACCATAAAACGTGATTTCGAAAATACTTTTTACACACAGGCTACAAAAGGTTGCTAAAGCTGTTATAGGTCCATTTTTATTGTTCTGACTTTGTACGCAATAAAAGTTAAAAGAATACGGTCCCCTAGTACGAAAAAAAGTGCGACACTTCAAGGTTACATACTGTCGCTGGCCATAGGCACAATATGCCGCACACACAAGGCTTAAAAGCAACCTGCCTAAAGGGCCGATTTTTTTTTTGTATTTATACCCTCAGCAGCTCATTCTTTATGCCTCGCACTCCGATTGTTCACACTGAACACATTAAAGTCTTGTACCACGCCCCCTTTTAGCAACCACGCATTATCTGCATGATTAATTTGCATTCTATACTAGAACGCGACATGACAGCCGTAAAATTGCATATAAGGCGTGCCTGTGTTTTCTCTAAAAAGATCCGGAACGTAATTTACATTCTGGCTATTAAAAGTTTATGAATTCAGAAGAAATGTATGGGAAATAAATGTAGGCGAGATTTTTATAGCATGACCGCTTACAAGCTCACACGAACAATGCGCACGGGCACTACTGGGTGTAACAATAATGGATACACGTATGGTATAATTTCACTCATATAGCACTGGACGCCCATCAGTGCCGCAGGCGCTAATTCGTCAACTAAGCTTTTTTTTTTTTTTTAATCAGTCGCTTCCTCCTGCCGCCCGGGATTTGAAGCTGGCGTTCTATCCAGGATACCCAATCGAAAGAACCTTCTGCTAGCATAGCAAAAGTCCAGAGTGCAACAATAGAAGTGTGGGGCAGTTGATGGAGCAGCAACTAACGCAACGCGCAGAAATACAGCTGCCTCGTACAGAGCAGTTATCCCTCTCAGGCCCATCCATTGTCCGCACGTGGTTTGACGCACCCTTGATTCTTTCTTGGAAGCTGAGGAAAATAAAACAAAAACGAAAATCAGCGGACAA
The DNA here is from genome assembly GCA_013339765.2 of Haemaphysalis longicornis. Classification (NCBI taxonomy): domain Eukaryota; kingdom Metazoa; phylum Arthropoda; class Arachnida; order Ixodida; family Ixodidae; genus Haemaphysalis; species Haemaphysalis longicornis. Next base: position 272,854,767 of record CM023449.1, on the reverse strand, counting down.
TAGTGAATAGATGCATTGTTTGGCCGTGGGGAACATTAATGGTCGCCATTCTGCTACTTCTAAACAGTGTGACGAGAAGGGAAAGATGAAGGCAGTGGCCCACACCACCAAGTCAGACCCTCTGAAGACGACAAAGCGGAGTTAAGCGCTAAGTCTGGGCTCATGTGTTAAGGCCATCCATTGAAGGCAAACTGCCCTCAAAATTTTGACCTCTTTTTCCGTACATTTTTCTAAAAAAGAAAGTAACACGCAAAATACAACAGCTGAAACACGCGCGTGGACGCCGCAAGCGGTCAGCGAAAATCGGCGATTTTGAAACCGAAATCGAGGAGAGCGCGAGCATCAAAATGACGTTGCAGCCGTCCAGCGAGTGGCCCGACGGCCAGCAGCTCGGGAGCAAGCCTGCGCGCAAGCTCTACGCGAGCACGGGGCAGCAAATGGCCGAAGCGTTCGCAGCAAAGTTCGACCGGTTCTCCTGCTGCGTGGCTAGCCAGAGGAAGAAGCCCCCGCAGGCCGGAGCGTCACAGGTGCGTTATGGCTGTTTACGCGATCCGCCAGCAGGTTCCATTTGACGTTTGTCTTCCATTTCTCTTTGGCTCTTGCCACGCGGCCACTCCTAGTCCCATTTCTGGTATCGAGAGGGAGCACGCATGATGGCTGTGGGTGCGGCGAAACATGATGAAGAACGTTGGTGGGCGCCACTCTGACTATTTCGAAACATAACGTCTGGCTTCATGAAATGTACCAACTTGCAAAAATTACGCAAATTAACCAAAAATTCGACATGGCTAATTCTCCTCGCTTTACTTCAATAAGTACAGAACGAAAGAATCAATGACTTTCGTTGAAGTGAATTTCAGTAGGTGGCGGCGTTACGACATTATGGGCTACTTCTTTGGTGACTCAGGGGAAACATGCTGGAGGATCAGGGACATAAGACAAGGTAAGATGCCAGTGTTGCAATGACGTTTTCTTTCTGTGGTTTAATAAAGGAATAATATGAATGCGCGCTTTCCGTTCGGAAGAAGTTCCCTCCAATTTTCTTAAACAAATAATGAAAGCCAAAGTTCTCTTTCAACTATACCAGCCAGCTACCTCTATTTCGTGAGGAGAACGCTTTCAGCCCATTGGGTGCTCGTATAACTTGTGCAGTTTTATATTAAATGCTGAGATTAGGGCTCATTGTTCTTGCCTACAAGGCAACCATAAACCAGCATCTGTTAAACTCAGTTGACATTAGGACAACTTTTGCAAGAGGCATGACTTGGACGCACCGCTTTTGCAACCACTTTTGCAACTTTTGCAGCTGTGAGTCATGAATTAGACCCACCACACTCTGTCTTCTAATATCCTCCACGCAAGCCAAATTTGGCCCATGTAGAACACTGCGGGGCCATTCGCAATAGACTGACGGCACTGGTTTTACCGCTCTGAGACAACCGCTCTATTTCATTCTTACGCCAGTTCCTTGCTGAGACACAGGGCCCATGCTCCAGACAGTTATTTAACAGCGCAACAAACTGCCAACTTTGCCAGACAGTTGAATGTTCTGAGAAGCTGGAAAGTGGACGCAAGAAGGGCCCGCCGTCGCCACCAGGCGAAAGTTCAAGGCGACGCCAAGCGCGTCTCCTATACAATAGGGGCCGTAAAAGCGAAGAGTGACGACGACGGGGTGTCGTAACCGATGCTTGCTTGACGTCATGACAGAGAAGGAAAACTCCTTGTGAAGGGGATACGGTTGGAACTCAAACGGAGAGGCTTGAGCCTTTGGGGAATCCTACACCATGCTTCCTGTCCACTTTTTTGTCTTGTTTAGTCGATATTCTGTCAATAAATTATTTCGTCGAACAGAAATGGGTAACATGTGTCCAGTTCTAGGTCTTTGTTCATGCTTGCTCTCTTCGTGCTCTTTTTCCCAACCTTTTGTTCCCTGAAGGGAATGTGAAATGTCGGCCCTTCGCCTTCAAGGGAACCAAAATCTATTCGAGCCCATACCAAAGAAACAACTCGCTCTCCACAATGTGATACCCGAGGGGAAAATATTGTTTGGACGCTCGACGACGTTGCCTCGCGGAGGCTTTTTTCTCCGATGACGCCAATTTCGGTGCGAGTGGAGAGGTTTGTCCTTGCACTACTCACTTTTTTTGTCGGTTGGGCTGCTTGGCTTGCTTCCGATGGGTGGTTTTAAGTGCTTGCAAAAAATAAAACAAACGCGTAGTGGCCCTTATTTCCCAGATGGCTTTACTCTTTAAGCGGCGATGCCCATTAAAACGGAGAAGCAGCGGTATCCCGTAGACTTTCTATTTGTCAAAGCTTTCCCCTTTCCCCGTAACTCAACACTGCTCTTGTATTGTTGTTTACACATTGTGGCAAGTTAAGGATGCGAGCTGGGCTGGTTTGTTTTTGACTTGAATACATTTCACCAGCCAGAACAATACAGGGACGAAGAAAAGGGATACGAGAGGGTTGCTATATATGGTTTCCGGAAACGGGAAAAATGGTTCCGGAAAAAATGTTCCTGGAAAAAATGTTTCCGGAAAAAATGGTCCCGGTGACCATCTAGGAAAAAACTGGTTTTTTCCTACCTTGGATTAAGGAAATTTTTTTCCGTGACCATTTCTTCGGGTACCATTTTTTCCAGGGCCATTTTTGTTCGGAACCATTTTTTCCGAGACCATTTTTACCTACACCCATGGTGTCTTCTATTACCCTTCATTTCCACAATTGTGTGCCAAGTTAAGCACGCGCGGGCTTAGAATTCACCTGCAAGAAAAAACAAACTATTCGTCATCAGGCTTCCACCTAGCATTGCCGAGTCGGAAAATTTAAAGGTTTACGCCGTCATACCAACGTCCAAGGTTAAACTTAACAGCCCAAACAAAGTGTTCAAATAGGGCAGCTTCCCCAACTATGACCGAGGGGGACCCGCCGTGGTGTCTCAGTGGCTATGGCATTGTTCTGCTGAGCCCAAGGACGGGGGTTCGATTGCCGGCCATGGCGGCGCTTGTCTGGTGGCGGCGAATATCGAAGACACCCGGTGAGTCGAGATTTCTGCGCACGTTTAAAGATCCCAAGGTGGTCAAGTTTAATCCGGGGTCCTCCACGGCGCACCTTATAGCCCAGGTCAGGCCCAGGTGCGGCTTCAGCGCGTCAAAGCTCACAATCACTCAATGACGTTGGGGGTTACGAAACATTTTATAAGTTGACTTACAGCACAGAAACGAAAATACTAAAAGGTTTTCTTCTCGCCTCAGATGTTCCCAGCCGACCTTTGTCGAGTCACTTATTGCGGTTAAATCGATAGAGCATTACACTTACAATGTTTGGAACTAAATGGGTGAATACTGCTAAGGCGGTCAGTTGGAATTCGCATCTGAGTCGCCCGATACTGCAATGTACCTTTTATTCCCATGCACAGCGAGCACCACGCTCTACACAAGCATACACCAATCAAGCTAAAATCCAAAAGACAATCCAACGTTTGATTTGATAGCCCAAAACGCCGATATTCCGACAAAAGCTGCTTGCAGGCAAGCTACCGCTGCATCTGTGTCACACACACACTTTTCTGCGGCCTCTGCATCAAGATGATGCATTCATCCCGACACTTATACAATTTCAGCCCCACTCGAAGTCACAAAACGGGCATTCACGCATCCGCTCAAATGTACTTCGAAGCCTATCCCCTGTCGCTGTGAAAATAATGTTTTCGCAATAATCTTTTTTTTTTTTTTGCATCACTGCTTAACCTCATTCCCTCCAAAGGGGCGGGAGAGAGAAACCCGCGCTACCTCAACACGCAAGCGTTTGACCTACTTGCGCGGCTCGTTGTCAATCAGTAAATGCACAAATTTAAAACAACCGCCGCTTCGAATGCCCGATGCAGCGCCATTTAGAAAGAAAAATTTTGATCGCGATTGAGCATTCCATATTGTGCCACATATGATACGAACCTAATTCAAGCTGCATAACCGAAGCGAGAAGTGTTTTTAGTTTTGGGGGATCTAAGGTGAGTTACAAATTCCAGCAATGACTATTAAAATGAAAGAACCGGGTGCATTTTTAAAAATTACGTCCTAAAGAAACGTTCGAATCAGAACAAAACTGGCCCCGCATCTGCTCACTTCGCTGCAAACGCCGCTGAAAGACTCTTCTGCCGCCCTCTGCCACGTAAACTCTCCCTCCCTCCCTTTCGATTCTCCCACAATCAGCATGAAGAGGTCTGCTAAAGTCAGTTAAATTTTCATGCGTTCCACTGCTTGCACCATCTACTGGAACCTTTCGTTACTGTTACAATTGAACACCTCCACGAGGTCCATGCTAGTGCGAGTTATTGTTTAGTTGTTTTGTATTTTTGAGTAAAAATAGCGTTTTTAGGGCATTCTTTTACTGTTTTTTTTTGCAAATATCAAGGACACATTCATTTTCAAATAAGTGAACACTGCGAGTCCTAGATCGGAATTGATGTCTTTCCTAAAAAATGATGTTTTGCCTGAAATTCAAAGCACAAACCCGTAAACTCAGTTTCTGGGTGGCATGGTCTGGGAGAGGGCCCCAGAGGATTAGCACGAAGTGGCTGCTAAGAAAGGGACCTGCGTCATTCCGAGTTGTCATCTGCGATCGGGACAAGGAACGCCTCCACAATATTTGCTCGCCGACAAAAATAAACATTGCCGGGCCGCATCATGTACAGACTCCCAAATTTTTAATAATATAGCGGGAGCGACGACCGTTCGATATGTCAGCGCCTTATCACGGTGTTCACCGGCGAAATAGGCGAGGGTACGCGCACGCGCATTGAACTATCTGTGGTTGGCGCGTCGTCTGCTCTGCAGTTCTTCTCAGGGTAACACACCCCCTGTTTTTGTTATCTTGCAAGGCCGTCTCGCTGCCGCCAAAGGCAGCATGGGGCACAAAGTCATTCAGGTACAGTGGCGGGGGTGTATTACTCTCGAGGAAACAGCGTAGCAGACGACACTCATACAGCAGATAGCCCTATGCGCGTGCGCGTACTCTCGCCTATTTCGCTGAGCACCGTGATAAGGCGCTGACATGCCGGTCGGTCGTCGCCCCCGCTATATTATTAAAAATTTGGGAGGCTGTACTCGGCATTCGTACAAAGTTTCATTGCAGGCCGCAGGAGCAACCGCAGCCGCTTATCTTTACGCCGCAGCCGTGCGCGCGGTCTAGAGAGCAGTTTCTTGCCGTCTTTGTTAGTCGCGGGCGGCGATCGCTGAAGCATGTAAACATTTGCTTAGTGGCTTGCGCTGTTTATCCGCCAAATAAACGTGGTTATTGCCCTTTTACCGGTCAGCCATCTTTCTTTCTTTTTCTTATTTGCCTTAAACTGCTGATACATGCGAGCTGCTGAAATCCTCGCAGAAGTGAGGTAATTGTGCAGCCTAGGAATTATTTTTCTAAGTTACTCGGCGCTGAGGTTTTCATTTGAGGGTTCAAATATTTCTGACTGAATGTCGCATAGCTGAACTAAATTCAACTTTTGGGTTTGAAAGTTCGGCAGAAACAGGTGTACCTTCATGCACGATACTTAAACCTGTTATTGATTTGTTGGTTGATATAATGTGGGCCCCTCGTAGTGCATGGTGTTTAGAAGAACAGCAGCAAATGCGCAATTAGCAGCTAATTCAACAAAAGGTCTATAAATAGTGGTCAGATGGCATGAAATATAACGGGCACCATTGGTTACGCATCGAAACGTAAGCATGCTGCACTCGTTGGTATTTTTGGTACATCAACGTTTCCCATACAAACATGCGCTTTCCTAGCTGGAGAGTAGTAGAACGTTTATATTCTTGGGCATCGGCAGCAGGACGTTTCATCAAGAGGGGCCAGTGTGTGTTATACCAGTAGTTACAAAAGAAAAAATAAAAAACGCTCACCAGGTTAGAAAAGAAAAGTGTGGAACTCTACCGGATGTGTATTCGCAGCCAATTATCTGTGCTATACCACTGAAAATTATATATTTTAGGAGATAGTAACCTTTTTAGGCCACGCGTTTCATAGTGGAATCAACCCAGCCTACGCCGGGAGCACTGATTCCAAGCGATTAGAAATGTAATGTCTGATAAAGCGTTAACAACATTGCCTACTGATGCCACACAGCGCTGAAATTTGTCTTTGTTTAGAAATAAGGATATAAAAACTCGACATAAAAATTTTGTTTTTGATTCACCTGAGAACTTACACCGAGATTGATTATTTAGTTGTTTCCAGGTTTGAGCGATGACGGCGATTGAGTGACGTGTACACAGCAGGGAGCACTTCGCCACCGCAGCTTTTGGAATTGACGCTTTTATGGTCACTACAGGAAGCAATGTCATTCTCCGTAAAAAATAACAAGGCGATATTTATGAGAAATATGTCACGTTTCAGTGAGGGTAATACGTTCAATTCGGATTGATTGATTGATTGATTGATTGTAGGGCTTAACGCGCCGACGCAACGCAGGCGATGAGGCGCACCGTAGTGGATAGCTCCGGATTAATTTCGACCACCTGGGGATCTTTAACGTGCGCCGAAATCTCGTACACACGGGCGTTTTTGCTTTTCGCCTCCATCAGAAAAGCGACCGCCGCGGCCGGGAATAGAACCCGCGACCTCGTGCTCAGCAGCGCAACGCCTTAGCCACTGAGCCACCGCGGCGGGTGTTCAATTCGGATGCAGGTATAAGATAAAAAATTATCAGATTGAGTCCTCAGACCACGTACGTTTTGTGAATCAATATATGGATGCCGAATCATCGTGTGGGCGACGAAAGTTAAGTAGGATGTTCATGGGTTCACGGAGTGCGCTCCTGAAAGACTTATTAACTTAACAACAAAAACAAGGTTAGTTTATAAAATATTACCTGTGGAACTTTATAGAGTCCGTTTCGAACGTACGAGTGGTTTCCAAGTTAAGGGACAAAGGCGAGCTAAGTACTTTCATCCGCAGCACGTAAAATCGTCGAAAAATTGAACGCCTGCCAAGACGTCAAGTTTCTTTATAAATCTGATAGCGCTAAGTTCTAAAGAATTTACGCAAACATGAATATTTTTCCATCAAGAACGTCGCTGCACTGTGTAGATTCATGAGAAGGAGAAAGGGGACAACGACCGGCAGACTCTCCCGCGGTCTTGCAGCCACGCGCACCGATGGTAAACGTGTTTTATATCCCATCATATTCCCCTATAGGTGAGCATACGAATACACTGGATTTATAAAATTACTTTTATTGCTTGCCTCTCGTTTATGCACGGCAGCGTTACAAGCAAAAGAGCGCCTCTGAACAAAAAACACCATCCACCGTGCGTAAAACTTTACGTCCTGACGAAAAGCAAGACTGTAGACGGGAAGTTCGTGCAGCTATTCTGGTGCAAAAAAAATTGAGCGTTTTATTGGTACGCCCGGGGTTCGAATAACGGGTGTTTTTCAATGTGAATGTAAAAAGTGTTTTCATGGCTGGCTAGTTCGTTTGCGTGTAGGCTATGAGCTATGTACGTCCGTCTCAAAAACGACTGCGTTACGATTACGACATTCTTATACATTTAAATTTACCCAATATACTTCGGGTCGTAGAACACCAACGGCAAGTTCGATATACATTTAGGTTTCCAGGATCTGCCCGGCGAGGAGTAATCTTAAAGCTCACAACTCGTCTCCAGCGCTATGCTAAGCGTTAACACTGTTAGGGGACGTTTATCGGCGAATTTCGGCGGCCAATGTCTTTTTCAGTGTCTTTTTCTTGTGAACGCACGGCTTCGCGTCTTTCGACGTAACCCGCTTTTCCTTTTTCATGGTTCGCTGAGCCGTAGAATTATCGTATTCTGCCTGCCTGGAGACAGTGTCCAACAGGCAGTTCAACAGCACACAGCGCCTAAAGCAACTTCACTCACCGAGTTTGTCTGCCCTCGAAACAGATAAAACGCAGTGGCACGCTTACCTGAAATGAAAGAGAGCAGTCTTTTAGACACACAAAGACATAGGCCTGAACGAATGTAGCGCTTACTATGAAATACTGCACAGGCAAAGTGGGCATTACACTTCGTTTTTGTTCGCGTAGTTTACCTTGCTTTTCCCTGAAACAGTGAGCAGTTTGAACCACAGGACGACACAATTCAGAACTAAAGGTAAATTATCAATAAATGGCCACAAGAAAACAGCACAAAAAACGGGGTCAAAGGTCAAGGAACATAAAGTAGCACTGGTGTTGGCACTTTTACACCATGGCCCGGCGCACTGTTCTTCTCACGTGCCATCACGCGTTCTCTTTAAGCGCTCTGCTTCATTCGGCTTTTTAATTCCTTCCAATGTGGGTGGTCAAAAATGCCGGATATTTCTTCTCATGAGGCGTATTAGGCTTCCACCTTAAAACGCTGATTCAAAAACGTAACATCTTATGTGCATCTTTACGCCTGTAAAGCGTGTTTTTCCTGTAGGACAACTGTGTCTATATAGGAAGGTAGCCCTATGAAGAGAACTATGGGGAAATATAGGTTTCGTTTACTCTGATGTATAAAAATATTCCGTGTGACCGGATGTGCATTTATGCGTAGATAAAAAGGATGAGACAAACTTGATAAGATAACAAACGCTTAAAGTGTTTGGCATGCCCACAGCTGTCTCCGCTTATGATAGTTCGACGAACTGTTTAGCTTTGGCAAAAACAAAAAGTTCGCGAAACGGCTTACCGTCCACGTGGTGAATAAACAGCTTTTGGTAGTAATATAAGAGATACAACAAAGTATCACGGAAGTGATGTCTATGCGTTAATATTCCGCCGAAAATAACGCTATTATAGCAGTACGAATTTTTCAAGCACTTAAATAAAGCTGCTGCGGTGTGTGTACATTTGGAAAATAAAAATTGAAGACAGTCAGAGAATGGTCTACTATACTCGGTTACAACTCAAGAACGGCACCACCTCATGTAGTGAATCACTCCACCAAAGCGCCGGACCCGTGACGTCAGTGCGCGCGCGTTTTGAAATGGGTTTGCTATGAATGCGTGATATCGTCTGCCTTGTCTCACGCAGTTTGTTTGTCGTCACTGGAGTCGTTTATATGCATATTAAGTCCAAAAAATCACGGGAACGGCTCACGCATGTTCAAAATATTCCCAGTAACGCCCTACTTGCGCCGCGCGGAGAAACATCCGGCTATGGTGATAAGGCACAGCGGCAACTTCCGGTGAGGGCAATGGATCAACGAAGGTGGGCAGCTAAGGTTTTTAGGTACCTATACTTGAAAAGCGTGGACACGCAGTGGCTAAGAAAGACTAGAAGGCTAACGATGAAATACGGAAAGAACAGTGGAGAATCTAAAACAGCCAAGGTAACCAAAAAAGAGGCAAGGCAGATTGAAACGAATAAATGGAGGGAAAAAATGGAAGGTAAAACGTCGTTAGAGATGTACAGGGCTGAGAAATTGAACATCAGAAAGGAAAATTTCTACGATAATTCCCAGGGCAGTGCTTTGCTTTTTGAGGCTAGAGCAGGTTGCCTGCGAACTAAGAGTTTTGTGGGGAAGTATTCACAAAATGATGGGGTATGCGTGGTCTGCGGAAAAGAAACAGAAACTATGCGGCACATAGTGTTAGAATGTGAGGGTATCCATCCAAATCTACATGAAGGGAATATTGGGCTTTCAGAAGCTCTAGGATTTAAGGGTATCACAGAGGAAGTTAACTTCGAGGCTGTCGAGGGGACGAAAAGAAGATTAGAATGCTGGTGTACGAAAAGCAGAGAGGGGAATATTGCCTAGGACAGTTACCACCTGTAACAGGGGAAAAAAAGTATTACGGGCCTAATAAGCTTTAGTGCCTGCCCTAAGCAGCGCTAGTATTAAACCAAGAGTGTAAAACATCATTATATTAGTCCTTTTTGGTAAGATGACATGTCATCACCCCGCTTCAAAGGGGAGACCAATAGCAATCATCATAATAATAATAATAATAATAATAATCATCATCATCATCATCATCGGTGCCGTTCTTAAGTTGTCACCGAGTATAATGCAAAGTATTCTGATTCCGCTTGTCTGGAGTGTGAGTTATTTACAGCCAAATATATACATATGAGTAGCAAAAGACGTTGGAATATTTCATTCTTTTTGGGTTTTATTCTGTTTGTTTTGGCCAATGACGTGAATTTATACCATTATGACGATGAAGTGCCAGTACTTCGCTAATTATATTTTTTTTTTCCGTAGATGCAAGGCGTTCTGCAGAGCTGGTCTGTTTACGATATTTTTATTCGCATTTCGAATGTTCCTGTGCCGTCTTTTTGTTTGTTTATTAATCGTTTTTTGGGAGATGTACGAGATGGGTATTTTTTATTTTGTCACATCATTTTTGTGAAAATTTTATTTTCCTATTTTTATTGTTTTTTGGTTTTTCATATTTCTGTCCAGCCAATTATCTCTATTTACGCTATTTGAACGATTAAAGGCGTTACTTTCACCTAATCTGCTTTTTTGTTTAAATGCAGGCGTTACACGGTTCGCTTTTCGCTATTTTTTATTTGTATTTTTAACGTTCTTTTGCAGACTCTTTTCGTTTATTGTTAGGTTTTCTGGGGAGATGTACGAGATGTATATTTTCAATTTTGTGAGATCGTTTTGGTAAAAAAATTTAGTTTTTCTATTTTTATCGTTTCTGTTTTTCAAAATTTTGTACGACGAATTATCTCCATTTACGCTATTACAACGATTAAAGGTGGTACTTCGGCCAAATCGACATTTATGTGGAAATGCAAGGCGTTACACCTTCTTGTATGCAGGGTAATTCGGCAAAGGAGGCTACGTGTTATTAACTTCAGTCGCTCACAGAGGTTTATAATGTGCCAACATTATTCAGAAAATAAAACAACTGTACGCCAAAAACGATTTTTGCTTGGTGTTCTGCGTTAAATATGGAAATATCCGAAGAGTAATGAAATCTGAGGTTTGACGAAAACTCGTCTGGTCGGGTGAAAGATACATAGTTAAAGAAAGTGGTTATCGCCGACCAAAGGCTTAGTTAAAAAGGCTAAAAAGACGTTTCGGCTTCCATACGGAAGCCTTGTTCACTGCCGAAGCCTTGAGCAAGGCTTCCGTATGGAAGCCGAAACGTCTTTTTAGCCTTTTTAACTAAGCCTTTGGTCGGCGATAACCACTTTCTTCAACTATGTATCCGAAGAGTAAGCGCGGCCATTCCGTAGGTGCCTGCACTATCGGGAAACACTATGTTAAGCATCGTTCCATTTTAGGAGATGGGTTTAGCTAAAGTACCTTTAACGGGAACCAACACACCTTCAGTTTCTTGTGTGCGAGAGAGTGAACTGTTTTAGTATAGCTTCAGAAAGCTTGATTTCACTCAAACTCGGCTATGTTAAGGAAGCCATGTTGGGAGTGCGACGAAAAAATATGAACACTGGAGTAGAAACTTTTTTGTATTTCAAAAGCTCCAATTTGATTGGTAAAGTTTTGCTGATAACGTACACGTCGTTTTATAGCACGAATCTGGGCATAGTATTAGCCGCGGTGGTTAAGTGATTAAGTAGTCCTGCATCTAAGACCTAAGGCGCAGGTTAGATCGTGAACGCGGTGACTCTTCCACTAATGGAGGCGAAAAAAAAAAAAGACCCGTTATGTAGAGACTTCGACGGACATAATAGATCCCCAGATGTTTTGAGTAACTCTTAGCCCTCATTTACGGCTCGCACCTCAGCCCAGTTGTAGCGTTGGCGCGAACTTCTCCTCCCCCCCACCCCCCACCCCCCCCAAACAAAAAGAAATGTTACCAGCTCGCATTTATTTATCTTTTGAATTTTTTTAGTTTCCTAACTTAAGTTGAACTTAGCTGCTGAAGCATTTTACAGTAAAATTGCCCAGAAGGCGTTTTCGCAGACAATTATTCCTTTGAAATTTGGTATAAATTGCATTCAAATATAAAAAAAATCAAATTGTGCGTTCCGGCACAATGTCAAACTAAATTCACATGTATTTACCGCCAACAAATCTCCAACGTATCGAGTTTCGCTTAACCCCGAAACTTCAAAGGAATCCATCAGAGTTAATTTAATACAGACAATGCAACAAAAATAGACAAAGAAACCACGAGGCTATGTAGGCTATCCGAAGTCGATGCACACGCGCACCTTACGCCTGCGGGATATGGCGACTGTAGCGGAAGAACGACGCAGTCGAGACCTGGGCCATGGCTGCCCTTAGCGGGGATGATAACTTTACTCGCACGGGAAAATCTACATGATGATGCTGTGATTACTGACGCATACCTATCGGGAGATTCAACAGCGACTTTAGGAGCTGAAATTGAAGGCGAGCACTTCCACAAAAAATTACACCATCTTCCCGTAGGGGAACCCTGAGTAGTATGCGAAGCAGCCATGGGGTCGACTGAAGTTCCCATTAGTTTTCAGTTCGTCGTTTCCGTTGACGTTCAGCTTCGCGTGCCTTCGTTGTATCAGTAGCTTCTTGACGTAATTTGAATGAATGAAGGACATAAGGCGCGTTCGCAGCAAAGGCTCCCGTTTCGATTTGTAGCGCAGTGGGAAGAGCGCCACGTACCTCCCGTTGCGGCCAGAGAGTCGTGGGATCGAAACTGGGCGCCGCCTAACTATTTCTTTTTTATAGTGGACTGCGCTGACGTCCGCCCAAACGCTGACGGGGCTGAAGAGACGCGCATGCGCAGTAGAGTGCGTACGGCGGACAACGAGGGAGGGAGGGACACAGCCCCGAGCATGAGAGATGCTTCGCGTCTAAAAGAAAAAGAGAAAGTACCGCACTATTCGAACAAAGCTCCTTGTCGTGCTAGACCGCGATTTGAAACCGTTACTTTGTCACGGTGAAAAGCCGTCGGGAGGTGGCTGAGACGCAATCCTTTTCAGTGTGGGAACGACGCATCTGGTGCAAGAGCACTTGGGAGGCAGCCCCGACAATCCCCTTCCTGTCAGCGAAATTCGACACCGGCGGGAGACTGACGTAGTCACCCAGAAAGAACCCGTGGCTCCTCTCCTGTAGCGACTCGAAATCCCGTGAAGCATCCGTGTTGATCCTGAGAGGCTCCTAGGCTGCCGCTGACGCTCTCTCGAATTGTGAATTCACTGCAACACGGTTACAAAGTTTTATTGCCGCCCATCCCAATCTTCTTCTCCACTGTGGATTTTCCCTTGGCCAGACAAAATTCATACAGGAACTAGGGCTGCTCTGAAGCGTGCTATATTTCTCTTTTATACGGGCTTGGTTTTACGTCCGACCAAGCCTGAAAGGAATAGGCCGCGACGAATTCCTGTACAATAATAGAAAATAAGGTATATAGGTGTCGTAATGCAGCCCTTAAATTGTCAAGTAAAGGCAAAAAGGATGACAATTTAACAGCAGACCAGCTTTATTTTTTCCTGTTTTTCATAAAACTGGCAGAAAAAAAATAAGAAAATGTAAAAAATTCCCCACACCAACATGCGTAACAGAGAAAGACACCTAGCTGTATGCACACGTTCAATGTGATTTCTACCGGGTCACGATGCCAGATCAATGTATCCGAAATATTGCAGGCCCCGCAATGTCTTCCTGTGTTAGTAATGTTGCATTCTTTACCCCTTATAAGTATACTCACTGCAATCCAAATTTGAAAAAGAATCGGCTAGGCTACCTCGTGTTCTTCTTAATTGTATGTTTTTTTTTTCACGGCAGCAAAAGAACTACGCTAAGGAGATTAAGAAAAAAAAGGAGCAAAAAACGAGTTCACATTGAAAAAAAAAATGTTTAAAAACGCACCGGGAGTACTCTACTTCACCCATACTGTTTTATTAGTATGCGTTTTTTTCTCCAGGGGAAGTGCATAACACGGCGCACCGCCGTGGAGAGGTCAGGGCGTCAAAGCCCCATAAGAGTGATAGATCGCTCTAGCCCTAGAAATAATTATCGGCACTCGGTGTTTGATAACAGGCAAAGTCTATCGTTTTGTCGAAACCCCTCATGAACTTTTTCGGACACTCCCTACCTTCCCTCTTGAGTACGCAAGTGCCCACGTCGTGCACGCAGTAACTACCTCGCCGCCAGTACGTCACGTGGATAAATATGCGCCTGCTTCCAACACAGTTCTTTCAAATAACCAGGGGGGCTATTCTGGGAGACACGGGTTGTTTTTCTGGGAGCACGATGCTAAGTTAGGAGACATGAGCTGAAGCAACGTCCACGTAACATGATGATAATATTTCGAGGCGGAGGTCACTCTCTTTGAAAATTCGACTCATGCTATTAGCTTGAAAGGATAAATTTATTATAAAAAAATCCTGGTATCAATGATACAACGTAACAACCAGAAACAAACAAGTGCAGCGCCTGTCACTACAAAACTAATAGAGCGCGAAAGCTGCCAGTTACAGACACTTACAGAAACACATAAACAGTTTCAAGTTGATAGACAAGAGATTAACATACAAACAATTTAGAGTTATTATTCAGGGAACGTAACTCGTGAAGGGCAACGCGCTTCAAGGAGGCGTGACTAAGGCATAGGGCATTTTTCAATGCGTCCTCTCGCTCCACTGTTGCACTGGGGGCGTCGCGGTGCAAGCAAATCCAACTACTTTACTTTATCGCAGTTTTAATTTATTAATCTGCACGTTACAAGAAAGTTCGCTTTTTTTAGTTCAGGCTTTCATATGAGCATTTTGTTCGAAATTGTTTATCTTAAAAAGCAGTTTCTGGTCATTTCTGAAGTCAGTGGCAGACAATGCAAGCACGTGAATAAGGCCGACTGGCGAAAAAAGAAAGCGGGTAATGGAAACTAGCCAAATTCGAAATAATTGTTGTTCGGTGTTACGTTATCGGAACCTTGCGTCTGCCTTTCGATACAAAATTTCCTTGGGGCATTTAGATCTGCCTACGTGGCCTGAATACGCACGCTTCGTGATACTTAATAACAAAAATTCTGAATTGATACATAGTACTTTCGTATTTTTTCTCGATTTAATTCCTTTTTTCTTTTGGCACGAAATACTTCGGCAGTTTTCTTTTCTGCTATACCGTGTTTGCGTCAGTTTCTTCTGTTTCCTTTTTTTATTGAACTACGTCACCAAGAAGACTGGACTGCGCGGAACCCTACAGTAGGGGTTCCGCGCGGCTGGTGATCACCTGTTCTTCTCACGTGCCATCCCGCTCACGTGTCACATGGCCTGCATTATTCTACAAGCTTTACTTTTCCCATGCACAGTTCTGTGAAGTTTGAAAATTGGGCACACTAGCTTCTCAAAACTCCCAATTGCTGGCAAATTGCCCAAGTGGGCATGCGCTACGATAAAAGTAATAGCAACACCGTAACTGTACATTTTTTTTGCTTTATTTCGCTTTGCTCTTCACTGCTCTTGTTCAACGAAGCTCCCTATGGAGATTTTTTTATAGAACCCAATTCCCTCCTACCCCTCTCTTCCTTCTCCCTCTTTCCGCTCTCGCTCACCCCCGTTCTGGCGTCACGCTGTTAACACATAGTGAACAAAGGTTCTTGTCAAATAAAGCGTTCACATTCATCCGTAAGTAAAGCCCAGTTATTGATTAGAAAGATACCTGATTTCATTTTTATACAGTAACACAGACGGTTTGCTTACACACTTGTCGCCCCTCTGACTCATGCAAAAAGCTTCATAGATTTTACGTGTGTGTTTGTCGGCATATTGTCGAATGATTTGACACTGGTAAAACCTCGGTTCGCCCTTACACTGGGGACAGTGTGCAGCTAAGTGGCCTCTGACATTCACTTTGAGTAAATTCGCATGCTTTTCCAACTGAAGCACAAAACGTATTTCGTTTTGTGTTTCACTTTCAGCGCCGTGTGTGTGTGTGTCTTCTACTCTGCGTCCTGTTAATTCACGCTGTTTTCCACGTTTTCAACATGCACCAACCAGTCGACTTGCTTCCCGTTCTAAGATATATCACAAGACTCACGAGTTCAACACGGCCGAGCAATATCAATTCAGAGTTTCCCCAGAGTTGCCGTGTCGATCAAACACACCCAGCCCATTCGTGGGCGCGGCGTAGCGACCAAACCCTCACCCAACACCGGCGCCGACTTCACCGATGGGGTAGCGTCGCAGCCACGAAGTCACTTGCTTTAGATGCTCCGGTAACAAAGCATAGCAGCAGACAATGAACGAAGTCCCAAGGCCACCGTCTGGTCCGAGCGAAAAGTTAGCTCTGGTCCGAACAGTAGGAGCGGCCAAGACGACAAGATTTTCCCACCGCAGCCGCCATCATACACAGTGAAAAAACACAATCGACGACAGATGACATGAAGTCAACGTCTAGGACGCGCTCGTCAATGTTCAAACACACTCATAACACGCTGAAGTGGGGAGATTTCTGGTACTTCGCTCGTCGTCCGCACCTAAACAAAACCAGCCAAGTTTTACGGAGTCGGGAGAAGGGCGCGTTCCTTTCGCTACAGTGAACTCTTTCGCTTACTTGGTTTGGGCTTGCCCTGAGCTGCACTCGAGCCACCCACAAACCACGTAGCAAACATAATTCAGTGGAAGAACAGAACACCGAGAAAATGTAGCCGCCTGGGCTGGGTTATCTACATTACGGAACGGAGTGCGTATTGCAACTAGATTCTAGACGGTGCTGCACGCGGATGCTTGTCCGAACTGAGCTATTTTAGAGTGATCGGCTTCAACTGGGCGCACTGATAATGCCAGGCATCTTCCGCGCGATTGCGCCGGTTTTGCTCGAGGTTCTAGGATGCTCTACTATAACGACTTTGTTAACTCTAGCAGCGGGAAGCTTGGGAGGGAGCTATCTCGTGCCTTCTGGAATAGCGCCCCTGGTCTCTAGTTCGCCACCTTACCCTTGTTATCGTCGTTATTCCCCCTTAATACACACCAGGCAAGTGTTAAGCAAGGCTCACAGTACTAGATAATGCTTCCTAGGGCACAGCTTTTTGAAGGTTCATCGGTCTTCTGAAACCCGATAAGCGTACAAGGTCCGGTTTTTCGGCGGCAGGGAATAATGGTAGCCTCTAATGGGTGTACTTTGCACTCACTGGCTAGCCATTCCTGCGCCTATATACTATTACCTTCCATCAATCGGTGGCCCGCCGACGGCATCAATCACATTTAGCGGAGTACAACCAGGAAAGAGGCCTCTATGCCTGCCGAGAGGCGGCCCCGCTTTCTTATCTATATTTTTTTGTTCGTTCAAGCCATTTTCCTTTCTTATGACTCCAGTCTCTGCTAAATGGGCCTTTTAATGCCGACGTCCTGCGTGCTTCATCGAAATGCAACGCACAATCAGAAACAGAATTAAATGCGTGGAAACGTGTGTAGAAAGCGTCCAGCCAGCAATCGATATTTACTGCGTAATGCGCAGGAAATGTGAGCAGGGCGCACTTTCACCCCAATACGGCGAAGTGAAGTTACAGATACGTTAGTTAGGTCTGTCGACGTCCGCACGGCGGCCAGATGGGCGTCAGTAATACGTTTGCGCAGAAGCAAATGCAAGCCTTTTGAACATTCTCTTTCGTGATCCGCGCCTCCACTGCGTGCGCATGTTCACCGCGTTCGTTCGACTAAAACTGTCTGTTGTGCACATGCTTTGCCTTCTCTTCTTCAGCTCGCTGCAGAGAACTTGATTAAGCTGGGTTCAGACTGTTGCCCCAATTGCCGTAATTACTTTAAAGAATGACTTCATATCACGTCTCAGCCAACCGAACTGTGTGACACGCCGTTTTTTACGTCCATAGATCACAATACGGCTTTTGCGTCGGTAGTCTGAACATAGCCTTACCCACGTATTTTAGCGGCCTTGATTGCATCCGCAAGCAAGATAAAGCAGAGGCATAAAAGCTTCCCGTCGGTCATCCTGATCCACATAGACAGCGCTCCAAATTACTCTCCGGATGATCTAATAAATTGGGATCTGGAATACACGAAGTGCAGTGAATGTTTTTTTTTGTGTATGTGTTTGCTAGTTTCCTTGGAAGAAGTGAGAGAAAAATGGGTGGTACGAGAAATGGAGCTATTCTGTCCCCTTGGTAAATCCATTTGTCATGTTCGCTGGCCTTGCAGAAGATGGCCCAAGGCTTCTCAATGTCAGTGCTTCTCGAGGCGAATGCTTATTCTGCACATGGATCGTTGCCAAAAGAGATAGGGAAGGAAAAGCCTTAAAAAAACGGCTTTAAGCGATGCGTTATCTCGGTACACTTACGTTTTTTGTGTAGGGCTCTAGACCGAAAACTACCGTCTTCTCCTGGAACAACCGCGAATGAATCCGTATTGAAGAAGGACGGATTTAAAACGAACTGTACAAAAATTACTGAAAAAAAAGACTAAAAAAGAAAACGCTGTTTTTTTTCTTTTTCGGAGAACTGTAGCCCCCAAAAGGTAGAGAACGTTCCCAAATTTAACTCTTATTGAATCAACAGCAAAGCTCTTTTGTTCCTTAGTCTCCCCAAGGACGCAGCATTGGTTCGTCTCAGTTCATCGCTAACATTAAACATTGCTAGAGTGGCTTCGAAAATTGCCGGCAGAGTCTGAGTTTTGATAAATGACGAGGAGAAGTATCAAAGTCGCGAGGGACGCAAGAAGAAAAGTTTAGAATATAGATAAAACGTTGGCGAGTCACCAAGTATAGAAATAGGCGTTAACGCCACCCCTAATAACGGCAGCTACACATGTAGTGGTATCGGTATGCATGCATTTCAAAGTTTTGAGACACAGTTCAAGAGAGGAGGTAAATGAAAATGCGTGCCAGACGAGATAACTTTGGGGGCGAAAGAATGAGTACACCATGGGGTGGTGTAAGAACGTACGGAGTTGGAGTTGGAGTGGCAGGTCCTCTGCTATTTTTGATTTTTATTAATGATATTACTGATGGAGTTTTTTCAAATATGAGACTGTTTGCGGACGACTGTGTCTTGTACAGGACTATTTACCGCACGGAGGATTCTGGTGTCTTGCAGCAAGATCTAGAACGAATTAACTTGTGGTGTGAAAAATGGAGAATGCAGTTAAACTTGGCAAAATGTGCTCATATGACATTTACCAGAAAACAAAATCACACAGATTACTTCATATAGCATAAACAATACTGTATTAACACAGGTTTTGGAATATAAATACTTAGGGGTTTTCTTTACGCCTGACCTCACTTGGAATCGTCATGTGGATCACGTTGCAGCTCAAGCCTGCAGAGCTTTGGGATTTCTTCGCCGGAATGCTAAAAATTTTCCTCAAGTTTCAAAGGAACTTTTGTATAAATCAATCGTCAGATCTGTTATGGAGTATGCCTGCACGGTTTGGGACCCATGGACCGTTAAAAACAGCTCTAAACTAGAGCGAGTTCAAAACCAAGCAGCTCGTTTTGTTTCCGGAAATTACACGATGGATTTCAGTGCAACACAAACGAAGGATGCATTGGGATGGGAACTTCTAGAATGCCGCCGTAGAAGACTTCGCTTAAAATTTTTTCATTCAATCTACCATTCCAGCACCGGACTACGACGTAAACTGTATATGCTGAAACCGCATTACAAATCTAAGCGCGTAGATCATGAGTTTAAGGTCCGTGAATTCTCTTGTAAAACTGATGTGTTTAAGAGATCTTTCTTTCCTCAGACCGTTAGTGATTGGAACCGCCTACCTCGCCATGTTATCAGTGTACGTAACAATGATGCCTTCTTTACTATGTTGTAGTAGCGTTGTAAAATTACTGCCTATCTTGCCATCTTGTCAGTGTATATAACAATGATGCCTTCTTTATATATGTGGTAGTAGAGTTGTACAATTACATGTGCATGTACATGAGCGCGATTTGCGTGGTCTTCTTCTTGACTTTGATGTTGCCTTACCTATATTTTTCTGATCTAAGTTGTACTACCCCCCCCCCCCCCCACTGTAATGCCTCAGGCGCTGTGGGTACTGTGTAAATAAATAAATAAAAATAAATAAATAAATCCAAAGAGCACTTTATCCGGCAGTGAATTAGTGAAACATACTATGATGATAATGGGGCTTATGATGATGATGATATTATTATTAATCACTAGATTCATTACAGCAGTGAAAATATTGATCGGCGTTTGTAGATAGCTGTACAACTACATCGTTCCGATTGAATCGCTTTTCTGATCTGCGTAGTTTTGTTCATTGATCCACTTACATTGTTATCAATGTATGTCAATATCGCAACACCTTCCTATTTCATTTCTACGAGTGCATGAAACGCGAACACAGCACGACCAGGAACCGTTGCCCCCTATTTGCTCGCTGGCATTACACGGAGAGGAGAAACATGTGCAAGACTGCTACTACTACTTAGCCTTTACGGCAGCGTTTGGTACCAGCAACGACTCTGCGGCAAAACCCTGCTGGACAAAAACAAGCGTTCAGAGTCCGGCAACGCAACCAAAGAAGCAAGCGAGGTGGTCATGTGAGTCCAGTGGTTACCGAGTATTGCCCAGCCAGCAGAGATACGTAGCCGAGGTCAGGTCAGCTGTTACCGCAGCATTCCTACCCCAGCCCCATAAAATAATCACATTGGCCGAAAAGACATTTTCATCGCGTTTTACCTTATTTGCCCAATTCTAACACGCCTTCCATTGTAGTGGCAGGTAAGCCTATGTAGAGAGAGAGAGAGAGAGAGAGAGAGAGAGAGAGAGAGAGGAGAGAGAGAGAGGAGAGGAGAGATGAGGAGAGTGAGGATAGCGAGAGCGAGTAGAGAGAAGAGAGAGAGAACATCTTTATTTGCCCTTCCATAAAGGCTTCTGTGTGGCTGGGGTGGAGCTGTTGTTGCCAGCTGCCCCCAAGTACTCTTGCAACTGTTGGAGGAGGGCCTCCCAGTGGTCCTCTTCTGTCAATCTTCATGAGGTGGTGGTTTAGCGTCAGAGCCAAATTACTTCACGCTGATTCTTCCCGCCAATTTAGAATTGCGTTTTCGGGGGAGTACATGTCCATGGCAATGCTTCTGGTCGCTTTGAAGCCGATTTCGGCTTTGAAGCCGATTGTAAGGCGCACACAAATTTTAAGGCTAACTTTAGCAAAAGACGGTGTGCATTAGAACTGAGGAAATACGGTACTACATTTAGTTATGATAACTGGAGAACCGGGCAGGTGTAATCCGCAGACTAGGAAGGATTCACCTTCAGCTTGCGCATTAATGAATACTACATAAATCTTTAAATATTTCACAATCCTGCCGCCAAATCGAGAGTGTCTCGTGGCCCGCTGGGATGGTTGTGGTATGGAAACCCCCGAAAATTTCTGTCGCATCTGAGCCATGATAACGTGTAAAAGAAGCCTTACAATGGACTCTACTACCCTGACCAGAGGGTAAATGGAATAGGGCTTCCCCAACGAATCACGAAAGCGTTGTCACTGATAGCCCTGAAAGAGAGGTATAGCGCAAATAATCTGTTTCCGCAAAATCAGAGTGTTTGATTCGTTTACTTTAGCTCCTGGAAAAGGTACCATTCTGCATACAAAATGTACGCATCACCACGCTGAAATGATTTATACTTTGTTGCACGTCATTAGGCATGCCTCTGCGAAAGTATGCAGTTCGCCTTTTTAACGCTTGGGTTCCCGGTAATGCGCCGGCCAAAGCACAGCGGCGCTTTCTTTTAATGCATATAGCCTTCTTTGCCGGCTCCAACCCCCAGCCCAGCCAGGACCGTGTAACGCCCTTCTTTTCCACTAACATGCAGATATCTCGGAAGTTTCACTAGTAATCGCAATAATGGCGAGAATGGAGATAGCTGGTCGTACGTAATTTTGAAGAACTAACAATAAAAAAATAAAAAAGTACGAAAATTGTCTAAACGTGCAACGCCCTGCATTTTTATAGTAATGCGGATTCCTAAAGTTCCAAATTTAATCTTTATGATAGCGTAAATGGAGATAATTGGTCGAACGAAATTCTGAAAAAATAAGAAAATAAGACAAGTATAAAATAATTACGGAAAATGGCGAACCGTGTAACTGCCTGCAGTTCCACAATAATGCATATTTCGCGCAAGTTCCGAGTGTAATCGTTAAAATAACGTAAATGGAGATAACTGGTCGACGAAATATTCAAAAACTAAAAAATAGGAAAGGTATAAAATATTTACGGAAAATGGTGAACCGTGTAACGCCCTGCATTTCCACAATAATGCAGATTTCGCGAACGTTCCGCCTGTAATCGTTATATTAGCCTAACTAAGATAACTTGTAGAAAGAAGTTTTAAAGCATTAAAAAAATAAAAAAAATTAAGGAAAATGAAGAACTGTGTAACGCCCTCTATTTCCACAATAACGCAGATTTCGCAAAAGTTCCACTTCCAATCGTTGTAATAGCGTAAATGGAGAGAATTGATCGATCAGGGTTTAGAAAAATCAAATATAATCTGTCTGAAAAAAAAAAAAATCACACATCTCCACGCCGTGAACGATGCCGAGAGTGCGAAGCACTGGGATGCAAGTTGTGTATTGCCTGTGTGATGAGCGTCATCGTCCGTGCGCGCTGATGCACTCTGAGTTTTAAATTATTTTGAGGTGCAGTAACTGCGCTGTAAATTTGGTTGCCTTACTGAATGGTGTTCGCAGGAGACTTCCTGCGCACGTTGAGCAGAATTCTACCTCAACCATGGGACCTCGGGCCCGAGCGCGTAAAATCGGCGCCTCTCTGATAACACGCAATCCTGATCCTTCCCCTTGCCAGCTTACTCGGCCAAGTGATTGCCTGGACATGCCCAAACTCAGGCCTCTGCGTGGTGACTTTTTCATTCGTTCGTATTTAGCCACTTCAGCTCGCTCGTATAAGCAAAGAGAAGTTAATAGTTTGGCAAATCCTTCAGGAATTTCGGGCGACTGCAGGAATCAGAGAAGGCCGTCAACACAACCCTCTCTCCTCCTCCCTTACAAACTTTTTGACCTCATTATGATCAAACAACCCAACCCTTGGCCCTCCATTCTCAGCAGACCAGAACCCACTGTAGTGGTCAGATGCCGCAGACGGTGGCAAGAATCTGGGGGTCCTGAGAGTCCGCCATTGAAATTCAAATATTCTGCGAGTTTTACGCTCCGAAGTTTCACCTGAGCTGTGAGGCACGCCGTTGTGGGGAGCTTCGTATTAGTTGTGACCACCTGGGAATCATTAACGTGCGCCAAAATCCCGACACAGGCGCGTTTTTGTTTTTCTCCCCCATCTGAAAAACAGCTTAGCTGTACATTTGAAGAACCTCTCAGGCATTAACTTGGATGCCCCAGGATTGGGGAGGTTAAATGAACAGGCGAGCGCTTGGCAGAATTGAATTGTGGGCATGCTCTTTGCTATTGATGACATCGAGACAGAGGGGAGCAGGTGGTGGGACACCTCTTCCGTGAAGAGGTAACAAGAAATGTGAAGGAATGATTCATCATTGGCGCGAAAAATAGTCTCTGCCGATACGATAAAGCAGAACACGAGGGAGAGGTTTTAGACACAGGTTCAAGCATATCCAACCACCTCTTGCTTGCTATGATGATGAGGGAGTTCACAGTTTGTACAAATTAGAGAATGAACGAAGAATTAAGGAATGTGACAGAGCACTACGGTGATAACAGACCAACGGAAAAGAAATGGAGAAGCAGGTAGACGAGCTGGAAGTGGGGAACTTAAATCGGTAGCCGGAACTGCCTAGCTGACACACTGGTTGGGTATACAGAAAGAAATCACCGGAGCATAATAAATGCATTCTTCCGCAAAGAAAGAATAAGGAAGGGTCACAGAGAGCAGCAACAATATGACTAAGAAAGCAATCAGCTGTGAAGGACATGGTGTAAAGCAAGGACAAGCTCAGTTATTACTTGTTAGTGGGGCTCTACGAAACAGCTAAGAGAGGAACGGCTGCAAGTCTATGTAAAAGGTCATCGTCTTGCAGTAGACGTATATGACTAAGACGACGATGACCACGACAATGATGATGATGGTGGTGATGATTATAACGGAAGGGTTGGGTGAGAGAAAAGCTACAAAGCCAAAATATGAGGTTAAGGTATATTCAAGATCACATATTGGGTATCCGAATAACAGATACCAATATTTTTTTTTCTGCCTTGTGTGGGGCATAAGCTTGGTCGACTTAGACGTCTGCTCTCACAACAGTGGCGATACAATTTAGTCTCTTTTCGAAAAGGAAATATAATACAGAAACTATCAGAAGATAATGCATAGTACGTGTACAGTGTCCTAAAGCTTGTGTTTCAATTTCTATGTGTTTATTGGGATTGTTCCGTTTACTTTTCCGGCCACAGTCTACTACAAAATTCATTTCCTTTACACCCGCCCCCTTCACCCCACTTCTGTAAGTTTTGCGTACATGAGTGCTTAGGATATTCCGAAAATACAACGAACAAGCTGTTCACGGACAAAAACGTGACCATCTGTTATGCGTGCACCCTGCGTTCACGTACATTATTCAGCACTTTCCTAGGGGGCTTCGTTTTGCAGTATGATTTTATACTGAATAAAGCTAAACATAATAATCGCAACAAAAGTTTCGGCACTTCTCACCTCCTAACAAGAGGAGCTTTTTCATAGTAAGAATCCCAAAAACCGAGACACAGTCTACATTTATCCGTGAAAAGAGAAATCTAAGGACCCAATCTACACTTGTCAGTAAAAAGAAAAAAACTGAAGAAATAAAAGTTAACACAGGGAACAGATTGGTAGTCTCCTTTCTTACACTTCCGAAGTACCTGGAGGCTTTCGTTTGTCGCACGTTCTGATGCGTCCCGGTTTTCAATTCCAACAACTGACACAAAAGCGAATACGTGGTGCGGACCTCGCGTTTCTCTTTGCGGGTAGTTTAATGCATCCAATAACGTCTAAATATTTGTGTGCTTGAGAGCCTCTCGACTATATTAAACATGCACATGGGAAAAACGTTCTCCCGAAGGCATACACCTATTGAAATTGTCGTTTTGTGCCGCGAGTTGAACAGCTCCATTGTATCGCTTAGCTTCGTGATAAGAAAGTTTTCCCAACTATATTATTCAATGGTGTTCATTCGACAGTTTATTCCGAAGCCTGTGCTCGGCTCCGTTCTTTCGCTCGCTTCAAAACGTTGCATTGTGAGGGCCCCCTTTAGCTTCTAAGAACTCCTATCACCATGTTTCCAACATCCCTCCTCCTCCCTTTTTTGGCCTCCATATGTTTACACACTTCGAAAATGTTCACCTGTTCTCATCTCAGCTCTGGTTTTAGAGTACATTTCCCAAAGCTCGTGCCAGTGCATTGCTTATGCAGTATCCTTTCACAATAAAAGCTTTTCGACCAGCTTTTTCTCAATTCCTTGCTTAAATATTATTCCCATCTTTTTTTTTTTTTTACTGTGCCGAAAAATACTACGTCTTGTGCACTTATAACCGTGCTTCAAATCTTGAGCAAAGTAGCTGAACAATTCATAGAGAACAGTGCTTATAACTACTGCACAGAGGATAAGTTTTCCCACTTGAGACAGCAATAACATCACAAATTTCTTTTCCTCTCTTCCTCTTTCTTTCAGTTCAAAGCGCTTTAGCTACCATTCGCCCTGCTGAGTTTTATAAACCGGCGTGTTGACCATCATCATGGACACTAAATAGTACAAGGGAGAAATAATAACACAAGAACGTTACTTGGCCGGCAGTGCAGAGCAATGGCGTCCACAGAGCGTCCACGCAGCCGGTGTCCGAAAAAAAAATACGATACCTGTCGCACAGATTCATCTAACAAAACAGTGACAGCGAGGCGAATAAAACCGAGGGACATGCGATGATAGCAATTAGTGACTTAACCAATCCTCTACGCTGACTCCGTGTGAAACATGGCGTTTGAAGTGCTTTAAATATCCACGAAAAGGTGCAGAGAAGGTAAATAAAAGACAAATAAAAGGCCCGTGCACCTTAACTAGATCCAAAGTAAAACACACACAAAATTTAAGGCTATTACGTTCTTCGGAGTGGATGATTAGCGAAGCTGTAAATATCGTAATAAGAAAACTTATAAACACCTTATTGCATCACTTAATGTCACTTTGCAACGATGGTCATATAGGCTTTATTGTCGTTGGGGTATACACCGATCGGTATGCTCGCAACAGCAGACACACTCTTCGATAGAGTCAAATCGACGGGCTTACGCCGCTAGGGGTTCGGTTCGATCAAATCAATGCGAAATCGCAAGCCCAGTATCTCAGACACTAAACGCGTAAGCCACTCCCTTTTCGGTCCCGACACATCTACATACCAATTGCAGGCTCTACCATCATCCCCACTATGGCGACGATCCAAGGACAGTTCGAGGGCTTCTAAGAACTTCAACTCCCCTTAGCTCTGCTTGACGGTTCCGAATCCGAAAGCATTACTAATGTACCCTTGAACGCCTGAGGCTCATTGGCTAAGCCTCGCAGTGTATAAGAGCTCTGAGATCTTGCCACTTGACAGGATTTGCTTCGCGACCCACTTCTGCCTTACCCTTTTGAGTGGCTTCGATCTGTCTCCTACGCGTTGCGCCGCTGCTTGTTCCTGCCGGCTTGTATTGGGAGAGTTTACGATGACGGTAGATTTTACTGCCTGCCTGTTCGCTCGCTTGGCTGCGCTATTCCTCTCCCTTACTTCATATTCAGTGTACTGGCATGTAGCGCTACCTCCCACTATTTCGGAGTTAAACAGGTGGCTACAGATTGCTTCGTGCTTTAAAGACAGAAGGAGCCTCAGGAGTCTTTGCGTGAGGACACAGAAATTCTATGCTAACGCAGAGATATAAAGCTGCGCTGTAAAAGGCTCGCACCACTATACTGCTGCAGCCAGAGGTACACAAACGTAGTGTCGTGCACGTACTCCGGCGCTGCCACGAGGGCGACTCACCAGATGGTGCAAGGCGACTTTGGACGCGTAATTTCAACCTGAGGTACAGAAAGGGATCGTGTGACAGAAGTGGCGTCACGGGGGATGCAATGGAGCCTTCACCTTCCCAAGTTCGGACGCACGTTTGCACGTTCTCTCTCTCTCTCTCTCTCTCTCTCTCTCTCTCTCTCTCTCTCTCTCTCTCTCTCTCTCTCTCTCTCTCTCTCTCTCTCTCTCTCTCACCCACACACACACACACACACACGCGCACGCACGCACGCGCAAACACACACACCAAAACTCCCAACAGTCCAAAACCAGACTCCTGCGCGCGTTCCTCAGCACGGCTTTAGCGCCCCCCCCCCTCTCCCTCCGTGTCCACCAGCGCCACCCCTCGGGCGCCGACGTCCCCAAGTCCCGCCGACGTCCCCAAGTCCCAAATGCAGATTTCGCTAAAAGTTCCAAATGTAACCGCTAGAATAACGTAGATGGAGATAATTGGTCGAACGAAATTTTGAAAAACTAAAAAATAAAAAAATATAAAAAAATACGGGAAATGTCAAAACGTATACCGCAAGGCATTTCCACAATATTGCAATTTCGCAAACGTTTCCTCTGTTATCGTTATAATCGCTTAAATGGAGATGATTGGTCGAACGAAGTTTTCAAAGACTCGAAAAATAAGAAAACTCTAAAATAAGTACGGAAAATGGCGAACCGTATAACGCCCAGCATTTTCGCAATAATGCCGGTTAATTTCGCGAAAGTTCCAAATGTAATCGTTAGAATAACGCATATGAGATAATTGGTCGAACGAAATTTTGAAAAACCAGAAAAAATAATAAAGTATAAAATGATTACGGGAAATCGCGAACCATGTAAAGCCCCGAATTTCCACAATAATACAGATTTCGCGAAAGTTTTAAATATAATCGTTATAATAACGTAAATCTAAGATAATTGGCCGAACGAAATTTTGAAAAACTAAGAAATAGGAAAAAGGTAAAAAATTACGGGAAGTGGCAAGACGTATAACGCATTGCATGACGGCAGTAATAGAGATTTCATGAAATTTTTGTCTGTAATCATTATAATACCGTACATGGAGATAATTGATCGAAGAAAATTTTGAAAAAAAAAATATTAAAATATAAAATAATTACGGTCAATGGCTAACCGTGTAACGCCCGCATTTCCACAATAATGTAGATTTGGTGGAATATTCAAATATAATCGTTATAATAAGGCAAATGAAGATAATTGGAAGGACGAAATTTTGAAAGACAAAAAAATAAGAACAATAGTAAAAAAATTACGGAAAATTGCAAAACGCGCAACGCAGGGCATTTCCACCATATTAAAGATTTCGCGAAAGTTTCATCTATAATCGTTATAATAGTGTAATTGGAGATAATTGGTCGGGCAGGATTTAGAAAAAGCCGAAAATTTGGCTGTAAAAAACTCACACTCAAGACAGGCGGTATAAGAATGCTACGCATTATTAGATAATTATCTGGATTTCTGCAGAATTTTTTTCAACCCGTTTTCAAAATAACATGACACTACTCTGGTAACTCACACTACACACATCCACAAAGAAGGTTGCCCGAAAAAAGACATGCTCTATTTCTGTAAGCACACTTGCGAATACAATAATTTATACCTGTCCACCATAGCACATGTGGCAAATGGCCACGCTCAAACGACATCGCTACTTCAAAGCCTGTAATATTAGCAACCGGTCACACACTAGACTAGCAATGCCTTACTTGGTACAAGGACATAAGCTCATTTGTTCCAAGAAAATGCGCTTTCGCACGATATTCCAACGTTGGCGCCGCCAAACCATCAGTCATTTTACAGCATTGGAGGCCTAACCACACAGTTACAAAACATATTGCACCCAACGTGTACACATATCCTGATAACGTTGTACGCGGAAGGTTTATGGTATAAATTCCTTTTTCCTCGACTGTCACCCCTCCGACCGGCTGCCCGTTTCGCCTTGAAATTTACTAAATTAAAAGGCACGGCAACAATGGCCAATTGATAATAAATATTGATGCCTTCATCGAACCACCTGCAACCGGTGATGGTTCGAAAAATGTGAGCCTCAGTTGATAAGCTTTTTGTCTCTAGTCTCCATATTGAGAGGCTTTTCATTATGGTGTCACACATTACTGAGCCATGAGGGCAGTTTCCTATCAGCTCCTTTTTTTTCGGAGGAAAAAAAAAATGCAGTGATTACTTCAAAAATGACGGTCACGGTCATCGCTTCCTGAATATACTTAATCGGCTTTAGGCGTCCGTACAATTGTGCAGAACATATATAATAAATAAGAAAGGAACAAAAAGCTCTGTTGTCCTACCATAACAATACACGTTTTTTCAGAAATGTTTTTCGTTTTCCTTCTTTCTTCTTAAACACTACTCCTGATAGCATGACAAAATTGCCAGCCACATTTCAATTACATCCCATCTCTCTCTTCTAGTGAGATAAACGATTTTTTTTTCTTAAACGTAGTTGGATGGGTTACTGGTTCTTCATATCTTAGTTCATACGTGTTTTCCCTTCGTTGCGTGGGCGTTCGCAGTCGGTTTCCGGGAATTAGGTTCGGGATGTCGGGGAGTGACCTCGAGTCCTTCCGCATTGCTCGCATGGGAATGCTTCTTTGTGGACTGTTTGTTCACCTGCGCTAGGCCTAGGCAATCTGCGGCGTCTGATTATAATGCGGCGGGAACAGGTTCTTTCTTCATAACGCAAGAGAACAATCGGATGACCTAGTTCTAGAAAGCTCTGTCGTGCTATTTTGCCGGATCCCAAGTGAACAGAATAAACGATGCCACAGGGTCCGCAGATGGAAGCCGCAAAAATGGTGGGGCCTTCATTTACGGTGCAAGGATGGAAATGTGTTTACCCTGTCTTGTCATTAGTGCAAGTCCGAAGAGATAAACATTGTGCAACGGAACTGCCAATGAAATACTCATAGGGTTACTTAGACGCATCTGTTTTATTTCATGGAAGGATATTTATTTTGTCAGGTTTGGAACTAACTGATTTGATTTTTATGCTATAGAATTTTTGATGCAATTCCATCACAAGCTTCAGCCAGCTCGGCTAATGGAACCTATCTGGCACTGTGTTTATTAGAGCGATGTTTGCTTTCAAAAAATGCACTCTCCTTTAATCGTTTCTCATAATACGTGCTTTCTTCGAGAGTTGTTGGGTGTGTGGCCGAGAACGAGGAAACGGTTCCCTATAACGAGGGTTCTTACGCGTTACGGGCTCAGCAGATGGACTCACCTTTGAGTAAGTACTCATCAGGAGGAACTCACGAGCCATGGTTTTTCAATTAAACCTGTGTGGCTCTCTGGATGTCGTGTGAAGGTAACGGCCGGGTAACTTTAGCTCTTCCTTGGCGGCGAATGATCCCCCCGTAAAGTGTCAGTAGTCAGAAGAAAGTACGGATCTTTGTAAACGTACGTAGCCGGGCTCGCTGTTACTCTCAGACTCACTTTTAAGCACTGACAAATACATCACCATTAGCAGCATTAAAGAACTAGCTCTACCGACAGCGCGCTATAATATTATTATCCCATACCCCACCATTTTTTCGTTTTTCCGGTCATTTGACTGTCTCGCTCAGCGAACGTTACTGCAGCGTGTATTGGTACAGCGCCTGCTGAGTGTTACTAAAAAAGTCTCGGAAACTACAAAATACGGTTTGGTAACAACGCAATCCTTCCATGCGCAACGCTAGATATAAAAATAAATCCTCAAAGGCCAGTCAACGTTATCTTCCGAAAAAAGTAACACCCAAACGTGTCAGTATTTTATCGCCCGACCTTTCTGCAACGTGTTGACACATAGCGAAGCGAGGGATGCAATTTCGCGCACGACGCCTCCCCGACGGCGACCCGGAGTGCGGTCAATACTGAATGCGGGTGAACGAATACCCGATCCCCCGAAGGCTTAATGAGCCAGCGCTCACAATCAGCAGTTTTAGCTTCCCCTCGGAGACGGCTGAATCCGCGCTCTTTCGCGATGTGGCCTTTCCACCCCGCTTGACAGCTGAGTCGCTTCGCACGGCGTTTCCCGTTTAGAGGGCGCCTTCTCAGCACTCAGGGTGTGGATCCACGCCTCTCCATTCCCGATTCCTCAGTACCCATGACAAACGAGGGAGCCTCATTCATATGCAGCCGTGTGCACATGCACGAATTCTGTGGAGCGCAGACTAAAGGATACCTTACATAGAACCAAGGAGACAAAGAGTGAGACAGATAGAGATAGAGAAAGGGATGGACGGAGGGGGAAGAGAAAAGGGAGGGAGGGAGGGAGGGAGGGAGGGAGGGAGGGAGGGAGGGAGGGAGAAAAAGGTATACTGAATGTTGAATAAGTTAGACTCACTAACCGCGGGTCTTGCTACTTTACGGAAGGGGGGGGGGGAGAGTGTTGAATACTTCAGGCGATAAAGGAAAGAGAGAAATAACGAGGTAAGAGCTAATAAACAAAATTAGGACAAAATCGTATAAAATTGTAGCGTAGTAGAACAATGCACAACCAGGAGAAGATGATCTGGGGACCCGAAGGTTACAGAAGCTCGGACAATCATGGATCATTGTAAAATGTCAACGAAGCCCTTGTCCCCTACGCCACGTCAGCGTGATTCCGCCCCGGTCCAAGAAAGTGAAGACGCCTCCGCATCCTTAGTGTAAGAACTTATGGTATCTAGTCAGCCAAAACTTTCAAAATAGAGATATTATATTTTGGTTCAGGCCTCGTTATCTTCATGGATTATAAATGTAAAACGAAGGCAAACTGTGTAAATAGTTCCCTTCTTTGTGCTAACAAGCACACTAAGTTTCAATCAATGATACATACGCCAGCATCCCAGCGTATACGACGCGTCTGAAATCAGATAAGTTACAAACCCCAAAACTACTTTCAGTGCGAGTAATTTTTTTAGGAGATCGGCCACGTCACACGCCGCGTACTTACTACAGCCTTTGAACATGATAACTTCGTTTGCGACAAATCCATGCGACGAAACGGAATGGCTGCGTCGGTGGTGGCGCCCCTTCTCTAGAAAGCACGATTCCATGCTGGACGCGCCTTGCTGGACGCGCCTTCCTGGACGTGCTTTCCTTACCAGGCTTAAGAGCCTGGTAAGAGCAAAGTCTCCTTGTCCGCCGAGGAAACAGCAATGTTGCTTCAGCGCATCGATCGATTGGTGGAGGCCGGACAGGATATGAACGCAACAACAGTGCCACTGCATTCGCCGCATCTTCTCTGGACACTTGGCTGCCCACATCAGCTTTTCCCTTTTGATCCTGGCGGATGCCTTCTGGCCGAGAAACTGGAACATGATCTTTTCCCGGCTGACCATATGAACATTCGCCGTTTTCACTTTTAGATCTAAGTCACTGTCATCCAGCAACCCAGCAAGCGCTCGTTGCCCGTGACGGTGGCTATGAACTTGTACTGCCTCGCTCGAAATACAAAGCTGTTTACTGAGATCGAAGGCACCGAGACACCAAGCCAAATGTTCCACTGGATCCCCCAGCAAGCCTACAAGCATCGCTGCTGTGGAATCATGCGCCGCCACGGAAGTCGGACAACTGTTCGTTGTGGGGACCGGATTCTTCCAGTGCCCGTGCAGCTGCCAGCTCGTTCGTAACCGACTTGGCGGCGGCGGGATTATGATGAGAAATAAATATGCGGAGGCAGGGGGCGACAGTAGGAAGTCAGGAAGAGGAGGATCTGAGGCGCATCTGCCTCGCTAGTCGGCTCCATCACCAATTTGGAAGCCAGACGCTGGTCATTAGTCACGGTATTGTAAGCTCTGTGCCTCCCGAGAGAGTGGCGGGGATCTATCCTATCATACGTAAGGCGGGGGCGTCGGGTCGCGGACCTCGCGAGCGGACCTTACACTCTTTTTTTTTTTTTTTGCAACTTCAGCTCCGTTCTCGTAGATTTCGTACAGGCTCTTCGCAAAAAGAGTGACGTCATTTGTAAAACCAGGTTTCCCTGCGCTTCCCAAAGCGAGTCGCGGTATTACTTGCGGGTGGCTTCGAGTCATGGCGGCATTATCGGCAATGAAAATACGGAAGCAGTATCCCTTTCTGCTCACCGAAGTGGAGCTTCAGTACATGTTGCATTCTCTAGAACGTATGCTACTATAGTATTCACGTACTTCCCGGGATATAAATACACACGCGAGAGTTTAAAGGCGCACGTATAAGCGGTCTGGGCTCGCAGCAGCCGAGTTCCGGTCCATTATAATTCAAAGTTCAAACGGTGGTTTTGCACTCTGAAGCTATATCTGTGCTACCAAGTTCACCGTAGTGAACGGCTATGGCTTTAAACCACGTGCGTGTCTTTTACGTTCTACTCCATTTCGTCTCCCCCGACTTGACGACCACCTTTCCTTGTTTTGTGTGGCTGGAGTGGCATCCACAAGCACATGCACTCAACGAGGAGGTCGCCACTAGCAGAGTTTTAAGTGACAATATATAGCTGATTTAGGAAATCTCCGCATAAATTGGATCCGGAAGTGAACTGAATGTCTTAAGGAACAAATTTTTACGACATATTCAAAAATCGCTCTAAGTTGTTTCCCTTATATCCCACGACCGAGGCATGTACAACCACCAATGCTTGCCCACCGCTGGCGTGGTGACAGGAAAGTGAATTATTTCGTAACAGCTTCCCCCGGCGTGCTATCGAGCTGGTGAATCTCGGTTGATAGGGCGTGCGTTTTGGGTGTGTGCGCAGCGAGGTTGAGCAACAAAATTCACAGTTGCGCTGCACATGCGCTACGCATTTTTGGCGACCACCATTACAACTGGGAACTAAGTGCAGCTGCCTTCTTGCATGTGGGCTGAAGTGGTTCGGTATATGTTTGTCGGAGCTAAATATTACAATGAGCAGCTGTTCGTAGTTTATCGTAAGGGTCGTATATAAATGTGTTCAGCTCCTAATGCAGGGCTGTGTGCAATGCGCACGCGCTAACAAAAGGTTCGCGGCTGAGTGCCGCGGATTTCACTAAAATTACTTAAAGTGCACTCACGGAGAATAGAGCCCAGGGGGCTGTGAGCCAGTTGCAACCTGTTCGGTGAGTCGTGAGCCATGTTCACGCGGCTGTTGAAGCCAATTCATGGCAAGATGCGTGATAATTCACCGATTGAAAAAAAAAGTCCTTCAATTAGAATATTTGCCAAAATCTTGAATTGCGAACTGCAGCGAAGTACTTATTGGACATTTTGGGGTTGCCCTTCGGGTTTGTTGCTGTCGCGACGTCACTGCTAATGACGTCAGTGTTACATAGTGTTGTAAGACAGTAGTTGGCGCGTAATTATTAAATTCCGGAGCCAGACTGTGAAAAAAAAAGAAGCAACGGAATGCCCGCCGAAGAACAAATAAAACAAGAGGCTAGCGACTGCGCATCCGCATTGATGCTGGTACGAGGAGGAATGGACGTTACGAGGCTGTGCATTCACTATGCTCTTGCTATGACACTCTTTGTATATTGTCCAGCCAAACTGACTGCTATAGTGGCCCCGGAGGTGCGCACACAGGCGAATAAAGGGCTACAAGTTGCCAAATGCAGTGCTTTTCTCTGCTTGTTTTGCAGAATAAATAATGCATGTACGGCCAGAGGAGTAAGGGCAGAAAAATAAAAAAAATAATTTTGCGAAAATTCCAGATATTATCTACTAACGCGTAGCATTCTTTCCACTTGTCTTGAGTGTGAGTTTTTTACAGCAAAATTTTTCGGTTTTTCTAGATCCTGCCCGACCAATTATCTCCATTCACGCTATTATAACGATTAGAAGTGGAACATTCTCGAAATCTTCATTATTGGAGAAATGCAGGGTGTTACACGTTTTGCAATTTCCGTATTTTTTTTATTTTTTCTTATTTTTTAGTTTTTTCGAAATTTCGGGCGACCAGTTATCTTCATTTACGCTGTTATAGCGACTACAGGTGGAACTTCCGTGATATCTGCTTTTTTGTGGAAATGCAGGGTGTTACACTGTCCTGGCTGTGGCGGTACTCCGCAAAGAATGCTACGCATTAAAACTGAAATCATGGCGCTATGCAAACAATAATGTACAAAACATGCGGCCTATGAGGAAAGAAATGAGGGTAAATAACGCAGTACGGTGCAAATTGGCAGCGTCAGTTCAACCGATCATTTGTTCTTCCACTTAGCATGACTGACATCCCCTATAAGGACACGGTCACAGCTAACAAGCAACGGCAATCGCTTTGGTAACTGAAATGTGGGGCCAAGAAGCCTGAACACTATTAAATTTTTGTGTCGTCCAGTATGCAGCTAGGGAACTGTTGTTAGAATGGGCAATGTGCACATTGCCCATTTATCCGCGAGCGCTCGTGCGAGAGCCTGCTCCTTCGTTCTTCGTCCCTGGTTATTCACGTGTTTTTTTCATCCGAAACAGAACAGCGGCAGAGGAATGTAGCACTGTAGCCACGGAAAAACACCAATAATTAGAGGGTATTCATTCCATCAAGCAAAATTGTTTCCCACACGCAACGAGTTCGTGAGGCAGAAGACATTTAAGCATAAAAGTGATGTTAGCAACGCGAGAAAGAACCTTGGTCTGTCAGATAAGCAGTCTCAAAATCATCACTAATAAAAACGAGAAGTTTTGGAAGCCGAAAAAGATAATGAGGAGGACGAGCCTAGAAAACTGTGGGCTGTATGATAATGAAATCTAGGAACCAGATCTTTGCTGAGAGGAAAAATTAGGCAAAAAACTAGAATAAGACAAAGTAATCCACTCGTGTTCTTCTCGACGGAAACAAGAAGGAGCTGCAGCGGACGAAACTCTTGAAGCTGAAGAAGCGGCCCGGCTCTGCCGTCGCTACTGGCCCCCTTCAGAGCGGTCACGCTACGAGAGCACGCCCCACTGTCCTCGTCAGAGAGCGAGCACCATTGAACGGGGCTAAGCACGGGAAAATGCGGCAGGAGAAAGCGGGAGAATGAGGAAGACTCGGCAGTGAAGCAACACGCCAATGGTACGGCGGCAAGGCTGCACTTGTGCCGCTATGAGTCCGTTGGGTGCGCACAAATTGATGAGTCCCCGCGCGCCGCACTGGTTGATTAAATATCATTGACGTAAGTGAAAGTAAAAGAAACGTGCGCTCAGTCGCTGCACGCACAGCGAAAGAAAACAACGAAAGAAGCCAATGGTGGGGGCCTTCACCAAAGCACTGTACAGACTCAGCCGGTCAAACATCCAGCCGGCAGACACGGGCAGCGTTTGCTTCGGCTCCCGGTTTGTCGTTTCTATTTCCAGTGCCAACACAAAATGAAGGCGACCGTCTGGGGAGCCGTATGCGACTGTTGCTCCGAACGACTTTCGGAGGGTGCGCCAGACAAAAAAGCGAGGGAAGCTGGCAGAAGTTGGTGGGAATGTCTCGAAGATGGCCTCTCAGAGAAAAGGCAACACACGTTTTCAAGAAATTACATAGTCACTAACAAACTAGTTACTAGATGGCTACTAGTTAGATAGCTACTAGACACTGCAGGTCAGGTGCCTCTACGGCGCCCTGTTCCCGGTCGGAGTCAATGCGCGGGGAAGGACCGGTTTCGGGAGCATTGCGCACCAGCCCGTTACCAGCAATCCAGCGTTTGCTGTCACTAAACCGGTTTTTGAGTCAGTCACGACTTTCTGATGCCTTCTAACTTCTGAGGCCGTCTACTGCACGGGAATTCTACGCTTAAAATGATTAAAATGCAACTCAGTGCTTTCACTAGCTAACAGACCAAGTATTCATGTTTATACGCCAACCCTTGAAGTTGTCACTGATTACTTCGATTCAACACTGTAATTGTTCACGCTGGTGTTTGTTAAACTTCGCTTCTGGACGGTGTATGTATACCTGTTCAATATATACGCTGTAAAATAAGGGGATACATTAAGCACCGCGACACCCCGGTGACATGGCGCGCGGTTCTATTGACATATGATAGAAGAAGAAGCTCGAGATAAAGCTGTCAACTCGGTGACAAGCACAGATGATAATTGATAAAGTTTCTAAATACGCGGTTATAGCCGAATGACTGTGGTGTTTTGGCACCAGCGATGGGCCCTTTCGTGTCTTCGTGTTTTAAATCAAGGGCTCCCTACAAATCCTGTAGTATTACATGTCCAAAGCTGGGAGTCCCGTCACATAATACTGTTCCTTTGCCCGTTTTTATACATGGCGACGCGGAAGTAGTACACTTTGCAGCGCGCTTAAATTTTCACGAATGTCATTAGGTCTCCTAGTTTCCTTTCGTTTTGCTGCGTGGAGTGAGGCTCGTGTCACAAGCGACGTTCACGAACATCCCAGGGAGAAAATCGATCGTCCGGGCTGTTATTGATGTGTCTGACTCTGCATTCAGAACTGGTTACGCTGGTTTTAAAGCAAATCTTTCTAACCTTACCAAAGAATGGTTCTTCTGCGGCATGCGGGACAATAAACTCCCAACGTGGCGGAGGCGGCGGCGGGAGGGGGGAGGGCGGAGGGTTTCATTCACGGAGCACAGTGTAGATTAGATGGCGCGGTGAATTGACCTAGGGTAGAACCACTGAATAAGCCATGCTTTAGAGTAACGACACTGGCGCACGGCGGCAGCCATTTTGGTCCCTAACGCCAGAGTGGCCAGCTTTTGCGCCCCCCTATTGGGGTCGACATTGACGGGCGGAATTTGTCCGGGCGCTGATTTTGGCAACCATGACAGCTGTGTTTGCTTTTTGAGAATATCGAGACAGCGTCTTGGTGCGACAGGGTCACCCTCAGTTACGCTAGCGTAGCTTATTTTAGTGGATCTAGGTTACATTAGAGTCATTAAATAAGCTACGCTTTACTAGTTGCTGTAGGTTATGCTAGGCCACAGTCGTTCTTTCGCAGTGGGAAGCGAAGCAAACGTTTTCCACCGTGCGGCTGGTTGAAACAGCCCGGTACAGAGCAGCACAGCATCGCTGCTCTGCCTGGGACTTAAAAACTCACTCTCAACGTGTCCCACAGCCACACTGCGCTCTAAAAATCACAATTTATCGAAGAACGCCCGCACGCGGCAACACAAGGCACCAAAATGTCAGCGCCCATGGGTCTACCGGAGTAAACAAATGTCACTTGACGCGGTTCACCCAGTGGCCGCTGTCGGGGGCATAAAACAATGAGAAAAGAGTGCGGATACTCTGAAAGCTCATCTAGTGGCTCTAACCCAGGGTTCTCCGCACGGAGGTGCCTGCTCGCCGGCGGGCGCGTCGGCCGTACGGCTTTGTCTTCTGCTTCAGCGACGCTTGTTTTGGGCCTGTTTAAGGGCAGCTTCGTTTCCATTGCGCGCTTCCTTCGCACGGCTTGACGAACTTGCCTGACAACACCTAGTGGGTAACCCGCACCCGACAGAATTAAGTGGTACGGCAAAGATGCGTTAAGGGTTTGTTCGCCGAGCGGGAGAATAAAATATACAAACCGCACACAGACATCTGACCGCTAGAGAAACGCTACCTTTTGCGTACTGCTTGCCACGAATGGGACTCGGTTTTTTAATTTGGTGATTACCAATGCGGTTGTGTCTTAAGATGTATTATTACAAAAGGCGGAAGGAGAAACTGGTTCTGATAAAGAGCGATTATAAAAGTTCCCTGAGCTTTCTCGCAATTCTCA
Source organism: Haemaphysalis longicornis (assembly GCA_013339765.2). Classification (NCBI taxonomy): domain Eukaryota; kingdom Metazoa; phylum Arthropoda; class Arachnida; order Ixodida; family Ixodidae; genus Haemaphysalis; species Haemaphysalis longicornis. Next base: position 272,816,242 of record CM023449.1, on the reverse strand, counting down.
AACTTACTAAAATAGTTAGTTTAAATCGGTATAAATGGGATTCACTAAGCTCAAATGCCGGATTGTTTAGGTGTATGCGCTTGCGTCGCGCGGTGGTGCAGGCCCAAGCTAGCACGTCAGGATGGCTAGGTTCCACTGTCTCACCCTTAGAAAGACGCTCCTTTCCGGTTTCTTTCTCCCGACTCACGGCCCGGCTACAGCGGTGGCGTCCTTCGCTCTAGCCCGGCCGTGGCCGACGCTGCCGCGTTCGGGACACTGCCCCCGCGAATTCAAGGTAACAGTTGTCAGAATCTCTGGTTTCACTCTTTGTAGGGCCATGTGTGTGAATTCAAGTGACGTCGCATAGGTAATTGTTGTAGGTGTCGTTTAAAGCTTTGCTTTACAACTACCTTCAAAGCGTGGATTGGAGCCTTTTTTTTTTTTTTTTTTTTTTGCTGGGGTGACTTTTAGAGCGGTCCCGCGAACAAGTCGTTTCGCAATAAATTACAAAGAAAAATGAAGGTAACCATTACATGCATAGTTGGGATCGACTTTTACGAGCGCTGCTACGTTTTAGGCGACATCCTCTTCTAAAAGTCAGCCCCATCTGCATTTTTTGTTCATTATTTTTGTAGTGGATTTTAGTTTGACACAGTGAGAATACAGCACTAGTTCCTTCTCAGTCATTACTGGGTGTTTGCCAAGTCACTAATGCGGGATCGTTATTCGAACTAGTTGTTCTGTGTCACTTTTTGTTTTGGTTTTTTCTTGTTCCAAGAAACACCTACGAGGAAACGAAGTGAACCCCACAGTTGCTGCTGCGAATAGTTTTGCGTGTATACTTTATTTGCAGAAGGCGATTCTGTCGGCAAAAATATACGTACCTTGGAAAGACCCACATTGTTGTACGGTGCATGTCATTTGTTCGCTGCTCAGCAGAAATTTCTTTTTGGAATTGCCTTGTTTTGATAGTGAGAACAGAAAAGATAACCTCGTAGGAAGTTTCTCCTTGAAGAGACCCTGCAGTGACACCGATAAAATCTTTCAGGCTTTCTTTGGGGCGTTGAAGCACACTGGACACTTTCGTGAGCGCCAGAAAGAGCTGGTTCGCTCCATGCAGAAAAATCCTCTCCAGTTTTGTGCTTTACTTCACGGGAAGGTTTCTTCAAAGTGGCTATCAAATGCGTGTATTGCTGTAATTTACAGGTAAAATATTAATAGGGACGGTATTGCTGGTGTGACGCTACTCAACCCCGCTTTTAAAACCCCATGCTTTGAGGAGCATGGCGAAAAAAAAACGGTCTTTTAAGCGAGTTTTGTTATTAGGTGTGCGTGCAGCAGCAATATAAGGCTGGGGTCTATCGCTGCTCCCCTCTTCTGAGGACGAGACATGCTTATTGGACACGTTTTAAATGCATATTAGATGTTGGAAGAAGTCCAAATCCTTGTGTGACGATCCTCTAAAAATTACATGCAAAAATGTACTGTTTCGTTGGCATTTTCTTTCACTTTATTTCTTGTTACTTATTGTATCTTTCGGCGAATCGCGTGCTGGTCAGGCATATCCCAAACGTGACTTCCCGAACGCATACAGCTTTCCTAAGTTTTTCCCCAGCAGCTTTCTCATGTTTGGCTCTAACGTTTTCGCGTGTTCGCATAAAAAGCTCGAACTCCCTCGCTCAATTGCGTACACCTTAGGATGTGGTAACGCAAAGACGAAAAGGCGTTCCTTCTTAACGACGCTACAACAAAGTTGCTGTCGGTTACGGCCATAACTCTTAACGCGGCGCATGAGTTTCTCTGTTGGGGGTCACTGGAGAACGCTGTCGGAGAACGTGCTCGACTCTCAAGCTGGGCGACGACTAAGTATCCCTTGCAAAAGCGTTTAAAATAGCTTAAGTGTTGCCATTCTCGGAAACTGACGCCTTTCATTATTACCGGGATACTCTTGTCCTTCGGTTTAACAGCAGGGCTGTTTCAGCTTTCAGTTCCCCCGTCGAGCGTTACCAGAAAAAAGAACCAAAAAATGGCGAGCGCACGTCAGCGTGCGGCCCGTGAGAAGCTCGCGGAATCGCCTAGGCTTGTGCGTGGGCTTGCGCCACGTGAGGTCCTCACAAATAAAATACAAAGAAAATAGTCAACGTGCATCCGCGCCTGAATTGGGAGCATAGAACAGCACGGGCTACAGACGCCGAGTTCGCTAAGCTGGTTGCCGCCGGTTCTAGATCGTGGTAACGCTGTCCACTTTAGGAGGGATGTGAAGGCCTGCGCACAAAACGATCCAGGCTTTCCAGTCATGGAGAGCTTTTAGCGGCAAGTTCAGAAATCTATGTGGGGTGCAACAGCCGGGTCTTCCACGAAGGGAGAAGGGCAGCCAGCTCTGATGTTTATCAATCCTTGCACCACTATTGCAAGCTGCGTCGTTTTTTTTTATTCTGTTTATCCTCCCCTCCCCACCAGACACTAGCCAACTTCGGAGTCAAGGGGTAGCGTTAGAAACTGTGGCAGAGCTGTTGTTAAATATTGTGGTAATTTTACTCGCCGAACTTTTAAGACGCACCGTAGTGGTGGTCTGCGAACCATTTTCACCAACTGAGGGTGCCTCCGTGCGGCGAAATCACGACAAACGGGAGCTTTCGTTTTTTTTTTTTTTTTTTCTCCATGAGAAAAACAGCCGGGGAAGGCCGAAATCAAACCTACGTCTCTTGGCTGAGTGATACGACGCCTCAGCCATTAAGTGACCCGGGCCGGTTCACGATTGTAAAGTAGCCTGAAAGTTAAGGTTATCACTTCGACCCAGAGGAACTACGAACTACTAATTGCACTTCTACCCACAGGAACTACGAACTATGAACTGCAGCCCCCTTTTACGATCGGATGAGATAAAAACAATCACGGGAGAGATAATAAGCAATAAAGACGCAAGTTGAACGAGGGATATATTCGAAGAAGAAAGTGATTCGGTAATTAAAAGCACCGTCGTACAACGCGCATGACCATCTCCATATATTCGCGAGCCGTGTTCGAAAGGCATGTCTGGTCGTTTTCTGCCAAGGACGCGTCATATCTAAATTCGTTCTTTGTGACCAGTGTAGATGGAAGGCTGAATCTGGACGATAGCCAGGGTCGTTTCCAGGGCAGACACGCGTACGGGAGCATCCGACAACCTCCATACCCCTCAAGCCATTCCGGACGGCGATGGCGCTGTCAGGGAAGTCCCTGCGTGCTGTCGCTCAATGTCACACCAGCTCGCCCATCCTATTTTGGGAAAGCAGCACTGGTTTTCACGACAACCATTCCCTCCTTCCGCTCCCGGCCACCCCCACACTGAACAAAATTACGTTCGTTCCCTTCGCCTTGACACTTTTGTCTTCACACTTGTTCCTTCTTGCATATCGCGTTGGTTTCCTTTTATGTTGGTTCTGCACTGCTCTGTTCCATGCGTGCTTCAGCGTTCGCATTGCAAACAAAATGGGCTCTTTTGTGCCCTACGTCTTTTCGTTTTTCTTCGCAATAAATGGGGCTCTTGGGAACCGAAGGACGAATAAGGTACAAAAAAACTTTTCTACCTTGATTTACCTTCTCTGTCTTTCTCGTTGTGTTCTTTTCCCTGGATCAGTTTATGGGGTGCTTGGGGCCCGAAAGTTGAATAAAGTCGTCTTGCCGCGCTTTGTGGGCTTGTACTTTTACGCGAAAAGTCATCTACCTTGATTTGCCTTGCTCTGTATTTCTCATCGCGTTCTTCGCCCAACGTGCGTGTGCGTGCATCTGCTCACATGGTTGGCAATGGAGACTTTCCTTTCTGACGCCGTCAGCAATTGTAGTAGCAGCTTGGAATGAAGCGTTTCGCTCGTTCTACTCTCTCCTTTCTTTCAAACGACAGCATTTCGCCACGTCAGTTGTGAGCTTTTTCACGAAATATGATCTACGCTATAAAGCAACGTTATCGTAACGACCAACGCTATCGTCACCGCAGTTACGGCCTGGCACTCACCAACCTTGGCATGTCCCCACTAACACGAGAAGTTGAATAGTGGGTGACATTACGATGCCCGTCGAAGACAGTGGTGGCTTCTCCCTCTCCTGCCTTCCTCTCAGGCGCCGAATGGAGAGCTCAATCGTGTGAAAAATGGCGATGTAACTTGCAATGGAAGATACGGGAGAGAGAGCGGACAGTTGTGTGGAGCACTAGACTTTTTAAGCTCGTGACGTCACCAAGTTATCTGTCATCTCGCAGGGTGTGTCGCAGAATCTTAGTCCCAAAGGGGACAGTCTTTTGTTCTGCTGCCATCGCGATAGTGAAGGGCAGATAGGACAGTGGGCGCGTTTTACGCTTGCACATGTACAGATACTTTGTTCAGTCCTTTGCGAGGGATTAAATGAAATCGCCGCACCGTTGGAATGGTGCAAACAATGAAGAGTATTCTGGTCAGGTTTCTCCCATAAGTTCCAGTTCACCTTCCTAGACAGTGCTGTTCTCCTGCTGCTGTGGTAAGGTTTGCTGTTATACGGCGAGGCAGCAGGGCATACATATCCGCTTCACATGCCTGATTTGTGAGAAAGCTTGTTATGGCCGAGTACAGGAACCAAACTTAAATATTTTGCGAAGCGTTTTTTTTTATTTTTTGGTTACAACGGCGACCAAGAGGGGCTGGCATACGACGTTTTAAAGTAGAGTGACACAATCGCGTCATGTTAACGCCATGTATGTCTATCCTTGAGGCGAAAACGAAACAGTACTCCCCGTCGAGCCATCAGCGCCAGCAACTGGAGCGCTCCGTTCTTATGTCCTAGTCCAACTTCTGCCACGGCATGCGAACATGGTGCGGAAGCTCAAATAGGCCACGCAAAAATGCTGTGATGGCTCAGTGCTGAAGCGTTACACTTCTGAACAGTGCCAGATCACGGGCTATATTCCGGGCCTCGGAGACTGGGTTTCTGACTGAAGTGTAAAATAAAGACAACCCCCTATATTAAAATTTTGCTATCATAGAAATTCTCACGTGATTTAATTCATCTCTTACGGGTCGCCTCACATCCGTTATGTAACTCCGGTACTTTAATACCTCTACTGGAAGTTAAGACAACGGCAGTGAAAAAATGCAAAGTTTATAAGTTCAACTGCCATGGCGACGAGGATGAATGCAGCATGCCAAGCTCGTGCTAGAAACATCAGTCCGTCTCCTCCGTATGCGTAAATTCCGGTCATAACTTTGAACGGGTGAGTGTGATCAACGCGTTGAAGATGTGATCAACCCGGCCGCGCCGGCTTTTTTTTTCTGTTGTTGTTGTTGAAAAGGCGGGAAATCAAAAGCACCAGCTTGGTAAAATTTTAGCTCCTGTTAAATATCCTAGGGTGGTATAAATAAAAGCGCCGCCTTCCACTACGGTGTGCATCGTAGCACCTGTGCAGCTTCGGCGCGTAAAACTATGATTTGAAAATTTAATGCATAAGCATAGGTGGCACAAGCAGGTGAGATCTGTTCGTCGGGAAGGGCGGTGCCACCGGAGCGGGTCGCCACGAGTGTTGGTACGTGACGTCACCGGCGGAGCGCCGGCACGCGGGCCTCGGTTGGGGAGCGCCCCTTGCGCAAAATGATCACGTCGCGGAGCGTAGCGCGGCGTGGGGAGCGTTGGCCCTCGTACGGGCGCGTTGGGCGAAAGGGCAGAAAAAGCGAAAGAAGGTGTCTAAAAACCCATATAGAGCAAGCGAATGTATCTGGACTAAACACAAGGAACGGTCGTGAACAAATGAAGGTGCCTAAACATATTTCGAAAAACAGATCCGAGGTGACGTGCATATAACAGATGTGCAACAGATTATTCCAAGACTTTTTGAAGACATCAACTTCATAGAAAACCTTGATCTGATATGTGCGTTAATTTCTTCGTAAGATAGTGCAGCTGGGGTTTCGATATTAGAGAGTTTAGCACTTCATATGCTCCGTCCGTTACGTTCGTACCGGTTTGACCGGAACCCGACTCGACACTTGCGCACTCGTTCTGGAAGAGTGGATTAGTTGTGCGTGCCGGCCCTCGCCATGTGCGCGCATTCGTTACAGTGGGGGGTGTCATCCTCGCCATGACCGCGCACGCAGGCGCAGTCGACTCCCTGTACGATCGGTACGAACGGAACAGGCGGAGCGTACCGTATACAGAGTGCTAAAACTCTCTATTATATCCGTAACGACTCCATGTCATTTTACCAACGTGCGAAAAAGAGCCCGAGGTAATTACTGTGAAATTTACTTTTCGGATAACAAGCTGTGTACCTTGTAAGCGATAACATTTCTTTCTTGTTTTTATTTTTATTTTGTTATAAGGCAAATGTCTTGAGATATTTTGATCCTACTTTGCGTTGCGCCTTACCCGCTACTATACAGATTGTATTTATTTCAAAGTTCAGGATTCCGTCTCCCTCATTTAACTGCTAGCGGCGAAACTGGGCGTCACGCAACCAACACGCCATCGCTAACGTTTACCAGACATACATTTTTCGGAAGAGCGTCTGGACGGTTCGGATGGGGAAGCATTCAGGTGGAAATTTCTTCAATGTGAGTAGAAAAAAAGCAGTTATATTTGCCTTCGAATTTATATAGCCACGAGAAAGGTGGGATTCTGCTGAAGCAGGAACCACATCACATTGATTGATTTGATTGATTGATTGTGGGGTTTAACGCGCCGACGCAACGCAGGCGATGAGGCGCGCCGTAGTGGAGGGCTCCGGATTAATTTTGACCACCTGGGGATCTTTATCGTGCGCCGAAATCTCGTACACACGGGCGTTTTTGCTTTTCGCCTCCATCAGAAAAGCGGCCGCCGCGGCCGGGAATCGAACCCGTGACCTCGTGCTCAGCAGCGCAACGCCTTAGCCACTGAGCCACCGCGGCGGGTTTCACATTGATGATAGACTACAATCCTATAAGAATGGCTTTAACCAGAACTACATGAAAAGACTTTGACTTGACGAATAGTTTTCGACGTAAGCTCGACCATCGACATTAACTGCACGCATTACGAGCGCCAAGGTACATCGTTGGAGGTAGATAGCGGTCCGAAGCATAGGTTAATTCGCGCCCCTTCTAAGCATCGCTAATAGCAGACATCGCAGAAGCAAACCGCTAACGCACACCTCAAGGTATTGCAGCGTGGAACACGGCGGCGAATTGGAGGCTCATTTCCCGGCGGGTCGATCCGCTTCGAGGTGATATACGGCTATTGCCGCCCGTGGGCAGAGATCCGAAGCAGGCCAGCACGAGCGTTTCGAATTTGCATCACAAAAACTCTTTGCCGAGAGATTAGAGCGGGGTTGTAGCGAAACCTCCGAAACTCCGTTGTGCAAGCTTTAGATGTAGGGCGCGTTGAGATAATGCTTTTACAGAAACAGGACACTGGCCCATCTAAGGTACTGCAGAATGTTAAGTTAGAAGAAAAACTGTAGTGTTAGCTTGGAGCAGCCACTGACGCTATATCAATCGTTGACTGAAGAAAAGGTGTTGCGAAATGTACTTGTGAAAGAGACGAAAGTTAGAAAACGAGTCAGAATGGGATAAAACGAAGCAAACTGCCGTGACGGGCTGGTTCAGCATATTTGCAAGGGGTTAAAACATTGGCTGTTCTCAAAAAGGAGACGTTCACTACTAACTCCGAAACGAGAAAAATTATAGCCGGTGAAGATGGACGTTGCAACGGAAAACATCCCTCGAAAGTCGAAAAGTTTGGATAGCAGGCTCTACGAAGAACATACGTGGAGAGAGAGAGGAGAGAGCTGTATGGGCAGAGAAAGAATGCTTTGTTAACAAGCTGACAATTTCAACCTGGGAGTTCCTATAAATTCTTTCGTCGATATACAGTACAAATATCCCCTCCCTCCCTCGCTCCCTCCCTCCCTCCCTCCCTCCCTCCCTCCCTCCCTCCCTCCCTCCCTTTCTCGCTCTCTTCTCAATTTCTGTCTGTTTGACGAAGCTACAATGAAACAAATGACGAGGTCGATATATCACTGTTCGCGCCTGAAATAAATGTGCTTGCTCCTGAACGAAAGTGTACTCTAAGGAAAACCAATTTCTGAATCAGAAACCAATCTTGCAGAAGAAATCAATTTTCTTCGCTTCGTTTTCCAACGCACGAGAAAAAGACAGCAACCCGAAGTGGAATGGCCAATAATTCTTGGGACCCCAGGAACAGCGCCCTTTATCAGGGCAGCCTTGTTTTTCCTCCTTTTTACACTTCCGGCATAACGGTTGGCGCAATAAATGAAAGGGACTTAGATGTTTTTGCAATGCATTCAGTCCTTGGCCTAAGGGAATTTTTCGGGAAATCGCTGATGCCAAGGAAATCTGCAGGATATTTAGAAGCATGGCCCAAACGTATTAAAGATAAAGTTAATAAAATGCATCGCTCTATCCGATTAAGTTATAGTTCCGGACTCAAACGATGAACTGAAACATCAGGTGCACTAATTAATTGTTCCCGAACTCGCCACTGTTGCCACTAAACAAAAATATAACTGTTTCGAACAGGGCAAATAATTATTTCGCAGAGGGCGTTTTTATGAGATTGCGGCGGCTTTTCTGAAGTAGGCGAGATCGAAAACGCCCGTCTGTTCGAGATTTCGGCGCACGCTAAAGATCCCCGGGTGGTCTAAATTAATCCGGAGGCCCCCACTATGGCACGCCTCACCACCTTTTTTGCGTCAGCGCGTTAAACCTCATACTTAATCAATCAAAAATAAGGAAACTGGCGCGGTGGCTCAGTGGTTAAACCGTAGTACTGTTGAGCCAATGGACGCGAGTACAATCGATCGCGGTCATGACGGCAGTCATTCCGATGAAGGCGAAAAAGAAAAAACCACCGTGTGTCGAGATTTTGGCGCATGATGAGGATTCCATGAAGAGTGAATACGAGGCCTTGGAAACGGCGCGCCACGTGGCGAAGGGGAAAAGTCGACGCTCAAACTCAAACCTCTTCCCATCCCCCACAGGCAATAAAACACAATATTTTTAAACGGAGTAAATTTACAGTGGGATTTGATACGCTACCAGAGGCGTCCGATTTCTGGAGGCTTTTAAGTGTTCTTGTAATTTAAGTTATACTAAGTTAGGAAACCCTTGGTGAATTGGACTTGCTAATGAATGGGCAATATGATAAAATCCCTGATTAACCTCTGACTCCCCTTCCTTCTGCAGCACCTATAACGAGAAAAATGGGACGGCAGAAATTTATTTATTTATTTATTTATTTATTTTATTTATTTATTTATTTATTTATTTATTTATTTATTATTTATTTATTTAGAGAAAGCGAGGAAAAACAGGTCAGTGGAGATTATTAGTACACAATACAATACAATTTAGTACAACAGAGCATACAAGGAGCGATGGTTTCTGAACACGTGGCAAGAGATTGCGTCATGTTGTTAGTCTCAAGCGACCAAACGCGCCCCAGGGAGAATGCGGTAAGGGGAGCGAAACTTTGTCGATCTCTGCGGACCTGAGAGGCTGAGGGGTGGCTTCGTAAAAAATTGCTGGCTGGTGTTCCTCGCCGAAGCTGCAACAACCGCTGCCACATCGGAGAATGTTACCGCAGGCGGTTTTGGCCGGTCCGGGCCAGAGAATTGGATGGAAGGCATCGATCGGCGCCCACCTTGCAAATGCATTTGTCTTTGTAGTAGCTCGTCACGTGGGGCCCAGCAAGACAATAAAAGAGAGAGAATTGAACCGCAATTGAACGAGGTCTTCCTCTGACTATTACGACTGTTTTCAGCAAGAATACTTCCACATCGTGTCAGGCAAATGAAATATCAGTTTTTTCTTCTGGTTGTTATTTTTCTCTGCTTCCATCTCTCTTAATCTGTATCGAAACCTTGCAAACGCCACGGAAGCCTTTTTTTCAATACCCGAGGATAAATTCAAGCCATAGTTTAAATTTTTTTCATTGCTGGTATATCAGTGAAGTTTGCACGACTTAAATACAAGCACATCTTTGCGCTCATCTCTTATTTATTTGTTTGTTAGTTTGACACGGGTTACAAGAGAAAAAAAATTAGGACACCTTGGGGGTGGCGTTTCGGTTTGGCAGTAGCTTTCTGTTATAAGGCAGGAGTTACTGGGCAACGATTTAGCAAAATCACATGGCAGACGACATGCAAACAACCTGGACTGTAGGTATTCAAGAACAAGCGCGTGACATAGACAGTTAGATATGGGAAAGTTTCAAAGCCACGCTGACTCACTCCAGTGGCTTAAATATTCGCACTGTTACAACTGCCGTCTGATGTTTCAAGCATGAAAATGAGACGAGAATTTTGCGGCGGCAATCCCTGTAACCCCGCTACCAATGATTCGAATTCCCGACGGTAGCCCCCGTAGGTAGCCTGTAATAAATTTCGCACAATAGGGATGATTACCAAATCGTACCCAATAATATCTAAGGCAGGCCTGACAAAAACTCAAATCAAACACCGTCCAATCCAAACTGTAACCCCATCGGCACCATTTACGGTCTAAACCCAACTTTTGACAAGCAGAAACAACTGTTTCGCATTCTTCTTAACAAGCGCTAGTGAAACAACATTTTCTTACCTATGAATTTTTTAGCCGCCCTACTATCTATATTTTTCGGTATTAAGAGACCGGTAAGCACTCTTATCAAGGGAACTATGTTACGCAGGCGTTATTTCTGAGCGCGCACTACATCCACCCTTTCCGTCAGCTCCACGCCTACAATACGCAGAAAAATTCTTCAAATGAGAAGTTTTGAAAATATTAAATATGTTACAATATTCTCTGTTTTGAAGTATGGTGTAGAGACACAAAAAATTAAGTGTTTTTCTTTTCATTCATATTGCATTTGTTCTTCGGTCGGATCTTTTCTTGTAATGGTATGGACATGATTTTCTTAGAGCACTGTCAGGTGCACAGAGAAACACAAAGCTTCAGCAGTTTTATGTAAAAAAATGTAGCTGCAAAGTTTGCCTCATGCGGTAGTGTGGAGTGTTTTAAACGACAGCCGCACAGAATTAAGTACGGTTGACTTTATATTTCGGGCGTGTATTTTTGGGCCCGGAGGCTTTTGAATTAATTCGCGCCCTACAGCCAATAGACCAGTGGAAGATAATGAGAGACGCCAAAACATCAAGTTTCAAGGGCAATTCTAAAATATTTTACTGCAGAACCCTGTTTTCTTTTCAAACAGGAAAACGTCAAAGCACAATATGCTCTATCTCACATTATAGTAATCGAAGAGATTAGAATTACGCCTACACCCCGGTTTTTGCAGTAAGCGGTGGTAGCCGTAAATGCTTAGCGTAAATAAACCCCGTACAAGGGCAATGCACGCTTTAGAACGAATGCCACAGTCACTTGCCGTAGCACTTTCACGTTGAAAACGCTACTTGGTATAGCATTGCTGAAATAACCACATTTTAAACCTGCAACTCCAAGAGTTCAATTCAAAACACTACCTCCAACGCGCCTAAAAACCGCCACTCGTGGGGCATAGATCTGCCAGGAAAAGGGCTAAAGGAGTTGTCTAACTGTATGACACCTTTCTGCTCCGTTATTCTCTCGTCGAGCTAGAAACGTACATTTTATGTGAGAAAGTTGTTTATTAAGAAACGAATGCCGTCCAAAGAAGCGTAACGACAAGCTTTTTTTGGAGTACACTACAAAGAAAAAAGGTGAAATGGTTCAGACGTATCAACTGAAAGCTTTGCGAGCCGCATGTGGCTCGTGTTCGAACTGTTTGACATTCTGCTCTATATTTTAACAGCATGCCCTCATTTATTTCTGAGGACAGTTTCTTTGCACACGTGCTCGCTCGCCCCCTTTGAAGTTCTGGTATGATCTTCATCTGACAGGATATCCTCTTCGGGCTCATTTTTCTTTGCCTCTCTTGTTGCGGGGTGTGGTGAAAGTGCAAAGGTCAATAGACCCGACGCCTGTAATCCTCTTTTCCCGTACTTCAAAGACACAAATGTTTGGAAAGGGGGGGTTCGCTGTATACCCTATCTCCGCCTTTAGCATTTTTGTCCTCCCTGCAGTATGCAGGTGAATCTCCTCCCTGGCAGTGCTCCACGCCGCTGTTATATTTTTTCGCAGACAGAGGGCACTCCGCTTTGAAGCATAAATACGAAATGGAGACGAAAAACAGTAGAACCATTACTGTGAATCATGTGAACAACAGTGAAGGAGCAAAGACAAACAAAGAGATTAAAGAAGAGGTAGCAAAAATAAAACGAATATTTGGTAAAGAAAAAGATCAAATAAAAAAATTCAGGAGCCATTTGCAGTGTGGAGGTGGATGACCGGCAAAACTGGACTCCGGCCTATTCGTTGCGGCCCCATTACGGCGAGAGAAGGGAAGCGAAATCGAACCCAAAACGCAGGCAACATACAAATAAAAGCAGTAAAATACGTTTTGCCGGATATCGCTTCTGTTATGAATCATATTTTTAATCTCATCATTTAGTCAGGCGTATTTCCAGGCGGTGGGAAAAACTCTAGGGCGACGGTATTTTTCAAGAGTGGGGATCCAAATAACGCTTCAAATTAAGGACCAATATCAATCATCCCAGTAGTTTCTAAGTGTCTAGAAAAAATAATATTCACTCGTATTTCAACATCTTCTATGCTACAAATATATTATCGGATGCACTATCTCATTTCTATAGCCTAGTGTTCAAGTTCGTCGCCCGTAGAAAACGTAATAGTTCCTTAGTCGCCTTCTGAGCGGATGACTGAGAAGGCCAGTGGCATGAATCTTCTCCTCCGAGAATGGCCGCCGAGAGTCCAGGTTCCTCAGCGCTGACGACAGCATTTTTCTTTCAGCCGAGTAGCGTGGGCACTCGCATAAAACGTGGCGTATCGTATCCGATGTGCCGCACGTTTCGCACTCCGCCCTTGGTGCCATTCCTATTAAGTACGAGTAAGCATTTGTGAATGCCAGCCCAGCCAGAGACGGCAAAGAAGAGTTGCGTCAGACCGTGGGAGCCTCCAGTGTCAATCACTGTCAGTGCCTCAGTGCTGGGCATACGTGTCTGGTCCAACTTTTCCTATTTTTTTTCCTGTCTCTTTTTTGCCCATTTCCCCTTTCCCACGTGCAGGATAGCAAACTAGGCTCTAGCCAGGTTAACTTTCCTGCCTTTCTTCTACATTCTTCCTTCCTTCCTATCTCACTTCAAAAGACTAAGGCCAACGGAAACATTTTTAATTACCCTTAAAAACACGTATTTGAAAATATTGAAAACAATCTTTTTACTCTTGTTACCTTTATAAACTTTAGTAAAACATTTCACCATCTGAACCATTGCATTTTATAGGACCAGGTTTTATTAAGTAGAATTCGTGGTAAATCCTTCGCGTTGATGAAACACCATTTTAACAACAGAAAACAATTTGGCAGTTCAACAGATACAGATCTCTTTACTCACCGGTATTTCATGGCGTACCCCAAGGAAGAGTATTGGGTCAGCTGCTGTTTAATGTATACATTATTGACATCGTGAATATTGATGCTACGGCAAAATTTGTCATTTATGCAGGCGATAGTATTATACTAATCTCTGGGGCTGATGTTAATACTTTAGCAATAAAATGTAAAAAGCAAAAAAAGTAAAGCAAAAGTTTTAGCAAAAAAATATAATGACATAGTACACAAATTTTCTATTTGGCCACAATTGATTCGCATAAAAATGAATCGCAATCAAACAAAAGTTATGATATTTCGTGAAAGAAATAAACCAATAAAACTTAATCGAGGACTTCAATACGATGGAAACGAAATTTGTATTACGCATGAACACAAAAATCTAGGGGTAAATTTTACCTTGAACCTGAACTGGTAGTCACGCGCACGAATTTTCTGCAAGAAGCTCGGTCAAGTTACCGGTGTGTTATCTTGACGTAGATGGCTTATTCCTATGAAGGCAAAACTTACCATGCACATCAAAGTTTAGCAAAGTTTAGCAAAGTTTACCATGCTTTGTTTATGTCGCATATTAACTATGGCAGTTTGGTATGGGCAACTACAAGCAAACCAAATATTAACAAAATGTTTATGTTCAAAAAAATTGTCCGCTATATTGCTAACCTGGATTATTTCGTTTCAACGGACACAGCTCATTAGGACCTCGGTTTAGTCAAAGCGGAATACATGTGCCTGTTTCGGCCTTTACGTGCATTTTATTTTTTTTCCAGTTCTTTAACACTTTTTGACGGCCAGAGCCTTTCTTTATCCCGGAACAAAGACGTTGTGTACGCGAAATAGTGATATCGGGTGATACCTAAATTTCATAATACTTATAAATTACAGTTACTGCAGCACGACTTGCCTTATATCCTTAATGAATATAAACATGTAATGAATTACAACCATAAAGAGTTGAGAATATATTTTTGTAAGTTATAACGATCTTTTACAGTAGCTGGCTGACAACAATCCTCTGATTTATTGCACGTTGCCTCTGAATGGCGTTTAAGCGTCAATTTTGTTTGCTGCAAGAGTTTGTGTAATTCTGTGTGCGGAATTTTGAAATTTAACTGCTGTTGTGCGTGTATTTGTTTCTACCATTATTTACGTGAGATTTTGTATTCGCATTGAGTTCGTTGCCAGGTGTGTAATTAAAACTTTTTGGCGTTTTTCTTGTGTGTGTGATGTCAGAAGTGAAGTTTGGTCATTTTGTCACATAGCCACTGCTTTACTGCTTTCTTGCGGGTTCACAGGCCACGTCAAGCTGTGTTCAGACAGCTTCTAGCCTGAAGAATCTGCCAGAATTTCTGTATTTTGTTTTTGCAAATAAAACGAATTGAATTGAATAGAAAGGGGAGAACGGCAGCTTGTTTCTACGAAGGTACCGCCATCCCGACAAACCGGGGGAAGCTATAAACGCAAGTAAACGCAAGGGCTTGGAACGCTCACAAAGAGAGGGAGGTGGGAATGTAGACATTGCCGATGTGGGTTGCACAGCGACAAATCTTTGAGAAACCTTTAGTGTGCGCCTAAGAGTCTACTGGTCTTTAAAGTTACGGTTATTCATAACTATTGCAGTGAAATTGCGTATACAGGTAATGAGGCGCGTAACTATTTATCTAGAACAAAACAATTTTGTTTAAAATTCCGGATCGGAATGCGGGGGAAAAAATTGGATGTCACAAAAAAATATATCTGCAATAATACCAAAAGTTGTTATTTGCTTCTCGAAGCCAAAGCAGAATGATTGCAAATAAACCGCTTTGTAAGGAATTATTATAAAAAGAGGAGCCACAGGTGGTCAGCAGTAAAAAAAAAAAAACAGACACGATTTCGCACCGTATGTAAAAAAAGGATAGTATCCATCTAGGTCCATACGAGGAAACGTCGGCCTTCGTGAAGCCCTCATGCTTTAAGCCTTTTGCACAGGTGGTACACTACAAATATCGTGGAGATTAAGACACTGGAGAAAAAAAAAACACATGGAGAGGGGGCGTTATATATAAGATACAGCAGATACCACCTGTTACAGAAGAATATCAATCCAAGATTGGCGCTAATAGCAGCATTGAAATTAGAAAAGTATTATATTCGATGTAGGTGTACTAGAACCTGCGGCGAGATCACACATGCCATCACCCCGATATGAAAGGGATGCCATTGGTCACTAACCAATCAGACAATAAATATTCTAGGATTAGAGTACGGCAGCTCGTCGGAGCGAAAGCTCGCCGCTCTGCGAAACATAACTATCTCGCGGCATCATTTTCTAGACAGATGTGCTCCCGAGAGCACGGGAAGCTCACGCCATTGCCTTAAAAAAAGAATAAAATCTTGCCTTTCGTTCTCGGTTCTGTTGTATTTTTGGCTCACGTCACAAAGACGAAAAAAAAACCTAAAAACATGAAGAAAAAAAGGTAACCTCAAAGTCTAGTGGCATAGTATTATGACCTTCACGTTTGGATATAGGGGTTCCTTGGTTTGACTGTAGGAAGTGGGAAACGCACTGCTTTTGACTAGATCTGCTACCGCAAATCCCGAAGCGTGATAGCGGCGTAATGAACACCAGGCGAGACACACGCTATCCTACCTTCGTTGTGAAAAATGGCTCTGCTGGTATGACCTGGCTTAAGCTATGCGGAATGGGCAGCCTTAGGGCTATGAATAGCGGCCTCGACTGAGCCCGCGCTGTGCGCGCCTCCTTTGAGGGAAGCTCTAAACACTGTGGTGCGCAGTAAACAAGAAGGAGCAAAACACTTCTTGCCGGATTTGTGGCGTATTCGCCCTATGCAGAGGCCTCATAAAACCTTACTTGAAAGAAAAATGCATGTCACTTACTCTCTATTGTACACGGTTTACAGAAAGCAACCTAACCTAATGATCCCGTGATAAGCCACTCATTTGGTTTGATGACGGCGGTCTAGGTCTCGACAAGTGCTTAACTTAAGGTTTTTGATCTTTTGCGGTGGGTCAGTGGCCAAACCGCTTGAGTTCAGGTCTTGAGTTCAATTACGGAGCGGTGGCTCTCCGTTCGGATGGTTATTTAGGTGTAGCTCGCCATTATGAACACTTAGATTTGGCATTCCGAACCTGCACACTGGAGGCCCACTTTCGGCGGTTCAGATGGGGATACTAGAGCTATATCCAGGCTGTGTTCCTTTTTATTTCCACAAGCCTTGGGTCCCCATGAAGAAAAACTACAAGATCATAGTAACATGAAATATGACCCAAACGAAGTGGCATTCCTTGCTAAGTTCCTATAGCATGAAATGCTACATCTGAACTTAGTGAAAATAATTTCCTTAAACTAAACGACTTGGTTAGCTTAGCTTAACGTGTTTCCTTTAGAGCGTCAGGAGCTCTTCAATGACGAACAAATTCAAACTTTCTACGTTGTATTTCATATGCTCGTTTTGTTAGGCCCTCAAAAGCTGTCGGATACGTTATTTGAAAGTTTCCGTTGGACAGCGAGAAAACTATGCATAACAGCTTAATTCTCCCTCCATCCCTCCCTCCCTCCCTCCCTCCCTCCCTCCCTCCCTCCCTACTTCCCTCTATCTGTCTGCTTCTACTATCTCCCTCTTTCGTACGCAGAGGGAGAATAAATAACACTTGGCGGTGACGACAATTCCAAGGGTCCGAACACTCCTTGAACAAGTACCCGCTCACGGTTGCTGTTTTCTGTGAACGTTGACGGATCCTCTTTTTACCATTCCTTCACAATCACCAGTATTTTAAGTTTTCTCGCATCGCCAAGAAGTGTTAGCTACCATCTTGTCGGTTGTACAACCGGTACTCATGTAAATACAGGGCTTCCTCGCTGAATGAAACCTCTCGGGAAAAGTAGAGTTTACTGCCTTATCAAAACTGTTTTCTGTAAACTTTGTCTTGTTGAAAAAGGTTATCGTTGTCAAAGGTTATCGATATTGTATGGGGAGGCATTGTTGTCTTAATTGATATCATCGATCGATAGTGCACCCACTGCACGTGCAAGCAAAAACTCAGGGCAATCAAGTCTGTTTACGGGGTTTGAAGGTTACACCATTATGGTTCCCCGACGATACTTACCAGACTACTTCACGTGGACATCGTTGTTGCGACATTTTTTTTCGGTTGGTTTCTTCATCGCTTTAGAAGAATTACTTCGACAGGTGATTATTCACACCGAGGCTTCCACAAAATCTGTGTTCTTTGTGGCTGGCGTGCACTTGTTCTACTCTCGTGCTGTCACGTTCACTTGTCGCTGAATAGGATGTCAGTGCCACCCGCATTAAGGTAAGTATTGGTGCGCCTCTCCCGGCGTACTTATGCAGCGCAGTTGTAACCCACTTTGCTACCACTCTAGATACCTGTGTAGAATTCCCATACGAACCTAAATATGTTCTTTATTCTGTAGAGCGGAGACCATTTTTTGTGCCGGGGAAATGTAGCAGCAGATTAAAATTTTATTTTGAAAGTGAATTAATTAAGACGCAGTATTATTTAATATTTATTTGAAACATGACGCAATGTCACCTTTTTTAAGATTTGAAGACCGGCGCTTCAAATACAAGACTAGTGCCAAAGGGACCGGACGAGCGTAGACTCACAACTAGCTTTGTTGAAAAAATAAACACGAATATATACCATTTGTTCCACATGCACACAAAGCACCCGTTTCTTTTCCCTTATCAATGCACCATGCCGTTCAATAAATTCCAACTCATTTCCATACAACGTAACAGACGGTTCGCTCACACAATTTCGGTGGCTTTTGCGGAAAAAAAAGGCTTCTATCAAATCGCGAGCGACACGCGTTCCCGGCTTTTGCTCAAGCACTTTTGTTTCATTCAACAGCAGCTGACATGGCATGCTCTCAGCCGCTATTTTGTATCCGTTTTTATCCGTAATAACCATGGAAATTGTGTTAGCGAACTTTCGGTTGCGGTATATGGAAATGAGTGAATGCTTTGAACAGATTGGTGCCCTGATAGGGAAAAAGAAATATAAAAAAAATTAGTGCACTTCCACTCTGTGAAGAAGGATGACCTGCGAAGCTGGATGCAGTACATGAAATGCACGAAACAAAACACGTTTGTCTGTAATTTGCGATCGAGCAATTACCACTTAGCCCAACGAAACTTAGAAGGACTCGAGATTTATTCTAGTGGACAGACATGAAGCTGCCTGTTTCTCTCTCGCGTCGTAGGCATCTTACTTTCTGCGTAACACGCCAACCCAATCCGCTAGACCACTGTGGACACCGGAAAGTTCGCATTGGGGCGGTGGTCATACACATTTCAACGTCCCGCAAGTACAACGGGCATGTCATCAGTGAGGGCATGAAACCTATATATGCGCGTAAACGCTCCCTCCTCCCTCCCCCTCCCCCCTCCCCCTCTCTCTCTCTCTCTCTCTCTCTCTCTCTCTCTCCACTCCCATTCGTGCCCGATAAACCAGTTATGTGCGCTTGCTTAGATGTGGCAGGCACCGCCAAAATTTCCGCTCTGAAAGCTTTTCAAGCTGAGCAAGAAATATTTTCTCACGTCGACGTTTCTGTTCATCCGGGAGACATTCCCAGCTACGCGGCGAGCTGGAACTTCCAGTGGAAAGGGTGGCGGCAGCGGCTTTCTGCTCCCGAGTACAGACTCTTGGGCGAGTTGGTGTTGCATTGCAGGAAACTTCGTAGCGCATGCGGACAAGGGCAAGAAAGTAGAGACACCACGTAGCGCTACTTTTCAACTACAGAGTTGAAAGTAGCGCTCCGTGGTGTCTCTCCTTTGTTGCCCTTGTCCGCATGCGCTACGAATTTTTCTGCAAAGCTCTCTGTTGTTTTCCAACCCATCCGCGCTTCTGTTCGGAAGGCGCTCCTTCGATTCCCGTTGTTCTTCCTCCGAACGAACGACACGCTTCTGTTCTTAGGAAGTTAAAACCTGGAAGGACTCGAACTGTATTCTAGCGTACAAACATGTGGCTGTTCGTTTCCGTCCAGCACCGTAGGCATCTTAGTGTCTGTGTAACACACCAACCCAAACCCAAACCACTCGACCATTGAGGTCAGCTGACAGGTCGCGTTGGGCCGCGAGACTTCCACGTTTAAATTTCCCGCCAGCGTAACGCGCATGTCATCGGTAGCGGCGTGAAGACTAGCTGTGCATGCACGCCCACCTGCTTCCACCGCCAACCATTCAGTGCTCGCGTGAACCGGCAACCGGTGATGGGCGCGTGCTTAGGCGTGAAATTCACGGGGTAAAATATTGAGCAGAAAGCCTCTCATGCTGAAAACGAGTTGTGTGCTCACGTCCGCGTTCAAAGCCGGCAAGTTGCTCGGGTAACGCCTGATAAGGGCGCTGCCGCCGTTATCAACGGACTGCGCAGCTTGTGAAAGAGGTTAAGGCCGCCAGAAAGTTGGGCTAGTTGGTTATCTGACTGCATTTTACTAGCGAGAAACATACGCGGACGAAGAAGAAGTACACAGGACACTCGCTAGTGTCGTGTGTACTTCTTCGTCCGCGTCTGTTTTTCGCTAGTAAAATTGCAGTGTGAAAGAGGTATCGGTGGTGGCGAAGAGAATAACCGTTGGGAAAGCAGTGTCGGTGGTGGCCAGTAGGAGCACCGCAGCCCGAGCCACTAGAACTCACAAATATATTTCAATATCAAATAAACCGCCATGCTTTGTCGCAAAATTCTCAAATCAAAGTCAACCGTACATCATCACAAATTTCGGTTTAGCCGGCGCTAAAAAATCTCATCACGCCACATCATTGCCCCACAATTTTTTATACTTTGCGTCTATCAGAAATACACCCTTAGTTACATAGATTCGCGGCTGAGTTTCCCACGTTACGTTTGAGTGCTCACTCAATCAGACGTATGGGTTTGTGGGCACGTCGGCAGGAGGCCCACGCAGCCAGCTACAGCTTGCATTGCTTCGGTCTCATACTTCCTAATTGATTATTCGCGTAAATCGACAACAAAGTTTATCACACCACGTCCTTTTTTTTCAATTTTACAGCGAACATGTATGCCGCGTTTTTGTTCCCGAAAGGCAAGGCAAAAGAAACGAAGCTACTTCACTCGCAGCAAATAAATCAACCGTGTTCCTTCAGCCCAGCTCTCCGGACACCTATGTCGGAGCATACGACTTCCAGTAGAATTACACGGGTGCCAATCAAGCAATTAGCCTCCTCCTCTTCACCTGCTAAGCTCGGTAAGCTAAAATATATATGTTCACGCGTAACGCAGGCATGATTAGAGGAAGGTAGGCTAGAAGGCATCCTCAGCCCGGAGCCAGCACATCGGCACGCATGACACGCATTCCGTTATTTCAGTTGACTGACACCGTAAAAGCGCCACGGCGGCGCGGTGAAACCAATCACCAGGCGAGAAAAACAAACACAGAAGGGGAATGAGGATGCTCTTCTTGCATCCTGGCGTCGTTGGGCTGTCTAGCTCATGAAAGCCTCGACTCCGCCACGCAGAATCAACTGCTGCATCAAACAAATCGAATCGCCCATCGTAGGGCGCCAGAGACACGGACAAAATTAACGCGTAGGAGAAGCCCACCGTCTCGATGGGCCGTGGGGGTGTCAATCAACAGAAGACATCACGCCCAGCCGTGGTAAGACAGGGATCATATCCGCCTCGCTCACTGTACAAAGTTTGTGTCGACCGGGGTAGGCGACTGCTTCACAGGGGGCCTCTCCGCAGATCACGCAAGGCTAACGAAACGAAACTGATAAATTGTACTTCTGGAACACGCTTTGCAACTAGCTTGCATAAGTGTCTGCTGTTGTACTCGAAACAAACCTACTCTCTACTAATTAGTGCTCTTGAGATTCGCCACAGGAGCAGTTTAATCTCTTGTTCTGCGAAGACTGACGTTTTGCCTCGGTGTCATGAATGCCATACCCCACGCACATAAATTCTATTCAAACATTCAACCTTTCACGTAAACTCACTAAAGAGTTCGGAAGGCCCATAGCGCAACGACGT
This sequence comes from Haemaphysalis longicornis, assembly GCA_013339765.2. NCBI lineage: Eukaryota > Metazoa > Arthropoda > Arachnida > Ixodida > Ixodidae > Haemaphysalis > Haemaphysalis longicornis. The sequence goes on along the minus strand of CM023449.1, from coordinate 272,794,822 downwards.
CCTTTTCGCGTGCAGGGCTTTCTTTATGCGACGTTCGGAGCCTCATGCCGGTGTTTTTTATCAAAGAAGCGCACTTGGGCTTTTATTGCTTGGGAAATATACGGGCATGTCGACAACAATTTGCACCGTCGATTCGTGAACACCGAACGACAGAAGAACCGAGAACCATAGGCAACCAATGGCACTGCTAAAGCAAAAAAAAACGTCACCTTTGAGAGGGTTAGGGCGCAAAGTACGGTTGGAAGAGTGTGCAAGGGGCGTGAGAGAAACGCCGTGTGGCGGGCTTCTAAAGCCAGTGCGAGGAATGGGCATCAGGCAAAGCCTCATATTAGTGAGGCTGAGGGAATAGGTGCTCAGGCATTCACAAAGAGACACTAGTAAATCGCCCCAGATTTTTGTGCTTTGCACTTTCAGAAAATAGAAGGTTATCGCTGTGCTACTCTTTTATGTTCCTTTTATCCTTCCTCGTTAAGCTTCTTAAACAATTTTGCATTTGCGCGTTTATATCAATGCTACGGGTTTTAACGAGCACTGACGGGTAAGTCGCTGGTGACCAAAGATGTTCTGGGAAGCGTGTAGTTTCTTGTGAACGCGCATGCTGAACCAAGGGCGCATACTTTCGTCTTTTCACGCATCCGCTCTACAGGTGCCCAGACTAAGAGGAATTATAATAGGCTCTGCTAATACACTCTGAAAAAAAAGAAGAGTTTGATTCCCGTGTATTCCCCGACTAGGTGGTAGGTGGTGTTCCGGACGGAGCAAGGGCAGCAGTTGTAGGGGTAAGTGAAGGGGGAGATGTACTGGAGGAGAATCGAGGTGTTGTAGTATTCGTTGGTCTGTAGTGGACACCAAACCCCCTCCCTTCCCCATCCTTTGACCCGTGGGAGTGCGAGCTGGCCAGCTCACGGGGCGATGACCGAGAATTCCCCACGGCTCGTGCCCAGGCTGCAGCGCTGGTTCGAGGCTATCTGGACTAAGAAAGCCACTCACTTTTATGCTCAGTAAACGTTTCCCAATTTTAAAAATTCATTCTCAGACGATACTGTTTTACCAGTCAACTATGAGGGACACTGACCAAAATTTGTGAAATTAATTCCGATCAAAGAGAAGCAATACTCTCCGCAAATGGCTTTAAGACCCGACGCCAAATTAAGTATTCAATTGTGAATTGCCATGGCAACCGGCACAAAGCTGGCAGCTGTGTCTGTGCCGTTCTGTCTGTTTAGTTACAGTAATGATTCGGTTGGCACGAAGCGGAGACACCATTAAAAAAGTCAACAGAGTACCACTCGGCACTTAACTAAATGACAACTCGAAATCCGTCTCCGCCAGTACTAATGACCCCGTTTTGAAAGAGGATGGCGCCAGATTGGACGATTGGTCACTCCGGGGCAAAACCAAATATAAATCAGAATCCCATTGAAAGCCCCTCGAATTTGTCTAGTTAAAGTTTCGGTTCATACATTCTAGCGAAACTTGGCGAAGAAAAGAACATACTGTTAAGAAAATTAATCAAGAGCAGGTAATTCCCAGCTTTTAATGAGGGAGGTTCGAAGGCACCCGGCGTAACGCGACAAAGGTAAGGAAACATGGGCCGAACTGTGTCCCCTCTATTTCTGGTTTAGTTATTCCTTAATTGAGAAGGCTCGGAATGCAAGACCGGCAGTCTGCAGCATGGAATGGAGCGCTACAAAGTTCTAACCCTCGGGAACCTGCTCTCGCTGTTTTATAATGCTCACTTCCCTTTTTTCGCAGTTTTTTTTTTCTTAATCTCTTACGAAATTACGAAATGTTACTTCATCTCTTACAAAATTACAAAATGTTCTTCCATTGGTCACCGGGTATATGCATCCAATAGCCCTGCTGAACGTGGTATCGATCTCTTTCAGCTCTCCAAGCGCTGCCTTTTCTTTGGACTACAGGCCTGGTGGTTGTAGTTTTTGTGTTCGTTTGCTTTATCTCTTCCTCTTTTTTGTTGACTTGTTGCTTATTCTTTCGCGACCTTAACGTTGTTGGGCTTTACCCCTCTGATATTTTACTTTTTTTTCTTTTTTGAGGCAATCAACATCCAAGACATGCGGATTTGCTTCGTAAATCTTGCTGCAGGGAATTCTGCAAAAATGACGGTAGAATAGGATGTTGTACATCGCTGCTTGAATAGCAAACACATCGCTCAAATAGCTTTCCTTTTTGTTTTCCCATTGTATACCAGCGGAGCAGTGCAACGGAGGGGATGCAGCAATACTCCCGCGGAAGCGACCATTACGAAGATGCCGTGTGAGATGGAAATAATTCCATTTCAAGATGATCCATTTCTTCCCTTTCTCACGAGGTTACTAACAGAAAACTCGTGCGTAGTGCAGCACACTCAAAAACATTGTTTCAGGGTTAGACATTTGTCACTTAAATCTGTCCTTCATGTTTATAATAAACCGCACAATGCGTAAATTTTATTTTAATATTTAGCATTTTCTGCAGATAAAATATATCTCGCGTGCATTAAGGTCAATGAGTCATAAGTGAAAGTGCTTCAGATTACCCCATGAGGTAGCACATACGAGAAGGATGCTTGTTGGCTGGCGCGCAATCACTTTTTGTATACCGTCATATTAGGTCTAAATCAAACCAGCTAGCTATTTTTTTATGCAGCAGAGGACATTGACTCATTTGTAAACCAGTGTCGAGGTTAGTTTTCATAGCCGTTATACGCCTATCCAAGCGAACCAAACAAATGTTTAGCCTTGCGCACCCACGTCTGCAGCTCATAATAAAAATTTTGTTTTTTTTGGTAAATAACAATTAGGTTGCTCGATAACGTTGTCACAATAATCTCTGTGCAAACAATGGCGTAGATCTGTCTATCCCGAAAGCCCCATAGCTTTTCTGTTATGTATAAAATTGAAATATTTAGAGGGTCTTCATTTTGAATGTTTTTGATAAAAATAAGACAGAATCAGGAAAAACTAAAAACAGGAATTGGCTAAAAACTCTTCGGGAACAGCCCGAAAACCTCCCCCATCCGACCTGGAAGAAGGCTACTATCTAACGGGCACGAACTAAAGCAAACCAGTTCCTCGGAACAGGAACCCTCAGAGGACACAGCCGAGTACCGGAGTCAATCTTCCGTCGGCGAGCAAGGGAAGAGACGGCGCGTGTTGGTTTAGAGGAGACCCTGCCGCAATTTTCCCGACCTTAGCGAGAAGAATCAACAAAAGAACGAAGCGCCTCACTCCTTTACCGACCTCACCCCTCAGACTATTGGTAATCCGGGAGCTATCTTTCTGGTAGCGAACGACACTCGTCGTCAGGAGCATATTGGCCTCGCGAATCCAATACCAGTGACTCCCAACGGACAAAAAGGCGGCTCTCGAATATTTTGTGCCCCCTTTTCGCCACGTGACCCGGATTGCTCTATAAACCGACGGAACACGATTTTACTCTGCAATGCTACTTAAAAATCTCACGGAAGTGGCCGGCAGCAGCGTTACGTAAGCATGTCTCTAGATGGCAAACTGAAAAAAAAAGAAGACTAAGAGATGTAGGACAAAACAGCACGATCATAAAACTATCTGTTCCACGTAGTGCCACAACGTTCGTGAAAATAGAAACCGGGTACACTCTAAGAAGTTCCCTTAAAGCGTGTTCACCACAATGCTCCAGAATGACCAATTGAAGTGGCCTATGGTGCAAATTTGACGAATGATGGGGCCGAGCATTCGGTTTAAAGAAAAGAGGGCACCAAAACAGCTTAGATAGTGTATAAAACTGCCGGATTATTTTAATAAAAATAAGTCAATTTCGCCGTCTAAGAAGGTGATCACCATTGCTGTTAGGGACAGCCAAAAATGATCTATATTGACTACTTGCAGAATTGAAAAACAACAGCAGGCGAGTACTACGCGATACTAGTGGGATGTCCGATCTAACATCTTAGAAAATATTGTTGAGGCAGGGATAGAAAAGGTGCTTTTCACTAAGACACCCCACTTCCCAAAAAATTACCCACCGCAATGACAAAAAATGCATGAATTTGGTTTACTCAAGATATTCTTCGTATTTGGCCCGTAAGCTTTGAAAATCTGCATCGGTGGGAGAAAACGTAAACAATAAAGATGTCATTGACACGTTTTCAAACCAAAAGCCTTCAGTGCCCCGTTGTATGGAAAACCGTTGTTTTTTTTAATAATCGCAATTTTGGAAAATGCAAGTTCAGAAAATACACCGTTGAAAAGTAAATTCTCCCCCATTCCGTTCAATACGCACGTTGTTTTTCCCTTGTCTTTCACATTTAGACTGGAAAGCAAAGAAATTGCTTTCCGTCATCAATATAGCGAAAATAATGCTGTAATAAGCGCTGTTTGTCACTTTTTCTTGAAGCTTATGTTATGATTGCACAACCACCTGTTATCCTTCAGCAGTTGTTGGGTGACAGCAATCAATAGCAACCAGCGCGAACTGTGCTTTCGTGCATACGCACTCCGAGAAAAGTTTAATGAACACACTCCCTTGATTAGGTTAATCAGTTTGCGCCGTTCCCCTTGGGAGGCGCTAACTAGCTTGACAAACACCCCCGACTGTTTGCTTCAAGTTTCTCAGTGAAACTTTGGCGCAGTTCGTGCCTTCAGGAGATAGAGCTGCTCGGTGGAATCAAAATAAAGTTTTCTCTCTCTCTCTCTCTCTGTCTCTCTCTCTCTCTCTCTCTCTCTCTCTCTCTCTCTTGCAAGCCTCAAAACAGGCTAAATGCTTTCACAAACATGAGCCTATCTGTTCTGTGACTAAATTGTCTCCTCAGTCAGCCTTTAGAGTAATCTTGAAGTACCTGCTATAAAATGCTATTGCTGCTTCCTGTGTCTATTCGCAAACTTTTGGGGCATTGAAAATTATATTTTTGTCTTACCGGATAACAGGTGATCCGTCATGCCAACGAGAACGTTTTCTATGAGTTGCAGATAAGAAAACGTTTCACTACCTCTATACCAAATAACTCAATGAAGCTGAATACACATTGAAGAATAAGCTGATTAGTCACGTATAATTTCATTTCAGCAGCTATTTTTACCATTAAAAATAATAATGACAGTCTCCACCTGCAACGGTGATTGCCAGCGAACAATGGCGTTGTACCTAATCGGGATAACAATGATGCATATTATATAGCATGTGCTGAAAATCTCTGTACGCTATCCGGCTATCATCCCGACGAAACACTAAACAAAGAAGGAATGGCCAATTTGCGTGAAAAAAGTTTCTTCCCCTGCAAAGTTTGATATTCATACAGCTGCATCGCGCAAGATTTAGGATATAGGCGAACAGATGTTGACGTTAAAGACATACACAAACTCCACTTGTGCTGGAACCAACAATAACAGAATTTTGCAACAGGAACAAACTGAATGCACAGTATGCACAGAATTGCATTCCTACTTTAAGATAAAATTAGCTATACATACAATTTAGGGGATCACTGTAAGAGAAAGGAAGAACTCCCTGTACAGGATGGCACAAAGGAAAGCTTTCATGAACAATAAAAGTCTCCTGTACACCAGCTTATGATGTGTGTTCCTGTAGGGTTCACCTCTCGTTAAGTTTTGAGATTACTAATTTTTCTGTAAGGCAAAAAGGCCCAAGTGGAATTGTCAAATCTGCCTTCGCCGCTAAGAATGTAATACTAAAATTCAAAACAAGGAACGAGTCTAAACGACAGCTGAGAAGATCTCTTCTTCGCTAAAGAAGACGACCCATTATGCAACTTCAGCTACATCAGGCTTCTCTGTAGAAACATTGCGGAAAGGGGCCTTGGCTCAAGATGTGGTTAGAAGTGAGGCCTTTCGGTTACTCCCGCACTTAACTTTTCCACCAGTCTAGACCGGCCTAGATTCGCTAGTCTAAACCACAGTACCCCTTTTCCCATCCGTCACTCAGCCTCCCAGATGCACGCATGTGGCGACGACTTCAAGCTATAGCTTCTACAATAGCACTGTCCTCCACCAAATACGCTCTACACTATGCCCCTTCAATTCCCCAACCTGTGACGTCTCGGATTCTACGCATAACCTTGTATGGGAATTGCCCCACCTCACACGCCCTGTACCTTCTCCTTCCCCAGAGCAGTGGGGAGAGCGGAATGACCAAGTGGTGTCTTGAGAACCCAGAATATTTCAGGCCTGAGCAGCGGTGTACCCCTCGGATTTCCGAAACAAGAAGGTACCACCCAGTATTATTTTTCATTGCACGCTATAAATCTTTTCCCACTTTCTTTCCTGTACGCGTTGTTTATAAGCTCCAAAAGGAGTTCTAAGACCGCATATTTATTGTGTCTACGTCTTTTCGGGTACAAACTGTGACCGCGGCTGTTAGCGACGAGAGATTTTAGGCACCCTCTATCGGCGGCTTGGTCATACAAAAGAAATGGGAAGCCTCAACTACCAAAAATTCGCTGATATTGATGATCGCTGGGGCGGAATGGCGCTGCTTCTGGAACCATATTGCGAGGGGTTGACGTCGACAGACATATATTGCAATCTCGCTCGCATTGTACGCTGCCCACTGGTCTGAATGGCGTCCGGAAAGCGAACTAAAGCAAGCACAAATCCACTACGGCAAAGCAAACGTGTCCTGCGGTCGGCGCGTAGATTGCGGCCAAAGTTGTGGTCAGCGGTCGACGGCGCGAGATGCACCGAAGCAAGGTTGGTGTCCAGAAAAGCGGAAGGCAGGTCCGCCTAAGAAAAAGTCGCAGAGTAATTCACGCGCGGTTAAGAGAAGAATGTTCTTGACGTTCGTTGTCATGGCAACCCACGATTTTCCCCTCGTCGATTCCTGCGCAGTTCTTTGTCAAATGAGGAAGCGGCCCTACGGGCCCTAAACTGTTCAGATGCCAGTAAAAACAAAATTAACAAGGTATGCTGCGGAGAAGATATTTATTTTCTATTCTTAGTCATTTCGGTGCACGCACTCAAGTAAGCGCGGTAATAGAGTGATGTCGTTTTGCCCTGCCTACCTGCAATCTTCAGGTTTGTCTCTGGACCATTCTTCCTTCTCAAAAACAGCTGCAGGGAGTAAACAAACTTGGTCCTTCATGTCGAGATAACGTCGAGTGCATAATAAGATTGCTAACAAAAATAAAGCTCACCGCTGGGTCTGCAATAGCCTTGCATTGTGCCATCCCTGTGAAATGAATAGTATCGCCTCTACACGCTACGCAGATAACGGGACAGGCCGCGCATACCTTTGCTCTTCGCGACCATTAAGTAATTTTCCGTAAGAAAAGGCAATCTTCCTTTATACCTTATTGTGACAATGAAAAATTTCAACGCTCATCCTAGTCGTTCCTACGAATCCAGTACGATACAAAGGGGACTTCTCGAAGTATACGTCGCTCTTTGTTTTCTTGTTCGTCGTGGAGGAACTAAGGTTCATTAAGGTTTTCTGGGTTTTACATTTTTCAAAGCTGGAGTCCTAAAGTTTATTTTGTATTCCCAAGCGCGAATATTTGTATTTGAGGAATTCAAGAAAGAAATGGGCGCGAAAGCTTTCCTGCGGTTGCGAGGTATTGCTGGGTTTGAGTGAGAAAGTGAAATTTTAGTGCTTCGAAGTGTTTGTTTAGAGTACCCTGTAATGCTCGTCAGCTGGCTGTGAAAACGTTTGAGGCGTTGCCTTGAACAATCTAATCCGGATGATCGGCATCCCTTCGGAGGCAGAGGAGGAATGTTGTTATGCTTTTCGTTGTGTTTTATTTCCTTTATACTGGAAAGATGTCGCCATTTTTCGCGTTCCTTCACTTGTTAAAGTGTTGCTATCATTTCCTCTTTGGCGTGATGGTGTGGATTCTGTGCGCAGCTGGCGGTCATGCCTAGCGGACAGGACTGAGGAGCTTGCCAGAATCAGGAAAATACACCTAGTAACACTTTCACGTTAACACATGCACACAAAGTGCCTATAGGGGCATACAAGAAGAAGAGAAACCTTAAACGCACGGGAACGAAAGTTGGTACTGCAGTGAAATATAATTCCCACGAAAGAAAGAACTTCTATTTAAGCATTGTTACCTTGCTAACGCTTGTATAAAATTTTTTTGGCTGCCTTTTTTTACTGCTTTTTCACAGCTAAATTTACTTTCTACGTATATGCACTGCATTTCAACACCTGACCTTGCCAGAAAAATTAGCTGTCACTTGAAATTGATTTAGAGCACTATGCACAGCTGAAAAAAATATATGTGGCTTGTTTGTTAAGCGTTTGTTTCCCATTTTCTCTCCGCTAAAGCATTGTCACATAGATGGGCTGGAAAAGAAATGAGAAACAGGAGTGGCAAATACAGTGGTTGGGAGCGGATATTCTTCGGTCCATGAAAAAGGAGCGAAGGCAACGGAGGCGCACAAGAAAACGTGAAAAAAGGGCCCGGAACTATTAGAATATGTCAGGTAACCACTTCATGAAAGAAACCTAATCGCCGTATTCTGAGTCTTCCCTCCACCCCATGTGTTTCCTCTACTCGGCTGAGTGGAGGATAGCGCTATCCTTTTACATGCGAAAATCGCTTTCAAAAATCTCCTAGACTGGAGCTTCGAGTGGAGAGGAGATCCAGGATATGGTTGTTAAGCGTTTAAACCTACGCTCGAAATTTGGAAGATTTGGATGTCCTTTGTATTATCGGAAAACACAAAAAGCAAGATCAACAACTGCTTCTGCGTTGGAGAGTAAGGTCAGCAGTGATTTGCGGTTATAAAGCTCACGGCCTATCCCATACAAAAATGCCTTATGGGCGTCTATTGAAAAATGTATGGTGAGCTATGGCCGCCTATGGGTCTCTATGGTCACCCATAAAAAGGCATAAATTAGGCTATAGCCAGCTATTGAAGTTTTTATAGATCCTGCACTAAAGACTGTAAACCATACAATTCTCTTTAGACGATTATAGAACATCCTAGTGTGTTTAGTCTATAGAGTCACAGCTATTCAGGTAACTGTAGCCAGCTAAAGAAATATGTATGGCTTTAGTTCTATAGACCAGCCACGGCAAAGCTCTTTTGGCTGGCTATAGACCATTTTTTAGCTTGAAGTCTACAGACTCAAAACCATTCAGCTGTCTTTTGCCAGCTATTGAAAAGAGTTCGTCCTAAAGCTATAGAGAGAAAGCCATAAAAGCTCATTCGGCTGGCTATAGGCCGTTGTTTCGCTCTAAGTCTACAGACTTCAAACCATTGAGCTGTCTTTTGCCAGCTATTGAAAAGAGTTCGTCCTAAAGCTATAGAGAGAAAGCCATAAAAGCTCATTTGGCTGGCTATGGGCCGTTCTTTAGCTCTAAGTCTAGAAACTTGGAACCATACGGATGTCTTCTGCCAGCTATTGGAGAGCATTTGTTTTAAAGCTAAAGTGAGGCAGCCATAAGAGCTTCTGCGGCTGGGTACAGTACAATATATAACTGTAAACCCTTAGATGTGTGATAATTAGGCAACATTTTGCCCGCATTAAGAAAGCGTTTGGCGCAGAACTTACAAGCCTGCATCCATAAAGGCTTCTTTAGCTAACTACATAGTAACATAAGGCTCCAAGTTTCCAGCCGCTAATCGAGAAGTGTTAGCTATAAAGGTATAAGTCGAGCAACCATTAAATCCTATTCTGCTGGTTTCAATATGACTTATGACGCAAAATTCATATACTCATGATTTACCTAGCTACATCTACAACACAGATTGGATAACGATGATGAGGTTGATCGGCCGGTTATATGAGCGTATTTGTTCAATAAGGTTAGGTACTTATTATACCAACAATACGGGAAAAGTACAATGAACAGAAGCTACTGATTAACGCTCAAATTCAGGTTGCAACTTTGGATACTGCGCGTCCGCAAAGCTTTCAAATGAACGTTGACCGAAAGACGTATAATTTCATAGAATTATTCCTCTGTGGCCCTTCGCTGCCGCGGTCAAGTGAAAAAGCGGGCTTCTCTGAAAACGGCCCTCACAGCGTCGAAGCAGATTGGAAGTAACTTTCGCGGCCCACGGTACGCTCTCTCAGAAATATGGTGGAAGCTGCGAACAACCGCATTCTTTCTCCCGCGGACCCCACTTTCAGATTAGTCATTGAGAAAGGGGGAGAGCGACCCACGCCGGACCGAAGGAGGCGCGGTGAAGAAATTCTGGGAAGCGATGAAAGGGTAGAGGGGACACCCCTGCTTCCTGTTTTATTTTCTGTTGTTTGTTTGGCATACTGGTTTTGGCGATGGGTACCGAAGGACACGGCCGTGCGGCCCGCGCTGTGTTAGTATTCCTGCGCGCAGCAATGCTAGTGACAGACAATGTTCCCTGAGTACTGAGAACAGATACAACTTTTTTCGGATGAAGAAAACAAAACGTTAAGCGATCTTGTATTTACAAAAAAAAAATAATTACCAGCGAACAAGTTAGAAAAAGATCGAAAGATGGGCATGTATCTCCGCACTATTTGCTATCGCGATGGACCCGCTTATACCTGGATGTACTCAGTCAGCCACATTTCGTCTCCTTGCTCATGTGCGCGGGCATGGCACGTGTTGCCTGGTGCTGGGAATTTCGACTCGACGGCAATGTGCTCGTGTAGATGGTGTGACGCCAAGAAAATGTGTCGCTTTTTGGTGTCGTGAATTCCGGTGTTTACGGTGACAGTGTTACGATTAATTCAACATCAACTTCAAGTCATGCGAAAATGGATACCTGCGATACTGTGACAGGAATTTCATCGTACGCAAAACTCTAGGGTGAGTGATCTTACGAACAGAAGAGACTCTATAGTGCGAGAAATGCAGGACTTTTTTTGGTGTTCACGAATACTTTTCTAAACTACCCTGCACCACATGGGCACTGCAACGTAGACAGAAGTGAAGATTTGGCCGCGGTGATGTGACGAAAATAATTTTTTCGCGAACTGAGAAAACTTACAAGGAACTAATTGAGTGAACTTGGAAAAACGTTTTTTTTATCATTGCATTGTGTGCGACCATCTTCATTGTTTTATTGAGAGTGCATTTCCATTTTAGCCACCGAACTTGCAGCTGTGTGCGTTGAGTACTGAGTGTAATGAACGACTTCTGAGTGCTTTCTTTTCTGTGGACTACCCAGCACCTGTAGGTATTTGTGTCTCGGCGGACGCTCGCGGGGAATGTGCCGCGTAGTGTGGCTGTCGAGCGAGTCACTTAAGCGTGAGCCAGAGTGTTGGAATGCGTGTGCTGTGTTTCGATCGGCGTATGTGAACAACTGTTTACTGGTGGTGAAGTAGCGTAGATAGTAGCCATTTATGTGATGAATGGAATGAATAAACCCCTTGATTTTGCTTTCCTTGAATGCCTGTGTTTAAGCCTTTTGTGAATGAAAACTGGCGAAGTGTTTGCAATCGCAACCTCGCACTCCCCCTATATTGCTGAAGTGTTCACGGAGCATATATTACAGAATGCACCTAAGTGCCACAGGACAAGTTCTAGAGATCTGCAAGGCTCTATGCCGGCATGGCAGCGTTGTTAATAATTTCTCAGCGGCTGCTGCTGTCGCTGTGTTTCAAGTAGTGGTGATTCTCTTCTGGCTGCAGCTCATGCAAAAATATTGTATGGTCGGCTATTGAAAAACCTTCTTATGGTTGTCTTTAGCTATTTGGCCCAATTATCTTTAGACATTTCTATGGCTGTCTTTAGCCATTCCTATCGACATTCCTATGGGTGTCTTTAGATTCTTCTATAGCCATAGCGATATCGAAAGAAGAGCTAAAGACAGCCATAGAACCGGCTATAGAAGAAGCTAAAGACACCCATACGGATTTCAATACGAGTAGCTAAAGACACCCATAGGAATGTCGATACGAATATCTAAAGACACCCATAGGAATGTCGATACGAATATCTAAAGACACCCATAGGAATGTCGATACGAATAGCTAAAGACAACCATATAACCGGCTATAGAAGAACCTAAAGACACGCATAGGAATGTGATAAGAATAGCTAAAGGCAGCCATAGAACCGGTTATAGAAGAAGCTAAAGACACCCATAGGAATGGCGATACGAATCGCTAAAGACAGCCATAGAAAAGTCTAAAGATTATTGGGCCAAATAGCTAAAGACGACCATAAAAAGGATTTTCTATAGCCGACCATACAATATTTTTGTATGGGATAAACGATTGCAGTTTGGCTGCGACGTCAGAATACCCTCCCCAAACAGCACAAAGGGTCGTTCACAATTCGTCATTAATGCATTCGCATTAACAACTCATAAGAAGTAATTTGGCACCCTCGGCTTTTTTTTAGAGCAGATGAACTCTCAAATTTCTAGGGTCGCTGATTGCGTTCTGTTATTTACGGTTACAGATGGAGCAAATTATACGAACCATTATGAGCTATTATTTTGCTTCATGAAGACCTTAATAACTTTATGGTACAGTATAAAATCTAAACTTTTTTCCCCACACCCGATGGTGTATGGTGCCGGGCTCTGGGCAGCAGTTTCAGGAGCCTGATAGTCTGTGTTATAAATCGTATGGAGGTGCCCCCTTCTTCATACCATTTATCCAACAGACTATCAAGCCACCTGCAACCTGCAACTACTGCCCAGCGGTCCGGTACCCTATACTGTCAGGTGTGGGAGTGCCAAAAAACACCGGACCTAAAGCAATCCCCAACCCCTCCATAGAACGTGGATGGCGCGGCTGACCAGCAAGGACCCTACGTGCTGAAAAGGAACCGTGCACCCAGCCGCAGCCACGGGATCCCGGAATAGCCATTCCTCAAACGGGCAGGGGCCTTGACTGCAGCACCTGTTATCTCAATAAAGATTCATTCATTCATTCATTCATTCATTCACCAAAGAAGGCCCCCTATCGGACAGGCCAAACCATCAGCGCCTGAATAAATAAATTCCTCACTCACTCACTCACTCACTCACTCACTCACTCACTCACTCACTACACTCACTCACTCACTCACTCACTCACTCACTCACTCACTCACCGCAAGCAGTTTTGTGTAAGTGGTTATGATTCCTTCTTCGTGAACCCCGCTGTCTCAAATCGATTATAAATACAGACAACTGTGTGGTATTTTGTAAATCTATACTGGAAAAATGGAAGATGGGTAGGGCACCGGCTAAGGTACCTTACCTTAAAGCAATGTCCTTGAACATGAACAATGCCTAAATTCGTGCTTATGGATACGGCAGTCATTGACAAAACGGGCGATATTCAAAAATGTGTACGTGTCGAATGGTTCCAAATTTTGCACAACATAGCAAGTAGAAATGTAATTTTTGCAAAATGTGGCTTTCATATTTTGATTCAGTTTTGCAGGTTGCAAGGCCGTCTGTTTCTGACTAGCAATAATTATTTTGGAAGCATGCTCATTTTAGAGCTTTAAAACTTCTTAGCACTAACAAGCGCGGCTAATGGCCCATAATAACCGCATATGGACAACTTCTCTGGCGCTTCTTTGTATGTTGCGATATTGCCACGCAAATGCTACTAATTCACCACGCGGCAGGCATGCCGCATTGCGAACTTTTTTTGCGACAGCTTAACAACGCGCTGAAGTATAAAAAATGGAAATACAGTATGGCGGAAAACAGTTGTACACTTTCGCTTATGTTATCGTACTTTGAATGTCCTTCCGAAAATTTATACGTATGCGTAAATAAAAGCAATCACTCCACATAGGAGAGTTCTAAAGCTAGCTTTTTAAGTATGCATGGTTGTCTTACAGGCAAAGCACGCTTTACAGACACGATATGTAATTGAAGCAACGTACTAAGGTGAAGCCTGGCAGGCTTCATGAGTCAAAAATAAGCCGTTGTGGACTATCCGAAACGGATGGCATCAAAAAGAGTCGAGGAGTGCAGTGGGTGGGAGAACACGTGACGTCACGCGAAGGGAACAGATGCACCCCAAATACAGATAACGCTGATTCTGGCGGGGGGTAGCGGCGTGAATTCAGTGTAACTGCGTTGATCTGTCATAAATATAACAAAATCATATAAGATTTCTCTAGCACTTAGGTCTTACTACGTATCGCGAAGGGACAGCTTAACAGCGCACTTAACTATGCAAGAAAAAACGGCAATAGAAGTGGGCGGGGAACAGTTGTTATGCACTTTTCGCGTAATCAAAATGAAGGCCCCCTACCATTTTTTACGGCACAGTTGTTGGTAGTATGCTTATTTGCGGCCATGACTATCGTGTTTCTGTAGATGATGTGATTGTGTGACCAGACCAAAGCCGAGGGACTCAGCTGTGAAATCGCCGGAATTGCGCGTGCCGTGAAGACGGAATCCTCCGATGTCAGCGCCTGACAGTAAGTACGCTTGTATAGGTAGCTGTTTTTCAGCCGACAGAAGAATATGGTCAAGTGCGTGCAGTTGCTGGAGAGCCTCAAGAAACGGCACCCTGGCGAATACTGTGTTGGTTCGGTTGTGAAAGGCGTAGTTGGTAAATTCGATGTTCCTAAACATCCGTCGAGTGTCTGCTTCAATGTATTCGTCGGAAGAAAGAGGATGTTGAAGCGCTCCCGAGATTTGATGGCAACTTTGTACATCGGGCGACTCTACCCATTGGCTGTAGGGCCCTGGGGAGTGACGGCAGCTGTCCGTTATGAGTAGCTGTCGGTGGTGCATTCCGTTCATCGGTCCATTGCAGCGATGTGTTTGTGACAGATGTGCACACCCGTTTGAAAGCAGGCCAGGGTGAAACCTCGGTTGTAACTTCGGCCGCAACTTTGTCCGACAGCCGCTTCGATAAGTAGAGAGATACGCAACTTGATTCGCTACAATATCGGGGTATTTCTTGATGTTTTGTGTACAGTTCACACCAATACCCAATGAAAACACTCTAAAACCTCCTCTGATGAGCCATAATAACGTTCTCGTGTCCTGAAATAGTACAAAAACACGCACATTAAACTCTAGACGTATCCCATCCTTCCAGAAAACGTTTCTCCCGTCTGCCTCCAGGGTGTATATCCTCTGGCCCCCAATATCATGTCGCTTGCTCCATTAGTCATCATTTATATATCGGCCCAGTTTTGCCTCCCCTCCCAGACACTCCACTTTTGCCTCGCTGAACCCTCGTTTCCAGACCACTGCTCGGATCTCTGACAGCCAGGTTGGCACCCCGGTATAACCACCCCTATTACCGCGAGCCGTACCTCCTCATCATTTCCTCATATTCCGATTTTGTTGTCTTCTACTAACTCCTTTTATTTCCATGTTGTTATTTTAGATCACGACCATGGTTATCCATGTGGTGGTAATGCCGTCTGTCGCTACTCCTCCTTGTCTAATAACTGTTCTGTACAAAGTGCTGTTACATCCAGCCAATTCATCGTTAACCTAAGGACTCTGTTGCCTGATATCACTGGACGACAGAGCTGGGCTGGGCTAATGCTCGTTTTCTTGCTGTGCCCGTTCTTTTTAGTTCAACCCTGGAACTCGCTTGCCCAGCCTCGCAGACCGCCGCTTCTTCTGCCGGCGACTCAAACCAATGGTTTCGACCACTTCACAGCGTCTGTGAGTTCCCACGCTGTGCTTGGGTCGCTGACTTTCTTTGTCTGGCTGATTTATTCTCTCGGCAGAACAAAGGGCCACAGCGATATAGTGTTTCTAAAGGAAGGCGGAGCGGGTTTGCGAGAGAATAATCTCTTTTGGGTAAGGCTTTACTTTTTGTAGAAAGTTTTCTGTATGGCCTGAGCTGACATTGTTTTTGTTTTGTCCAGACTTAAGGCCATTCCCTTACATTATGCTTTCGCTTCTTCTATTTTCTTAACATTCTGTGGAACACACTGAAAGTAACGACCCAGGCAGGAAGCAGGAGAAGGTTAAACTTTGTTAAAATACAACCGAACGGCACACTTAGATAATAAGGTTACGGTGCTACGCGATATGTCCATTGTTAGACGTTTTAACCAGGAGAAGGTTAAACTTTGTTAAAATAAAACTAGAACGGCACATTTAGAGAATAATGTTACGGTGCTACCCGATATGTTGATTGATAGACGTTTTAAGTAGAAAAACTCAGCCCAAAAGCTATTTGCGCGCTTAGGCCCCTAATTTTACAAAAATTACATTTGAGTATACTATTCAAGGATTGAAGTAAGGAGCCATTTTCTGGTAAATATTTTAATTGGCATTCGAGTGCATACTGCAAAATTGATTACTCGAAACTAATTTACAGCCCCAAAACAAAATATAATTAGCGTATGATTATGGTTTGAATTCCTTTCACTTCTCCTACACGTACTACCTAGGTAACGCACAGCGCCTCACGATTGATCAGTAGCTAACTGCGACTGTCAAAACCACTGAGTTCAGAAGAAGGAATTGAAAACCTGGCCGTCTGTCGAGCCAGATGTGCATGGTGATAAAAATGCACCATTAGTTTCTCAAAAGACGTCCACGACATCGAGTCGTGGCACTCACCATTTACTCCTTCTTCTAAAATGCGGATAAAAGTGGTGGCAGGCTTACCTGGAAAAGAAGAAAACGACATGTTAGGCATACATTCTTGCGGACCAGTACTAATCGATTGCATAGCGCAATACAAGGCTGCACAAAAGAACTAAGTAATATATTCTAAAAATCTACAGCCGTCTAATTTTAATTTCAACCACACCTTCTCTCGAAATTCAATACTTCCGAAGTGACATCACCACCTATTTGGTACAAGAAGTTAGCGCTTGTTTAACTAGTATACCCTGTCGAGCAGCTTTGAATGCCAAATTGTTTTACTGGACGTCAAAACCCAACAAATTGTTCTTAAGATTGTACAGCGAACATTGCTTTTTCTTTGGTGAAAATCGCTGCTGACTGGCTGGTACCGTTGCTGTGGTGGTGCAATGGTAAATAGAAGAGCGGCTTCTTTGATGCATCTGTTCATGGTTCTATATAATGTATAATTTCTGGTGCTTTCTCGCTCTTAACTCGGCCACAACACATGTGTTACCCAGTTAAGCTTAAGGGATCACATGTGCGTGAGCAAATGGTTAGAACCCGCCGCGCTGGCTCAGTGGCTAAGGCGTTACGGTGCTGAGCACGAGGTCACGGGTTCGATTCCCGGTTGCGGTGGCCGCCATTCTGATGGAGGCGAAAAGCAAAAACACCCGTCTGTACAAGATTTCGGCGCACGTTAAAGATCCTTAGGTTTTCAAAATTAATCCGGAGCCCTCCACTAAGGCGCGCCTCATCGCCTGCTTTGCATCGGCGCGTTAATCCCTACAATCAAATCAATCAAATGATTAGAAGCATAGTCTTGGTAGTTTCCTGCAGCCCTGACAATTAGTCTGATATTTACCTAGTGTTCTTTGTAGTATACTTGCTATTTATATGTGTGTGCGCGTGCGTGCATACCTCATTCATGGTTTGTCCGTATTCGCGGTGCCCCAATGCGGCATTCGCTGTCGGACATTGAGTTTATGCCGTTTATTTCATCTCAACGCGGCCATGATTAAGCACAAATGATCCGGTTTTTCCCATCGTAAGCCCACGACAGAAGGTTATCAGCGCAAGAGTGGCTGTGTATCGTGTAAATTCAATCTAGATTTAAATTCAATTTACTGCGCGGATTTAAATTTATTTATTTTTATCCGGCATTTCTTTTACCACATTAGGTATGGTCCCGAAAGCGTCCCGTCAGCCTTTGAAGCATGCCGTTTAGACCTCTTGACCAGTCCTGCTTCAGCGTATATAACGCAGTAGTACAATTAAAAATATTGGTTTCAGAGAGCAGCGCTTATCCTTTCTATGTGTTAGAATTATTCCGGCTGTCTGTGAATGCGCTTGTATGTTTAGCTACCAGCTTTACCTGGCGGAGTTCTTTTCTTGCATTCGGTTATTCTAAGTAACAAGCTAACCTAACTCAGTGAACAATGATAAACCGATTCCTTTTATACGTGTGCTCATTGACAACTTGGCATTCGTAGCCACAGTACTAGTAACAAAAAAACTGCGCTTAAGTAAACGCGGTAACTTCAGGCAGATACGCAGCACCTGCAAAAATAAATAGAAAAAGCCTAAACATGCTTGTCTTTCGTAATCCTAACTCGTCACAAACGTTAACGGGATTTATGAATGATCTTCGCTGGTGCGCCTCTGCCAGCAAGTTTTCTTTCCCGCGTGGCTGATGAATCTTGTCGAGTGATGAGAACGGCGGCTAAATAATAGAAGTCTGCGCACCCCACTGACCATATAGAAAAGCCCCAGAACTCGGGTCGCATGATCTATTCTTTTCATCTTGTTTATCCGGGGTGCTTCCAAGCATGTCAACCCGCCGCGGTGGCTCAGTGGCTAAGGCGTTGCGCTGCTGAGCACGAGGTCGCGGGTTCGATTCCCGGCTGCGGCGGGCCGCTTTTCTGATGGAGGCGAAAAGCAAAAACGCCCGTGTGTACGAGATTTCGGCGCACGTTAGAGATCCCCAGGTGGAGAAAATTAATCCGGAGCCCTCCACTACGGCGCGCCTCATCGCCTGCGTTGCGTCGGCGCATTAAATACTACAATCAATCAATCCAATCCAGCATGCCAAGCTTCAAGCTTGGGCCCACAACATTGGCGGCGTCAGGTCCGGTTGAATTCCCACTTTAGTTGTTAAACTCCGCGGGGCTGTGAGTGTCTTTCCCGTCACTTTATTTTATCGAAACATCGTAGCAGGAATACACGTTAGGTAGAAGGCGCGCTTCGCTTTTAAATTTCTCAATCACCGCATAAAGACCAGCCGCAATGACGAATGTTTTGTCTGGGGCTACGCAAGCACAGCTAGGAATCTAGAATTGTCATTTGTTTGTGATACACTGCAAAACAATCACAAAATGTTTGATTGCCAGCAGAACTGAGCTTTTTCTCACTACCAGTTCATCAAATGATTCGAGAAATTGGAGTCTTGTTGACATTTTTTTTCGTAATTTCAGGCTAACCCAAACGTTCACTGTAACCTCGTAGTTCTATCCACGGCATTGCAGCAAGGTGGGTGGCTTAAAAATTCACCAAAACGCAAAAAGCATTCGATATGCAAATCGCTGACCATGCCAACGAAAGAGCACTCCTCCTAGGCAGGCTTGTAAAAATTTGATCTGATTTACCCATCTGATAGCACGCTGAGAAATTTGAAGAGTTGTGTATGGAAAAATCCCTCCGACAGTTTGTGGCCCATATCTTTAGCTTTGAGCAATATGGTACGCAATCAGTTCCTGTCCGGACCAAATAGTGCTATAGCCTAGCTGTGGCAGTCATGGAGCCGTTCCTTTCGGACCCAGAGAGTTGATTGCATGAGCAGTAGCTTCCGTTGCTATCGTCGCTACCCATGGCATCGTGAGCACAGCTATAGGCAGCGCTGAGCCGCTTCAACGTTACTTTTCTGTATAAGGTTCTTTGTAGCCAAGACAAACTAGTGGCTCTTTTCTACATACCAATCTCGCAAGAGTGCTTTAGAGGATTATATATTAATGTCGCAGCCCTTCGAAAGCGATGCTTCTAATTGGAACCCTTCCTTTCTCTGCCGGGGCGCTCAGTTTAGCCCGAGGCCCGCCCGACACAGCTTGGGCTCTGATGGCGTCCCAGAAGAAAACCCAATTAAGTCCTCACGCGAACGGAAGTCACAACTCTTCGTTCGTTGCGACACATGACTGAAAGAAAGAGACACAAAATGGAGCACCACGATAAACACGCATACAACAATTGTGCTGCTCAAGACGCATTGAATGCGACAGCCACCGATGGTGGAACCTGAAGTTGTCGGGGAAGACAAATGCAGATACCAGGCAAAATGAAATGAACGGAAAGCATGGGCATGCTGTTACACGGAAAACTCGCTAGAAACGCTAGGTGGTTTAGGCACTCAGTGCGAGCTAAGCCGCGACAGTTTCATCCGGAACGCGTTGGCAAAGCACTTCTACCAGATGGTGTAAGCACCCCTTATCCTTTTTCCCCATTAGCGTTGGATACTTATGGTGCATCACGTGCGGTGATACACGCGATCTGATGTAACTCCACGCGCTTGCCGGGTTCGCTTGCGCCGGTGAGCGCAAGCCAAGGTATAGCCAACGCCTGTAAAGAAATTCTGAAATGAACCGCTGTTCGAAGAGAGCTCTTTTCGCAGCAAGATCTTCTGAGCCGTACTCACCTCGTGTGATAAAATCGTAGGCGCTAAGCAAAGCAGTGAACACCATTGTCAATGTCGTACGCAGAAGATCGGACACAAATGTACATTTAAGCCATCACCAGAGTTGCCTAACTCTTCGCCCACGCGTCACAGGCAGCAGATCCGTCAATTTTTATTGCGAAAGCAATCAATGGCCCATTCAACGAAAAGGCATAACACAAGAACCCATGAGAAGGTAGCAGAAGCTTCAGGATTGGTTATTGTTGTCTAAGCTACTACACGACGACATGGACGAGCAGCGGCACAACGTATAGGACACAGATCGCATCCATCCGAACGCGCTAAGGCTGATGACAAAGGAAAGCACATCCAGCGGCAAGAATGCAAAGCCTTTGGACAATGCGGGTTAAAACAAAGCGTCTCACGCATTCAGCTGGCCGTTCATGGTTTCGCATTCACAACCAAGTGCTTAGCTGTCATCGGATATTTTTTGGACCTCTGTTGACAGCCGATGTTGAGCGCGAACCGTTAGCACACACACCAGGACATTCGTTTTCCAACACCTCGCGATACTCACGCCTCGTGTTTCAAAAACACACGAGTACTCGTTCGCAGACGCGAAAAAATTTAGTGCCTTTCCGCTCTTTGAAAAAGGATGACCAGCAAGCCAGGGCTGAGACCACGGAGTGCACAGAAAAATTTCGGGCCATCGCCCACTATGTGAAACCAGGGCAGGGGTGAAGCATGCAGTGTATAAATGTATTCTTCGGGCCTTGGCGTTTTTGCCTATGGAGATTAACCATTTGGAGGGTAGAGGTATTCAGCTTTGCTGCAAAAGTGTCGTGTCTTTGAAGCACGAAACGTTCTAGGCGGGGCGTTGGAAAACGAGTATCAAGGTGGGTTCTTTTAGTATGCTTTGTTGCCAAGGAGATGAAACGTTCTAGCGCGAGGCGTTGCAAAACAAGTGTCCCCGTGTTCTTTTAGTACCCGTTACGTTCTATCGCGATGCGCTGAAAAAACAGATGTCCAGGTGTTTTAGTACCGTGACTACATGACATGACACCGACAGGAGACGCTGACAGCCTCAGCCTAAGAATCGCCCCTAAAACGAAACTTGGAAGGACTAGAGTTTTATTCTAGCAGGCAAACATAGGGCTGTCCGTTTCCCATCCGCATTGTACCATCTTACTGACAGTGTAACACATTAACCCAAACCGTTGACCCCGGAGGTCACCAGGCAGGTCAGTTCGGGTCTTGAGACGTCCAACATTGAGTCTCCCTCCAGAAAAACGGGCGTCTCATCGGCGAGTGTGTGAAGCCTGGCTGCGCGCAACCCTTCCTCCCCCCCCCCCCCCCCCTCAGCCGTGCAAGGATAAAGGGCGACCGGTGATGTGCGTGTGCTTATGCGAAAGGGACATCAGCCAAAACGTCGCTTCGGAAGCTCTTCAAGGTGTTTGTGTCGGGAAGGAAAACATCAAACAGCACTTCATAAGCCCTTCAAGTAGGCAACAGAAAGCACAATCTCTCGAGAAGAAAAATTCCTGTTCTAAGCAATTTTGCTGAAGGAAACGATATGTAGAGACAGAGAAATTAGGAGCTTGGCTGTGAAAGACATGGGATCCTAGTCATATAAGCTTCACTTAAAAAAGTAGCAGAGAAGCTTTGATGGAAGAGCAGTTCGTGCGTGTGGTCGGCGTCTCGGGCACATGTTACCCTTCTTATATTTCCTATTCCAGTAGGGCTGGTGTAAATTTTTTTTAGACTGCTCCCTATATGCTAACCGAATGCAAGTCATGTGCAGCTCGGTGCACTTCCGGTTGCGGTTCTTGTTGTTTCCGGGGGAAGCGCCGACCATCAAGGACGCTATGAGGACGGCCTCCAAGGACTCGCTTCCGAATTCAGGTCGCGAAAACGCAAGCCCATAGAGTAGCCGGAAAGATGAGAGGAATACGGCATCTGCTGGGCAGATGGCTCCTCGCCTAGGTTTTCTTGGGAGCGTTACGGGAGCGATTCCTCTAGGAGCAGCAGCTGGGGCGCGTGTGGTTAGCGTTGCAGTGCATACTATAAGGAAGATGAAACAGGAAGAAACCCGTCAAGTCAGCATCTGGTCCTGCTTCCCTTCTAATTTCGCTTGCGCAGACAACTTTTCTTGGTTACTGAACCGGGTATTTCGCAAGCAGCGTAATGAAAAAAAAAATATTGCTCGTGGAGGCGCGGTAGGGTTTGTAAATTTTTATTTGAATGTGCCGCCCCTGTTTCTTGTTTATCTTAAGCTGGGCCAGGTCGCACCCCTTCCCATGGAGCCCAATCAACACCGCGACAGCCTTCTGACTTTCAGGAAATTACCTGCCACTACCGCCTCTCTCGCCAGCGCTACCCTCCACACCATTGGTCACTCTCTATCACCGAGGAACGGTACTGGCGCCTTCTCCAAACCAACACCCTCCCCTGTCGCGCCAGACTACACGTAATTTATCCATCTGTATTTCCCTCTCCCCAATGCCCCGACTGTGGAGCCCACAAAACAGTTGCTCATATAATTTGGCAATTCCCTCAAAACTAATTCCTTCTCATCTCTTGTGTGTAGCACTGGGAGGCGGCGTTAGGCATCTTGGATCCGCGGGCCCAGCAAGGACTCCCTGAACGAGCAGCCCAGGTCACCGGCGCCTTCCAAGCGCTGGTCACCACTCGTCGTTGGCCCAACGGCTCCAGAATAAAGTTCTTTCTCTCTCTCTCTCTCTCTCTCACTCATTTTAGAGTTCAACCAGCCGTACAAATAGCAAGCTCGGGAATGAACTGCTATTGTATCTTCTTTTTCGCGGAGAAGCGGCAAAACTATCCGAACACCCATGCCAGAGGGTGTTTCTTCGGCAAAACAGAAGGATGCAAGAAGTGGTGAATAAGTCAAAAGAATCATGCTACGTTGTAAGCTTCAGTATTTTTTTTAGTTAGTTCGTCAGTGTGCGCTGACCTAAAGGGTGAAAGTAAGCCTCGTCGCCGAAAGCGATGCATCAACAAAAGCAAGGAAAAAGTTGGAGGAAGGAACTTACTCGTGCAGAAGGGCTTGCGTTATCAGTTACTCGTGCAGTTATCAAACAAAATGACCACGGACGAATTTCGGCACCAGCGTCCTTGAAAAGTGAAACAATTTAGCAGTCAAACAAGTTAGCCTCAAAATCAGGCTGAATCCAACTTCCTTGCGCTCATTATTCTTCTATTTCCTCGAAAGGAAGGCGGCGTAAAATAATTTTAGCCTCATTTAAGTGTGATGTTTTAATATCAACCAAATGCGGGAAAAAGAGAGGGAAGAGGACGGCAAAAGTAGAAGATGGGATTACCGCAGAGGGAAAATCAGTCACGTTTTCTTTCCCAGCAACCGCCTACTCCTTGACATCGCGAAGAAGTGAAAATGTATGCGCCAGCCTTTTGGGTAACCCGCCGCCACAGCGCTTTCGTTTGTTTGTTGCTTTTTTCCGGACACGGCGTTCCAGCGCATTTCGCTGAGCAAGCGACTGAATCATGACGCGGAAATAAAACATCAGCGCCACTGTGGTCCTTTCCCCTTCGGTAGCACTCTTGTCGATTGAATCTCACGCGTTAAAAGGATTCTTTGACGTGACTAAATCTAAAGCGGGCTTATTTTACGTATGCAAATTTCCGACTTTGAATACATCCCATTGTATATATTAGATTTTTTTTCTTAGAGCTTTGGAGACACACGGCCGCACTAGAATGTAGCTGGAGAAAATCAAATATAAAGCGAATGTTTCTATGTCTCACCGATAGGGTTCAACGGTGCGCCAAAACGCGCTGCAGGAAAGTCAACTTTACACAGTGGATTTCACAAAACGACGATGATGATAACCCAAGGCCCATCAAGCGCCTCAAGGGAAAAAATGCTTCCCGCGTTTGAATCGAACGCGGCTCCCGCGCTTTATGAAGCCGACGTCTATCCCGTTGCGCCATTTCGACTCGGTCGGAGCAGTTTGGATTTTGAATTTTGACTTTACTCAGCTTGCACTGGAGAAAGCTTCGCGTTTTAACAAGGTTTTTTTTAAGAAAAAGGGTTTGTTTGTTTTTTGTGGATAAATTAAAGTGTTTTTTTTTTTCTGAGCGTTCCTTCAGTGGACCACAAGAAATCTGAGCACATATCTGAAAAAAGAGGTAGAGACGGATAGAGAAAGCATTTATTTGAGCCACGTTTAGTGAAGTTGATGGCGGCTGAATGAAGGCCAGGTGTGACTTTAGGACTTACTGAATAACCTGGCTTGAGCCAACCAACGCTTCTCTCCATAGCTAGCTGCGGGAGATGTGAAGAAAAGGGTCATAAGTGCAAGCTGACGTGGAATGTTTCAAGAGTGCCATGTTGGCCGCATCGGCATGTGTCTGAAGCCTCAAAATACCTGAAGCATCCACTAGAGCGAGCAAACGCGGTAGTAATATAATAGCTCGAGTGCTGGGGAGGGGGGGGGGGGGGGGGGGGGGGGGGGGGGGGGGGAGGCGCGCACGATGGTACAGCCATAGAAAAAAAAAGAGGACGCGTGATATGTCAGCCCGCACCGCACCGCACCTGCGCAGTGAGGCAGCGCGCATTGTAGGAATAAAAGCTAATGTAAACTAACACATTAAATGATAATGCGACCTATAGCTTGCTAAGGATGGTGTTGTGTTCGACAAGTTGGTTCATGGTTACAAAGAGGGAACAGCGCAAAACGGATGATGCACAAGACGAACAAAAGAACACCCGCCAGCGCTGACCATCAGTTGTAAGTCAGCACTTTGTGGGTGTCCCTTTTCTTCGTCTTGTGCATCGTCCGTCTCTCGCTATTCCCCTCCTCGTTAAATGTAACCTACATGTAAATGATTCAGCAACCTACTCGTCGGTGCGCTTGCGACCATATCTAACATGGCCGTGCCCGTTGAGTGGCTCTGTAGCTTGAGCATAAAGAGACCACAGGCGGAATTCTGAATAGTTTTGGCTGCAAGAATGTCCTTTTAGCGCCAATTTCAATGATGACCTAGTTACACTAAGGAGGCATTTTACCAATCACACCTACATAAACCAGCCGTTTGGCTAGGGCCTGGACATGACCTTTCAGGCCTTTTCGGCTCTTCAGGCGTGTCATTTGTAAAAAAAAAAACTATTTCACCCTTTTACCCACGTCGCAGGGCGAAATCCTTAAAATCGTTTTTTTGCATTTGTATGAGTAACATTTGTTTGAAAAATTTGATTGGATAAATGAATCAGTGAAAGATTTTTTTACAATATTTACGAACACCCATTTTAGTCCCAAATTGCGAAATCATCTCGATAGTGTTGGTTAGGGTGAAATCCTAAAAGTACTTTTTAGATATTCTTAAAGCCTAGACACATCCGCCAAAAGCGCTTCGATATATGAGCGGGTGCCTAGATAACCACGAATTTACGAAAAAACAATTTCGCCCTTTTCCTCGGTTGAGAGTGCAATGTCCGAAAATCTCGCTTAAGTGAGCACTTACGCTAACAGGCAAATGTACTCGCGAAATTTCATGTCTCTAAACCTACCAGTTTTGCCTGGACGTTGATGAGTCAGTAAGTTAGTCAGTCAGTCGGGCACTTCTCTTCATAGGTATAGATTTATTTATTTATTTTCTTAAGGACTAACAGCAGCTCGAAGATGAGGAGCTTCTAAAGGGGAATCACACGAATGTGGACGAAGATCGACTGTCCCGAAAGGGGTGGAGCAACCGGCCATCCAATTTCCGCTCTTCTCTCTATTAACACGCATTTCCGTGCATTAACAACAAAAAGCTGGCCACTACCCAGGCATGCCATGGATCGCACGCCGGTGGGAGGCGCAGTGATTTGCATTTAAACAGACGCCCACAGTCTTAGCCGTGCCGCTGACAGATGATCGGAAATGCTGGGATTGAACCACCCCGCCATGCACTGCGCCCGGCGGATCGGCCGTCCACGAGTGCCGCCAACGAGTGCCCTTGCCCAGGAATAATAGATAGCATGGTTGGGCCGAATTTGGCATGCAAGGCGAAATATCGCCCCCAGAAATAATGCGGGCACTGTCTCGTCTCGGCTAGAGAAGGTATTTCCATACACAGAGGATATCAGTGAGCGGGGGATAGACGAAGACAGACAGAACAACTAAACATAATTTCTGGAAATGAATTTTCCTACTCACGGGTGCAATTAGACACTAAACCGTGGATCAAATATTGTCGGTGACGTCTGGTCTTTCTTACCTTAATGTACAGTTGTCAAGTTGCGCAAAGGGGGACAAGTTACAACTAACGCTCACCCCTCACTCACGAAATTTATGTGACATCGTGTCGAGTGGTGCCCGCCGCGCACCACCTCTGCACTATCAAGTACACCCGGCGGGAAAATAAGCTGTGGTACGTGCGCGCGAGGCAAATGCATCGCAGAGCTATCTGAAGTCGCATTTCTGTTGTCGAAACACCGATGTGCACGTGCGTGTCCGGCCCCTGTATACTAACCCGTCTTTTCTTTCGCCTCAAGCGGCAAAGCTGATAGCATTAGGCGCTTGGCGCTAGGGTTCGCATTTTATACTCAACACACCTCACTGGCGCACGCTTCTGCGGCGGACGGTGACAAAGAACGAATTGCAACGAGATTTTGATATCTTAGTTTTAAGAGCGATAGTGTTTGTTTGGCTGCCTTAACACGAAAATTTTGGTTTGTGCCAATTAGTCCAGCGCGTATTGCGACCTATTATCTATTTCTGTTTATTTTTTTGCCAAACCCATGACTCTGCCGATCTCTGCTCGCGTTTCCCCCCGTCAATAACTGTTTTAGAACGTGTGCAAGGTAACCTCTCATCACACTTTATTCAAATACACTATTTTTCGTTTCAATTCCTTTCCTTTTTCGTGCGCCCAGTTTTAGTTACCAACCAACTGCATGATTTAGGCAAAAAAATACAAAGGCGCGATGGAAAATATGTGAAACAAGTTCTCCACCGAGACGGGCAAGATGTGTTATCGGTCGGATCGAGGCAGAGCCAGCAACGCACACTTCACCCTTGCCGTTGTCCGCCGAAGCGTGTACGAGCGAGGCATGTTAGCAAAGAAAGTGACCCCTATCGCCAAACACTAATGGTCATTCTCAATTCATTCATTCATTCATCATTGTCATTCATTCATTCATTTCATTCATTCATTCATTCATTCTTCATTCATTCATTCATTCATTCATTCATTCATTCATTCATTCATT
This sequence comes from Haemaphysalis longicornis, assembly GCA_013339765.2. Classification (NCBI taxonomy): domain Eukaryota; kingdom Metazoa; phylum Arthropoda; class Arachnida; order Ixodida; family Ixodidae; genus Haemaphysalis; species Haemaphysalis longicornis. The sequence goes on along the minus strand of CM023449.1, from coordinate 272,767,494 downwards.
CATTCATTCATTCATTCATTCATTCATTATTCATTCATTCATTCATTCATTCATTCATTATTCACATTTCATTCATCATTCATTCATTCATTCATTGATCATATTCATTGCATTCATTCATTCATTGATTCATTGTCATTCATTCATTCATTCATTCATCATTCATTCATTCATTCATTCATTCATTCATTCATTCATTCATTCATTCATTCATTCATTCATTCATTCATTCATTCATTCATTCATTTCATTCCATTATTCATTCATTCATTCTTCATTCATTCATTCATTCATTCATTCATTCATGATTGATTGATTGATTGATTGATTGATTGATTGATTGATTGGATTGATTGATTGATTGATTGATGATTGATGATTGATTGATTGATTGATTGATTGATTGATTGATTGATTGATTGTAGGTTTAACGTGCCGACGCAACGCAGGCGATGAGGCGTGCCGTAGCGGAGGGCTCCGGATTAATTTTGACCACCTGGGGATCTTTATCGTGCGCCGAAATCTCGTACACATGGGCGTTTTTGCTTTTCGCCTCCATCAGAAAAGCGGCCGCCGTGGCCGGGAATCGAACCCGCGACCTTGTGCTCAGCAGCGCCTGAATGTGATCAGATTTGCCGCTCGAAGCAAAGGAAAAGACAGTATAGCTGGCGTGCCCTGGCTCATTTGCCGAAGGGCGTGCATGTGCGTGGGTGCATGTGTGCGCGCGTGCCTGCTTATGTGCGTGTGTGTGAATGTAAGTGTGCGGGCATGTGTGCGTGTATATGTGTGCGTGTGTATGTGCATGCGCCTGTGTGTCTAACCAGAATTGGAAATGAGAGGCTTGTTGAATAAACACAGAAAGGAAAACCGGTACGTCAAGAAAGCAAAGAAAGGCATCAGGGAAAGAGTTACTGCATTTAATTTGAATTACCTTTATTTCTTGAGGTGAAAGCAAGCGGAAAAACATGATCTATCGACCAACGACATTATAAATATGCATCTAATAATATAGCAACTACCCCTACTGGGAAAGCTGGGCTCCCCTCGACTTTCTTGGCATTTATGTGAACGCAATTGTATCCTACGTGTGAAGGTGGTAGCCAGCGCTTGCTCTGGCAACTCGGGGTAAAGGGTGCCCCGGTCAGAAAAGGGCGCTCGAGTCTCTGCCCGGAGTTGAAATAAGCACGACCAACTTTATGGCTCATAATGACGTCCGTACGCCTCCTGCGTTTCGGCGTTGTTGGCGTACTTGCGGTGGTTGACTGCGCTTAGCCGACGCAGAAACTGGCTGTTAAACCAACTTCAAAGAAATTTTTCGTTCCGAGACACGGGCCAAGCCGTCCGACAGTGCCGGCGAACGCCAGGTAGACTGTCGTCTTCTGTTGGCGCGCAATGGCGCCACAATTCGAGCACGCTTTTTGGAACCACGAAGTGCTAACGCGTGTTATTTTTTTTCGTTTTCGTAGCGACGACCACCAGGTAAGCCGTCGAGCTTTCTTCCCGACGCGCTATGGAACCATGGGTGGCCGGCCACGAGATGCTCGCGGTCGATTGGGTGTTTTCGTGTGTTCAATCCACTGCTACAAGGCTGGGTTTATCACCTAATGGTGCACACAAGACTTGCGCCTTAATAATTCTTCCTTAGCGAGAGGTGTAAGTTACCGGACTCAGGAGCATTATTTCCGCTGTATGTTTCAATACTGTTTGTTGCAGAATTGACGCTCTTACTTTGTAAGCCGTACACGTCTTTACTGAATTTGTAATGCCGAACATCATAGAAATGTCAACTGTTGCCACACAACGCCATTTGTGGGGAAGTTAGGATGTTCCTGGTGATGGGTATACACGCCCACTTTTTTTTACTTGTAAATTTCCCTCTGGAAAACCGCCCTTACCTCCCATGGCCCCGCTGCACCCCATTAAATAGCTCAATCTTTTCATCAAGAACACCGCCGGGCTCATACCACCACTCTTAGCGCTCCTTTTTTTGCCTATCAATGCTCAATAACACGGTAACCCTTTTTGTTTCGCGTGGAATATTTGTACCCTAATGACGTACGTATAATTTTCGTTTAAGTTGTCATCCACTCCTATTTATTATTCCGTGAAGAGTAATTTTACTGTAATACAATTATGTGTTGATGGGATGGACTTTCATTGCAGTTAACATTACTTTTCTGACAGACTTGCTTGGTTCTACTTTGGCGCTTACCCATACTTGGCGCTTACCCATATTGGCCGGAGCTTTTATTACCCTTTTTATTGTCATCGGCATAAGCAGTACGCGACATTTATACAAGACCGTAATAAACGAGGTCATAAAGCTGTATCGGCGATTTTAGCCCTTCCGGCCAAACCTTTATGTTTATTTCTCTTGTTTGACAAATACCCCCATTTGGTATAGCTATGAATCTGATTTTTAAACGATTGCAATTTCTCCCGTCGGCAACGTGGTTTTATGTTATCCTAGTTGGCGTGTGCGCATTTCTATCATTTCACAACAAGTCTGCGAACGGGCAGCGAAAGTGCACATTTTATCGTCTTGCAACCACAGCTGCGAACGTGTTTCCGGAATCAACTTGTAGTAAGGCTATGTTCAGACTACAGAGCAAAGCCTATGGAAGGAATAAAACGGCATGTCACGAAATTCAGTTGGCTGAGACGTAAATGATTTTAAGTTATTACGACAGTTGCGGCAAGAGTCTGAACCCGCCTAAGGCGTTACGTGATACAGATTTTACGTCATGCATGAGTGCAGCTCGACTTACACTCCGTGCGCCAGGCTTTCGAAACCACGCTTATTTCTTTCTTCACGCGTTTGAACGCAGTCAAGTTTAAGAAGAACCACTGTAGCCATCTTTTTTACGGTTTTTATTTCCCAGGACTTCAGGATTGCCTTGCTAAGCGGATCAAACACACACGTCAGTTAACGACGTTAGGTTGTTCATATTTTCGCGGGACATAAGTTTCTCACTCAGAATTCCTTTTTGCAGTGTTCAAAGTCTAGGTTCAGATTGTAAGTTTTTTTGTGTGTGTGTAAGCTCACCCTGAGCCATAAGGTACGCCGTAGTGGATGACAAAGGATCTAGTTGAGACGTATGGTATCATTCACCTTAGGCAGAGATCTTGTGCTCAAAAGTGCTTTTTTAGAAAGGTCAGCATTTGTGCCTTTCAATGGAAGCACTGATACTCATCGTCAACTGCCAAAGGGAACATACACATTGAGCCAACCACAGTTGGAACGTGGTATTATACCCGATTTCTACACGTTTTAGTTTATGCCAGTTTATTTAGTCTAGCTTGTGTCCCGCAAAAGTCCGAGATCATCATAGCCCAGAAAGGACGCCGGTGACTCTGGAGATAACATCAAATTATGGCTTGGCTGGGAATACTCATAAAATCGACATCCTAAATCAAGATATTATAATGACGTACCAGGAAAACTGCAAAAACACCGTGCTCCTAAAGTAGCTTCAGAACTACAGCTCACATTGGTTCGGATGATGCGTGCGATAGCAAACGGAGTAATAGGATTAAAAAAATCGTAGCCTCCCATCTGTGTCGGCTTTGTGGCGCAGTGGGTAGAGCACCATGTACATTGCGTTCCGCCCGCAGGGTCGAGGGATCGAAACCAGGCGCCGGATAGTATTTTTTTTTATATAGTGTAGGGGGAGGGGTGCGGACAACGACGGTGCGGACTACGACGGACGTCAACGCGGGTGACATCGTGAGTTACTGAAATGCTCTGCATTTTAAAAAAACGATGTGGTCCGTCTTGTCCGGGCCTTTGTGTCCAGAATCGTTTACGGGGCACTTTATGCGGCTCTGGGGGTGTAAATGCGCGAAAAGCCAGACGCACTTACGAGCACCTCTATGGTTCGTATCCCGGCTTTGGGCCTGCACAACACCATCGAAGAACTCATAGAAACCCCTGTAATGGCGCAGAAATTAGGACTCAGGGAAAACCCAAAGGGAAAGGAAACACTAGGTTCACTTGGGTACACGGCTCCGCACATCCCGGGAAACGCAGTGGACATCCCCCGGATATAAAGATTATAATTATTGTCCGACAAAGTACGCGAAATATGTCTCCTCGACATCATCAGGGAAGACGCCATAGCAAGAAAACAGGGAAAACAGTACGAAGGCCTACACCACGCCTTCTATTACAGAGGCGGGCGGAAACACGTTAGCTACCGGGTAAGATGCAGTTTTCACCTCCGGAGCCGACCTTCTTCCAAGTCTGACGGCTAGAGTCGTCTGACATCAGCCGGCTGGAAGAGACGGATAATCACCCTCACCCAGTCTCCCAAACAAAGGCCAAAGTAGTTATTACTGTCTATTCAGCTGGCTGCCGGAGCATACCAGCAGAGAGGATTTCAAGACAAACGCTCTCGGGTTCTCTTTCAGCGACCCCCATAGAAGCAAGTCAAAATCATTCGAATCCCGGCCAACTCTGCTCTCGCGGCAACCAGAGAACACACGTCCTTTCCAGAAGACTCGCCCTCCGGCACCGCAAAAAGAGCGGGAGCTGGACCTGGCAACCCCTCCTCCCCAATCTTCGCCATCATGATCAACACTGCCGACTAGCGAGACAACTGTACACCTCCCGCCACGATCAGGCCACGAAAGAGAAGGAAGTCATCCTGAGACAACTACAGACCAACCCCTGCCCACACCCCACACGACCACACGCATCCATCCTACTCTCTATGAACCTCTGTGTATTCACTGCCAAGGCCCCACGCAAACTGTACCATATTGTCTGCGAATTCAACTAACCCCCGCCTCTTCCACCCGTCCCAGCACTTCAGGCGAGCAGTGGGAGAGTACGCTGGCAAGCTCCTGTCCGGAAACGTAGCTTTTGCTATGGCGAAGACAGCCGGCCGTAGCAGCGGAGTGAAGACCCTGACCACAAATATGCTCAATTCTACTCTAATTAAAGTTTCTCTCTCTGTCTCTCGGATGATTACGTATTCGTCCAAAGTAGGCCCGCTACTTTGCACCGGAGCACTGAATAGCACTGGACAAAACTCCGCCTGCCCCACTAGGTTCTTGGTGGATAAATGAGCACAAGTTATGATACTTGCAGTCAGTTTCAGATCCAAAAAAAATATTAGACGGGAGAGGGCGAGACGATGTCTCCCTTTCCACGCTCTTCGTCAATAGCGTTACTTGACACCACAAGTGCTACCCGAACACCATTCTGGACATGCTGGAAGGTATTCCGCCCCTTCTGGTTCCCTCCCCCCTGAAAATGTCAAGCATTGAAAGACTAAGCTGACGCGATGGGCAATAATCATTGGACTAGGCTATGACACATTGGAATGGCGTTTTGTGTACACACATCAAGTCCCGCCAGTATAACGACGATGATGGTTGAAAAGCGAAGCTTTTTTAAGTGTGAAAATCAAATGGCGAAGTGCCTAAGTAAAGCCGCGCAAAGTCAGTGAGAGCGATCAAAGTTCAAACCACCTGAAACTCAAAGTCAAACGTCAACCACCAAAGTGCGAACTGCCTGCCAGTTAGTATTCAAATTCGCGTTGAAATCCAAACTGCTTCGACCGGTCGGAATAGTGCAATCGAATGCACGTCGGCTCTCATCACGCGAGGGAACCCAGGCTCGATTCCCACCACGAGAAGCGCTTTTTCCTATTGTTTTATGCTCATTATCACCATCATCATCTGCATGTCCTCTCCCATCGCGTAAAGTGGGCTTTCCTACAGTGCGTTTTACGTAACAACCCCGCTATTCATAAGACCAAGACAGCTTCGCTTTAATAATTACTTTCTCAAACTTTTCTCTCGAACATTGACCCAAGGGACGAAAGGTAACACCTTTCCGATCACACGACGGTTCGATAGAGCATTTCAAATAGTTGTCCAGGTTTGTAAGCATATAAGTGTAGTGCTTAAAATGATGCGAGGCAAACACGCCGTCCATGTGAGCCCCGCAGGCACACCAGCATCATTGTCTCACAGCTCCAGCCAACGCCGCCATACACCTTGTTCTTGTTCCTCGTCTAGCTGCGTTTCTTTAAATTACCGCGAACGGAATATAACTCAGCCGGCCTTAGTTATCACTGTTCCTCTTGTTTTTGAATTTCCGCGAATATTGCGCTCAACCCCATGCAGAGCGTAGTCACTGCATACTTTCCATCACGGCGGCCACGACGCGTTTTGGCGCTTCTCATCACGGCTCGCCAGCCAGCGCGCTAACGACGAGCATCTACACAATTTCAAACCACCGCTGCTCTTTTCATTACCATACAATCTGCATAAGACAATTACGAGAGCCCGGGGCCCCAGAACCGAAGAAAAAGTACGTGCAAAATACAAGTGCACGATTTAAGCGAGTTCTGTTCTGTCACCACTCGGCACGACACAGCGTAGTTATGCATGGGTCGTAAGGGAAACACCCCACTTCTCCGCTTGGCGGCCACAGCATACGCCTTCAATAGAAGAAGGCCTAACTACTGGCTCCGCTAACGCGATTGACCAACTTTCCTCAGCACAGAACGATGCGGAACGTTAGAACACTAAGAAAACGGAGCGGAGCGCCAAATGAATTGCTGGGCGTTACTTTCACCGTTTTCACTTTATAAGGGGTGTGCTATACGGATAGCTCAGCCGTCTCGTTTCTCAGTTTTTGAGAAATGTGGTACTTGCATGTGCACCATCGCGCCTTTTTAGTTTTTCTCATATGGTGAGAACCTCGCTTCTGGGGTCGTCGAAATGAGCTCTTCCGGCGCCACAAGCTTGTGCAAAACCACGGAAGTGTCTCGCGATTCTCGTGGTGCTTTTCTCGTGGCGTTTGACGCCCATTCAACATCCCCCCCAACGCGCGGCGTCTAAGTATCGACGATCGTTTGTAGCTCTGCAAAGCTCCGTGTTCCTCCCGTTTTTTAAATTTTTTTTGTGGTCAGAGGGTTTTTTTGCGGTGGCGTTGAATTGAGGGCTGACGACTTCGACAGCCCCCCCCCCCCCCCCCCCCCCTCCCCGTCACAGTTATTTCTTAAGTCACCCTTTCCTTTTTCTGGAGCTTAACTGAAAAGAGCCCCAAAAAGACTCACTCTTTCACACACCAAATGACAGTGCTTCAAACGTCTGAGCCGGCAACCAGAGGTAGTATGGGTCACGCACAGTATAAGGCCAGATGCCGGGCAACTTTATTACCTGTTGCTTGGAAAATCTGTCTCAAGGGAATTGCCCTCCCGGAAGCATACAAAGATACTCGGCAAATGGCTTTTCAATTGCCGCGCTGTCGCCGCCACCTGGCCGGTGGTTTCGTTTCAGTAACCGCTCCCTCGTCTAGCAGCCCTTATTTTTATTTACGCTTTTTTAGGCTATATTCCCCGCGAGCTGTGTTCCACTGTTACTCTAGCCCTGGGTTGGTCGGTCGATTACAAAAAAGTGGTCTCGTAAAAGTGCATTCCAGACGTGTTACTCATTGACAGGTAGGTACTTATCCAACCCCCAAGAAGCACTACATTCCTTAACTGGGACATGTTCGCTTTTTAAGTATCTTTGGAAATCGTTCGAAGTTTTTAATTATTGCGAAAAGCACGCAAATTGGTCCTGTCTCTATTATTCAACTCAGTAGAGACTTCTACAGTTTCGCCGCGCATTTCGTTCCCGCTACAGTCGACGACGAAACATTTGTTCCTTATGTTGAAAAACATTGCTAATTTCAAAGGCATTTAAATATTCTCTTGCTCTTACAATTGTATAAATAGAATAGTTGAATTTTCTTGAATTCAATTCAACTTGATCAATTGAATAGTTGAACTAATTACTAATTAATTGATTATTCAACCAATAAGTCAGTATAGTTATTAAGCAATCAATTAAATGATTAATTAAAATTGTTTATCACGTACATAATACTTAAATAATTAATTGCTTAATAATTAATTATATTGATAGTTAATTATTATATATTGCATTGATTGATTGATTGATTGATTGATTGATTGATTGATTGATTGATTGATTGATTGATTGATTGATTGATTGATTGATTGATTGATTGATTAGATACATTCTTCTGCAGTACCAGTCAAATTACCGTTTAATCGCTATCGGTCAATTGATCAATCAATAATAACAAGGAAGTTAGGCCATAGGCATTATAAGTTCCCGAAATTATTTCCCGGAATAATTTTTCCGTTGGCGGCACGTTTGTCACCCCGTGAACATGCCTGTAATCCGAAAGTCATGCCGCTCGGAATGTAAGTGGTCCGCGAATTGGTTTTTGGCAAGCTTTGTTGAAAAGGCACCCGAGTCCGCGTTTCTGGCAAACGAAAGTGAGCTGGGCAGGCGGTAGGCCCTAAAAAAGACAAATACGTGGGCCCTCACGCCAAAAAGACGTAACAAAGACAAGAAATGTGCACGGCAGCACTTAAAAACACGTGCTCTGACTAACGCGAGGATATGCAAGGTTCAAGACACGGGGTAATGTATATATGTACCGTCATGCTATCCCAGGTACAGCCTCCCAAATTTTTAATAATATAGCGGGAGCGACGACCGACCGGCATGTAAGCGCCTTATCACGGTGTTCAGCGGCGAAATAGGCGAGAGTATGCGCACGCGCATACGGCTATCTGCTGTATGAGTGTCGTCTGCTACGCCGTTTCCTTAAAAGTGGTAGACCCCCTGCCACTGGATCTGAATGCCTTTGTGCCCCACGCTGCCTAGCTAGCTTTGGCGGTAGCGAAACGGCCTTGCAAGATAAGAATAACGGGGGGTGTGTTGCCCTGAAAAGAACAGCGGTGCACATGACGCTGCCACAACAGATAGTTCCATGCGCGTGCGCATACCCTCCCCTATTTTGCCGGTGAACACCGTGATAAGGCGCTGACATGCTCATCGGTTGTCGCTCCAGCTATATTATTAAAAATTTGGGAGGCTGTACGTGCGAAAGGGGTTGTCTTTGCATTTCATTTGAAAGTCACATAAGCTTCACTCCCAGTTCTGTTAAAAGTTCAGTCTCGTTGCGTTCCAATGCAAAAAGGGTGGGGGGTTCAATCAGTTAGCGTAGCGTGAAATGCTAAGATCTCACTTTCCGGTAAAGCAACGGCTGTCATTGCCTAATCCACATCATGAATCGTTCCTCTTAATTCTCATGTGTGGTATTCCTTTTTGTGGGCGCGTACGTGCGTGCGCGCGTGCGGTTTTGCGTCGAATTTCAAGGTTTAGAGGTTTTTACAACGCCACGCAAAGCCAGAGTACCTATATAGTAAATACCCGTAGCGCGTGAACAGTTCATTACTGTACGATATCCGCATGCTAAAAAAAATTAAACCTAGCGTCAAGATACAACCACTCGAAAAGGGTTTCCCTGCTCATTGCTTCCTGAGCTCACGTATACGCCGTTGCCGCTTCGTCTGGACACAACAACAAAAAAGGAGGAAACGAGCAGAAAAGTAGTCTCGACCGAGTTGTTGTGCCCTCCATAAAAATTATGCCTCTTCCCCAGAAGAACAGACAATTTTCTTCCCTTTCTCCCTAATCCGAATTCCCGACATCGCCTCAGAGCAAACCACCCCCGCGCCATTACATCCCGCCTCCCCCTTTGTTAACTCTCGTTCTGCTTGCAGATATACTTACATGAGCTTGGATTCGGTGCCCTCCCTCTTCCCTCATTTGATGGGTATTTATTTTCTCTTCACGGCACCACTCCCTTCGCGGTTTGTTTACGGACGATAAGTGCGGGATATCGGAGGCTCGGTCGCGTTCCTTCACATCGCCCACGCTCGGAATACTACCTCCTTTTCCTTCGTTTGGCCAAACATCCGCTGAAGCACACCGCCCTTTTCGTATTTAATGCGCTGGACTTGGTCCGAAGCATTATATTTCGTCGTATAGACTCTGAAGGACGTTATAGGGATTGAGTGTACAAGCACTCTACTGCTATTTTGTCGTATCCTATAGGGAAAAAACAAAAAAAAGAACATTACCACTCTGTACAAGCCTTTGATCTGTGCCGTAAGTATTTGAAAATTCGGACTAACCCTAAATAAGTTAGTCTCCTTTGAATTCCTTGAATTCTCGGTTAAGCCACTGCATCTTTTTACGAGCTGGGTTGTTTATTTGCAGAAGCACTCGAACTTGAGCCAAAAGTAACTTGATTGTTATACTTCCTTACCGCTTTAGAGCGTGCCTCGGGCTTACTCAAGGCGTGCACCGGAACGACCGGCTGCTGAACCCGGGCAAGTATGTAGCCCGTGGTACGCGCTTTTCACTTTTATTGATCGCTCGTATCCATGAATTGCAAACTGGCGCCGAACTTTCTCAAACAAAGAGCTCTCGAGCGAAGAATAAATAATCTCAACGCAACATGGCCTGCATGTTTAATGTATACTAGAGCACCGAATAACAACTCCTGCAAAATTTATAGAATAAATACCTCCAAAGTGAACGGAGCTTTCAACCACCGGTGCGTCAGGACATCCCAACAGCGAACTTGAAAAACCAGTAGAACAACAGCTCTACCCTGCCATCGCCGTCAGAAAAAACAGTGCCTCCTACCCGGACCAGGTCACCGAAAAGTCATGGTGAGCGTCGACGACCAAGCTCTCGCTACTCTCATAGAAAGTTTCAACAACTTCTGGTCTACGGGCAACATACCAACGCAGTAGGAGACGGCTGGGTGTTTTTACCTAAGCCAGGCAAAGTTGGCCTGTTTTGGTATTCAGGGATAAATCTCCGCCTATCAAAAATCTACAGCTGATCTCGCTCACATCGCGCATAGGCAAATCTATAGCAAGGGGTAGCGTTTAAGCGCCCCAAGAAGATCGGGGAGAAATACAGCCGGACACTACGTAGTTGTCGGACACTACGTTCGGTTTAAGACGACACCTTGAAATGCCCAGGACGTGCTAGTCCCTCTGAAAGAGCCGGTCTTCTTCACTCTCACAAGTCACTCCCGGAGAGTCATCCTCATACTGGACCTAAAGGGGCCTCGGCCAACGTGGAACACCAGGCAATCCTCCGGAACCCCAACAATTCAGGGCGCTGAGAAGGAACTCACGACTACATCATCCACTTTCTATCTGACCACAAAGCCACAATAAACAGCGGTAACGTCTCGTCGGATCTAATCGCAGATGGACGTAGATGAACTCCCCAAGGCTCCCTCTTCTACCCACTCCTATTCAATATCACGCTTTTTTAATATCCCAAGACGGCTAGGGAGCACGGCTTATCTAGGCCACGCGATCTACGCAGATGACCTGACCCTGTGAATGGAAGCTGAAGCTGACTCACTCGAGGGCTCGCAAGACATTCGATACCTACAACTGGCAGGCAAGACAGTGAATCAATGCCCAGAGGAGGGCGGGCTCGCTTCTTGTTCACCGCCATCAGTACCTTCACCTCTCACGGCGGCTGGTTATGCGCATGCGGCAGAGGCCTACTCTTCTCCGGCGCTGCTGTTCCCGTTCACCGTCGCGCGCTCTGGTTTTGCCAGCAATTTTGTGTTCCTCACAGTGATTTTCTGTACCTCCACGAAAGAATAAAAACTATGGTTTTGACTAAAAAAACCCGGGGCAGGGACGCGAATTCAACCCAGGCACGCACGGTGAAGTACAAGTGCTTAGCCACTACGTACATAGACCACGGCTTCCGAGACACTGCCAAGGGTACGAAGAGGAGAAATAAAAGACAAAACGGCCGCCCATAACTCGTGGCTCAATTGATTTATTGATTGTATGGTTTAACGCGCCGACGCAACGCAGGTGATAAGGCGCGCCGTAGTGGAGGGCTCCGGATTAATTTTGACCACTTGGGGATTTTTAACGAACTTGTGGCTCAACAGGGCGCCAAAGGAAACCATAATGTTTTCGCATTCAGTCACGCAAGGCGGCCCCAGTGCCCCGAGAAATTTTGTCACTAGCCTTTCTCGCATGAGCGAAGAGGCCGACATGTTTCTTGCTCTTTGATATGGATAAATAACTCAAGGACATAAAACGAATTGCTTAAACATAAATCAAGGTAAGTGAAACATTTTATTAACGACTTTTGCAACAACCATTAGGCTTCAGAGCAAGAAAAGAAAAGGACACTCCTTTCAGAGGACGAGAACAAAATTGAAGACATGTGCACCCAGAAAACGCAACACACAGAACACGAAATAACTTCCACAACACATCCAACACATCGTCGACGTAAAGCCCCGATGTAACTTGATTTATTATTCGTGTTCCAAGAGTTCTTCATCTATAGGGCACCAAAAATGGGATGAAGGCAAAACGCATAGTGGCACACACAAAAGGGTGACTTCATGTGGCGGGAATTCAGGCACGTCGGCTAAAATGAAGCCAGCCCGTATATGCGTACGTGTCAAAGAAAGTGATGGTATGGGAGAAAATAGCTGTACAAAGACAAAGCTGTCAGAGCGAAGTGAGCGACCATAACCTTGTTCAGCGGAGCGTCCGGGAGTTTATACCAGGGAAGGAAGGAGGTTGTCATGGTAACCGACGTATTCCCGAAATAGGACAGCCGAGTCGCCGCCGATGTTGGACGTCAAGGTTCTGGTCGTCGTAACGTTGACACCGGCTTGCGAGCAAGGAGCGTTCTCATAGAGATTGCCTTGACGGTGTGGTGCACGTATTGAACACGATGTGAGATTAGGGCTTCTGTAATTGTGAACTCAATGGCTATATTTGGAGCATGCAAAGAAAAGTTAAAATTGCAACAAAATCCGACCGAAACTGTCGACTTCGGGAAAGCTAGCGGTGAACAATTTTCTCTGCGTTATAACAAACTAATATTCAAAAAGAAACCTTATATGTACCACCAAGCATCTAACAGTGTCTGTGAAATCGAGTCCGAAACTGGTGCTGAAGAACATTCTTTTCATCCTTCCAACACGTCGAAAACTTCAACATCTGCCAGGCAGGGGGGTAGTGGTGCAGACGTCCAACTATCGGTTGTGTTTACAAACATTCAGTGTGTTAAAAAATCGGTAATTTCTAAGCGCAGTAATCGATTCGTGCTCAGCTGATGTTATTGTATTAACGCAAACATGGTTGTCTAATAAAATACGGGACAGCGAGATTCTGCAAGGATCAGAGAATTCGGCCCGGCCTGGCTCCCATTCATGGCCAAATATTGTGCAAGAAAGATATAAAAAAACTTGGCACGTACTATAAAAATTAAGACGGTAGCTGAAGCTGACAAGAAAAACACATTTCTGGAGGTCAAATTTGGCGCCAACACCACAAGGCGATCGAGTAACGTTGATCCAAAAGCGAGCGAAAGGCGGATGTCGAGCTAAAGACATCACACAATTTTTTTACTGTGTCTATTTATTTCTTTCAATCGCTTTTATTAACATAGCTGGGCTCTCTGTTTCAATGCAAGCTTATTGCGTTATCACCTTCCCTGCCGCCACCGCCGCCACGCCATCGTCTGCTGCTATGTTACAAGTTTATGGCGTGATCACAGAAAAAGACCGCCGCGACCATCGCTTGTATGACACATAAGAGCAGCGAAGCGCCACGCCTGATAACCGCGGAGCGCACCGATGTCGCCGATTCACTCATTCGTCAAGCTCGACTGCAATCAGCGCTGTAATGAACTAAATAGTCACTTTTCTTGTTATTTTTCTCATTGAGTTCGATCATGTGACCCAACAGCTTACAAGGACAAGTTGGACAATATGCCATGCATTGGGTTCTCTTTGTCATGGAGAGCTTGTACTGCCCTCTTATGTTGCGGTTACGCCAAACAAATAATTTTTATTTCATTGCCAAACATAAAAGCAAAAATACTGCAGGTATTTGTAGTCCATGATCGCTGACTTGAAGCAGTTGAAACTATATTTGTTTCGGTTAGGAAACATGCTTAAACAGCGCGCATGCGAAACTGCGCTGCTGCAAATTGCCGCACATTTCGCGGCGCCGTAAGCCGGGGCAATATTGTGTGCCCTATTTTGCTTGTATTTTGCGGCAAAAAACAGCCGCCATTTTTCAAGCTGTACGTAGCATTACGTCACTTTTCGCAGGCTGAAGTTGCCAATGCATGATGTAATCGTTCCAGCAACTGTTTAAATTACGTCACGCCTTCTCAGCCAATCACAGAGGGGGTGTGTATTACAAGCTAGCATGTACGCGCCGAGTCACGTGGTCAGGCGCGAACCAGCTGCAGACAGAGTAATGTTCCAAGCCGGAAGCGGAGGACAGCAGCGGCGAACGCGGCGGTTTTTTAACACGAAAGTGTTTTATTCCGAGATTCAGAAATATTTCACTTACGTCATATCGGTAACGGATATGACGCCAGTACAACGGGTGTAGCCCTGCACACAGGGTCTTCTTGCGGAGAAGCAACCTTTAGTCCTGAAGAGCACGTTATACTTTGGTTGTTCGTTCTCGGGTTTTATACTTCAACACGAAAGTGTTTTATGCCGGAATACACCAAGATTTCACTGTCGCGATATCCGTCACGGAAAGGACGCCAGTACACCTTTGCCGAAACGACTTGCCAGCAGGACGTAGCTCACCAAGCACACCCACAAGACAGCAGCTGCCGGCGCGCAAGTCATGCTCAGCTGCAGATTTCGCTGCGCATTTCACTTTCGTGTTTTACCGATTCCTGTGAAAGAGGAATCAACCACAGTTTTTTTTTATTGATTGGACGAACGTGGCCGTCGGAGAAGCCGAGCCAGTGTAGCTGTTACACGGAAGGTCACGTGATGCGTTGCCAATGGTACGGCGTAGCTTCGGCCAAATAAAGGTCACATCTACCGCTACAGCGAAAGCGCTAGACGAGATTAGGGAAACTTTGCATTAAAACGCTGCTCAAAGCCGCTGAAAACAGAAAAATGGGGCAGAGCTCTACGCAAATTTTTCAGTAGGGATTACGGACAGGCCATGGCTGGGCAGCACGGGAAGTACTATGAAGCTCTGTCGGAATCCCAGTCGAATCACACTCACGCGGAGCTTCGAATGGGGCTAGTTGGTTTTAATTCGAACCATAGCTGGCGCTAAGCGGGACATGGACGAAGAATTATACAGACGAGTGAGGCGCACTACTTGTGGACTTAGTGATTGGTAGCTTAGCGATTGCGCAATTCTCGTTTCTGTAATTTTTCGTCCATGTCCCGCTTAGCGCCAGCTATGGTTCGAACTCACGCGTTAAGCGTTGATGGCTCCGGTGCCAATAGAGAGTGAGCATGGCAGCTGTGCAGGTAGCACATTCTCTCTTTAGCTGAAGATAATCGTGTTTCCTCCAATCGTGTGGGCCTGGTGATAACGTGATCGCGCTGCTTAGCCACCTGCTATTTCTCGCCTTCTGAGCAAGTAAACGCATGCAACTACGTTCCGCGAAGCACTGGAAGTACGTAATACAAGCCTTTGCATGCAACATGGTGTCCCCGAAGAAAACTCTAGAGCAAGCGGTGGCTGATCATGAGTGTACACGTGTTCCTGACAGAGAACGCCAATCTTGAAGGCGCTAAAGCCCGCTGTCGTGCACTACAGTTACCATAAAACACTCATCGTTGCCCCATACAAGGATAATAAAAAGAGTGCAGAATCGTGCTGTTCGTGCGTGTGTGCAAATTGTAAAAAATTTAGTTTAATAACAAGGCAACATCGTTAATATCTTAAACATCTCTTATACCCTAAGAATTCCCTGTGCAATATACTAGAATGTCACCTTAGCTGTCGCACTCTACTCGGTTTAGGTCGCGCGTTTCTGGAGATTGTTTCCATTTCCGTCGGTGAGTTACAAGAAACAATCACATTATTTGCGATTACCAGTAGCTGCACTTGATGGAAGGAACGGAATTGCGAGATACTAACAAGCATGTCACATTAAAACTCCTGCAGTGCAGCTTCCTCCATTGTTAATAATTTCTTCTTTTTGTCTTCTTTATTTATGCATTTCTACGTTTTCTTTAGTCAATTCAAGCTGTTTTTGACGAGGCAGGTACCTTTCAATGATACAGATACTAGATACTTATTTTATAAATGCTACAACTAGCAACCACCAAAAAGTGAGCGAAAAGTGTGCTCTTGTCTTCTCGTAAACATGCCTAGCGATATTTTCTTTCTGCCGCACATACCTAGAAAAGGCTAAGCGGTTACACTAAACGTTTTTTTTTTTGTCTTGACGTAAAGAAGGAAGAAAAGTAGTTCCCTCCCAGATGACTTTCCCGAGAAAAGACGAAGTTGTGAAGCTGAATGATTGATGCAAGTGCAGGGCTCTGCTTAAGCCGTTTTTGTAGTCCTGCTAGAGCTTCATTCGTGAACCATCAGTACTACGCTGGCTCTACAAGCCTAAGAATTTCTCAAGGCCCCTGGTCAGTTACTTGAATAGAGGGACCCGCGCTCCTTTTCGCTTTCATCCCTGAGCAAAACAATTTGCTAATGCAGCGCCGGCTTGGCGACTCGACCACTTGTTTCGAATGAAGAAAGTCCCCGCAGTTTTTTTTTTTCTGGCGATAAGTTTCGAATATCGTTGGCGGAGGATAGTACAGCGGATCAGACGCATAGCTTTCCCGTAAAAGGACGCTTACCGCCTTTTCTTAAAGTGTATTAAATTTTTTGTTGCTTGAAAGGGACCTTACCGGGATATTCTTTAAAATAGGGATTCTGTAGCTTTTTAATAAGACGTAGTGGTTGAATTCCCAACTCCATGCATTTACAAAGGACAACGAAATGGTAATAGTGGAAGTGTAAAACAAGATATCTGCGGGAATCTACGACATATTCCGCAGTTTTTGCAAGAAAATTCGCCGCTCATACCACGCAAGAGTTTTTTTAATCTTCCAAAGCGCTAAAGCGTAGCTTCTGTTCTAGCTTCCGATCGAACCCATACTACTAGGGTGTCCCAAAAACAGGAGCACCTGCGGTAACATTGGGGAAGCCTTCGTCCTATAGTGAACACGCGGAAATTAATACAGGCGATAAATATTGTGATAATTATTAAAGGAGCCATGAAGAAAAAATACAACTTCGTTTAATTTGAAAGAACTAGGATTCAGTATCCCACTCAGCTCCATTACAGCCACAAAAGATGTTTTTTTAACGAAAAAAAAAGCAAGAATTATTTAAAAGCTTTGAAATTTTGTGCCACAGTGACGTGTTATGAGCAAGAATGACGTCATACGGGCCAACAATAAAACATAATTTTTAGTGCATTAACTGCACGTTAGCATTCAAGTGATGCGGACAAATGGAACTAGAGGCCCCATTACAGACGTCCAGTCATGCGTCGTCGCGACAAGTTAGTTAAGCGGCCGCTAATCGCACAAACAAGGTTTCGTGACGTAATAGGAAAGTTAGGGGAAATTGGCTAGGGGGTCGCGACTGCTTCACACGTGTTCTTTAATATCTCCGTTATTTGTTCAAAGATTGCGGTGATATTGGTATCATTGTTATCGAAACTAAGCAGTCTTTCTAATAAACCCAACTTGTATTTTGTTGCCTTAGTTGCCTTCCGAAATGCGGAAAGTGACTGTTGTCGACGTCATTCGGAATGGTACCAAAACGGCCACCGCTTCGATTGATTGATTGATTGTAGGGTTTAACGCGCCGACGCAACGCAGGCGATGAGGCGCGCCGTAGTGGAGGGCTCCGGATTAATTTTGACCGCCTGGGGATCTTTATCATGCGCCGAAATCTCGTACACACGGGCGTTTTTGCTTTTCGCCTCCACCAGAAAAGCGGCCGCCGCGGCCGGGAATCGAACCCGCGACCTCGTGCTCAGCAGCGCAACGCCTTAGCCAACGGCCACCGCTTCTCGGGCAAAACAATTCTCGGGCATTTACGTCTGCTTGTGTGTTTGCAAGGCGAAAGCTTAGGGATCATCAAAGATCTTTTTACTCCTACCTAGTGTTCATGACTCTTTCTTCGATATAGGTTCTTGGTCTTCTGGCGCCAATTACTTCGAGAGGCAGATTGGCCCCAGTTCAAGCGACCGCTTTCCCAGCATCAGAGGTCTCTGCGTATCGCCTGCACCTGTTGTACTCACAGACCATCACGTTCACCTGTCATGCGGCACGCATCAATCAAATCCCGCCGTGACGTCTTTTGAGATCGCCTCAGCACGCGACGCACTCTGCGATCACGCTTACTGTCGTTCTTTTAATCTTGTAAACACGCGAAGAGCGCATGCGCAAGGCACGATTAGGACTTTTTTCTGTCCACATCGGTGAGCGCACACAAACACCCTCCTTCCACAAATACGGTAACAATGGCCACGAGACACACGCGTTTCCATCGTAAGGATAGCTTTAACCGTTACAATCATAGCAATAATGGTTGTTATCTTCTCCCTTTCAAAAGGCAGCTGTGTAGAGTAAAAATCGATTACAGAAACTACCGAAAGCAAGAGTAAAAGAAACGGCAGTAAATATTCAATGTCTTAGATGGAACTACGAAGAGACGAAATGCCACAGACGTGGGCGAAACACCGCAAATCTGCCTACAATGTATGAAGGCAGCACTTCGCTTTGAAATTTCTTCAAATGTTGTGGACAGTTGTTAATACTTCTTGAAGTGAAAACTTTGACCCCCATTCGTGCTTTTTTCGCCTTGTACATGCCACAATTTTTTACCTACCTGTCACGGTCTACAACAGAAAGCGATACCGTATCGCAAGCACCGCAATGATCTTCACCGGCTGAGGAATGGAGCTTAATATAACATGAAAAATATCCGATGCCCATTTTATGTCCCCAGTGCTCGCGAACCTCATCTAAAAAGAAATTCTGTCTGTACAACTGTTTTTTTTAAATTTACAAAGGGTTGCAGAAGCTAGTACTAAGCTAAATGAAAAGAGGAACGCGAAAACGTCCAAATTGCAGTCAAGCTCAGCAGTGTGCATAATTTACCTGAGCTTATACAACACCGACAAACCGGTGACGTGGCTGGTTTGTTTCGTTCGTTCACTCGCGCGTTGATAATACCCAAGCGCTGTGTTTATGTCTTGCAATTATTCTTGCGCCTAGTCCGCGCCATCGTTTTTCTTTTCCTAATGTCGTGCAAAGTTTTCCAGGCCTGTACCAAACGAAGACGAAGCATTAGGTAGTACCGTAGTCTGGGAAACTATGACCCATGTGATGATTCGGCTTGGCAGTGGTAGACATCATTCGCGGTCTAGCCCTTTGTGTCACGCCAACAACTCAGCCTGAATATCTGCTCTCGCTTGATATTAAAGTGCATGCACTCCAACTTCTAATTACACCAGCACTGTGAGTAGAAAAAACGCCTTCAACGAAGCTTTGCGTGACAAAGACCCTGTCATCCATCTCCAGCGCACGCAACCAACACGCGAAAACGCTAATCGAAGAACGACCGGCGAGCACTGTGGCACACTCCATGCGGGCGTGTCACGAAACGCATCAGGTTGCCGGCGTATACGGAGGCGGCAGGTTCTCTTCCTCTTTTCCTTTTCCCTTTCCTTTTATATGCGACTGCATATCATTCACTCGCCTTGTCCCTCCATACGGCGTTGTTGTTGTCCGTCCACACCCCTCCCTCATTCTCCTCGCCGTGCGAGCTGCGCTCTCCGCCGCTCACCCCCTCTCCTCTCCAATAGCGAACACTCTCTCACGAGGGGCATTGGATTGTATTGGATTGGGTTGGATTGGCTTCGCTTGGCTTGGCTTGGCTTGGCTTGGCTTGGCTTGGCTTGGCTTGGATTGGATTGGATTGGATTGGATTTGGATTGGATTGAATTAGAGTGGATTGTGTTGGATTGTGTCGCGTCATAGCCGCGCCACGTTGCGTCATACCCGCGGTCGTTCCAGCACCGGCCAAAGAAATAAAGAATACATCATACGCGTTCCTCACACGTTTCACGCAATTAGAGAATCAACCCAACGGAAACACCAAGTGAACCCCCAAGATGCGTCGCAACTCCCCAGGGTTCCCCTCGCGGGAAGGTGGGGTAATTTTCCCTTTCCTTTTTTCTTTTCCCTTTCCCTTTCCCATTCTCTTTCTCTTTCTCTTTTTTTTTCTCTCTCTCTCTCTAAACGCAGACCAGTAAATGCGCAAGAGAACAAATCCTCTTTACACCTGTCTTGGTCACCTTCCCAAGAAGTTGTCTTGTACTGTCGCTGCTTAGAAAAATATTTATTTCCTCCACACCTTCAATACAAACTCCACTGGGACTGTCCTTGCTTTAGAAGATTTACAGCGTGCTCCTTTTCGGTAAAACCCATCGCTAGGCTCTGCAGCTATCCGTGATATGCCCAAAGATACGCACACGCACAGATAAAGGAACACGGTGGACGATATACAGAGTACGTAAGCACACACGTGAGCTCCCTCCAGGATGGACACACAAATCCGGGGATAAGTTTGTTTGGAGACGAAGACAGAAGGCCTTGAAGATGAAAAAAAAGGATCAGAAATAAATTGCAGGAAAGAGGGAACAGAGGCGCGATTCCTGACACGTTCCCGTCAGACTGTTTGTGTTTCCGAGTCTATCTGGACCGACACGGCGTCTCAGATTGCGTCCAGGAGACGCCGTCTTTGAGCTTCGTTTCCGAAGACAAGGAGGCCAGCTGGCGCCCGTCTCTAACCGGCGTCGAGGCTTCCGAACGGAAGCCTTCACGCTGCCCGGGCCTAGCCATAGTGGTTTCTTGCGGCAACATGTTTCACCACAGAAGGAGATCATTATTTATTGACGCTACTAGCGTATAATTCACTCTTTTACCTATACAGACTGCGCGTATTTGCTTTTTTGGATATTTCAATTTTTAGATCGTTCTATATTATATCTATCTATTTTTAATGTTTTTCTTTCTTTCCCACATTTGGTTCCTCGACGCGATATGTTGTGTGGCTGCTATTAAAGCATTGAACGGCGCCGTCTGAGCTGTGTTTTTTTTTTTTTCTAAACGGACGCGGAATGAGACCTGTGCTTCAAAAATGCAGCCGATACGTAGCGACTCCCCGGGCGGAAAACACAGTGTCTAGTACTTCGCCTCAAAGTCACCTACCCTTTGCTAAAACATGGTCTTACAAACCCATTTTAGCTAACAAGCTTCGCCTATTTGGTCATCCTTAAAATCAGTAGAAGTATAAATACTGCGTACGTCGAGCAGTAAGGGCTCTGGTACGTGTAACAGCGGCGCAAGCTTGCCTACACCCGCAGCCGTGGCGCCT
Source organism: Haemaphysalis longicornis (assembly GCA_013339765.2). NCBI lineage: Eukaryota > Metazoa > Arthropoda > Arachnida > Ixodida > Ixodidae > Haemaphysalis > Haemaphysalis longicornis. The sequence continues at coordinate 272,746,369 of CM023449.1, read as the reverse complement.
GACTAAGGCGTTGTGCTGCTGAGCCCAAAGACGCGGGTTCGATCCCAGCCGCTGCGGTCGAAAACACCCGTGTCTCGATATTTCGGCGCGTGTTAAAGATCCCCCACACTCCCCTATGCTTCTTTCCCGCAATGCACCAGAACGTGGTTAATCAAAGGGGCCGTGTGTGCAAATTCGGCGAATGACGTCGCCGAGCATTCAATTAAATAAAGAAGGACATCTGCGAAGTACATTGCGCAATGCAAAACGCCATTCACGCCTTGCCTATTGTCCTGCACAAACGCACTTTTTTTTTACTGAAGAAAAACCCCTTCAAACTCTTAAAAAAGCACCCTATTTTATTACAAATTACAAACGAGGAGCAGTGGGAGGCCGCGCTTTTCAGCACAGACCCTATGACCCAGGCCTCACTAGCCCAGGTAGCCGAAGACGCCCCAGGGATTTACATACATGAATCCTGCCGTCGCCGGAAGGACACTGAAGTCGACCTGAAAACGGTCCCACCCCTGGCAACAATAAAGTTTAATCTGATCAGATCTGATCAAATGATATGTTGGGCTTCGTCATTCGCCCAGTTTGCACGCTTCGTCCCTTCAATTGTTCTCTCTGAATCGCTGTGGTGAAGGCGACCTACGGGGAGTTCTCAGAGTGCAGGTGGTCACAAGCAGAGGTCGGCGAACTCACCCATGAGTCCACTCACTCAGACTCATTTGGACTCAAACTCACGCGTGAATTTGAGTTTGAGTGAGCGCGAGGCTGCTGTGGCATGGTGAGTTTGAGCTTGAGTGAGTTCGAGCCGAGTGAGCCCGACTGAGTTTGAGTCCGATTGAGTTTGAGTACGCCTGAGACCTAGTGAATTCTGAGTCCATTTTGAGTTCTGAGTACATTTTGAGTTTGAGTCCATTTTGAGTTCTGAGTACATTTTGAGTTTGAGTCCATTTTGAGTTCTGAATACATTTTGATTTTGAGTCCATTTTGAGTTCTGAGTACATTTTGAGTTTGAGTGCATTTTGAGTGAATCCGTTTTGAGTTCTGAGTACATTTTGAGTTTGAGTCCATTTTGAGTTTGAGTATGTATTCAGTTTGAGTCCATTTTGAGTTCTGAGTACATTTTGAGTTTTGAGTCCATTTTGAGTTTGAGTACATATGAGTAGCCTAGCAGGCAGCTATGGTTGGCTGTGAAGTTTCATGCGTCGCTGTGGGCTCGGAATTCAGGTTACCTGTGGGTACGGCACCATTCGCGATCCGCATGATCGGTTGGGAGGGAGGGGGTGTCTGATTTTTTTTAATTTCTTGTTGAATTTTCATGACCCCAAGCACTTGCTGTATACCAAGTTTTCGCGGCTGGGCGCGTGAGTGGTAATTGACTGGTGAGGTCATAAAAAAGGGTTGTCTTAACTTTTCCTCCTGACGGATCCACTAAGAGCGTGGGAAAGGGTGGTGGGAAAGCACATGGCGGCGCTGGCGTGCTGGTTGTTCGCCTGCTACTGTTAACGGCTTGATATACTAGGGGTAACAAAGGAAGAGGTGAGAGCCGGGGGGAAAAGGTGGTGGGGGCTGTCCCTTATGCTGTTTCAAATGGAGTAGCTGAATTGACTGGGCAACGCCCCTTTAGACAGAATAATGACCGCATTAGATTGGGTGAAAAGTCAAACTGATGACCCTAAGGCGTGTACGGTATCAAATGAAAGGTCCCGATTAACGGAATCACGTGGGGTAAATAAAAAAAATTCTTCCTGATTTTAGTCATCAGGCAGTCATAATGAGTCATAAATTGGGTTAAAATTCAAAATGACGCTGCAAGGGCATGTGGGGAATCAAATTCAAGATCTCGATATGGGGAACCATTCGGGACAAAAATGAGTTATGGTTATATCATGACTTAGTCATGGTTAGTCATTGATTCGGTTAAAATTCAAGTTCAGAACGCTAGAGCGTGTGGCGTATCAAATTAAAGGCCTGAGGGTAATCACGTGCTTCCTGATTATTATCATGACATACTCAATGTGGGTCATAAATTAGGTTAAAATTCACAATGACGCCACTGGGTGTGCGGGGCATCAAATTGAAGGTTCCGATGAGGGAAATCACGTGGGACAAAAATGCGGTATGGCTATATCATGAGATAGTCATGGTTACTCATTGATTGGTTTAACATTCAAATTGATTCCGCTAGGATGTGATGCATATCAAATTAATGGTCTTGATGAGCGGAATCACGTGGCAGAAATACAAAAATGCTTCCTGGTTATAACCATGAGATAGTCATGGCGAGTCTTATATAGGGTTAAAATTCGAAGTGACCCCGCTAGGGCGTGTAGGGTATCAAATTTACGGTCTTGACGAGGGGAATCACGTGGTACAAAAAAAAGGCTTCGTGGTTCTAATCTTGAGATAGTCATTATGAGCCATGGATTGGGTTAAATTCAAGGTGAGGCCACTGAAGCATGTGGGGTGTCAAATTAAATGTTTCAGTTAGAGGAATCACGTCGGACATTTAAATAATGCGTCCTGGTTACAGTCATGAGAGTCATGGTTAGTTTCATTTCATTTCATTTCATTTATTATACCCTTAAAGGCCCGAAGGCATTACATAAGGGGGGGGTCATGAAACAGTGTTTACAGAATTACAAATGAACCTAGATATTGTTGAAAACACAAAAACAAGCAAAAACACAAAAGCACTAAAGCACCAGAGTTTGAAACATTGACTAAGGTAGGAACATCGCAAAACAAGTGTTACATAATTTTACAGGGTTAACAATAGGTCGGAAGCAGCACACAATGATTAAGTTGAACAATATATCTTGCACAAAATATGTGTTACAGCAGTAGAACTTGAAGGTTAATCTTGAGTGAGAATATTTGCTTCTAGTTTATCTCTAAAACGTTTATTATCAGTGCATTTGGCGATGTCGTCGGGCAACGCGTTCCACAGTGTTACAGCGTTAGGAAAAAAGGATGAGCTAAATGCTGATGCACTGCCGGTAATGGGGGCTATCGGACGACTGTGATTTAAACGGGATGAAATTCTGTAAGGCGGCTTCAGTAAAGAGTGCCTAGATTGCGGCCAGTGAAAGAATTTGTGGATGAGGCATAAACGGGCAATGACGCGGCGCGAATGGAGAGTCGGGAGGGAGAAGGATAGCTTGAGCGCGGTGACACTGATATGGTTGGAATATTGCGAGGTGATAAAACGTGCGGCGCGGTTTTGAATGGCTTCAATCTGGAGGGTTAGATATGTTTGAGATGGGTGCCAGATGGCTGAGGCGTATTCCAGTTTCGGTCGCACGAAGGTTAGGTAAGCAAGTTTTTTAATTTCAGGAGAAGCAAGTTTTAGATTGCGCCGAAGGTACCCGAGCGTGCGAGAGGCTTCCGAACAAATGGTATCGATATGCGTCGCCCAAGTTAGAGATGAGGTCAAGAGCACGCCGAGGTATTTGTATGAAGTGACTGAGCTGATTGGAACAGAGTTGATATGATAGGTGTGCTGAGATGTGACATGTTTCTGTGTGAATGACAGTGATTTACACTTTGTTAAGTTTATTGGCATGTGCCATTTGTTACACCAGAGGGAGATGTTGTCTAAGTCAGTTTGCAGGGTGCTATGATCGTTAGTGGCGGCAATAGTTGTGTACAAAACGCAACCATCAGCAAAAAGTCGGAGTTTTGAAGTGATGTTTAAGGGTAAGTCATTTATATAAATTACAAAAATTAGAGGCGATAGACTTGCCCCCTGCGTGACACCGGATGTTACGTTGGATAGATCGGACTTGTGATGATTAGCAGAGGTAAATTGTGTGCGTCCCTTCAGAAAGTGTTCTATCTACGAAAGTAAGTTAGAAGGAATGTTTAAGGTAGATAGTTTAGCAAGTAAATGGTTATGGCTAACCCGGTCGAAGGCTTTTGAGAAGTCTAAAAAGACAGCGTCTACTTGAAGGTTAGTGTCCATTTGTTGTAGTAAGTCGTGGGTGAATTCTGCAAGCTGTGTTTGACATGAGTAGTGTTTGCGAAAGGCATGCTGGTGCGCGTAAAAATAGTTAACAGATTCCAGGAGAGCCATTAGATTAGAAGTTAGGATGTGTTCAAGTAGCTTGGAAGGAATACTCGTTAGAGAAATAGGGCGGTAGTTGGTTTCTAGTGAGCGGTTACCAGCTTTGAAGATAGGCACATTCTGAGCGATCTTCCAATCGTCTGGTACGACGCCTGATTGTAATGACTGTGTAAATAACAAATAGAGGATTAGGCTTGAGAAGTGTGCGGTGTTTTTTAACAGTTTGCTGTTAATCTTGTCCCAGCCTGCCGACGATGACAGCTTCAGATTACTAATTAAGTTGGTTATTCCCTCAGGCTGATCAGTATATCTGGGAAGGTGTCGCATGAAGGAGGTTCTAATTGGGGGATGTTTTCGGAGCTAGAGGTAAACACGGAGGTAAAATAATTGTTCAGTACGGTTGCACATTGATTGCTGTGTATGGGTTCACCCTCAGCACTTGTTAGTTGTAGTTGTTCGCACCTAGACTTGGGTGATAGAATGCGCCAAAATTTGTTAGGATTCGTTTTAAGAATTGATAGTAGATCAGAAGAAAAAAATTTGTTTTTTGCTTCGGTAAGTGCTGTAATGTACTTTTTGGCGTACGTGTGGTATTTATCCCATGTGGTCGGGTTGTTCTTTTGATTCGCTAATCTGTAGAGACGTTTTTTTTTCGGTTTAGAATGGATTTCATTTGCCTACTGAACCACTGATTGTTCGAGTCGCAGGTCACAGTCAGCGTTGGTATGTATTTTTTCTGTAATTCAAGAAGTTTGTTTTTATACAACTCCCAATTAGCGTTCACGGAGCGGGCTAAATATGCGTTACAAAAGTCGCTGTCAAAAGTAGCAAGCTCATCATTATTGGCATCATAGTTCCCTTTGTTAAAATCCGTTATTACTTTTTTTGCTGGGAGTTTCTTTCCTAATGGCAGTGCTATGGTAATATGGAGTAAATCGTGGTCACTGAAACCGGGCAATGATGTCAGTTTGACTGGTATGAATTCCATATGATCCTGCTAGGGTGTGTGGGGTATCAAATTAAAGGCCTCGTCGAGGGGGATCACGCGGGACAAATGTAAAAATGCTTTGTGGTTATAGTTATGAGGATATAACAAAAGGTATCTTTCTTTAATTGCTGGGTCGGGTTTAACTATAACAAAAGGTATCTTTCTTTAATTGCTGGGTCGGGTTTAACCATAATTCCCTGCCAACCCGTAAGGCAGTTGTGCTACATACATGCGAAGGCTTGTCCAGAGATGTCCATCAATGCGGTATATAGTAATAGAAATATTCGCGTCTAATTGCTGAATCATCGAGGCAGGATGGCATGGGGTAAAATCAAAAGCCATGCCAAGCTCTCGAACTTAAATCACCAGACTCAAAAACTCTCTGCTAATAACTGCCATTCAAACGTTACTTCCTCCATTTCCCCGTGTCCCAACAAACAAGCAAATCCTTCGACACATATGGTGTCGTGGAAATTGTGGACGACCATAGGTAACAGGGGGCATCAGAGCTTATCAGAAAGGCGATTTTCACATTTGTTTATGGATAAGCCTTGGGGCCGCGTTTCGTCTACGTAATTTCCTTCCCACAGTGTACCAACGTGCACTCGAATCCAGAATTGGCCAATTACACGTGAGACAATAACTCCTTGCTAGAGTGTAGGAGATCGAGAGGCAACAAAGCCACCAAGACATAAACAGACATTGCGACAGGAGGAAAACACTTCAGAAAAATAAGCAAGCGCAGTTTGTGTGTGCGCTCGAACTGATTTCATTACAATAAGAAATCAGCGCAAGATATCAAAACTAGCACATGATAACAATGTAAAGGAAAAGAATTGACTCGGGCTCTGCAGTTCTCCAACGACTACATGTCAAACACAATGAAAGAACAGATGACTGACGCAACACACACACCACACACACACACACACACACACACACACACACGTACACGCACACGCACACGCACACGCACACGCACACACGCACACGCACACGCACACACACACACACATCTGTGTGTGTGTGTGTGTGTGTGTGTGTGTGTGTGTGTGTGTGTGTGTGTGCGTGTGTGCACGCGCACACGCACGCGCAGACGCACGCGCACACGCACGCGCACACGCACTCGCACTCGCACACGCACACGCGTGCATGCTGGAGGTTAACAGCTGGGTACGGTGGCGGTAATTGCTTACAACGATAGCGTGGTGCTTTTCCAAGCTACGAGAGCTCATCCTACCTAGCAAATGCTAATAGAAACTAATACATGTGCCTCAGCAAACAACGAGGCACTTTTCTGTTTGTCCCACGTGCTTTCCCTCCTCGAGACCCTCAATTTGATACCCCACATTCTTTAGCACCACATCTCTCTTAATTTTAACCCAATCTGAGACTATCCATGACTCCTGTGTTACACGGTTCGCCATTTTCGATATTTATTTCTTTTTTTTTTAGTTTTTTAACATTTAGTTTGGTCAATTGCCGACATTTACGCTTTTATAATGATTACAGGTTGAACTTCCGTGATATATGCATTTTTGTGTAAATGCAGGGCGTTACACGATCCTGGCGGGGTTAGGAGAAGGGGGGTACTCGGCAAAGAATGACGCATTAAAAAAGGAAAGGCATATCCATGAACGCCTCACGCTTCAGAGATTCCCGGGGACAGTTCGCTTTGACACAAGGCGTTTTTTCAGAATGCAGAGCAAGACTGCACGCAACCGTAACCATAAACAGCTTCGACGTAAATGAACGGAGCAATGAGCGCAGGTCCCCTCGCCCAATCTTGCTTGTTTCAACCCTGGGACCCAGCACACCATCGAGCCTGGACCGGCTGTGTCATAAACATGAACACGGAGCCTACATCAACAGTTTGCTATCCAATATATACGTACAATTGCTTGCAACCAGCGCTAGTCATCATGGGCAGCAGGTATAGCTGTATTAAATCTGCAACGAAAATTGTTTCCGACCTCACTGGAGCTACGGTGTCATGTCGTGCCGAATACTCACGAAGTTTGAGCTCACGAATTTGCACCCATAATATTTTTACCACCCGTGAATTTGAAAACACTGAATGCTAATGAAATCAGAGTCCATCTGAGCCCGAGTAAATTCCTAGCACGAGAGAGTTGTGAGACCATTGGAGTTCTGAATTCATTTTGAGTTATCAGCCCATTTTGAGTTCTGAGTTCATTTGGAGTGTTGAGTCCATTTTGAGTTTTGAGTCCATTTTGAGTTTGAGTACATTTTGAATGAGTTTTGAGTACATTTTGAGTTTTGAGTCCATTTTGAGTTTGAGTACATCTTGAGTTTTCAGCCTACTTTGAGTTTCAGTACACTTTGAGTTTGAGTACATTTTGAGTTTTGAGTGCATTTTGAGTTTTGAGTCTATTTTGAGTTTGAGTACATTTTTAGTTTTGAGTACATTTTGAGTTTAAGTATATTTTGAGTTCTGAGTACACTTTGAGTTCTGAGTACATTTTGTGTTCTGAGTACATTTTGAGTTTGGAGTCCGCGAGTGAGTTCTGAGTTTTGCGCTCAATGTGAGTTTGAGTTTGAGTGAGCGCAGATGTGCTGCTCAGCATTGAGTTGGAGTTTGAGTGAGTGGTGATTCGAAAAAAAAAAATTGAGTGAGTTTGAGTGAGCCGCACCAACTTTGCCGAGGTATGGTCACAAGTTATCTGGAGCCCTCCACTACGTCGCTCAGTATCGCCATCAATGGTGCGCCGGCTGGGCCGTCTGTGTAGGCCTTTCACCTTTCGCTCAAGATAACTAGGTTTACAAGTGTTCAATCTGACCCATCTTTTTGTGGAGAGTGTAGTCTGCGGGTATCCATACGTCTCCACGTCTACCCGTGCACCGACATTCGTTCGCCCAGCACTACAGAGATGGGTGTGGGGAAACACTGTCAGCTTCTGCTGCCCTCCAACTCCCTTCCCCCCGACAAGAGAACCCTCCCACCTTCAATCCTATGACTGCAGGCATTTGTCACAGGGAGTCATTTGAGCAACTCTGTCAGCACATCCAGCACAGTTCTTTGAGCTTTCGTAACAATCAGCAAACTTTCCCTCTACATTTGAAATTAATTAAACAAGTACATTGGATTCGACGAGTCCTGTCAAGTGTGGATAGACGGGTCGGAAATGAGAAAAGTCAGTGTCTTAAATTAGGAACAGAGGTGACGGATTGGTGTGGTGTATAGGTAAGCTCATTTGGTCCGTTTTACGCGGGCGCAGCAGTTTGAAATACCTGGTGGTCGTCTGTATACAATTGAGACCCACACCATAGACGCGTGATTATTCATGCCAGTTTTCCAGACCTATGTCTTTAGGAATTTTCGTTGTAACAAGTGATTTTGGTGTTAGAATTGTGTGTTAGTGCGGTACAGTACCCGTTGTGACATAAAACCAAACCTGTTCTGTATATTGCTGCATTCTTGAAGCGAATGTTTTTGTATCATTGTTACCCGCCGCGGTGGCTCAGTGGCTAAGGCGTTACCGAGGTCGCGGGTTCGATTCCCGGCCGCGGCGGCCGCTTTTCTGATGGAGGCGAAAAGCAAAAACGCCCGTGTGTACGAGATTTCGGCGCACGTTAAAGATCCCCTGGTGGTCAAAATTAATCTGAAGCCCTCCACTACAGCGCGCCTCATCGTCTGCGTTGCGTCGGCGCGTTAAACCCCACAATCAATCAATTTTTGCATCATTGTTTACCTCGCATGTTAATCTTTTGGTTGTAAGCAACTCTAAATTGTTTGTGTGTTAATCTTATGTCTACAATCAACTTGAAGCTGTTTATGTGTATCTGTAAGTGTCTGTTACTTGCAGCCTTCGCGCTCTATTAGTTTTGTAGCAACCGGCGCTGCACTTGTTTAATTGTTTCTGGTTGTTACGTTGTATCATTGATACCAGGATTTTTTGATAATAAATTTATCCTTTCAAGACAGGGAAGGGGCTGCCAACCAACACACAAAATTCAGGACACAGAGGAAAAATGCGGGGCTGGCCGCTGGGGCCTCGAGAGGTAGTGCTTCTGCTTTGAATTCCCGTTAATAAAGATTCCGGAATGCCAGGTATTGATTCACTCGCTTTAAGTATTGACGCCGTATCCGGTCGTACACTGCGCCAGGTAATACCAACCTCGTAACACCAACCAAAAAGGCAAAATGGGTACAGAAACGCTGATGCGGCAATAATACTTGCGTTAAAAACATCTAGCCGCCTCAGTATGCGTCGCGGTACAGCCGAGCTTTGAACTCGCGAGCTGAACAACTTACACGAATGGAAGAACACCGGGGAGACCGCATAGCTGGTGCGATCATAGGCCGTTCGGCGCTCCCTTTCAGTGGACTGGCAGCGCAAAGGAAGCGGACGAGGTATAAATACACCACGCGTGCGTATCCAGGGGTGCGGAAGCGCATGAGGCTTAAGTGGAGAGCACTTTCCCGGCAGATCGATCCCGTGCGAGCTGATTTATCATTTCGCATCGACCTTAGAGCGTGCACGGCAACACGCCAGCTCTGGGTTGTTACATTTCCGCAAGGAAGCCGTTCTGTTTGCCAGGAAAATAGGGATCTGGACGACGTTGTTCAAGCCTGAAAAACATCATGCTTGCATTGCGGCCACACTTTCCCAGATACCGGAACGAGGGGTACACCCGAGTCGTGAGGCATGCATTCGGGTGAAAAATAATACTGCGGGCTTTAGGCATTCTCTTTTGCTATTTTGTAAATGCGTATATTTCATGGTGAAATTGATGAAGTTTTCCATCGGTCGAAATCGACTGACCAACCGTTGGTTGGTCAGTCGATTTGTAACCGAATGGAATCAGCGAGCTCACTAGGATCGGTATAGACGGTCGCACATGCAATGTAGTCATCAAATGAAACGTCCCGGAAGCAGAGGTACAACTTAGCTAATGAATTCTTCATATAACGGTACGTTTTTCCGGATGAGTGTGGCAAGGAATTCATTGTTGTTAAGGATTTGTATTCGTTTATAAAGGCCCTGTATACAGTTGAATGTACGTGCACACCCTTTTGAACATTTTGTGTTGTTTGTCTTTAAATGTACAGGTTTGCAGGTATAAATGTACAAAATTAAATTTCTATCATTCGCGTGTTGTAAGAAAACAGGATCAGAAGACATGACCCATGATAGATGAGAACGATGTATTTACAAGGCCGACCTACGGATACGAACGGCCACAACCGTCCCGGACAGGCTGCGTGCTACCTCGTCACCCCTGTCTCGTAGTCGCTGATAAGTAAACACGGCGCTACGCATATTAAACCTGTAGTCATACTTGATTATAGGCATTACGAAAGCTGCCGGACTATTCCTAGGTCGAGTCGGGGCTTTCGTGGTTTTCTAGCCCAAGCAAGGACAGTATTTTGAAGCACTCGCAACGGTGTACATCCGGTCGCAGTCGTGGAAATCGATCGCAGTGGTAATGTACGAAGGTCTGAGTGCACGCACGATGACGTTTATCGCATTTCTTACGGCAAACTGCCTGGGTGGCAGGGTAAGTATATTCGCTTTTGCTGGATGCTACGAGGAAAAAAAAGAAAAAAAAATTGGGCTCTGTTTTCAGCGATTCCAACTAACTTGATTTTCTGGCATCCATTACTTCAAGCAGAAACGTAGCTATTAATAAATACTGCACTCCATTTAGATCGGCCTGTTTGTGCCAATGTTCGTAACTCAGGGTATTGTAATTGTTGCGCGTTATTGACATTGTTTTCTGCGTTCGTTGTTAGGTCTTATAGGTGACTCATTCTTTTTGTACCGCCTGCCAACACCCCCGAATACAACTAAACAAAACGCTGAGTTTCGCGTGCAGTCAAACCTGGACATAACGAAGTTGACAGAAATTCGCAATTTTTCGTTACATTCAGGTTTCGAGTTAAGGATCTTATGAATGAAGCAGACACGAAACCAGAATGCTATGCTTCAGTGAGGGTGAACTCACCCTTAAAGGATTTATTTCACGGTGAAAAACTGCGTGATATGCGCCTGCTGCTTTACCATGGACTTAGTCACTACACGGCCCTCCGAGGAAGGAAGGTCACTTACCCTTGTATTCACAAACGTAACTTAAGTATCACTTTTGTATTTTGACACTTTTCGGTGCCTTAACCCGTTTCAAAAGAAAACTTATCCTGTAAGGGCGCCTTTTAGTGAACTTGATGCTCTTTGCGGCACTCAAAATTGTTGAGAGGGTGCTGTGAGATACTGTTCCGGGCGGCAGAGTTTTTCTCTCTGGCCGGTGGAGACGGCATTTAAAATTGCGAGCTTGTCTTAAAAAGATCAAACGTTTTGTTTTCTGGCAGCAGAAGGTACCACCGACGAACCGACACCGCAGATGGCTGTGCAGACGCGCGACTACATGTCGACCGGGAGACCTAGCACCTAACCGACACCGCACCGTAGTATGCGGTGCGGGTGAAGTTCACTCAGGTAGTGCATTTCTCCAGCCGACCTTCCAGAAAAAAGTGACAAAACAGTGGTTCACCAGCGCACCGAATTTACTGTATAAAGGTTAACCATTACAACGTCTTAATTACATAGAGGTCGCAAATGCATGGGGTTTAATAAGCTAGCAATGGGGAATCAAAAAACTTCGCTAGATCCAGGAATTCGTTACATGGAGGATCGCTACACCCAGGTCTAACTGTATTTCAAAAGTCAGCCAAAATAAACTTCGATAGCCAAACTAAATTAAAAAAAAATATCTCACGTATTGTACCACACATGAGCTCTGAAAAAGCCGGAAATGTAGATACGTGACACCACGCACATATTCTTGCCGCATGCCACGTACGGATCCGGGACAAATAGTGTTCGCAAGAAGAGTAACAAAATTAAGGGCCTGGTTTCACGAGAGATTGTCACCTAGCTACGATCTAAGCACGAATTTTTCGTGGTCTTGAACATTTACCCCCTCCGAGATCAATCAATCACCCCCGACATAATCCACCACCCTCCGAACGCACGCAGAGTTACGGGCAACGCCCTCTTATGGCAATTTCAAAGCCACATTTTCGCTCCAAACGTTTCGCCTACAGACGTCGAGTCGCCGGGTTAATGCCGGCTTCGTGAGTCTACTTCATTGTGGCTCTCAGCTTGGGTGAAAACTTCTGCCACACCCCGTGTCATGCGTGCCGGGATAATGGCACAAAACGCTTGAGTAATGAACTGAGCAGTCGGCTATTCTTGAATGTACATTTGACACGCTTGACCTCTCCCACCTTCAATAGTTCTGACTTAAGCACTGACGCTTGGAAGTGGCGTACGGACGCAGTTAGTGCACATCTCGGGACATTTTGCATTGCATCAAACACCCACGCAGGAATCGTCGCGAACGCCGTAGGGCGATCGAGATCATTCTCGATTTGTGTCTGCTCTGTGCGCGCTCCTGTTACCCCTTTTCCCCTTTAACTTTCCGACCTTCGCCGACAAGTAACGAGTCCCCTGTTCAGTTCATTCAAATGGAGCCTATGTAAAAAAAAGTGTTAGCATATAACATTTTAGCACGTATTACGTTACGGAAACATTTGTATCTCGCATCTCTCAGCCCCAGCCGAAACGCGGAAGTTTACTAACCATCCCTTCGACTGAATTCGTTTCATCCGAGGCGGACTTTCTGGTCAACGAAAGCACTCAAGCCTTCTTAAGATGAAGTCAAGTTGCTTGCGGGATGAAAGCCAATTCAATAACAAGCGAACCGACAATAGCAATGTTTCTCAAATGCTCGTATGTTCTTCGTAGAGGACCAAAATGTTAATATGCAAGGTGACTCGGGTCTGGTGCTTTGGAAGGCGATGGAGTAAATGTAGACCTGCCAATATATCAGTGTAAGTCCACCAGCTGCACATGCATTTCTTACCGATTGTGCATCGCTCGGAACCCAAATATATGAATTTAATAAAAACAAACCAACAAATACGCTCCCTCATACTTCCTAAATCGAGTTTGGGTTCCTCGCGCTGAAGCTACATCAGCCCTATGACACGGGTTGTGGAGGGCTGGGGGAGAAATTTATACCACCTTAACATGCGCTAGAATGATGCGCACAAAAAATAACTTTTTGCTTCGCCTTCATCGAAAACCTATCTTAGTGGAACCTTTCGTAACTGTTGCCGCTTAATTTCTTAAAATGCCGCCAGAAGCTATAGTGGCGCGGGTGACAGAAGGCGACGGCGAAGTGAATTCTTTTTTTTTTTTTTTTTGCAGTGTATGTGGAATTTCGTTTCGCAACAATCAAGCATCTATGATTTTTTTTATAAAGGAACACTGTAAATATCCATTGTATATTATTTGTTTTATATTTGCGTAATGCCTTGTTCTTGTTCAACAATGTTGACAATGTAGTGGCGTCAGTTTCATCCACTATCAGCGCCACTATCATCGTCTCAAATTGCATCCCACAATCATCATCAGCAGTGCCTGGCGAGGTCAGCGGTTACACGCGATACAGAGATCGAACAGGACTGCGCTCAGGGGCGGTCGCATGTCTACGCCGCTCTCTAAGTTCCGGCCGGGCCTTACGAACCTGAATAAATGTAGGAGAGCCACTGCGCAAAACCGTGTCCACGGCTCCCTTTCCTACGAGTGGTGGCCTGGAGTTTCCGCGCCTGATCTCGGGCCAGCGGCACACCGACCTGGCGACGTGGGGGGACACGCCCATACCGGTGTTCAACGCCCGCCACCTCAGAGGTTGGTTTTTCAAGCTTGAGGCCACCTTCACGCTGATCTACGTCACCATTCAGCCGCTCAAGCACTCCATCCTCTGGGAGACGCTCCCACTACAGTTTCACTGCGTCCTCGCCCTCCCACCGCCCAGCCAAACCCCCTAGGCCGGCCTTCGCGCTGCCTTGCTGGCATGCAACGGCTTCGGGGACGACTGCTTTCGGCCTACAGCACAGGAGGTACCGGCACGGTCAGCGCACGCTTTGCCACCGCACATCGTACCTCCTGCACCATCGGCGTCGTTTCCTGCCACGAGTGTCGCCATCGTAGACTCCACCTCCAGCGCTGCAGCCACACCTAAACCGACAATACTCACAGCCGATGACGTCACGGACGCCGACCTGCAGCAGTCCTCCTCTTCCCCTTCTACCGCCTCATGCGAGGGCTCTGGTGAGCGAGTTTGCCGTGTTACCACCAAATCCTTTCCAACCTCATCGCCCGCTACGCCACCATCGCTCGTCATATGCCCCGCAAAGTTGACAGACTGCCCTGCTCCACTGCAGTCACAGCGTGACTCACTCCAGACGCACATTGTTGCACCCCACACCATCTCCGCTGAGCTCACGTCTCCCGTCCTGCTGCAGTCAACAGTGCCCCCGGATTCTCTAGGATGTCCTAATGCCACACGTGACAACTACATCCCGTCCCTCCGGCTACCAACGCCGCTATCTAAGTTCCGGCCGGTCCTTACGCACCTGAATCAATGCAGGACAGCCACAGTGCATAACAGAATCCACGGCTCCCTTTCCTTTAGACGTTTAGAGTTGGCTGCGAATATATGGCTATTGCGCAGACCTTGTATCACTTTGGCCAGGTGGCTGAATCGAGTCACAGACAGACAGACAGACAGACCAAAATTTCTGGGTTTGAGTAGGCCAAGAAAGTCTATCGTCGTTAAAAACCTTCCGCAGCTTCATACCTCTTGGCCAGTGAGCCACCGCAGTAGGCGGTCAACGAGAGCTCTGGATATATGACACGCATGGCATGTGAGGTAGGGTACATCTATTACGGTCTCCGTAATCACTGAGTGATGCAGCAACATTGCTTAAAGACCGACAATACACAATTTTATTGAGTAACGTTCTTTGCCCAGTTCCCCCTCCAACCCCCCCCCCCCCAGCCGGGGCCGCGTAACGTCCTGCATTCTTATAATTATGCCGACTTTACGAAAGTCGCACATGTAATCGTTATAGTGGCGCAAATGGAGATAACTGGTTGAACACAATTTTGTAAAATTAAAAAAATAAAATAAATATAAAAACATGGTGGCCATCCCACCCTGCGAAAGTGGATTTCCAACGAAGTTGTAAACAACTACAAATGTGGATGGGTGGAAGGTATGGAACGCTTCTCATTGTCTAGGCGGGCTAGTCGCTTGCGCTCGGCGTCTTGGCCAAGAATTGCTCTACTTACTGATCCTAGTCCTGTCTAGCATTCAAACATAATCTTTAACAGAAACACGTGGTGCGGAGAGGGGGGGGGGGGGGGGGTCATTGTTCACAGGCGCCTTATCATCCATAATGCGGTTTAGATGCTTGTTTTGTGGTTTTCTTAAACGAATACTGACCTCTATGTTGCATGCGCTCGGCGTTTTGGGCGAGAACTGCTGTGCCTCCCTCAGTTTTGTGTTTACGATACGAAATTTTCCGACCAACTAGAGGCTAACAGCTTCGCTGTAATACGGGAAATGGCGAACCGTGTAACGCCCTGCATTTCCACAATAATGGAGGTTTTGCGAAAGTTTGACCTGTTGATGTTATAATAGCGTAAATGGAGATATTTGTTCGAACGAAATCTGGAAAAGCCGGACAAATAAGAAACAAAAAAATTACGGAAAATGGCGAATCGTGTAACGCCCTCCATTTTCACAATGATGTAGATTCCGTGGAAGTTTCACCGGTAATCGGTATGATAGCGTAAATGGAGATAATGGGTCGAATGAAACTTTGAAAAACTAAAAAAAAGAAGTTGTGTGCATTATGAGAATATCATCTTAAAGGGACCCCGAAAAGCTTTGTGAAGGTGGCAATCAAATGCATTCAGGTGGTAGAACACATAACGGGGGACTTTTGAGCCAAGTGTGAGCCCCATACGTTGTACAGATAATTTGTAAACAATTTTTGAAGATCGCCTTTCTCAGCCGATGAGCGCGACGCCGCAGCGAGCCGACCGCGGCTGACGCAACGGCGACCGCGGGTGACGCAGCGGCGATCGCTGCTGACGCAACGGCGAAGGCGCCCCCTGATTCGCCCAATCGCCGGCAAGGTCGGCCGCCGGCGGCGTCACTGCTATTGACTTCCGGCTGCTCTTCCTCCTTCCTGCGCGATCCCGAGGCAAAGGCGGCAAAGGCGGGTCCGCAGTGATTGACGCGAGCCTAGGCGCAGGAATGTAGCTAGCTGCTTTGAAGGAGGCAGAGAGGGAGGAGGAGTCGATCGGCAAGTGGGGAGAGGTGCATTTAATTGCTTCTGGCGCAGCTAATACTGAATGTAGATCAATAATTCCAACGGCATTGCATCGCTATATTGGTGCTACGTGACAATACATGCCTTTTGTAACTTTTACAGAAGGCTTTTCTGGGTCCCTTTAAGATGGGTGTTTTGCATTGTGCATGTTACAAGAGAGCAAATGAGTGACGGGGAAGAGCCAAGAAATTTATAATTACGAATTTTGTAATAAAGTCGGGCGCACTTGCCGCAGCCGCACGAAAAAAAGAACGGTTTTGGTATCCTGACAAGCTGTCTGTAGTCAGTAAATTTCCGGAGGAAATTCATTGCCTGGGATATCTTCACTGGCTGGAAAATGTTTCAGGCTCAAAATTTGTACAATAAAATGTGACGTCTGGCGCCAGGGATGAATAAAATCCGCGAGCGATATTGTAATACACCACACAGTCTCGACTGTCACCATCTAATCTATGGCTGCTAGTCGTGGTATTTAGAAGAATGTTTCGTAACTAATAAAAATAACAAGAACCATCGCCATAAATTACAAGGAAGGGACCCCACTGCGATACAGAATAACGGAAATAAACGCGAGAGACACTATCGGCATCAGTTCTGGACAAAGTGCGCATGTTCTCATAAGCTGACGAAAACAGGCTGAAGAAGTGACTCCACTAAATAGCCTAAAAATAGCGTGGCCCTAGTTGTCGTATTATAGGGTAGTTTTGGTATACAAAAGTATTGCATTATCATGAAGATAACAGGTATAAAATATTCTGATTTACTTTGATGTATCGCTGAGTATCAACATTATATCGAGGAGGCACTTTCTATCGAATACGGCCTCAATAAGTTGCTTCTCAATTTGGAATGGTGTCGCTCTGACAAGTTCTCCTTGGCCTGTTCCTTACACATTAGAGCTCTCGCTAGGTGTTCAAGTAGTGGTAAAAGGTCGACTGACCCGACGCCTCTTCTCTCCTCTCCAGGCACTGTGACAGCGCAGATATGTTTTGTTTTATTCCGCAGCTCAACTCTGCCCCTGGATTAATCGCTCCATCAAAAAAACATCCCCCTCGCGAGGGGCACGATCAAATGCAGAGCATTTCTGTGGGGGGCACGCCTACAAGTCGTATGGATTACGTATTGGTTGTTGTTGTTGTAATTGTTGTCTTCCAGCGTAGACATTGTCGATGAAGTCGATGGTGAAACGTGAAACGTGCCGTGAACTCCCTGCCGCGGCTATGACGCAACGTGGAGCGGCTATGACGCAACGTGGCGCGGCTATGACACAACACAATACAACACAATCCACTTTAATCCAATCCAATCCAAATACAAACCAATCCAAGCCAAGCCAAGCCAAGCCAAGCCAAGCCAAGCCAATCCAATCCAATCGAATCCAATCCAATGCCCCTCGCGAGAGAGTGTTATAGCGCCGAAATCGCGCCACCACACGAACGCGTGATGTTGACGTCACGATCACGCCACAGATGTTAGCGACCGGAGCGCGCGCGAACGACATATGTGGTTTAAGCGCGAACCGACCGCGGCGAGAGAGCGCGATGCGAGCGCCCCCACCTGTTCTTGCGCGCGAACCGACTGTTGCTCAGCGCGAACCCAACGCGGCGAGAGAGGGTGTTGCGCACGTCCCCACCTGTTGTGCGCCCGAACCGAACGCGGCGAGAGAAGGCGTTGCGAGCGGAGCGAAGGCGAGGAGGACGCGGGGGTGAGGGCGCACCTGTGGCCGACGGTTGAATGAGTCAAGGATATAAGCCGTGTTCGTAACCTTCCATTCTGTGTCGGCTTTGTGGCGCAGTGGGTAGAGCACCATGTACCTTGCGTTCCGCCCGCAGAGTCGTAGGATCGAAACGTGGCGCCGGTAAGTATTATTTTTTTATATAGTGTAGGGGGAGCGATGTGGACTACGACTACGGACGTCAACGCGGGTCACATCGTAAGTTACTGAAATGCTCTGCATTTTAAAAAAAATGCGGGCGGCTGTTGTTGGACCGCTGATGTCGCTTCCCCATCCTGGCACTCCTTTCCACTCCATTGTAGACCAAGGCGCCCTGTGCATTAATACGTTTTCCGGCTCTTGGCGGCGGACGGCATGCTGCAGCTTGAGTATCTCACCCTTGAGGAGACGGGACAAGCATGGCTCTCCCGACTTCGTAATGTCGACAGATATGCAATTACGTGAAAAGCTTATTACGAGCTGTTTTCCCCTTCTGCATCTTATTTTTGCCAGTTTCAATCCGATCGCTTACATAATTAAAGGTACTTTCGTTCTAAGGCTGATTCTCTCTTCATCTGCAGAGAGAGAGTGAGGCAGAAAAAGCAATGAACAACCTTAGTTTCACGGTGACTTCGAGTACGTCCAACTACACCGTTAAGAAGCAAAGCAGATAAACAAACGAGACCACAATTTAGAAAGTAAATACACAACACTTCTGTCAAGTAAATAAGAAAATACGGCAATCATACTTTTGGTTAGCGGAGACGACTTGGTTTCTATGCAACATTAAAAATGTCCAATATGTCACGAATAATTTATGCGAGAACCGTTACATTTTTGTTATTTCCAAAAATAGCGCGTTCCTACATCAATCCTGGCTGTTCTTTTGAGTCGAACTATTGGTGACGTAAAGTTGAGCAAGACTACAGTTATAACACACCTTAACCTGCTGTTCTTTGTCGAGATCTGGAACATTGGTTGGCTTCCTCTGCCTATCCTAGCTTCCAAATGCAAAGAGCGTCATCTCCCTCTTTCTTTTTTTTATTGAACAGCCATTTTCGTACCTTACTGCTCTATCCATCGCGCCTTTACCACCCGTTCTCCGAGCACGCAGCTTTGTGATTGAACGTGGGCGCTACACAGAGACGGGATATAGGGAAACGAGAACGAAGCAAGAGGTCCTTTGTATGGTTCCCGTCCTACAATAGCGGATGTTCTGCATGCTGTGACAACCGCATCCTAGTGGATCGAATTCGCGGGGCAGGATAATGGAATAACGTGCGCGAAAGAGCAGTGCGACGGGGAAAAGAACGAACCAGCGAGGCGAGGCGCTTTCG
The DNA here is from genome assembly GCA_013339765.2 of Haemaphysalis longicornis. Classification (NCBI taxonomy): domain Eukaryota; kingdom Metazoa; phylum Arthropoda; class Arachnida; order Ixodida; family Ixodidae; genus Haemaphysalis; species Haemaphysalis longicornis. Next base: position 272,727,064 of record CM023449.1, on the reverse strand, counting down.
ATGCCGAAAAGCAGCGCCAACGTCGGCGTTTCCTACGACTATGCGGCACAGCATTCAGCATCCTGTTGGTGCGTGGTTAAGTGCAATTTGTGTGTTCTAAGAATGTCCTGGGCTAATTGGCTGCTCGCTCTTCGATGAATGGGTGTTCGTGATCAATAATAATGGAATACGTAGCGTTAAAACCCCAGGTTTAATTCGTTTTGGAGACGCATATAAGAATAGAGTGGACTATACACCCTTCATCAAAATGGTTATTATTTCGTTATTTCGTTGCACAAACGTCTTGCACTGAATTTTGCCAATTGCTCTCCCTCCCCGAGTTGTCGAGAGTATTGCGGAGTGGGGACTTCGGAAATAAAGAGCTTGCTTGCCAAAGAAAAGGGGAAAAGAGTAAAACAAGTACACCCGCCCCCATAGCAGTTGGCTTGCTTTCGGTTATGAATAGCGTCGACGGGTGCGAAGTTTTTTCCCATTGAATGTGGTGAGACCGCGCAGAGTGCACTGGTCATACCAACTGCACGCATCAAGGGAACACCAGCGTGCTTTGCAACAGGACAGGTCGCAAAAATGTGCCGGCATTCACAGGATCATCTTTGAAGGTTGTGATCTGAAGAAAGAAATAGACTGAGCCTCAATGACCAACTTCTATGCGAGAAAAAATCAGCTAGGGAGCAGTGGCTTTTTACTTAAAACAGAGGAACAGATTTGTGAACCAAGCTTAGAGAAAAGGTGGCTTCCAAATACTCAGGGAGCGCGCTGGGGTGATTCTTGATCATTTAAAGGACTTTGCAAGTAGCCCATTGGGCATAACATGCATTATGTGTGCTCGCCGCTTGTTTGAGCAAGATGTGATGCGTAAATCTGTAGCTGTATTGATTGGGAAGCCTGGGGGACACTATCATTGTAACGATATATACGAGCGTACGTCAACTTACGCGTTAGCCTAACTACCCTTGATTGCTTGGACTGCAAGCAGAATACTAGCATGGTGCGGTTACCGTTCGGTTAATTGTTTTTTGGCTTCACAAGATATCCTCTAGAGGCTTTTGTGGTCGCTTTATAAAAGCAACCGCAGTGGTCACTTTTTAATTAAACGCGATCCTGTTTCGGGCTCTGTGGAAGGTTACTGGTTACGACGCCGTAGCCAGTGACCTTTGAGAGCACGAAACAGCCACGTCACTTCCGCCACACTTCTCTGAACGCGCCGGTGGCAAGCGGGCCTATCTGTTTCAAAAATCGAAGGCTTAAGGCCGTCTCACCGAGACCTTAAGTCACTGCGCAGCTCAACCGGTATACAATGGTTGAGAGATGCAGACGCTAGCAGGCGACAGGAGCAGCTAGGGAATGCGGGGAAGGTGACCCGTGTGCGCAAAATACAAGAAAAAACGCAGAACTCGAAAAATGGCGGCGAGACTTCCTGATCCGTGACGTCGCGGCCTCTCGTGAGCTTTTGTTTCCTCCGTCTATAGATCTATGCTCTAAACCAACGTAATGGTTACAAATGCCCTCAAGAAAGGAGCTAAAAACCGAAGCTACGTGGTGTCCTTGCGCACTGATAATAAAGGGTCGGTATGCCTTTCTCTCTCTCTCTCTCTCTCTCTCTCTCACACACACACACACACACACACACACACACACACACACACACACACACACACACACACACACACACACACACACACACACACACACACACACGCACGCACGCACGCACGCACGCACGCACGCACGCACGCACTCGCACGCACGCACGCACGCACGCACGCACACACAAAGATCCGCATGCAACGATGTTTCTGCGCTTGAAAGCGCACGTCTCGGGTTCCTAACGTCTCGCCTGCCGGAATCGATGGAGTCGATGCACAAACTGTTTCGAGGATGTGCGCTGCTTCGCGAGCACCGGCGGTCGTTGACCGGTGCGCCGTTCTGTCAGAAGGCGGCACTCGTCCACCCAGTTCACCATAAGCGGCAACGAGACTCCACGTCAAATCTCAATATTGCAAGAAAACATGACGAATAGGCTCAGCCGTAGTACAGTTAATTTTTTACTTTATGGAGAAGATTTCTTTTCTTGCAATGGGGCTGCTGCGGAATTGAAAAATAACACTAATTTTGACACCGTCAAACACCTGCTAAAATAAAGGTTCAAGAGTTTCATCAGTAGATATGGTCGAGATGACGTGGAAGCAGATAGGGTGTAACACATGAATTGAAGGCGTAACAAGGAGGAATTGCAACGAGAACAAAAAAAACAAAGTTGTAATTGAGCGAGGAGGAGGATAAACTTTATTGGGAGCATCGTAATGTGGTGTGGGAAAAGGGATATTGTAACAGCTCTTCCATTACTAAAAGCAAAAAAAAGGTCACGCGAAATTTCCAGACTGTGGAGCTGCCTTACGTCCTGTCTGGCTTCATTAGGGGTTGTCGTGCATAGCGCCAAGTTTAAATAACGAGAAAACGCAACAAGGTTTACTGCAACAGCGAAGCTTGGGTTTCGAAGTGTTGAACATGGAGACCGATCAGGTCAATCCCTCCTTTAAAAATCACTTTTCGCACAGCATGAGTGTTGGCGTGCACCAGCAAGTGCATTTGCAATAAATTTTTTGTCTTGCAAGTAGGCAACAAAACGACTTCACGTGTTATTCCTGGGAGCTGGCATAGCAAAATGCCTGCCAAGTTTAGTTACCGGCAGGTAGGTCGACACAAAATGTCAACATGTGTAAAGCAAGCTCAAATATATGGAGTACAGCGACATCACACAGAAGGCCTCAGTAAGCAAGCTGTTTCAACGTTTTTCTATAGTGAAACTGCGGGCTAAGGTTGAAGACATGCCCCCCCGGCAATTTATAATGTCCGCCAGTGTGAACGCCTACCCTAGAAGAGCCTTTATATCGTTCTAGCGGTGCTCAACGAAAGCACGTAATCAAATGCTTTCAAAACAGCTTCCAAAAGTTAATGGCTTTGTGCGCAAAGTTTAAGGGGCTTTCTTTTTACACTGGTACGAACTCAAAAGGAGCCACCAAATAAATTTCCCCGCATTTCCCCGAGGGAAAGAATGTGAAAGTGCGAATGCACGAGTTGAATTTGCGCGGTTCGGTAATGTTCGCGAAAGAGAGATCACACACACACACACACAACTACAAAGAAAGAAAGATGCATTTATTCACAGACACCTATTTGTGTTGTCGTTGTACTTGATTGCTAGAGCGGATCTCAGCTTTGAAATTTCGTGTCAGTACTCCTTTAAGCGGGTGCATTAGCCCTTCTCACGCCCGATTCCTGGCCAATCCCCCACGTGGGTATGTGCCATGTCAGCGGCCAGGCAGCGCGCGCCCATCTCCCCCCGTTGCCAAGGAAGACGAGGAGGTTCCTGGCCAATCCCCCACGTGGGTATGTGCCATGTCGCCCATCTCCCCCCGTTGCCAAGGAAGACGAGGAGCGCGTGCACCCGCAGCTGTTGCTATGTGGACGGACGGCGGTCACCGGAATTCAGGGTCGCCTATAAAGTGCATTCGCACTTATAACCTCGCATGTGCTATTTGTGGCCTCGCAGTCTTCTTACTTCCCTTCGTTCTTGCTTTATGAGCAGCTTACCCGAAGAGACGTAGTATTTCGAAAGCAAAAGCAGTTTCGGGAGCTCTCCTATAGGAATTCAAGTTCACTGCTTTAGCTTCTTCGCTCGAACAGAATCGTGGCCGCTCAAGAGGTTTCGCCGACATTTTAGACAGGCTTTTCGGAAGAAGCTTATAAATTTTTAGGCATTCTGCTTAAAATGGTGTAAGAATAAAATTTTAAAAGACTGCATTTCTTATCTTTTCTCGGGATGCATTGCCTAAACAAAGGCTTTGTAATATCGGTCCTTTCATATTTCTATACACCGTGTTCAGTCCGTATTCCCGGGACGAAACGCTAAACAACCACGCAAACGCGCTTGATGTGGAAGCGATGACGTCAGAGAACAAAGCTTGAAAACAAGCTCCAACATGTAGAAACCAAATGCCCGCATCCCAAGATAAGAAAAATAATGTGACTAAACTAGGGTGGATGAAGGTCTTGGACAGTATCCTTCAGTATCAGCAGCGAACTGATTAAAAATTGCTTTTGTTTAAGCGGGGAAGAGAGATTGGCTATAAGGCACGCTGTGGTGGAGTGATACTGTTGATCAAGATTTTCCTCAATAAAATACAGTACTCCTTATGTTTTAATCACGGAGATGTAAATGTAGTCGCAGTATTATTAGCAAGTCGTCGCTGAGACAGACTTCGCGTCGCACGAAATTGCCGGCAATTGAACGCTCTTCGTGACACCATACCGCATCAAAGACGCGAAAAGTCACCGCACATCGCTCCTGCCCTGTGGGCCAAAAAAACTCCAGAAGAACAGGAGACGCGTATTTTCGTCCAATCCGGCACGAGAGGCACGTATGCAGCATGATGAGTGGGCTGAGCGACTAATAGCGGCTCATCCCGTATTCGATGATAAGACATCCCGCGCTAGGCTGTGACAAGATTTGTTTCCCACTTCTGCGTATAATTGATTGATTGATTGAAGGGTTTAACGCGCCGACGCAACGCAGGCGATGAGGCGCGCCGTAGTGGAGGGCTCCGGGTTAATTTTGACCACCTGGGGTTCTTTAACGTGCGCCGAAATCTCGTACACACGGGCGTTTTTGCTTTTCGCCTCCATCAGAAAAGCGGCCGCCGAGGCCGGGAATCGAACCCGCGACCTCGTGCTCAGCAGCGCAACGCCTTAGCCACTGAGCCACCGCGGCGGGTTCCTGCGTATAATCAATTGGAATTTTCCAGTGAAACAGTAATGAATGAGACGCTTGAAGAGACGTAGATGTCACTCGTAGTGCTTTTTTTTCCATACACCCTGCTGAAACAGCTGAAAAACTGGCTCTTAATCGCTGAGTAGTGCGACATGTTGTGCTTCAAAGGACCCCAGATTGTGTAACACAGCTTGAATTGCAACGAAATGCACTCACATCGGGCAGATAAACCCACACGCTTCATTGTGGCTGCCACAAAATATCTAAACTTTTTAACACAAAATCCGTCGGACATATTCATCCATTTACATCTACAGAGCCATCGGTATGTACGTATGTGCAAGTATTCTCAAATTACCGTATCCCCGTTCCATACGTCCCAGACGCTCCGTATTACCTTTCCAGACATTCATTCTGTGCTTCTCAAAGCGATATTAGAGACAGCTCGTAAAACATGGATTCAATATCACGCTTCGTCTAGCTTGGCCGTAGAGGCATTGCGATTTTTCCATGTCACACCAACAATGCCCACCAGTGCATCTAGTCTACAAGTCACATATGGAGTAAACAGCCGCTCGCCATTGAAGCCTCTGGCCGACAGCGGTGCCAAGAAACTACACGTATGCAGCCTGCAGCCGGTGAGCAGGCCACTCAAGTCCATCTTGAGACGTTAAGACCTGCGCGGCACACCAAGAAGGAGGAGGAGGCACAACTTCCCATCTGACAGTGTCAGCCGTACTGAAGAAAGACATGTTTCTGTAGACGAAACAGTACGTTCATATAATAAGGCCAGCATCATTTTCTGGTATCCGGTGAGCCAGATGCAGAAATCTGTCCATATTACAGTCAGACGTTTTGTTTGATTTATTGTCAGCGCAGCAGAAAGCACAGCCACTGAGACGTTAAACAGCATGCGCGACATAACACTTCTCTGTGGTACACCTCCCGCTACGCTTTTCTCTGAACTAAATACGTATCCCGGGCCCGCCTGCATGAAACGGTCGTTCAGGAAAGTAAGAACACAGTGGAGTAGTGGATCGAGCTGCCTTTGCATAATCCCAAGCCCAGTTCACCACCATGTTTGTGTTCGCGTCCTTTCGTCACTCGAGAAAAATACCAGTCCCCAGTGAAAGCTAGTCTTGCAATGCCAGCAGGGACTAAGTGGAGCTTCACCAAAAGCACAGCTCTAGGTTGAATCTTTCGTCGGAGCACACGACCTCCATCCGATATATCGGGTCGTCAATCAAGCAAACCGTCGTCGCGAGCTTACCTGCCACGAAGTGACAAAAAGCAGACAAAATGCCAACGCAAATGCAGGCTTGAGGCCGGGAAGGACCACCACCGTAAAGGAAAGAACTAATTTTGCGGACAGAACTAAAATCATGCATTGCACAAACCTCCTCCCTCTCGACCCAACAGCCAATATCAAGACGCGGGCTTCAGGATTGTTATTGCGGGCCAATAAAAATTATGAGAGAAAGCAGTGCGTAGGCTTTCTTTCTATCAAAAATGCGTTGGCTCGGCTAACGTCTGATGAAAAGCTGGGCCATGTAGACTCCGGTTGCGTTGGCGCATCGCCTAATTGAAGCGCTACGCAGAACAGCACCGATGCGGGTGAAATCAACACGCCGATGCCAAGGTCGCCTCGCAGCGTCCCTGGGAATCCAGGCGTCAGGAAGAAAGTGGCATAGCCCCGGAGACATTCGCACCTGACTCATTCATCCGCATTGACTGAGACTAGATGAGTGCTATTGCGAACAGGTAAACGCTCCGCAGTGTGAAGAAGTGGAAATGAAGTCAGGCTACTGACGTTCACGCAAGCTCTTCACTTTCGTGTCGCCATGAAGATGGCTCCACAGCTTTGCTGAAAACTCTAAAAAGAAGAAAAAGGTTATTGGCTTCCGAAGAGAACGTGCGGATTAACAAGCACGCCATCTAGGCATGTCCGGCTGGGCAACTACACAGTTCTTCCTCTCTCATCACCAATTGCAAGGTGACGAAGGAGGTGAAGATTTACAAGGAAAATACTTGAACATCAAGTAGCCCTGCTTTATTCGCGCCGAGGTTCTATTTTCAAACTGCTTCGTTTTCGAGCAATTTGTTTTTCACCATTGAATGAGGTTTTTCAGTTTATTTTGACGTAACCTGAAAGGATCAGGTGCGTCCGAAGCGCGCCCTATCAACGCTTCAAGTGGCGCCAAGGGACGCACCTGAGCACTGTAATTGGGCCCTCACTGAACACTCTCACAATGCGATGGGCCTTCCACAGCGAGTGTTCAAACCTTCTTTAACCATTTTACTATAAACTTCTCCCTGCGTTATATAGCGAATCTTAGACGCCCACCCACTTCAAAGGCTTTCAAGTGAGCTTTTTACTTCGGCGTAAATAAGAATGCAATTTATGAGCAAGGCGGCAGCAGCCAAAGCATACAATAAGTTGAAACAGCTCTTCAGGGCGGTTTGTTATACACCTGGGAAGAAGATGCAATCTTTAGAACAATAAGAATGTAACAGAAGAACTCGCGAGTGGTTTTATTCGTTTTTGCTCCCCTGGAAGCCAAACGAGCTGAAATGTTGTTTCCTATCATAACTTTGTTGTTTTATGTTTTTCTCCAGTTCATGTTTTCAGCATTTGGTTTGGCTTGGCTCGTGTTTGTGTTTGTCTTGATTTTCAGTGCAGTGCAGTCGTGTCCTGTTTTGTATTGTATTGTCCTGTCATCTCGTATTTTGTCTTGTCTTGTCCTGTCCTCTTCTGTTCTTCTGTGCCGAATTCCATTAGCGAGGGGAGCTGGAGGAGGTTCTGTGTAACTACTTTCACATCCACAGAGAAACTAAGCGCTGAAAATTAAGTAGTTTCCTCGTAGAAAGCGCTTATACGAAATGATTTCTGATTAGGTGTTCTGTCTTCTTATAAGAATGAGCAAGTGCTGCCATAGATATCAGTTAAAAGCTAGGGTAAATAACCGTCAGTGCATTAAAATTACCAGTGTTATATAATGTGAAGCCTTGATAAAATCTCAATTTATTAACACTAAAACAGGCTACTTGTCGCCGCCGGGTAAGCTGACAGTATATTGTTGCCACCGTACCCCGTGTTGTCCACCGGCGCCGTGGTAGCGCGACTGGCGAGCTTTCTTTGTGGGAGCTGACATTCATGGGACGACTAACAGCCAGAGGCGAACTTAAAGCTGCTTAATTCTTGATGAGATGAAGGGAATAACTAGATTACAGCACGCGAGGTTGCAACAAAGAATCAGACATGAATATTCATTTTATTAATGTAACAGCACTGAAGCGCTTCCAATCACTTACTGAGATAACACTGCGCCTTCTCGTTTTGAACGCCACGCATCGTTTGTTCCCGGCCGGGCGTGCTCGAACAAGCCGACACCGAGTTCAAGTGGAGACAAATTTAACTAGGCCTCGCCGCAGTCATTCACCCGCCAACTCGAGGAGCATGCGCAGAATATTCTTCGCCAGTCCGTCGCTCTCAGAGAATGGGTGCAGGCTTCCATGCGCTGAAGTTTTCCCGGGGAACCGACGCGCCAACTCACACATAATGGTGGCTCGGGGATTCTTTAGCTCGGTATTACAAAGCACTCGGCACCGGCGTATCTCAATTCAAACAACATGAACATTATCACCTTGCCATAGATTATAACAGAAAGACTGATCACGACCCAAGCCACTGATGTCTTTGTGGCAAGGTGCTTGTGGTAATGTCACGAAATCGCTAGCCTTCTTTTAGGATTTACACCCAACAGAGGTTTTTTTTTTTTTTTTTTTTTTTTCGCCAGGTCTTACGTCGAGCCACCACCGTCATTTAAGCCATCGACCGTGGTGCACACCGCTAGACGCCAAGCGATAGCCGCTTCAAAAGTTCTCGCTAACAGCGTTCGCTAATACACTGCTAAATTTGTAGCTGCTTTCGTCCAGCGCAAGACACCTATGCGGGCTAGAGCATGTGGGAAAAGACGTTTACGTGTGGTCAAGGCTGGGTCACATCGCTGCCGCCGGAGGGGTGCCCGGATTTATTCTGTGCACAACGGGAGAACAGTTCGCGCGTAATTGAAGAACAGGCCGCACGTAGCAGCGGATTCATAACAACAGGAACGACTCCAACCCAAGAACGGTCCTTAGCACTCTGGCTGTAATGGAGTATAAAAGGGCGTACTGCGTTCCAGTTATGCATTTTCAGGCATGAGGCACACGGGGAAATATTTTAACCAAGACATTGAGGCGAATAAATCCGTATTAATGAATAGAACGTTTAGTTTGTCGTAAAGGTGTTAAAAATCTTTTTTTATATTCTACAGATACGCATAGAGCCGACAAATATGGAAGAAAACGGATAAATAAATAAATAAATAAATAAATAAATAAATAAATAAATAAATAAATAAATAAATAAATAAATAAATAAATTTATTCAGTATTAATAAATATATTTATATATAAATAAATAAATGCATTTGCTATGAATCAAGGTTGCTCAAGCTGACAAAAGAATACGGTAAATTTTCCTTATTCGCTAATTTAACGGTCTCTGTGGGCAAGGTCGCGATGTTTTTGAGATAATTACACGAAACTTTCTCGGGTGCATGTTACTATACGTATATTATGCAATAAACGTGGTCTCATTAAATATAGTAAACGATGGGTCTGCATCGAACCTAATTTGTTCTTTTCTGTATCAAACGTGTTCTAGTTAATTATACTCTGCTACCAGGCACAAAATTTATTCCTATTTTCGTTGCTCTTTTCCAAATCCCTCCCACTTTCTGGTCACTAAGAATGTACTTGTTAAGGAATACGGTGTATGCCTGTTAACCTGAAATGCAGGGCACATTATAGGTAAAGGAATAAATTATTCGTAGTTTTTTATGCCCCACAGATGCAATTCACGATGACTTCAAACTTTCTGATCTGCTCACGCTAAAAATCTTTGTTTTGTCATTAACAAATCTACGCAATCCTACCATCCTTTATCCCAGTTTTCGGTAAGAGTTCAGGTAAAATAGACAAAAAGAATCTCGGGAACGCTTCTTCTCACTGAGCTTGCGTGCTTCACATTCCTTACGCCGGAGCCATCCCAAGAAATTCATTCACCTCCAAACCATGCTCATGCTTTCCTTTTCAGGAACCTTGCCCATACGCTGCTGCCAAGTTCTTCCCTGTTAGATATTTGCTTTGTCTTAGTAGAGACCATCATACCTTCCTATTTTTTTTTTTTTTTTGATGTACAAATGGAATTGAGAAGAACTATTTTCTTCTAAAACAAAATCCATTCCCCGCCTCCTTTCCTCTATATTTTACAAATCTCATCAAACTAAACACGCCTACTTTGCCTTCAAGGCGAAATGAATTTTGGAACGTCGCTGTAACGGAAGAAAAATATTAGTATGTGTTCACTGGACGCGCGATACTCCGCTAGTTGAGATGACACTTCACGCAACATGTTATCGCACGGCGGGGCAACTCTAATGAGTAGACGCGATGAGGATGCTTTTACAGGAATCACCGAAGGGTGCTCCAGTTACCGCGGCGCAGCTCTCGAAAGCGCTTGACCGGCGCCGGCAGTAATGCCCCGGCGGCGTGCTCTCAATCCCTGCACACGTATTTCTAATTAAGCAGGGCTTTGTGTTGCACGCACCGCCAGTCTAACTAGAAGGATGATGACTCGATCCGGTGGAATGACCCTGGAGGGAATTTCCGGTGTTGTTGCAACGCAAGCTGTAAAACGAAAGAAAAAGATAAATAAAAATTAAAGAGATCCCTACAGAGAAAGCGGGGGATTATGTTAGCAAACCCAACAAATTTTTTCTGTGCATTTCACACAATGCGCTCACCAGAAACTATTTGTCCGCAAGTCCCCAAAGAACGAAAGGAATTGGGGAAATAAAGCGGATGCGGAAACCCGGTTGAACCCCTTCTCCCCTCCGTTTAGTCATAGGGATCGTGAAATTCTCGCACAGTGTTTACTGATACCAGGTATCACGAGTGTCGTGAAAGCGTTGCCGGGTGTAGTATATGTGGGTTGAAAGGTCCCTGCGAATCGACATATTCACCGCGTGATTGTTGTCGTTGGCTGGCCCGCAAAATTTACCTAAATGTTACGGCAGACAATGCTTTGAACCTTTAGTAAACCCGAATGTTTTTGAGGCGTTACCTGGGTCTTCAAAAAAAGGTAAAAAAAGGAGAGAACCTGCCCTTGTCTTGCCCAATCCACCAAAAATAAAACCTGTCTAAATTGTTCACAATGAGATTTGGCAATCAATTAAAATATGAGACTCTACAAAAAGATGTTGAGCTCTACATCGGCGTTGGAGGGTCCTAAAATCATCGTGGTGTAGGCTATAAAACTGGCACCTAAAGTGTACCTGCTCTTTTTCCTTGTGCAGGTCACAATGAAGGTGGGCCACAGTGGCTGCGCTTATTTTCCCTTAGAAAACATGAGTTACCAAAGGGAAGTTTTCAGCATTCGTGATCGCACGGAATAATGATCGTGCGCAGAACGAAATGAGCGTAAGCTCGGCAGCGTGCGAGCAAGCACACGCATAGTTCTAAATAGTTTCTCTCATGGGCTCAGAACATTGGCTCTCGTCACAACCAACGCTCATCCCCTCTGTGGAAGAACGGTTCAAGGCAAAGCAGGAAAACTTTGCACACGCACACGCGCACGCACTGTTCGCGCGTCATCTATTGGTGCCTTTCAGTACATTTATACTGGAAACGGCATGAACCGACACGCTTTGCCTTAGTATTGACTACTCGCTCACCTCTCTTAAACACCGCTTTTAATGTGTTGTTTCCTTTTCATTTACAATCGTAAAATCATACGCAGGTGCCTTCATGATTAAAAGAAAGTTGGCAGTTTCGGATATGGACTGATATATTTTGGCCATTATGCCTGAGGTTTCCTTCGCCCTGAATATTCTGGGAGGGCGTGCATTGGCAGCAGTTTTAGTAGTTTCGAGCGGTCTTGCTTACACAGGTACTTTGTGTTCATACATACGTACATACCTACATACATACGTACGTACGTACATACACACATACATACGTACATACATACATACATACATACATACATACATACATACATACATACATACATACATACATACATACATACATACATACATACATACATACAGACTACTACACATAACATACATACATACATACATACATACATACATACATACATACATACATGCATACATACAACATTACATGCATACATGCACATACATACATACATACATACATACATACATACATACATACATACATACATACATACATACATACATACATGCATACATACATACATACATACATACATACATACATACACAGCGACAGACCAAATAATCTCGTTGATATAGCTCAAGACATGTCATCGTCAGAAAAAAAAAACACGATCTTGGGCCAGGTGCCTCCCTTCAACTAACGAGGCCGCGTTGTTGCTGGTATCCAGCCGGAGGCGAAAGGTGCGGGACAACGTGATCCTGTCTAGGCCGTCGCACATCAAATCCTTCCCTAACGAAGGAACCCTGGAATGCAAGAGAGAGCGGGCCGCAGGGAGCGCTCGTATACAGAGTTCCCGCCCTTGGGAACCGCCCTCCGCAGCACTCTTACCTGCATCCCTTCTCCCCTTGTTTCCCTTCTTTATTCTTTTGCTTTATTTACGCGCACTGAAGGTGAACAAATGGGAAAACGATTGGCAAGGGGTCAGCAGGAACGCGCAGCCGGGGGTACTGCCGCGATTTTATGGGCAGCCGTCTCGCTCTTGTGCTGTGCCGGTGTGTGTGTGTGCCGTTTGCATAATTCCACAGGAATGGAGGACGGAGGGTTCATTTGCTAAACACTTTTTTTTTCCTACTTCTCTTTCGACATCCGAGACTGGGGACAGAGCGTTGTCAAACGTCGCCCTCGGGAATTCGGCTCATATAACGTTAGGAGGTCGCTACGAGGTAGTACACTTTAATTTCTATGTTTTACGCGCTGCAGGTGAATGGTACCCGCGAGAACGGTTTTATTCCCCCATGGCGGAGTCTCGGCGCATAGCGCGTGTTGTAACTTAGGATCGCCCGGAAGCAGCCGATGTTACGATGTGCTGGTAGTAATTATTTTGTTTCTCCTGGGATGACGTTCTCCTTCTCGGTGCATGTGAAAAGGACGGTTTTCGTTTTTAAAAAATACTCAAAAAACTAGTACTAGAATTCAAGTTTTCCTGCTCTCGTTGTCTCCTCCTATCTTTAGCCTTTTGTTTTGGTAACAAAAAGTGGGACTGAAATTTGCCACTTGGTGAATTAAGTTTGTGGGAACATTTTTTCCGGCTTTTGAAGCCAGCCGGTGCTACTGCTTGTTGCAAAAACCAGTACGTCCCTGCACATGTATATTCACGAATGCAAGATGCATGTTCATTTGCGGTTGAGTGAAATCTTGTTTTCATGGGGGGCACAGTACTTGCCTATAGTGTGGAAAGCTAGTCTTGACATGTCCTTTAGGAAAGAAAAAAAATCCAGCTCGGTTTACCGTCGGTACCTCAGGGAGCTTGGTTCCATGCCTCATTTTCTAGACTGCCGTTCATTTAATAAATGATCTTACTATTTTTCTGTAAATAAAATTCCAAAGTTCACTCAATTTTTTTTTAAATAGTGATTGAAGTCTTTTTTGCAGAAAAACATATCGATGGATGAAGGCGAACCTACATCTCGAAGGAGGAAGGCGAACCTTTGGTTAAGTCAAGAGTTTCCCGAAAAATAAAAATACCCTCAGCCTAACCAACTGATGAGGCGGCCTCGTGAGTTCATCCCCGAAATGTTATAAAACACAATCCTGCATGCTCAGAAAATGCAAGTACCGTGTTTTTCCCGTCGAAACATCTACTGTAGTCATTTTCAAGAAGCTGAGAGATAATATAATGCTTCTACATTTCTATACTTTTTCCCACGTTTTGATTTCCACCATCATGAAGAGTAATGTAAGGTTCGACCAGAAGTAATCTGAGCACGGGAGCGGTGGGCGAACTGCATCGCTGCGCCGAGAAGGAGCTCCGATGGACACCAAGGAGCCGTGTTTTGCGGGTGCGTTGGCGCTGCCCCCGCCAGCCTATTTGAAATGCTTAATCACTGGTTTATTCCCTTGTAAGGCCGGGCGTAACAGTTTATAAAGGGCAACGCTGGGTTATAGGGTGATGCTGGTTACGTTGCCGCTAGAAGCCGGATGCAGTCACCGCATCCGCCGCTTCTGCGTTCGCACTCTACGCGCGCCCGGAAACGTGTCGTGTTGCGCTCCGTAAGGTGCAATTCTGAAAGGCTTGAGCACAGGCGAAATAGTATTGCCTTTGCCTGCCTATCCGGTTTCTCGCGGCGTACGTATACTACGCACGGGGGGGGGGGGCTTTCTGCATTCTTGAGGCATACTTTGATGTCGCGTTCTAATGTCTTGCAACGCATAGGCACCTCCTGATAAACCGACAAAACAGGCAATACTATGCCCCCTCGTAAGCAAGACTTTCGTAATTGCACTTTACGGAGCTCAAAAAAGCATGTTTCCGAGCGTGCGTGGTTTCCTCGAACCCAAAAGCGGTAGATTCGGTCGCCGCTGCCGTCTGCGAGCGGCAACGTAACCAGTGCCACCGTATAGCACAACACCATATAGCTTCATACTAATATACATCATTTTCCATAAGCAGCCGGGAAAGGAGGAAAATACTCGCAAACCACTTTTTTCGGCGGCCCGCGCGCCTTCCGCTTCCGCGCGCCTTCCGCTTCCGCGCACCAGCGTTGCCTGTGCGCGCTGGGCTGTTAACATCGCTTGGCGCGCTGTACTCCGCTGCATAGTGCAAGAGTGTTTCGCACCGTGCGCTTAGTTTTTGCGGAACTTTCAACTATTTTAGCCTATGCTGCGATGCCGTTCAAGGCAAACGTCGCCTGGTCAGCACTGTGCGGTGGTGTGTGATCGAACAACCAGAGAAAGCGAGAAAAAGACGCCGACAGCACACATCTCCACGACACTGCCTGGAGAAAATGCAGAGCGGTTGCGACGTGTTTTTGTTGCATCGCTTCCCAACGAACACAGAGTTGAGATATTGGTGGTCGCTGTTGATAAACCACAACTACTTTGTACCAACGACCTACTCAAGGGTTTGTTCGGTGCACTTATTGTACGGCAAGCAGACGGAGCGAAATCTATTTATCACACGCAAAGCTGTGACAGGGGCGACAAAACGGAACCCCCTGAAATCTTAGAAGTAACTTCATCCTTTACAATACAACATTGATTGATTGATTGATTGAATATGGGATTTACCTCGCCGACGCTTCACAGGCGATGAGGCGCGCCGTAGTGGAGGGCTCAGGATTTATTTCGACCATCTGGGGATCTTTCACGTGCACCGATACAACACTACATTACAATAACGTCTGATTCCTTGTGGGCAATTTAAAATAACATATATTGTTTGGTCATTGTAGCCGAATAGCAATAAACAATCCCATTTTTATCTAATCTAACCTTTAAAATCACCACGTTTTGTTTACTTTTTTCCAGGAGAACGCATTACACTGCCAAACAATATGAAAGGATTACTTTCTCAATCGTACACTGCTGGTCGATAGCAGGATAAGCAGGCAGCACAATGTGGAAACGCAGCTCGATATACGCGAACGCTTCATTTGGAAAATAGCTCAACCTGTTCACAACGCAGTCAAGGGAAACGTTTCCCATCTTTTTGCGTTGTTACAGAATCTAAAGTGCAAGCAGAGGGTCCACAAAGATGGGCTCCGAGCGACAGGGCACGTGACCCACCTGCTGTGCGCGCTTCGCATTCTACGTCCCCGCTTCCGTAGACATGACTAATCGGTGAACATAACAAGCATGGTGGCACTAAAAATACGTATTTACTCCCCGATATCGATTTCTATGTCGGTTAGTGTCATACCGATAGCGTTTGCGTCGCGGAACTGCGGAGCACCACCGGCACCACCACCACCAGTGCTACTGCTGCTCGCAGCAGCCGGGGTCGGCATCTTACGCTCTGGCAGCGAATTTGGGCCTAAAATCCATCCGCAGGTGGTGAAAACAAAACAGAACACACACACACAAGCACTGCGACCGCTAACTTAACGCTAAACCACTACGGTTCACTCGGTAATGCACGGGCACCGAACAGACGAACGGAAAGAACGGAGCACTTAACAGCCCAGCGCGGCGGTTTCGGCGTTCGCTTCATAGACGACGCCAGCGTCTCGCCCGAAAAAGCTAATGGCGGCGCCCACCTCTAGAAAGGATAATGGTTTATATACTAGAGGGAAACCTGTCGCTGCAGTCGCGGACCGCCGTAGGCGGCGCCATTGCCGCTAGCGGCCTTCCTCGCCTACTTGGTTTAGCTAGTCATATGGCTTCTTTTTTGTCTCGAAGCCAAAATCGACAAAAAAGGGTAACATTTTTTTCTTGTTCATCGTGCATGAAGCTCCTACCTAATCACTGACAAATTATTCTTTTTGGAAGTGCGATTTTATAACAACAAAACAAATTCGATAAACCTTCTAAAGTAATACGGTCGCTTTTTTTGCAGCCAGAGTTAACTTCTCAGCCTGTTCGTGAGCCATGCCAGGGACAAGTGGAACGTGCCTGCCTGGTACATGACGGAACGCTCGCCGAAATAAACGTCGCGCCGAAGCGCGGCTCCCCTAGACAGTGGCGCCAGATTTCGCTCCAGTGTAAATTAGTATGAAACTATATGCCCAACACTGCCCCTTAAAAACTGCTACGCCCGGCCCGACCAGGACCGGCTTTATAGATAGCGACCTGCCCATGCTCGCCGATTCCGCGTTCGGAATGGTTATTGCATGTTTGGCTTTTTTTAGTTCTTTCTGACAACACTGCGCCGGCTGGCGCTCCAATGAATATCCGTTTCTCCGCTGTATGCTGGTTTTCTGTGCCTGCCATCGCTGTTATTTTGCCATTTTCTCGGTCCGTTAGGCTCAGTTTTTCCAATTCACACTGGGGCAAGTGCACACCTTCTGTGGACACGACGGTGTGAGCAAACAGGCATTTTTAACACGAAATTGTTACATGACATGGCTGCCGGAAGCACGCACGCGGCCGGCGTCCACCGAATGCGCACCCACCCACGGCGGCGAGTGCCGGGACTCGACTGGGCAGGTGAGCGTTCGCTCCGCGGTGACGGCGTTCATGCCTCGCCGAAACCGCGCATTCGTTCGGGTGAGGGGCGACCTCCTCGCCCTCCCTGAGCGCGCATGTGCATTCGGGTCCCGGTAACCCACCGCCGCAGCGTTAGCGGACGCTGTATGCGAACGCTCTATCGTCCACAGTGTCACAGTACACAGTGTCCAAGTGTCCACAGCTGCTAGCCCTTTGCTAACGTGTTCCATGGCGTTCCACACGATTGACTGCGCGAGCATATTCGAAAGAATGAAACCTCCAAAATATTCAGCGCGTTTTGTTAGGATGGATCAGAAAAAAATGAACAGGAAAAAGCACTTTACGCGCGCTGTTTCATATAGTGGATCAAAACAAAAAGGAAAAAAAAATCGAAAAGAAACATTCGGTGTGCGGTCAATTCAATTGGCTTACGACGCATAGCACCCCCTCTAAAAAACGTGCTTGCGTGAGAAGTCTCCCGCGCAGTCTTGGTTGGCATGCAGCCTCTGCGGAAGCAGTGTAGCCGCAGCATGAATAGTGATTCTTGAAAAAGTAGTCGCAGTGAGTTTGATACCGAGGTTGTAGGTTATAGTCGACTTATTCAGGAAGCTCGGCGACAAACGCAACCAAGAGAAACGTTCTGGCGAAGGAATTTCGCGCTGCGAGGTCCTGCAACATTTTTGCATAATACTTTCACTGAACATATCGTATGCGATGTTATTTGTTGTGTACAGCTGAGACAGCCCGGCAGGCGCACGGTACAGCCTATTTGTTTTCACCAAGTTCCAATCGCATCGGTTTGGGGTAGTAGCTCAAAATGATATCCCGAAGATAACTGCGCTTCTCATCACAGGTATTGACCGGGGACAGGTGTCATAACGAACCGAGCCATTCCATCCGATGGTAAGCCACTCCGACGGATCTCGTACAAGCGTGGCGCCATTGTTATGGTGAAAACGCCGCAGCCGCTGAAAAGATTGCCGTCGATTACTGTTCCCTTCGCTGCAATAAAATACTGCTTCGCGAAAGAATGACGCGTTTTCACGCACAGAATGGTCCTGTTGGGGTTCTTATACCAAATGGAGCCTTCCGCGTGAAATTTTGCACGTCCATGGACGAGATTCACGTAAAAAGAAAGCTTCAGCGGCGTAAAGCGAAAGTCGACAGCTTACGCATGTTTAAACAAACGAAACTGCTCTAAATATGAGAATTCTAATCGAGCAGGCGGATATGGTAGCAGTGCTGTTCGCTTTTGCATGCTGGCGTTTGCAGACCTACGAAACACGTTGAGAATTAACTGTGAATTCTAGTTGCTTGCCAGTATTACTGGTAGTGATAGGTACAATCGGCATTGATTGGTACGACCGGTACTTTGTATGCGAGCAGTCGCAGACCCTACTGTGAGCGAAGCGAAGCTGACCAGTTTGGGGATTAAACTTAGCCCCACCTGACGGAGCGCAGCGTCCCTACAGGGCAATTTTTTGGCACGCCGGCTGCCATTGTCGCTGGCTGCGATGGACACGTCGCTATCTGTAAAGCCAGTCGAAGGCCCGCCACGCTAGCAGGGCGGGGATAAGCATATTAGTTAGGATGGTGGGCTGAATGCCCTGGTTTGCAGCTCTAGGAAGAGTTTTATTTCTCTAATGCTCTTTCTAGAGGCAGAAAAAGAAACAAAACAAAAAAATAAGCACAGATCAGTGGCAAAAACAGACACCAGCATTGAGCTGAATTCAGACCCCCTCCGAGACCCAGACGGAAAAAGCAGCTGCCATCCGGACAAGCAGATGAGCGCACAAGACACAAAGCGAAGCATCTGCGCGCACCACGAAACTTCCTTTGGAAGACGCTGACGAACGTAGAAGCCGGAGACAATCTTCCATCTGACAGCGGTGGAAGAATTGTCTGTTTATTTAGACAAGAGCTACCGCGATTTGTGGGGCGTTCCCGGGAAAGACAAACACAGGGGAGAAGCCGAGACGCTGGTCACTCCTTTACCGACGTCCCTCGCGCTATTGGTAATCCGCTGGGTCTGTTTCTGGCAGCGAGCGGAACCTGGCGTGTGAGGGACGTGTTGGTGGAGAGGGTTCGATACCAGACTCCCCGCACCCGGTGGGTCAACAAGAGTTTTTTGACATTTTGTTGCTCCTGTGAGAGCACGTGAAAGAACGTTTCTCATGCAGTGTGCCGAAGGATTTTGCGTTATTGTTTCGTGAACGCGTGTGGGAAATTCTCGAATAGGTAGACGTCTGTAATCCTATAAGAGCGGTAAACGCCATAAGAAACTGCAGGAAATGAAAACTGCAATATGAAATTGTGTTCTCTCCAACCTTGAATAGTTGCCGTGAAGGAAAAAGGCGTGCTGCATTGCTTGTACAAATAAAATAAAAGCACGACTATAAACCAAATGAATACAATCAAACGTACAGACTGCCATAAACCTGAAAAAGAAACTTTTAACAGCAGAGCTGTTTAACCTCTTGGTCGTGCCGTTCATAAGTAGAAAAAATACGAAGAAAATGCCGAGTGCACGTGAGCGTGCGCCCCGTGAGGAGCACCCGAAAAAATATCAAGAAAATGCCCAGTGAGCGGGACTGGGAGTCTTGTGAGGAGCGTCCCCCCAAAATACCGAGAAAATGCCTAGCGCAAAATGCTGCGAGATGGAAGACGCCGGCACGGGCACACTCCGCCATATTAACCCGACGAAAAAGAAGACTACGAACAGAATAGCGCATACCCCGTGTGCTGGTGCTAATAAGGCCACCCATTAAATCATTCTTTCACCTGCAGTCATTCGTGTCTGCCATCCCGCCGCCGCGTAATTAACCTGTCCCGGCACATTATGAACAGGCGAGGCATCGAAGCCCCAATAATAACTGACGCGCATGTCCCCATTCCTCAAGAAATTCGCGTCTTGCTACGTGTGCGCCCACTCTCGCACAATATGCATCCAGTGCAAACTCAGAAGCATGGAGAACAACGTGCATGGAAATTGGCTAAAAAGTACCCCATCGGACCAAATACTGTATAAATAAGCGCTGATAGTTACAGACATCACGAAGGAAATGCAGTGAAGCCATATATGACCCCATGTCACCAAAATTGTCTCTCTAAAATTGTCTCTCTAATATCGCTAAAATTGTCGAAAACAAATCAATAGAGACGCTATCAGCGTACGTGTTTATTACGCTAAGTAGGCAATCTATGCCTGCTTTGAAATAATGAAGGTTGGAGCGCGGCCCTCATAAATTTGTTACGTCCTCCGAGACCAACGTCCTACTCAATTTTACACTTTTTTTACCCTAGAAAATAAAGAAAGAGAAGAAAGGGTGGGCTAGATTTTGTGCCTGTGCTCGAACTTTGTGAATATCGTTCTGGGGAATGAAAGATGAAGGAATGTTCTCTTTCGCGACGGTTTCAAGAACGATTGCATCGCAGCATATACTTTGTCTAGCAGAGACGGCCAGAAAGACCTTGGATACAAGCGTGGCAAATAAATCTGCTAGCCATAAAAAGAAGCAGTTACGCCATACTAGGGACACAGAGAATAATCTACGCTGAATCAAAGGCGAAATATCGCAATTCGCGGGAAGTTGTATAGAGGACGCAAGAGTAAAACGGTCGGATGGGGCGACAGAGCTGGAAGGGATTGGGTGACACGGGGTCTGGTACTTTGATTGTTGATTGCGCCTTTTTTATACCTTTTCTGTAAAAGCAGAGTGCGCATTCCGGTGAAGATAAAAATAAGTAATTTTGAGCTGCACAGAGATGATTTGCTTCAGCGAACAGCTATCCTCAATCTACCTCCTGCATTAGGGAGATTGAGGGAGGGAGAATATTCTGGTCGACTGAGGCTGCCGCTGTTGGAGGGCTTTAAAAATATTGCCTGCGGAGTGTTTTAGAAATAATTTTCTATGACGCACCGGGTAGCAGAAAATTTGCTCCAAATTTCGACAAGCACGAATTAAGCGCTTCTCTTGCGGATTGAATGGTGGCTATGCATGGGATAATAATTGATATGCGTTTATGGCACGCGTTCAGTGCTTTTTTATTGGGGCTGAAGTTATCGCTTTTTCCTGTATTAGGCTTTTCCGCAGAGCTCAACGAAAGAAAGTGTTGAAGTTTTCTTACTAAACAAACATCGAGTTGCGGTACATTGTAACATATTTTTCTAAATCGTAACCTCGTAATGTTACTCTGCGCTGTTTTTTCTACACAGTTCTGTTCATAAGCGCTGCCTCACTACACGAATCCACAACGTATCGTATATTTAGTAGTTACTGCAGTTTAATATTCCCACCTCCAGTAATTTCGACTTCAGTTTTTAACACTACAATACTATTAAAAATGCTCGTTACATTGTCTAATTAAACGAAATGACTAGTACAGCCCGATTTCGGATCGGGTAGCTGGTTCTGAAAGCAGCAACATAGGTTACATATAATCGCTTTGAGCGTTTCTTGATGAAGGCACTTTCGGCAAACTGTAGAGAATTTCGGGAAAATTGCGTACCCGGGTACGTATGTGGTGGAAATGTCTGCTGCTGAAGAAATGCATAACCATTTCTCCCTTCAAGTCGGCAACATAGAAGGCGCAGTTTACTTGAGAAAACTTACCGGCTCTGTACGACTGTCTAAATACGGACCCCCAGCAACTCCAAGAGCTTCCATTGTACCTAGGCTGCCGAACGAAGCCCACAGACGAGTCTGCCAGAAAAAGTACGGGATATGCAAAGAGCGTTTTAAGAAAGTGTCGGTGAATGCTTAGTTTGACTTTCTGTTGATCTGTTCGTAAACTTCGTATCCTTGCGGCTGCGCCCGTCCCCATTTGACTTATCCAAGGTTGCTCCGCTCGCTATCTACAGGGTTATGGTGTGCGACTGTTTTAGTCACGTGCAGTCACTTTCAGGTGTCACGCACCACACAGTGTCCTACAACTTTTACGCTTCCAATTCATAGTGTTGCGAAGTTTTTTAGCCGCGCACGTTAGCCTCTCCGCCACCGAATCCTGGCAAATTCCTTAAATAGGATATGTGAAACATAATAAACGAGCAACAACGACAACTTTTGTTCGACCGATGGTGATGCACTGTGAATGATTATAGATTGTTTTTACAGTGCGCCTTGTTAGAGCATAAAGTTTGCATGATTACCACGTAATAGAGAGAAAAAGTGCGAAGTATTGTAGTGGCAGCGCATTGAGCTGCTCTTGTAGAGACCAGGGTTCCAACCCTACCGGATTATGAATGTGTTTTTTATTTACAGTTCGCAGTGTTGGGCGAAAAAAGAACAATTACACGGATGATTTTTTGGAGAAAGTGCATTTAAGGCTTTCGCCTTACAACGGGCGCAATTTTCAAATGAGCAGAGAGTGAGAGAGAAAGAGAGAGATACCTGGCAGCAGAGTCAAAATAAATGTGTCCATGTGTATGTATATGTGTTTCTATGGATGACGATCTTCAATGTTCGAGAAAAATAAAACTTCCTCGTTCCTTTCACCTAAAATGTGGGTCACCTTTATGGCATGTAGAGCCGGCATGGCGATTTAAATTCTATTTTTCTTGCCTTTTCCCGCTATATTTCCGTACTCTGATATCGAACGCGATATAATTCTGTCCACCTAAACTCAGTAATAAAACTTCAGAAATAACACGTTTGATGACATCCACAGAACTTCATCATACGTGGAAGTCCGCTGCGACGAATCGGGGCAACGTGCGTCTCTATATTGCACCGAGTGGGTGTCTAGCGGCCCATATTGCTATCACGGCTTGAATTATCAGCGCTGCGCTGGACCCTAAGCCTGACTGGACAGAGAACTCAGTCACACATATCATAAGAGATTCAGGGAACGCAAGCGAGTGTAGGAGTACAGACCGCGAGAGAAGATGGGTAAGTTAGGGAGAAGGGGGGCGGGGGGGGGGGGGGGGGGAGTTGAAGCCGAAACACAGACCAGTTCCTATAGAGGAAGCTTGCGCCATCGAGGGAAAGGTCGCCACGTAATTTTCTCGGAGAAATGAGAAAAATGTTGGCAGCATTCGTTGCCATGGCAACTCTAGATTTTCCTCCCGAAGATACCTGGGCTTTCGCTGTAGATTGAGCACGACAGATGAGCGCCATAGCGTGTTCAGAAGGCCGGGAAGGGGAAAAAAAACAGGGCAGGCAGTGGGGATGGCGTTGGTTGTTTCCGCAGTGCCCCTTTTCCGGGGCCATATATTGGGATGACTTGGCGGTACGCTGAGTTGTGTAAGCATAATTTCGATGTTTGTGTCTTGCCTCCAGCAAGGGGTGAAATCTTAAAGAAAACAGGATTTGTTTTCTTTCCGGGACATGAGTGAGGTAGGGCAAAACAGAAGGCAGTCAACGCTGGAATGCAATCCAGCGCCGTGTTATAAACCTTTTCCGTAAGAAGTACACAAAATATTACGCATTCGGTATGAACCGAAGTAAAAAAGGGTTCTGGTAATACGTAGAGAGTACAATTGTTAAAGCTTCGCGCTGCTATGTCTCTTCCGTTTTTTCCCCCAGCAAAATCCCCTTTACACGCTACCGAGCCTCCGATGGGGGAAGTTCAAGACAACCTTCGCTGTTGCACCCGAGTATGAGAAGAAGATCAGCGAAGACTTCCATAAGAGTTTGGCCTACTTCTCGCCACACCGCTCCCACTTTCTCGTTTAATTTGAGGAAGTCTCAGAAGTCTGCATAATGATTACAAGTTTGCGCTTCTGTGACAGTACCTGCGCTTGGGCCTCGGTCTCTGTCTGTTTATCTTCTAATCGCTTCAGGACGATGAGACAACGTCATTTTACGAAAAAACAAAAGCACATTTTGCACAGGTCGGTCCCAATACACAGATCTATACAATTGTGATTTAATTTCCCTGTGGGGTTTAATGCACCGGAGCTACACTTGGGCTATAAGGCGCGCCGTTTTGAAGAGCTCTGGATTAATTTTCACCACCTGGAGATCTCTAACGGGCGCCGAAATATCGACGCGCGAGCGTTTTCGCTTTCCGCATCCATAAGGCAAGCAGCCACTACGGCCGAGATCGAACCCGCGTCTTTGGGGTCAGTAGCTCAACGCCTTAGCCACAGAGCCACCGCGGCGGCTATATATACAGTTGTACAGGAAAAAGTACGAAAATTTAGTTCTTGTAAAGCCTCGTGTGAGATACGATGAACTTTTACTAAAAAAAAAGAAATTAACTAACATAAACCATACTTAAATGCATTCTACATACGTGAACGCTTAAAAACAAGTTCGCACGAAATAGAAGGGGGCACAATAATATTAGGCAAGGCGTCGGCGAAGTTCGCTTGCAAGAGGGCACAAACAAAAGCGGTAGACGAAAAAAGAAGAAAGGCGCACCTAGCTGCCGCACAAATATTTAGGTCAACCCACGCTATGACCAGATGACCAGGCGAAAACGCGATTCAACCGCTTTTCGCGACACCACCGAGCGACGTGACGAACGTGCATCCGACACACCAATTTCGTCGGAAAAAATACGTTACATGCTGGGGCGCTACCCAATACTGATAGACTCTGCTTTTTTCAATACAGGACGATCACCTAGCCACTTTATCTTAAGAAACAATGTTATTACGGGGAAGCTATTTTAATTGTGAAAAATATTGATGTAAAATATTGATATTTCCCAGGTTAATCGTAGAGAGTTGAGAAGCATTTTAAATCTGATTCCCCATGATATTCTGCTACTGTTCGTATCTTTCTTCCTGTAAGTAGTTCTAGATGCGTACCTACATCCATTCATGCGTATTATATGACCATTGTTATTTTTCTCGCGGAAATGTGTGGATTATTTTGAGGAAAAGTAGTCTGTATACATACAAGTTAAGGCGTTTGTTGGTAAGTACCCATGTACTTCCCATGGTACAATTTACAGCTGTATTAAAATTTTAATTCAACGTATACAACGCGTGCGCTTTATGTTTTTACGGCTCCGTTAGCCCATGATTGTTTTGTATGTACGACTATGCATATCATCCTTATCATCATCAGCCTGCTCAGGTCTACTGCAGGACGAACGCCTCTCCTGTTGACCTCCCACCGCTCCTGTCCTGCGCTGCTCGAGTCCACAGTTTACCCCCGAAGTTCCGTATTTCATCCCTCCATCGTGTTATTGGCTTTCCCCTTCTTCAAGACCCATCTCTTGGTGTCCACTCTGTTACTCTAATTGTCCACCGGTTGTCGGTTTGTCTCACTTCATGGTCAGCCGAAGTACATTTCTTTTTCTTTATTTGAGCTATGATATTGTCAGCTCTAGTCTGTCCTCTAATCAAAGTATCTCGTTTCTTGTCCCTGAGTGTTATTCCTAACATTATTCGTTCCATAGCCCGTTGAGCCGACCTAAGCTAGCTTTCTAAGCTAGGCGCCAAGTTTCCGCTCCGTATGCCATCCCCGGCGGTACGCACTGGTTGTAGATTTTTCTTTCGGGTGACAGAGGTATCTTAATTTTCTATATTTGAGACTGCATGGCGAGTGCTATCCAGCCCATACATATTCTGCGCCGGATTTCTCTCGCGGTTGGCGTCAGCACAAACCATCCTTCCGAGGTAGTTATGTTCTGTTCCTCCTAGCATTTAATTTACAAAGCCGAAGGTGACGTTCTTGGCATGCTTATTATTCATTACTTTAGATTTATTCATATTTTTTTAGCACCACAGCCGGGCTTTCTGATTGTAGTTTTTCACGCATTGTTTGCATTATTTTTGCAGTGTCACTCAGCAAGGCGATGTCGTCCGCAAACATGAAATGGCTGAATTATTCCCCTTTTTTCCTTAATCCTGTGTTTTCCCAGTCAAGCTTTCAAAATACCCTCTCCAGACATGCTGTGAATAGTTTTGTAGAGATGGTATCTCCCTGTCCTATTCCCTTTTGAATAAAAAATATAACGCTTTGCTTGTGGAGGATTATCCTTCCCGTGCCACCCCTGTATATGTCTTCTGTAAGTCTTATGCAGGTTTACTCTATTTCCCGGTCTTTTAGTACTTCCAGAACGGCTGCGGTGAGCACGGAATCAAAGGCTTTGTTGTAATCCAGATATTTCATATAAATAAATTAAGTGTACTTTGCGGAATTTTCTGTGACTTGTTTGACGACATCAGTGAGATCCATAATTGAGTACCTTTACCTAAACCCAGCCTGCTCTATAGGTTGGTGGGAATCAAGGCTGTCACCTATGCGGCTAACTGTAACTGGTAAACAGCTTATGAACAACTGAGAGTAGGCTGATGGGTCTGTAATTTCTGAGTTACTTGAGATCTCCCGTCCTTTAAATCAGAATAATGTTGGCGTTTTTCCAGGCTATGGATACTTTTGGAGCCTTGAAGCAGTCCAAAAATAGTACAGCAAGCTTTCGCAGAACTATATCTCCTCCCTCCTTCAAAATATTGTTACGTGGCGACAAGGTAAAGATGAGACGAATATTGGACGATGGATCAGCGATGTATTTACATGGATGAACTATGTACAAGCGGCCATGACAGCTCGAGCTGAGTCTGTGCTACCCAGTGCTTCATCGTCTCCGGCATTGGTTCCGCGGAGGTATGTTCCAGTGTCCTTTTTCTGCTTTCTGTAACATTTCCCCCTTGTTGAAGGCGACCGTCCCGGCCGAGGGCCCAGTACTTGAACGGGTGCAACGTTGATGAGTTAAGATGGGAGTATACAGTGAAGTCCTTGCCGCCATGGATGATGGTGAGCTGGATGAAAATTGGCCCTGGAACAGCCCAGCCCGCCGATGCAATAAAGGAACTTCCGAATGCCTAGTTCTTGGGAGTGTCTTAAAACTTCGTGTAACGTGGATACCGATTCGGACGGGTCAGAGTGAGGCATGACGCTTGTGCTCTTTGTATTTCCCCTTTCATCTAAAAAAAAAAAGCTTAGAGAAATCTGCCAGAAAATGTTAAGTGTTGCAGGCAAAAGAGAGCGGCTCGTAGTTTGGCCGATCAGTCAAGCCCATTGAGAGTCCTTCGAACGGAGCGCTCTGCTCTGGACAGAGTTACTGCAGCGTCCCCAGCCGTCAGAAAATGTCCCTAGGGTCGGGACACGTTGCACAGAGGCTCTCACCACCCGGGTGCCTCTTCAGCATCGGTGCAATTGACGTTTCTTCATGTAGGGGCAAGTGAAAGTCGCGGGAACCGAAAAGGCCGTTCCTTCTTTGGGGCACACCCTGACACTACTTTTGGTCACCAATACAACCATTGGTCTCGTCCGGGACTAAATGTGGGAATCAGTTGCTAGTGAATCCTCCGTTGGACCTCAACAGACGAAGTATTGACTCACACCTCGGATCAGTGCAGGCAAAACTGGCTAAGTAAGTGCGACGACATCAGATAAGCGAGTCCTAAGTCTGAAGTCAACTCGCTAACTCAGCAATTCGTCGATAGGAAAAAGTAAAACAATCCAAGGGAAAATCCTCGAACAATAGCCGGTGAGCCCGGATAACCTACTGCCAGAAGTCCAAGGCCGGCACATCACCAGAATACCTCATTTTCAACCGCCACCATACGAGGGGCCACTCAAAAGCATGGAAACAAGCAGCAGTCAGAATTTACGTGTTGCAAATATTGCGAAGCAAGGATTCTATAAAAGTAGACCGATAGAGTGTCCTATATTCACATTACGCAAATTTCGCTTTACTCTACTGCCAGTTTTTTTCTTGAGAAGTAAAAAAACCCTTGTCACGAAAATAAAAACAAAAGGCGTGAGCCCTACCAGAACCAAATGTTTCTCTGCTACTGCATTCATTTCTCTAAAGCCAACAGAGTAGTGGGAAACCAGTGATTGAGTTGAGCTTCTCCCAAACAAATAAAAACTGTCGAAGCCCACAATGGCATCCAATCATGGGTGTCACCAGAACGCGAGAAAAAGGCGAGACAAAAATTCCGAGTGAAAGCCGTTCAATCACACGTACAAGGCAGAGAAAAAAGAACAAACAGCATTCTGCGGAAGAAGTAAATGACGAAAACAGGAGAATGAGACCACGTCTTGCTTACTTCAGAGGCCTGTAACATGTCTTTGAAGAATATGCGCCGCGGTTCCACATCCGGCTCGGGAAAAGATCGCATTATTACGCCACCAAGCCACGTATATAGGTTGATGCAGCGACGCCATGGGAGAGTGCATGCTGGCTCTCCGTATTATTGAAAGGTGGTAACTGCGTGCCGACAGAGTTTCTCATTTTTTTTTAGTAATGGCTGGAAAAATGACGAGAAGAAAAAAGGCGTACAAAACTTGTATGGAGGACCTGCTACCGCGACAACCACCGAAGACTCCGCCCATACAAACGAAGACGAGACACAAAACCCCTTTTGTGCACGTTCGAGCCACGAAATATCCGAGACGCGAGCGATCTTAGGCGAAAGGGAATGCTGCGCATACGAGTGGAGGATGGAGAACAATCTTGACGTCCCCGATTGGTTCACGGTAGGAAAGGCTTTTCAAGCATGACAGAGCTCTTTCTTCACTTGAGCATCCTGCTTGTAAAGAGGGGCTCGGGGCAGAGAGTAGAGGTGTAATCATGGTGTCAGAAGTGGCTCGGTTCTGTCCGCGGCGAGTTCGACGTGACAAAAGGTTCGGCTCTCCGATAAAGTAAACCAGAAGAGGTACGGCGACAGCTACTGGAGAGTGGAAGCCTTTCTCCTTTAGAAAAAAGGAATTGCATTGCTCGTCTTGACTTTTACTACACCGGTGAAGTCTTTTTTTTTTTTTATTACGAGTGTTTGCCGCGCGGCATATGGAAGGCGTTTTAAAGATAGAGGTAGAGAAGAAAGTAGGAAGGAAAGAGAAAGAGAGGCGTTTTAAAAATGGGAGTAGAGCAAAAAGTAGGAAGGAAAGAGAAAGAGAAGAAAATAGGGAGAGAGGGGCTGCCAAGAGCACAGAATGTCACGAAACCGACAGGTGTTCAAATCTACACGTATGCATGCAGTCCAGTGGCGTGCAGAAAGTCCATCAGCGACCTGCAGTATTTATCGTCCTGCACCCAGCGGTTGTAGTCATCCGGTTTATCCCACCGGAGACCAACCTTTCTGAGCGCATGGTCTCGAGCTGTCCTCGTTCCCGCGCACGTCCACAAAAGATGCTTGGCGTCAGCTTCAACCGCCGGAGACGGACACTTGGGACACGTTCCTGGGACGTCTTGTGAGTGCCCCCAAGTCCAAGTGACTGAAGGTGTGAGGGCCACCCCAGCCCGAAGCCTCCTGAGAGAAACTTCCTCCACCCGGGAAAGATTAGGGGGCAGGGAGCAGACACACGGGGGAATTAGGGCACGTGTGTCCCTTCTCAGGAGAGATTTCCGGGCTAAAAGACGGGAGCGCGGATCACAAGGAAGGGGGCTAGGGGAGAATTCAGGGGGGGAAGACGAGTGGGAAATATGGTCCGCTAATTGATTCAGTATATTCCGACCGTGCCCCTGTACCCAATGTACACGGATCGTTAGCTCTGATGTTCTGTGGAGGCTGTGAATCTGCTGGCAGATCAGAGGTGTCTTCTTTACTTGCTTCAGATGCTTCACAGCACTGAGCGAGTCTGTATATATATGCACCTCCGTGATGTTATGGAGTGCACTTGCAGCATTGACTGCGTCATGAACAGCCTGGAGCTCCAGTAGCAGCGGGTCCGGAGTGTCGGTAGCGTAACAGCGCGAGCCTTTGATTTCCGGGTGCGTGGCACTGACGAAAGCAGTCCGTCCTCCGTCCGGCAGAAGAGCTGCGTCTGTGTACACTACGCAGTGGCCTTCGGGGACTGTGGTATCGGAGGTTGGCGCTGGCTGGTCACGGCGACGAAGCTTCGTCGTCTTATTCGTTGTCATTGTCGTGTACCGCCATGGTGGAAGATCGTCTGAGGTTGAAGTGACAGGGGACGCATGACAAAAATGTGAATAGAAGCGCTGCGACCACTGGAATATACAAACGCTTGAGCTTCCTTCCTTCTTCGCGCTGGTTATAAGCTCCGTTATAGTATTGAGCTGGGCGTGTATCGGGGTAAGACGAGGAAGTGCCGTGATGGTGCGCATAGCTTCTCGGTTTATAGTCTCAAGTTGCGCCCCATTGTTGCTTGGTCAGTCTGTGAAATTGTGCCCTGGTAGAGTAGGCGCGGCTGGAGAACAGCACGTACGAGTCTTCTAGCCACCTCCGTGCGGGCTCCTCCACTACGCGCTGCAATCCGGCGGATCAAGTGCAAGGTTGTCGAGGACTCCTTCCGTGCCTTCCGGAGCCAGTGAAGACCAGAACCCGACTGGTGGATCAGAAAGTCCGAGCACCCGCAGCTCTTCTTTCGCTGGTATAACAGCTGAACCAATTTTAAGTTGAAAGTTAGTCATAGAGGCTAACTTCCTCAGTGTGACATCATCCGCGTAGATAATAAATCTCACGTGAAGTCGACCGAGATGATTCTGAAGTCACTCAAAGTGCAACTCTCCGAAGTTGGGTAGCCTTCCTCCGAACTTTTCTTTAATTTGTCGATTTGGATGGCGTTTACCGTTCTTTTGATTGCAACGGAGTAACCGCCGTCATATAACTTTGGACGG